>CM020437.1:168542670-169776235 GCA_009819605.1 Sterna hirundo
AAGCTGTGTATCTGTGCTATTATGATACTGTTTGCCAGCACACTTAACATACCTTCCTTTTCAGAATGCTTCTGCGGAACTATGCAGTAGTTCAGGCAGGGTGTTGCACCGATGAACCTACCTGGCTTCAGGGTGCCTCAGGCCAACACACAGGCCAGGCAAACCTGTAGTTGCCTACAGCCAGTCACAGCCACATCTCTCAGCTACTGCTGAGTTAAAGTCAGCTGCTGCTCCTAAATATGAAATTGAATTCCTGAGTTTAGCTCACTGTAGCTTGAGAACAGAGTACATAACCGTTCTTCAGATATTATACTTCAGTTTGATTTTTTTCCCAGCAGCCTCAGTTTGTGCTTTGATAACAGTGCAGAAGAACTTCCTTCTTGGCAGGACTGAGCAAGCCAAACCTGTCCAAAAGCATCTGGTGTGACCTCCACCATCTTCTAAAATAGAGACAATCCCTCCTCTTAATAGAGTAAGTAGCCTGATGCTTAGAACTCAGAGAAAAAACAAACCAAACAAAACAAACCCATATATTTCCTTCACCTGTCTGAGGAATTCAAACTCTTACAGCTCACCTGCCGGGAGAGTTTTCTGGACACAACTCTACTAGCTCGTGAGTCTGAGAGGTAAAGGGGCTATGGTGCACACACCAGGAACCAGAAATGGCTTATAATGCAGTCTGCAACCTGCTTCCTGATGCCCTTCTTTCTGAGGACACCCAAATCTCATCAAGGAGTGGACTATGCTGGGGGAATTTTTTCGGCAGTTCACAGCCAGCTCCCTGGGGCTCTTTATGCTCAGGGCTCCTTCCTTGTCACACAGCAGGAGGAGTCCAGGGCTAAAGCAGAGACACGTTTTGTCACTTGAATGTCAACTTCAGGCTTCGTGATGGGAATGAGTGTGGGTCCCTAGGCCTCCGAGGCTTTTCTAACTGAAATACTGGAAATATCTTGGAAATATCTAGGGTAGTCAATGTCAAATTCTCCTCACACATTGAATAAAAAGCTCAAATACTTTATGCATGATATAGGTACAACTGCAGGCTGTAGCATCAAATACAGATACTTCTGCACGTATGTTGTAGTTGCCTTATTTTTTAATAGTTCACATTTATATGGATTTCTATAACTTTCATATATTCCTCCTATTAAACCATTAAATGCACACATTTTTAAATGATATGTTAGATATTGTAAAAGGAAATGAGTATTTCACAATTTAAAATCTGTCCCTCCATGAGAGGATAATAATTAATATATATTCCAAAATCCTGATGAACGGTGCATGTTTCTTAAACATAGTGATGTAATTAGGGTAGCTCCTTTGCCTAAAAAAAATATGAGTGTGTGCTTGGGTTGTGGATCACCGTGTATTAAGTTTTATGAAAGCATAGGTCATTGAGGTCCTGCTAATCTGTGTCTAAAGGAAGGATGATTTAAGAGGATCCATTAAGATGAAATAAAATACACATTCTAATCTAATATACAGCATAGAAATGATTAAACATTCTCTGCGAGATCAATGGTAAAATTACCTAAATTAAGAATTTCTTTTTCTTACCAGTGATGCAATTTTATTTGCAAAAGCAGACTGCTAGATACTGCTAGAACTGGGGCCTTGTTATCTGTATTTAATAATACTGGAAAATCCTTTAAAATATTTTGCTTTACCATGATTTTGAAATATAATTGAATTAATTGTCTTTGCATTACAGAAAGATGAAATTTTACTGATGAAAGGGCCAAAAGTGACCTGCAGTGAAGAGATACACTGATCCAGACAATCCTTTTATCATGCTGCCACTATTGGCAGCAGCATGTTGAGAGTGTGCTTTTATTTTGAATTTATTTGAATTAGTGAGGGTCTGTATTGCTCCGATTCATTTAGAAGAAGCTTAGTTCCTTTATTTTGGTTTATCACTTATGCAGCAGGGTCTGTAGATGCCTAATCTAGTAATTATCACACTATCTTCCTTGGCCTCTATTAAGAAAACCAGAGCTGGTTTTCAAAAGGGGATGAAGCAAGAAACATTCTTTTTAATCTGCCTGATCTGAATTTTCCACTCTGTAGGGCAAAGGAGAGGGGCGGGGAAGGGGGATGGGAGAGAGAGAAGGAAAAGCAGGAAAAAGGGGAAAAAAGGAAAAAAAAAAATCTTATTTCATTTCTTCATGGAGTGATTTCTCAAGATTTTTTCAACCTACTTTACAATATTAAACAGTGTATTTTATAGCATATAATAGCTTTTTAAGAGTAATTCAGAATTTCTACTATTGTGGCAGTGAATAGTCACAAAACATTTTGCAGCTTTCTGGCACCTGCATGAAGCTGTGACTTATGAATATGCTAATGAGACTGCAAGCAGAACTGGCTTGGGTTCAACACTTGCACACAATTAGCGCTCAGGCTACCAGCACTGCTAGGAGGCCAACTAAAGTAATATTTAGATTGATCAATTCAACATAATGCACTTCCTTACAACAGAGACTTAAAAATAACAGCTTAAAGTTATCCAGTTAAAACATAGGGAAATTTTTAATTTTAAGTCCTTTTTGCTAAAATTCTGGAAGGTAATTATTCAGTTTAAATACTTGGCATTGTGAAAGCTGGTCCTTGTAGCACATTATGTATTTTAATGGAAGAAAAAAGAAACAAGTACTAATAATGACTGCTCCACTTATTAATGTCTAGACTGCATTTCCTCCATAATACCCATGTGCCTGTTAGCCTTGAATGCTGAAAAGTAGCTCCTTGAAGTGTATACAGAAATGTCTTCTATATAACATCTGGAATTTATGCCTTTAATATTAGGAGAAGCAGTACTGTCTACAAGCCAGATATATGAACTAGACATCAAGAGTATGAGCAACTATTACCACTAAGTGCACGTTTCTAGAGTTAAAAGATTAAAAACATGGCCTTAGACTTAGAAATTTGACTATCGGTTTCAAAAGTCTAAGTTGCCGTGATTTACTGTGTCAATATATATTTCGATAATAAAACCAAAAGTTTTCAGAGATGGACACCACTAGATTCTACTTTTATTATTAAATGAGAGGTGAAAAAGTTCTGTACCTGTTATTTTTAGTAACTGACTGATATTAGATATTTGAAATTAACTCAGTTTACACATCTGGAGAAACCCTAAGATTCGAGGTATTTAGAAACTAGTTAGTATATATTTTTAAACTTGTAAGATAGCTACAGATGAAAGGTCATACCTATTTTTAGGTGTGTAACAAAAAAATTATTTGTTTTATTTTATTTTGATAATGCTGCTATAGGTTAAACACGAATGTGGCTTTACCTAGACAATGAGAAATGATAACAAAAATATCCTCTAGGTGTTGTCATTGTTTCTGGAGGCAACTTCTAAAGAGAAAATACACAGACACAAGGAACTTCTAACAATTCTTACAGCTTCGAGTTCTGCATGTCTTTTGCTCCCAATCAAGCATTTTATCAGAACTGTAGGATATGCCGTACTCAAAAGGTACCCATACAAGCTTTCTGTTTCACTGAAAATGTATCAAAAAGTGGAATTGTCATATAGAACTGTGTATTACTAAAAATGGTGAGAGGCTATGTTAGTGCTTCTACTTTGGTATTTTCCTCCAAATCACATGCAACATCAATTTTAAAGGTTACATTTCTTAGGCTCAAATCCCTTATGATACATGTTCTTTCTAAAACCTGATTTGCTCTCTTCAGTTCTACATATCTTATTCCATGGCAGATGGTTTATTTCAGTGTGTACCAAAATAAAAAAAAAAAAAAAAAAAAGAAACTTCTAACAAATCCTTTGAGAGAAACTTTACTATGTGAATTTGCACATGGTCATTTACAAACAACTAAAATATTCATAGCAGAGAAACACAGTTTTGCACCTCTCCCATAACAATAATTGTTTATTCACCAGTCTGCTCTCCCCAGTTTTAAACCTGAAAATGTGCAGTATGTCTAGAAGCATATTTGGTTTATTTTCAGAAGCTTCAAGTCAATGAGCCCTACCAGAAAAAACTCTCCAAACACCTTTTTAAGTTGCTGGGTTCCCAGCTCAAACATGTCTACACATAATAGCAGTTAATCTGTTTCAATAGAAGTAAATCTTAGTACTTTGGAATAGGAAAAGTATTTTCGTTCCTGATCGCTCCACCCTAAGAATGTGTTTTTTCAGTCGTCATTATTTTACTATGAAGTATATGTACAACCCTGACATTTACAGGTATTCAAATCGTTAGGATCTGAAATGCTGTACCCTTGCTAATCGCTTTTTAAGCATGATACGTAGCTTTATCAGCTTCTACTAATGCATAATAATATATGAAATATAATTTTTGGATTTTATAGGGAAAATGAGTAGTCATAAGGAAAAAAATCTTACTCATTTGCAAAACTTCAAATAATTTTTCCTAAAGGAAAAAAAAACCCTAAAACGCAACAACTTCCCCATGGTTTTCATCAGTGTGATAACTGGCAAGCTCAAGAATATTCCCTCTTCTTTATCTCTTCATATGCAAGACAACAAGTATGGTTTTTAGGAACTATCTTTAGGAGAAGCACTGTTGTGTTTTTTTTTCTTGAATTGAGAAGTTTGGTGGATTCGTTTGTCAGATCGGTACATTTTCTCTCAGATCTCTGATGTCACCAGAAGAATAAGGTTGAATAGGGTTTAACACCTCATTTATAGTTAACAGTAGTAGTACACAAGCCAATATAACTTAACTCCATGAGCAAGTAGTCAATGCAAATATCCTTATATAAAGAGGTGGATAGCACAGATATGCCATAAAAATTACCGTCTCAGAACTGACATTTGTACGGACGGAAAAAGATGCCTTTCATGACAGTTCCATGGACTTTTAACTGTTTTTTTTCCTGTGCTTTAATATTCATTATTGCAATGGTGTGGAGAGCTCAAAGGTAACTTACACACCCACAAATGTAAGAACAAAGGAGATGAATCAAAGACAGCAGCAAGATGCCTTTCAGCCTCCAATACATTCCTTAGAACAAGTATAACCTTGAGCTCAGCCAAAGATCTAAGCATTCACCCAGTTTAGCTCTCTCAGATGTATTTCTTTTAGCTGTTGTTGGCTTTTGTGTTTTGTTTTTTTACTCATAAGCCCAAGGGGATTCCCCCCCCCCCATATTATACCACTGATGAACAGATGGAAATAAATGTCATTAAATGGGGCCTGAAATAAACAAGGAGGACCCAGATCCATGCGTGCTCCCATGTGTGAAAGATATATATTGAGGCTCAATCAACATAAGATTTCAAAGGCTTTCACAAAAAAAAAAGCAAAGACTGGTTGAGAAAGCTGCTGAAATCTTTTGGCAGTTAGTTACATTGGTATTGCACCTGGTTAGTAAGGAGTAAATTCTGCTTTACCATTAGGTTGATACAGTCCCTGATTTGTAAAACTTGTACTGGGTGTATATAAGGGCACTTTCTCAATTTTCTGTTATTCTATTACTTCTGCACTGTGCCAGAAGACATGAAGCTAGATTCCTGTGTGAACCTATCCCCGAAAACCTCACTGTCAAAAAGGGTCCAAAAGGTTGTGTAAAATTAAAGAAATAGCTGAACCTCCAATGGGCTGAACAGATTGTTATGAGAGGACAAAGTTCCCCTTCCATCAGGCTCTCTGTTTCTATTTTGCTGTAGGCAGTGGCTTTAACTCTGTGGTTATAATATCTTCTTACAATGCTTACAATACTGACTTTAAAAGCTACAGGTACATATAATTTAAAATATAGATAGATTAGAAAATTCATATTTTCTTTGAATTTCATCTGGTGCTCTTTCAAAGTTTTGAATTCTATGATTCTGCAATCATTTTGATGTGTTGTAGAAAGTTCCCTTGGAAAGACTGAGCGCAAAATACATTCGCATGCACCTGGCTTTACATACACGTGTATACAGAGATGATTTCTGCAATGAAGAGATTCTAGTTTATTTAAGTAATAAGATAGAAACATTGTTTAATATTTCTCATACTTTGTATCAATGTTTTCAATAGCGATTTAATGTAGGGATTTCAATATTATACTGCCTAGATATTTAACATTAATTTTCGTTGTATGAAAGACAGGGGCACTTTTATGCAGGACAATTCTAATCAGGAAAAGCTAGATTGAAAATGATCCTTAATCACTTTGATTTCACATAGTTTAGCTAGTAAAGTTGCTCAGCAACAAGAACTGTCGAAGAATTGGGTAAAATCAGAAGTCTACATTGAAGAACTGTTGGGCACGAGAGTCTACAGTGAAGACAAAACAGGAGCCATTCAAAATGCCAGAAGACAGGCCACCACACTACGCTGTCATTTCAAGTCCTTGCAGAGAGTATGGGAACAGGTATGAGTATTTGGAAATAGAAGGTAGAGAAGTATAATTCTTTCTCACTAGTACTTATTTTTCTTGTTGATGGCATCTTAATTTAATGAAGCAGGCTTGTCAATGATTAGTAGGCAATATGGTTGCTCCCAACTTGCAAAATCCTCTAATTCTCTTCAAGAAGTCTCTGAGTCCTTCCACAATCAAAATGTAGCTCAAAGTACACCATGTATGTACCCTGTTTCATGCTGTAAAAATACCAGTCTTTGTGTTATTACTCACACTGTGAACTGAAAAAAAACCCTCTATTATGTCATGCAATAACAGGACACAGAGGAAACCCAGGGCAGAAGAATGAGGACAGAGGAATGTGCCCTGCCTGCCCAGAGGAGCCCAACCCTGAGCTGGGCTACAAAACTTAGTCCTTAATTCTGTGTTGAGCACTGCCAATATAGCCATTATGACTGCTGTTTCAGTCTTGCCTAAATCACAGACTGCCCCTATAATGAATTGCGGTGAAGTTTTCTTGGCTTTATAATGATTATCACTGCTAAAATTATCTCATTTCCGTCATAGCTTTTCTACATAGTGCCAATCTGAGAGATCACTAATTAAAAGTGATAATTCTTACATAGCAGTTTCCTTCTCTCAAGATCCAAAAGGGAAAAGAAGCATCTTTCAATTGGATGCACTTACGATGTGATGCTCTGGGCTAGGGGATGCAGTAAAAGGAGGGAGATAAACAGAAGCAGAGAAGGATCAGGATGGGGTAAAGCCTGAAAAAAACCAGCCTATACTTGGATATTAGTTTTCTTGTAATAGTTTCCTTGACACTCAAATTTCAACAGCAGATTTAATTTTAGATCCAATTCTGGCACTATATGCTTGATTTTCTACTTATTTAGACCAACTTTTTAGTGCAATTATATGATTTTAGTGTGATTAAACTACAGTATTTCAAGAAAAGGTGAAAAAAGACAGTATTCAGTTAAAACCAATCATGTTTCATACTGTAATCATGGAAATACTGATACTGTAATCATGGAAATACTAATTCTACAATCAAAATGTAAGGGATATTTATTACAAGAGTTCATGAGGTCAGATATTCTCTTGAGGACCTTACCTTTACACTAACAGTTGTGGGTTTGGGTTTTTTTGCCAGAAAAGTAGGTAGATAGAAGTTGAAAGCACATAAGTATGTCAGATGAAGAAATGTTTTTCCTACATTGCGATTTTCCTGACTTTGTTTAACAGGAAAAAGATTCAATTTTCTTGATGACTTGCCATTTCTAACAGAAATACTGTTGCTTACTATCAAACAAAGGTCTTGGTTCTTCCAGGCAGTTCTCCTTTTACTGTCATGTTGATAGTCTCTACTTTCAAAGTGAGCAAATCTGTGATACTGTGTTGTCTTTAAGTATGCGATGTATTATTTTTATATGGTCAACAGTATAAACTTTACATTTCTCAATCACTTTGCTGTGGTTTAAGCTTTTGCTATGATACCCATTTAAAGGAAGGATTTGCTGGCTTTATGTTTTTCAATTGCTTTGGGTTTGGGTACAGGTTTTTTTTTCTTCTGTTGTTTTGGGGTTTGTTTGTTTGTTTGTTTTTTAAATATAGTTATCATACAGCTGCAATAAATGCATGAAGCAATTGATATGCAACAGGAACATTCAGGAATTCATGATCATTGAACTTATAGCAGGAGTAAACCTAAGATTTGTATGGTTTGGAATCTATAATTGATAATATAACAGTTATACAAATAAGAAATAATGATTGTATGACCTGTATTGTATGATCACACCATTTCAAAACAAATTGGAAATAACTTTTCTTGAGTTTGTAAATATGTAGAAGATGTTAATGAAAGTCACATAAAAATAGCACACTATAGTATAATGCATTTCTATTATTGATGGGAAAGCAGAATTTGAAGGAGGCCACTGCTATTAGTCTTGCACAGAGCAGAATGTAATAACAGCCTTGCCAGATCCAGCAGCAGGTCAGTCATGTCAGATCCACCAGAAGTTTCATATGTGCAGTAGTGTCAGCACATGAAAAAGTAGAGGCATGGGTACAAGCAGGTAGTGATATATTTCAGAATAGTATTTTACCACCAATCATGCTGTGCATGCTTTGCAAATTGGATTGTGTCTGTACTTAAATCTCTCAAAGCAACTTTCTTCTATGACTTCTTTTAGAATAATTTTGTAGAACCACATAAACTTTTAGCATCTACAAAAATTGAAGTAAGGCATTCCAGAACTTAACTATGCATTATATGGCCTGCAGAGATGTTTCCTCTTGTTTTCTTCTGAATGTGAAACCTGCTAGGTTTATTTGATGCCGCTAGTACTTGTATTAGAAGGAACTGTAAACAATTGCTCACTCACAGCTTCTCCATGCTATACGTGCTAAAGACCATTATCGTAATTCCCCACCTTAGCCGGACTCTTTACAGGTCGAGGTGCTGTCCAGTCTGCGTAGCTATTAGCTATCCCACATTATTAAGGCACTTAAAGCATAATTACTTAGGTATGATTTAGAGACCCCACCATGTAAAAATAATATTAGTCTCTAGAAAGCAGTGTCCTGGAAAATCTGACAACTTTGTCTGCACGTACAGCATACACATGAACAGCTTTTAAATCCTAGGATCTTGATGTGTGAAACAGCATGATATGGATGAACATCTGTTATGAGCCTGTGTATGTGGGGAATAGTTTCAATGAACATGTATGAGATGCAGGTAATGCATCAGAAGAACCTGAGGTAAGAATTTTTTAAAAGAGAGAATATTGTAGAGGTTTTTGTCTTACTCCAGTGGTTAATAACTTAACACAGGTCACTGATTTCCGGGAAGACTGTAGCAGCTGCCAGGGATATTCTAAGAGAGGTGCTGGATGCTGCAGACCCTCCATGCCAAAAAATGTTTTTTCTTCCTGACCTTTCTCTGTAATGTGTGTTGAAACTGCCTTGAGTCAAATCTCAGATGCATGATGTAGGAAAGGTGAGACTTCCGCCCGCAGCTATAAACAACAAAAATAAGAGAGAGATTGAAGTAAGAGCTTGATTTTGACTTAGTTTAGTGCATATTTAATATCAAGCAAAGTATAATATTTGCATCATCAGGGGACATAGCAGCACAGTCTGTTAGTCAAATAGCATAGCTGGACAGACAGCTAGATAGAAATCCATCCTAAATTTGAAAGGTAACAATTATTAAGTTTCAAACAGTCAGATTTAAAAGTCTTTGGAAGGGAATCTGCGTCAAATACCTTGTCAATTTCTACTGAAATCCCTTTCGCAGTGTCTCTGAGACCTAGACTTTCAGTTTTGGAGTTCATCATCAGCAAACATGTTGATTACTCTGTGGAAATCAGTGAGACATCTACTCATGCTAAGTAAGTGTGGTTCCATGTGAGTAAAGTAACCAAAAAGGATCTCTCGAGTAGAGAAATATTTTTTCTACCACCAAGGTTTTGCAAGAGGGGCTTTGCTGGATTAAGTCATGCTACTAGGATACTGCACTAGGGACAAAGCTGTTCAGCTTCAAAATAAACTCAGCCTCTGTGGTAGTGTCCAAAACCTGCTGCATCATTGTTTGTGCTGAGAGAAAGCAGTGAGCCTCATTTGGCAGGCATGCAATAAATTCTACACACAACTTGGGGAGGGGGAAAGGAGGAAGACTTGAGGACAGGAAAGAAAAAAGACTGCTTTACCCCACACTTAAAAAAGAATACATACACATACATACACACACGCATATATGTGTATACATATATGTAGGTATCTGTAGATACATGAATGTGTTTATGAACAAGTTGATTTACGTATATGTACATGCAGTACTTTGTACTATAAAAAGTGTATATATATAAAAAACACACATATAGAAACATATATCTGCTTGTGTATACATATTTATGTATATAATGCTTCTTTCTGCATAGAGGCACATCTAAATATAAAGAAGAAAAAGTTCTCTACAAAAACAGGTTGTTTAAGCTAGTTGTCTATTTCAAAAAGATCATTATGTTACAAACAGGCAATATGTTCCAAGAAGCAGGGCACATTATTATTATTATTATTGACATTATTAACATCTGTAACATCATTAACAAAATTATTAACTTCACTGGTAGGAAGTATTTTGTACCACAAGCATGTCTTTAGTAAGATTATGCCTGAATTGTAGTGTCTGAAGTGCTTCCAGTCTGGCAGCATTTTACCTCCATGTCAGATTAAGGCCTATGCACGCAGTTTCTGCTATGGTCACATCCTGATTTCTTAGAAAAGAAACACAGGCATGTTAGCTGGAAAGCCGAAGGCATATGTTTGTCCTATACATCTGGTCTGAATGTCTGGGTGACAAGAACATAGTCATATATTTTATATATAAGTGTCTGTCTTGTCTGTGGCTTCAGTTTAGTTGGCTGATCTCTCCATCTAAATCTTCAGTAGTATACTAAACAAGACGAAGGTTACTGTATAAAGGAAATGTATGGATATCCATAAAATTCATGAGCACTAACCCTACCATGTCCTGGACCAACTACCAAGAAGCTGATGTGGAGCCTGACCAAACAAGGCCTGGCCCTTTTTTGGGGCTAATGTGGCCCAGGGATAATTCACAATAGTTGGCTGGATATAGCTTCTCTGTGCTGGACAGTAAGAGAGTTCAGCTATATGGCAGTGAGCTGCGACATGTTTCTTGATCTCACAACCAAAAAATGAGACCAGTTTTATTTAATTTGCTAATACAGACTTTCCACAGACCTAAAAAGACAAAGATACACTCAGAAAAAAAAAAGCTAAGGCTTTTAAAAAAAATCAAGTTACTTCAAGAGATAGTTTTAGAGTCAAGAGAATATCAACTGTATGTTTCTTGCACTTTTTCTATAATTTGTTATTCTTTAATCCCCTTTGGATTGGTTTGGTTTGGTTTGGTTTTTTTTCCTGTTCAGCTGGTCCCATTGCCTGCAGACACCTTTTATAGTCATGGAGTTTACCTTCACCAATTCTGTAAAAGCACCATGCTCATGAATGGTGTTTTTAAACTAATAATTATAATTATAATAAATAGTCATTGCTCCTCTTGGTGCTCAGTGTAATATGATAACATGACTCACTAATGATGAATAATTATTTTGCTATTCATGCAGATGTACAAGCTTTGGCTGGGATACCTAGTTTCAAGGCATTTTTAGCACTATTTTAATGCTCTGTAGTTAATTTAACATTACTGAGAAAAACTGAAGGAACCTTTGGGAGCAACTAGAAAAAAAAGAGGGGAATTTAGTTTAAATAAATATTTATTGGCACATTTTGTCTTCATTTTCTTAGGGTTCCTCCTCCTCCAAATTTATCACAATTTATAGGAGTCAGACTCAATGTATGAATTCACAGATAGTTCTGAATGCTAAGGCAACAGAGGGTAAGATACTATAAATACAGATTGCTGAAGTCCAGCATTTTAAAGGTATTTTAAAAAGAAACCTTTAAGTAAGGGTCTGTTTTCCATAGGTGAGCAACCCCAATTGTTTTGACTTAGTGTAGGAAGATACTTCCAAGACAATCTGGGCCTCTTTATTTGTTTAAATACAGAGTTGCAGAGAAAGTGGTAAGTGAAGAGCATCTGATTTTAAGCATAGGTTTTAAAAATAAGGTTAATTATTGTCCCAAATGAAGAAAACAGCTCTAGAGCTGGGAACACAAACAGCTGTTTTGACTCCTAATTGTCTGGTTTAACCATCATCATTTTCCTAATAACTGGCATAAAATTTAAATTATATTCATCAGCATAGGAAGTTGTATATGTGTTCAGATGTATTGGCATTGGCAACTAAATGACTGTTGAGGTATTTGATACTACATGCTTTCTATTGCTGCTGTTTAAAGTTTGTTGAAATATCGGGGGTAACAAGCCCTCTCATGCATGTCATTTAGATTTGCCCAACATATAAACTGAAAAGTTTTATTTGCAAATAATATGGTAAGTAGGTCTGAGGAGATGAATGGGATAGTTGAAAAAGGTACGCGGGTTTCACCTTACATGCACATTTTATCCTTGCTCCAGTCTTCCAAGCAGACATCCATTTCCTTTGTGAGACTTTCCTTTTTTAATACACTGGCATCTAAAAGTAACAGTTAATTCACTCTTACAATCAAGCACACAGACTATTACTATGATGAACAAGATGATACAAATTCCACTGGCCACTTTAAATACTCTTTACTGTATACAGCTAATTAGTTCTCTAAATTTGCAGTTCTGTCTTTAAGAAACCAATTTTTATAATTTTTTTTCTTACTTTTCCAAATTAGTTTTCATGCTGTAACCAGAAGCACTTTAAGGCCAGAAAATTGAGGTCCTTATTTTTTCCTTTCATGTATCTACACACCAAACCTCACTTCGTGCCTTCCCTTGCAAGGCACTTGGAAGAGCTTTCATCTTGACATGTATGTCATAAACTTTACTTTCTGTTTTAGCTCTTGACTGAACTCAGTCAACCATGAACTTGGCAAAGAGAAGCATGGAAAGTTCACCAACTTCTTTGTTTATTGATCATACAGTTATCTCAACCTCTGGAAAAAAAGATCAATATATTTTCTTAGAACATTAATTTCACTCAGAGAGCTCACCTCATTTTGCAAAATTCTGTCTTTAAGGGCTGTCTATAGCATATTGTATGACCTCTAATATTTAAGGCCTTTGACCTGAATGGAGTTAACTTTCTTTTTAATCACTACTCCCTTACCATGTGTCAAGTCTATCAGTTTTCCTCTGAGTGCTTGTTGATGATGATCAGCCATGAAACCTTGGATCCAAACATAGCTGGTGTTCCATCTGTTGTTATGGAAACCAATTTCATCATCATAATTTTGTGTTTCATAACATACTTGAACTCAACATAATTATCTTCCTCTCTTGATTCTTCTTCATTATTTGCGTCCTCGAAATATTTTTGTTTACATGGCTCACTTGAGCTATCCCACATGCAAATTTTCCCATTTAAACCAGTGATACATATATCATCAAATATTTTTTAATCATTAGTAAGTATAAACTTTGTTTTTTCTCTAAAAATATATACATTATATAGCTTATTATTTACATAATTCCTTGCTGCTTTGGGTTATTTTTGAGGGAGATGTTTCCATCATTCTTTTTAAGAAAACTGTCATTATAAAAATATCAGCATTCTTGAAAGATGCTTCAGTACCGATTTTAATTTTTTCTTGACATATTTTTCAAGAGAAAGGGCTTGCTTTTCTTCTGGAGACAACATAGTCTTTATTTGAGGAGTACTACTTTTGGAAAAAGTGTCATCTGATTTTCCACACATTATGATGACATTAGAATTTATCCTTTCCTTTTCTTTCCTTGCCTTCCCTTTCCTCATTAGCAAGACACAGTAGGTGTTACTATTTTCAGCAGTAGTTTTCAAACTCACTTCCCCACTTTCCTTCAAAACATCACATTGATATTTTCTGTTTGGGTGCAGAGGTCCATGAATCACAACTGTATGTCCTTTGATTAAATTGAAAGTAACATTCTTTCTATCTCAGGTCTTTGTACATTTTATTTACTTTTTCTCTGTATCTCTTTTTTCCTTCCCTACTGGCTGTTCTCATCCCATTCTCCTGCTGACTACTGGGCTGCCTCCAACCAGGATTGCTTTTTTAAGCCACAAATAAAAACTTCCTTACTTTTCTTGTCTGCTGAATGGATTCCCAGGAAGAGTGTGAGGAGAAAAAGGATGCCATGATTTTTCATTTCCCTTCTGCTCTTCATTATTCCTTACGCTGAGTGGATAACCACTCCAAACTTTCCAAACTGTGGCAGTGGTGACTAGAGAGTTACACTCTTCAAATACATGTAGGTTTTCAATTAACTGTTGTCATGGTCACTTGACAAGCTGGTGATTTTTTTGGGAAGAGGGGAAGAGACTTGTAAAAAAGGGAAGGGACTAAGCCTGTGTTAACTTATATAACAATAAAAATTTTAGTATCACAGAAAGGATTAATTTCCTGCTGTATCTCAATGATCTAACTGAACTTTATATATGCCTGAGAACAGATCAAACTTTAATTTGGCATCTATACTATGTTCTTATCTCGAGTTGGATTCACCTCATCCAGCTTCAGCTTTTTAAAGCTGAAGTCATTCTACACTCCAAAAATAAACACTTAAATTCAGAAGAAAATAATTACCTGCTATTGGTTTCTGATGATTACATTAAAATCCAGCTTTGGGGTTTTACCACAATCTTCCTTTCTTCCTTCTTTTTCCATTCTTGGACAATTAATTTTGACCTAAGGATTGGGGAAAAATAATTAAAAATCCCCAAACCTTTTAGATTAAGTCCAAAAAATCTATGGATAATTTTGAGCAATTATTATCTTGATTGTAAAAGGCTCTATTGAACTATATGTATTTATCTGAAGTAACATCTGGGTTGGGAAAACAGTGGATTGAGGGTATTGAGATGTCATAAAAGCATATTAAAAACATTATCAGCAGTGCTTGAACTAGATCCAGAGTTGAGGTTTCCAGTGCCCCAACAGAATCCACAAAAGTCACTCTGCTATTTCTGCTTCAGGCCAGTCCAAAGCACTTGGCTGCTGCTTCTCTTGGTTAAGACTGGTTGAGGTGCATGGCAGCTGCTCTTGCCCAGTGCAAGGAACAAGTGGCCATTGGATAGCAGGACACCATCAGCTGGCAGGATCTCTCTTTTGCTCTGTGGAAGGCAGAGATTGAGCAGCATTTGGCTGCTGAAGCTTCATTATCTACCTGAACAACCAGTTCCTGCCTTCTCCAGGGAGAGACAGTGAGCTGAATGGGAACAGTCTCTAAGCTGGATCTGCATGGAGGACACACATGGTTAGCTAAGGCAGAACATTTGAGGAGCTCTACTGTGTTAAACTCCAGTAACTCCAGTTGCTGGAGGCAGCCATTCTGAATTTAGAGCTGCTCACTACTGCCAAGACTGGAGCTTTTTCTCATTATGTTACAATGAAACCTTAGTGTACCTGAGAACTTCAAATGTATGTATATTAACACGCTCTTTCAGATTTCAGATATATATTTCAACACCCATAAATGTGAATTACATAGGACTTGAGGGACTGCATTTTCTGCTGGCTCTGAATCATAACAGAATTGATTTAGAGGGGAAGAAGAGGACTGTTCAGTCTCAGACAGTTCTACCACAGTACAAATAAAATATAGATGACTGTACACAACTTCCTTATTCAAATGGTCAAAAGAGTTTAATTTTGCTGGCAAAAATCCTGTTCTCAATTACATAAATGGAACCCAAATCAATTTTAATAAGTTGAAATTTAAAGACCTGATCCATCTCTGAAATAAATGCTAGTCATGTCACTGGCTCAAAAACTTCATTTTAGCAACCAAAGCAAATGTTGGAAAGGAGAGTGCACAACAGTTTTACAAAGTACATGTTCATTTCAGAGTTTTACTTTGCTGTGCTCTCTTAGAGTAACTGATCAGAGATTGTGAAAAATCTTGGATTTTCTTTGTAAAGGCATACTTAAGAGTATAAGAGATCTCACATAATCTTTACTAGTTTTGCAAGAAAAGTATATACAGGTTTTTCACAAGTAGATGAAGCAGAGTTAGGCTGGCTTACTCATTTAAGCATAAAGATCTCTGCTCTCTATTTTTCTTAAACAAGTATAGCTATGCTCTTTAAAAAGAAAACCTAACTCTCCATTAATATTTATGTTTCCTTTGATATCTAACAGCAATCTCAGAGGTAATAGGATAACTATTTTTTTAAAATTTCTGTTCTTTTCCGAGACATTCAATTACGTATCCAAAATCACTGGAACTTGCTTTTAGAGAAGAAATTAACATATTTTGGTAGCATATAAATATATGTGTGTGTGTGCAAAAAACTAGAGGAATAGTACACTAATTTCACTCACTGTGACACGCTACTGTCCAAAGAATCTTTATTTCCTGAGAATGAATGTCAGGCATATGAATATAAGTGCCTTTAGATTCCTAGTAGTTATAAAAAAAACAAGACCAGCTTTTGCTGAGGCAATTCATACTAAGATTTTATGTTCACTAAGCACAGTTTAAAATGCATATTGCACAACAAGGGCTTTGTCACAATGACAAATATGTGTGCACTCTTTGTGAACCTGGAAAGGAATTTAGAATGAAAGCATCTTAAATCAGATATCTGAACATACCATGGCTTGCCAGTTCATCAGTTCAATCATGTTTATCCATCCTCTCGCTCCTTGAACTGCTCTCCCACTAGGTAAAAAATGGTAAGTTTACCGCACCTTCAAGGGAACAAGTTCTTCCACGCAGCATGCAACCAAACTATTGTGTTCATTAGTGGCACAAAGTAAATTTTATCTCCAGCTACTATTTATTCAAAGTCAAGGCAAACCTGGCCCTCCTGAAATATTTTTTTTTTTCTGATGCAGTGGTGCAAAAGGACCCTAGTATTTCTATAAATAGGCAATGTGGGAATGAGATTTAAATTGGAACCATGGGGTTTTGAACTATTTCAAAATAGGGCCACATATTTAGATGCTTAATTAGGAATATAAGATCCTAATTTCAATGTCTTACGCCACAATGACCTTCAGAACAATGGAGTACCACAGGTAGTCTGTTTTACATGAAATGCATAAAGGTAAAAATAATATTCCAAAAGTATTTTCAGATTTCTAGTTCTCTCAACATGTTTATAAATCTTCCATTCCTTAACTAACCATCATTAAGATGCAAATAAGGATTTAAGAGTTGTCTGACAAGCTATTCAGCTGCCATTAATCCTTTCCTGTATTTAATTCTAACGTATCCCGGTGTTCCCTTTACTTCTTAATTGGTACCCAAACTGCAGCTGAGCTGCTCCCATACATCTGCTGCTGAGATGAGCACTGATTTAGAAAGTTGGCTGGACAGGTACAAGATTTTATTTTCCTGAGTATCTTTGGGATAATTTATCGCCTAACAATATCTACAAAAGAGGCAGAACTTACAAGTCTCCGAGTGGATACACTCTCACATTTTTCCTGTCTATGGAAATGAACTCATAAAAAAGCACAGTAGCCTTGCAATAAGTGTGCATTTTCTAAATAACTAGCACTCATTTAATTTGAGATATATAAGTACTTACACTCTGTCCATTGATGTTTGCAGATAATTATGGAGGTAAATGAAATAACCAAAATTTAGTTAAAGTATCTTTTAGGTTCAGTTATTCAGCTTTTTAAAGTAGGAGGGAGGAAAAACAGATGATAAATGTTCACAGATGTTCTGGGATCAGCTAATTCTTGCATTCAGTTTTTGATGTTATAATATAAAATTAAAGAACATAAAATAAACAGCATTTAAGAAAAACACCTGCTTTTTCCTGTAAGTTAGAAATTGAAAGATCAAAACAATACATTAGATACTTTAACACATTGAAATTATATCACAATGCTTGTTTAGTCTGAACAGTTGAAATTCAACAAAGGGACCCAGGTATTGCTTTTGTTATTTATTTCTAACTTCTAAACTCTACACAGTTAAACAAAATTTCAATCTCTGATTTACAAAAACATATTTATCTTTAGAAAAGGTTTACTTTTTCAACACGGATATGTTTTACACTGATAAGACAGCTTCTACATCTTGAATTTCAGCTATGATGTAGCTCATTACATTAGCACAAAGAACTCAGGAAATATATTACTAAAGTGTATTCAGCCATGGCTACAGATTTGATAGTGTCTACTCAGTAGAAGATCCATCATTCAAGAAAGGACTTCTGTGCTGAAGGGACAAACTTAAATGAAATTAAGTTCCTAAAATAGAGGCACACTCTTCTGCATCCCAATATTGGATGCGAAAATGCAAAAGGAACACTGAATTGAGCAGTCTTCAGTAATCAGTACTTTTAGTTCACGCCTCATAGGTGTAACAAGCAGGCTTAAGAAAACAGTATTTAATGCTTTAGGGCTCATGGGGCTGCTTTCAATGCTTAGCATTGAAATATGTTCACTATATTTGCAGATTATGAGACAAAATATGTAGGGGTATGTTTCAATGGAAAATATTCATTGAAATTTAGGATTGATTTATAGTATATCATAAATGTATGGAAGAGGCGATTAGTTTACCCCTTTTTAAACATCCTCAGTTTAGGTTAATACACAGTGTTACTTTATCAGAAATATACTTTTCTACAGAAACAAGAGAAATGCTGAAGATTATTGACTAAGCTAGTGTATCAACATTTTTTTTTTCTGTAATCAAGTAAACATTTTCAGTCTAAAATCTGTTGGTTTTTTATGACATAAAGGAAAGACTAATGTTTCATTTGCAATGGCAAAATAACAATTGAAAATGCATGTAAAAAGATGTTGTGTTCAGCCTTGGAATGCACCACCTTTTAGGAAAGTGTTACAAAACAGAATCTGATTACATGCACTAATTGCCCCATTCAAGCAATTGATTAACTATGGGCTATGATATTGCGTTACAGAGAGCTTCATTTGGTAGAGGTGTCCTGAATATATGTAGTAGCTAAACTATTTCACTTAACACAAATTGTTGTTATATAGGTTAAAATATGTATTTTTGGTACTGTAGAAAATTTGAGTTGATTCTTTTTATATCTCTTCCTTTTGTCCAGCTAAAGGTATCTAAGCTTAGATGGACAGTGAGCAGAAATCCTTATCTCAAAATCATTAAATGGAAGTCTAGGAGTTGCAGAGCCTTGTTTGTTTCTCTATGATACTCCCAGGTCTCAGGTGCTGTAGTGTTCATAGGGAGGTAAGCAAAGAATTAAAAATGCTTTTGCAGTTAGCCTTAGATCAGGTCCTCAGGCCACTACAGTCTATTGTGATAGCTTAGAGAAACCCAAGGTGTAGATAAAGTTTAGAACAAGAAGGGTGAACAGAAGGCTTTTCTTACTAATTAAAAAGAATTTCCTCCTTTTCCTTTTTTCTTTGTCACACATTCATATATATATACAGGCACACTCTACCCTTTGTGAAATAGATAAAACGTATGCGACATTATAGAGTGGGATTTGAAATAAAATAGTTATTTACATATTTTAGATATGTGTTTTATATGATATATAAAACTATTCTCCTAAATCATGTCAGCAGAAGATAACAGAGATAGCTAATCTGTCCATCAGGTAATATATGCTTATGCATGTTACTGTTGCTCTCCATGCACATCTACCAAAATCTGTCAAAATCTCCACTTCTGGAGATACATCATAAGGAACTTGTCTTCCTCTACTCTTCTTTTTTACTCTTCTTTTTTTTTATTTCCCCATATTTTTCCTTATTTAACTTTGGTTTATTTTCTTGGGAAGAAATGTCACCATACTATATTGCAATCTGTGGTTTCCAAATTAGGATGATTATATTCTCATCCAGGAGCTTTGTTACACACGTGCAGAAAATGTGTCTTTTCACAATCTCTCACAAAACATGTTTCACATGCATTCTCTGAAAAGAAAAAAAAAAAAAAAAAAGGTTTGTAACACTGATTACTTGCAAGAACAGTGCGTGACTCATTTGATCCTTTAGTGGTAAGTAACTCATTACGGAGGTCCCGTGGGCATGTACAGTCTTTACAGGATAATGTCACCAAAGATGAGGGAAAATAAAGTAAAGTTGAGTGATGTAGGAAATGGTTAAATATCAGTGGCAACAATTGGGGAAAAAAAACAGTTTGCAAACTAAAATTGCTAAACTGGTACTGAGTATTTTTAAAGTACTTTTTAAACAATGTATGACATCACTGGAATGACAGAAACATAGATGATCTAGAAAAATGGCTGGGTGTGTAAAAAACAGGTTAGAATTTTTGTGGGAATGAGTGGTAAAACAAAGCAGGAGAAATGGATGACAAGATTTTTGGAGAATAATATTGAGGATGAAGGAAAAAATGCTAAAAATACCTTGGCTGACACAGCATAGTTGTTTTAATGAGAAGCTGAGGACAATGAAAAGAAATCAGGTAATTTCTGGATCGTGCTAGAGAGCTTCAGGCTGTTAGAGGAAGTAAATTGGCAAATGTTTTCACAGCTATGCAAAGCTAGCAAGAAGGGTTAGAATTTTAACATGAAAGGATACTTGCTGGAATAATCCCACAAAAAAAACCCCTGAAGTGACAGATTTAAATGAACAATGAAGAGATGGTTACTGTTTCAGTACTAAATTATTTTCTTTCTTCAAATTATGATTTTTCCTTGAGAAATAAATGTAAAATTGAACAACATCCTTCAGGTGACAGAGCATAAAGGTGTTTTCAGCCTGCAAAATACTCTGTTATCCACTCACTTGACCATATATTCTATATGCAACGAGTCCTGTCAGCATGTGTAACAGACTGACCTCATGACTTATTCCTTGGTGGAAATTTTCTGAATCTAACACAAAGTGCTGACCACCATTTTTTAAGTCTTCTTCATTTTTGTTATGTTGAACTATGGAGCAGTCTGGACCTAGTGGCTTAAATAATGATTTTAAAGTAATGAGTAGGAAAGAGACACACTTAAAGAAAAAAAAAGTATTTAATGAACAATTGATTTGCCATGCAGAGTTGCGTGGAAGACATCTATTTACTTCAAGCTTGTGAAGGGACTTTTGCAGTGATGAGAAAGGGAGACTGTAAAACCATAGTGATGGATCACACAGCCAACCATGCATGCACACAACAGTCTGTGTAATACCAGAATCTCTGATTCTTAAAATCATTCCTAGGTGTTTGAGAAAAAATTGAATTAAATGGATCAAATATCACTTTTCTTTCTTCCTTCCCTTCCTCCCTGACTGTTTTCATTCATTCCTTCTTCCCTCAAAAATAATAATCCATTGGAACCTCAGAAAATATGGGTTACTGAAATGATAAAATAAAAGATAGCAGGAAGACATACTCTAGTCAAGGAAAGTATGAATTATTTTACAAAAGTATTTGATATCTGGGAAGATTATTCATTTATTATGGATTTTTTTTTTCCACTGCATGCATGCATGCCTGTGTGCAAGTGTGCATGTGTGTGTGCTTACTTTTAATGAGAAAATTAAGTACATTTTTCATTACCAAGAAAGGTCTAGACTGTCATATTTTTTCTTCTTTCTTTTTCCAAGTTTATTTAACAAAATTATTTTTGTCAGAGATTGTGAGTTGTTATTTAGAAGCTCAGTCCTCTTTTTTTCAAACAAGTTTTTCAAACTTTCGTATTTACTCATTTATCTAGATAGACTATCTAATTTAGAAAGGTACTAAGCAAAAAGTTATAGAATTACACTAAACGTATGTTTATGTATAATAATGAGTATAATGGATTTGGGACTATGCCAATAAATGCTGCAGAGTATAGACCAATTAGGTCAGTAGACATGAAATAATAAAAAATATTGTATATATTACATAAAACAGTCATGCATCATACCATTTCCCCTCAAAATTAAGAAGTTGTAAAAAAATTATTGAAAACATTAATCCAGTTTGTAGCTGTATTTGAAAAAGTAAAGAGGATTATAGGAAGAATAAGCAAAAGTACGTAATACAAAGTAAAAGAATCATTACTTATATGCAACCTGTTGGTTATATTAAACACTTATTTAGAATAGTATGCTCAGTTCCTTTCATTCACCTTTTTACAAGGATATTATTGCTCTGGACAGAGAATAACATAAGGTGATAATAATATAGTTCAGCAGTCCATATAGTAGTGAAAATTGTGGATTTATTTTCTTTACGTGACCTAAATAATGTCATTCAGAATAATGAAGCTTTGATATAGTGAAATATCAAACTGTTCAGACTGAAGAAATAGCAAAATAATAAATGGAACAGTCAAAAAGAGGAATTTCGGGCAGAGACTAATTTGCTTATGTAGAGAAAAAGATGAACTAAGACATCAAGTAGACCAGTGAAGCAAAAAATATAAATAAGGCGAAGAAATAGCCAGTGATTTATGTCTTTTGAAGGGAAGGAAGGTATTAAAGGACACAGAGAAAAAAGCTGGAATCTGAGTTTTAGATAAATGGAAAGGTTTTTTTTTAACCTTTTATGTATGCATTGTGTGTTTACAGCTTTATATAGAGTACATAAATTATCTTCAATGTCTGCCTTTAAAATATGAATAGTCAATATCTGTTTTAAATGAATCATTTGTGCAAAAGAAAAACAAATTTAAAATTAAAGGCTTACTTAAGTTTTACTTAGGTTATGCGTTTACCATTGGAAATGGGAAGTCTGACTATGATGTTACCAGAGGAAAGGAGGACTGCAGAAAAATTGGGTCACTTCAGTATTATTTTATACCACATGGGAATTAAAGAGGGAGAAGCAAAGGTAGCAGGATTCCTCTGACCAAGCAAAGACATTTAAAGTGTATGCACATAAAGTCAGATGGGATGAATTCTACTGCAGTGACTTAAAATATTCGTTTTAGAAGTTGGATTTTTTCTTGGACTTAGACATCTGAATCACACCTGAGTTGCACTCCGGGATCTTATGTTCTTCTTAATTTGGACTAAAGTTTATTTTCTAAGCTCACAGATGACCAGAGGTAACTTTAAGATGTCTTCTGTAGCATGTTTCCGTTAAAAGAGAAGGAAATTCACGGAAGAATGAAGATGATGTTATAAACAGGAATGTCTGTTAAAGCAGGGTGAAAAGAAAGGATCTGAAAAGCATTAGGGATATTGGAGCATTAATGCAAAGCAAGGGAAAGCTTTGCTATGTTTTTAAAATCCAAGGCTATTGCTATGGAAAAGAAAAATCCTAAGAATTCTTGAGATGATTTGTTAAGAAGATAAATACAGTATTTGCTCTTTATTTGTATCAGGGATCAAACACGAATAAAGGAATAAAATAGATTACCCGGAATTTGCAACTGCTTATAAAGACTGCAGGGGAAGCTCAATGCTGTAAGGGACTAGTGCCACTTAATTAATATCTGTGCCAGTAATTCTTTCTGTTAGGTGTTGAAATTTATTTCTCCCATCAGACTCCAAAAGAAGAGTTCTCCACTCTTTCCTTGGATTCAAAAGCTTCAGATGTAATGAAAGGAAAATGAAGGATTTCTTTTCCTCAGGCTCGAAAAATGGTAGCATTAGAACAGTAAGTATAGTTTTTTTCCCGAGGCAGACCTTGTACCTTATTATATGAAGCTAACTCTTCACTTTTTACAGTAAAATGATAGCAATTGACTTCTTACTTCTGAGTCTGAACTTTGGACTCCATTAAGACGGATTACAAAATTACACAGACGAATGTGTACACCATTTAATTTTTTGTTAACCAGCTCTCACACAAGCTCTTACATCGGGGAAGGTTCCTTTTTTATTCTGTGCAACATAGTTAATCTCTTATGGTCTAATTCAAAAACGGGGATTATTTTCATTGACTCTAGGCAGGTTGTTAGTGCACAGAAAAGTGGACGATGTATATAAGAAAATCTATTAAAGGCTAACAAAGTCCCTGCATATTTTATCATTTTTTTATACCTTAGCATATCTACTTAAAGATGTAAGGATTTCTCAAAACTCTTTATTGACAGAAAGTAAAGTATGAAGCTACCTTGAAAAATAGCACTGTGAATCATCTAAAATTAAGCAGAAAATAAGAATGTGGTCTCTGTGATTTCAGAAGTCACAGCAAGGTATAAGGTTTTGCTAATAAGACAAAAGTGTAATAATTAAAAAAAAATACTTCAAATCAATAAATTACTCATTACAAAAGAATTAGACTATGATTAATATCTTTTTTCACCCTGATTTTAAGATGGTAAATTGATGATTTTTTTTTCTATTCTGTATCTCTTAGTGAGCTCTATAGACACACCTACACATCATATGGCACACATTTCAGTAAACGTGTTTTTTTTTTTTTTTTTCCCTAACTAACATTGCTTTCTGTCTTTGAATTTCAGTAATATGGAATAGGCAGGATTACTTGTATGACCTATGTAAATTAGAACTTTGAAACAGATATCTGAATAGGTATGTTTTCTTTTCATTGGCCAAATGGAATGATTTCATAGTGATTTATCTGTTGACCTTCTGGTTATTTAATTTAAAAGATTTTCAATTTATGGGTGAGAGTGTGTGTGTATAGGTATATCTTTGAAAATATTTTTATATACGTATTTGGCAAAAATCCAGTCTTTGTAAAAAAAAAATTATATACATTCAATCCTTGTAATCTAACTGGAAAGTATTAGTTCTTAGCTATGTATTACAACTTACAGAATTTGGAGAATTCTTTATTCTCATGTCATCTACCTCTTGGTTCACAGCATGAAAGTGGCATATTAAGTATACTGTCCTGCTATTAACACTTTATCTGTTGTCTCTAAGCAGAAAACAGGCAAATGTAGATCAACTGTACCCAATCTTCAAAAATAACTGTTTTCAGCCTGGGAACCTAGTCTCTAGAACGAATGAGACAGATTTTCCAAAGAGCACTCAATAGCTTCTGGTTAGGCACTTAATTGGAGTGTCTAAGTTTTTCAAAGATTGCATACTGAAGACTCCTGAAAACCTGACCGCTAAGTTTTGATTCCTTAGTTAGAGCTGCTCTTTTGAGAAAAGCTACAGTGCTGAAGGGGAGAGAACAGAATGACTGAAGGAGAAGAAATCTGGGAGATTGTGATGCTGAACTCATAGAAACCCTGTCTATATAGCACAACAGTTATCTGGATGGGATTCAGAAGGAGTAGACTAGATTGTTCTTCAAACAGGACATATTGGTTTTGTTCATATTAGTTATTTCTTACCTTCTCTCCTCTCAAAATGTACCTTTTCTATTCCACTGTGTTACAGATGTGAAAAATACCTCAATATTAAGTAATTAATATTACTTAAAGGTTCAGATTATAGAGACAAAATTGGATCTCTGTTCTGATCAGATTATGTCAGTATGACATGTCACTGTAATAAAACTAATTTGACAAGGGATTAATTGGGGTTTTCATTGTGGATACAGTGAAAGGTCTGTCTTAACTGGAATGAAAAAGTAATCTGGATAATTTTTAAGCTGCTAGGACACTCAGTAGGATGCCGTATATCAATTGTGACCTTTAAATATGCAAGTTTATAAGCATGTCAGTGAATGTGCTATCCATTAAGCAGACTGCACTCTGAAGGCCAAATTTCAAAGGGCAGCTAGTCTTGGGTCACCCTTTCCATTGCTCATCTTGTATCCCTTTCCCTCCTTTATCAGAGTTTTAAATAGATGTCAAAATCCTTCTGAATGATTCAAGTATATCTACCATTTCACTCAGTAATCAGCCTAGACAGTTCAAGTATCACTAAATGAAAGAGAGACATACTTTTTTAAAAAAAATAAACTACTGTGAAACTACCATTTTTTTCATTATTATTTAGAAATAGACATCCTAATTTTTCTTTATGAATATGGAAAAACAGTATTGCAGTGTAAGAGATAAATGTGGCAGTGTACTCAAAGAGTTCAAATTATTGGCAAAACCAGAATAGAAACAGCCCATCATCTATCTGATGAGATTATTTCTACCTCCATTTTTCTATGTTGTTATAGACTGTAACTCTGTTATGAGCAGTGTTAGCTGGCAGAGTTGCCTTGAGGGGTTAATCAAACTACCTATTCTAACAAGTTTTGGTCAATGGCAACCCATAGAAGTGTTTTCAGTAGTTTGAAAATGCTTCCCTGCAAAAAATTTAGTGAAAGCACTTCTGTTTCTACAGACACGCATTCCCTCTGAATATAGAAAATTAAAAGAGGGCTGAGAATGGGCAATTTTATAATTAAATTTACACATCTTTTCTATTTCATTTTGGAATATCAAGTTACTTCCCAATTCATCTTTACTGAAGCCAAAACAAATTCCTTCTTTCTCTGTATTTTCTTCTAACTGATCCTTTTTTCCTCTCAGAAAAATAGGACTTTAAATCACAAATTAATTCTTAAATTTTTCCTGGTTTAGCTTTTGCTGCTGTTTGCTGAAGAATGACAATAACCATAAAAGCATAAGCAAGGAGACTGTGCACACTGTAATTTCAGTCCTCTGCAGACTTCTGTTTTACTCATAACCATCTAGATGTTTCATTAGCTTTCATTCTGATGGTTTAACAATCTCTATTTTCACCTCATCCTTTGAAAGCTTTTCTCTCAAATTTAAGGTACAGAAGTACACATCCCCTCAGACCTTGACAGTTTTCAGCAATTATCTCAACTACACACAGTACCGACCCATGCAACAGCTACTATTGAAAATAATTAACTTTCAAATACCCACTTAAGTTTGGTGGGTTGGGGTTTGTGGCTTTTTTTTGGTTTAGGGAGTTCTTCTGATCTCACAGATCTTGTAAAAGTTAAAAGATACAGATCAGAGAAAAAAGATAAAGATTTTTAGTAAAGGAATGTTATTTTTCTAAATATATCTATACACGTTATCTTTGTTATGAATTCTTCAGGTTTTTGTGTGTTTGTTTCTTGGGGGGTTTGTTGTTTTTTTAGGGTTTTTTCACAGTGCAGAAAAAAAAAAAAATACCATCATCAGATGCTTTTTAAAAAGAACTCACACGGGCAGTACAATTTTTTCAACGAATGATCTGATATTCTGTGGTGTATATTGACAACCAAACACCACATTGTGACCTTCTTAGTACATGTTCTTGTGTATTCATTGTCTTCGCGTATCACTGATGAAAAAAATACAAAACCCTAGTTAGTGCATCCTATCACATAGACCTATACTCTGCTTCCCAAGGTCAATGCAAAGGGATTATTGTGAAATTTAGACAGGGTCTTACTTGGTGTGTAGGCTTTTAACCTGTGCTTCAATATTTTAAACTGCAATACTGCTTCTTGAAAAATACTAAACTATTTTGATGCTTTAACTATTATAAGACATTTTACTAGTGAAATAAACCAACCTATAGATTCTTAGAATCATATTAACCCCTGGAACTTCAGTAAAATTTGTAAAAAACAAAAGCTGACAAAGAGAAAACCCAGGAAACAAGACCACCTAAACAAGAAAACTTCATGGCATCAGCAATTTTTATTTTTTGCAATGTAGAGTTCAACAAAATATTTGTGGTTTGTTGTTTTTTCTTTCTTAATAACACTTTTTAAAAAATACCTGGATTTTACTATTATAATCCTTATAATTATTATTATTGTTATTATTGTCTACTGTCATGTCACTCACTGCATTTGGTTTGCAAATTTGTGAAGGAAAAATGTAGGGTTTTTATTGTTCTACCTGTGTATATAGGTTTAGTTCATCCTTCTTTATTTTGTTCTAGCCAGCAGCAGCGCTCTGCAATCTAGCTATGTTCTTTATGTTTGTGCTACTGTTCACAAGTCTGCTAATGAAATGCATTGGTTCCAAAGGAAAAAAACAACAACTGTTTTAAATGGTTATTATGTGTAGATATCTGTTGCTCTATATTCTTTACAGGTATACATACCTTGTAATTAATAACTAGGCCAAATAAAGATTTTCAGGTTATTCGTTACACAGATCAAAACCTAAAAAATATTTTTGGACTTGACACATGATCTAATTAAATATCTATGGACTGTATCAATAAATTTTTGCTTAGTGTAAAGAAAAAGGGACAATAACATGGATTTTTCAGCTCTAATACATTGGAAAGTGGCTGCTCAGCCAGATGACGAGACAAAGTTCATATGCTGGACATTTTGTCTTCCTGGTGCTATCAAGTGAAGTTATGTTGAAGAACACTGAATAAAACTCTGGCTTCTATAATTTTGAAACAAATAAAAAAACAACTTTAAAGGTTGTGTTGCTACTTATGTTAATCCTCTTGAAATAGTATGCTGGTCTTGATCAGATTCCACTTTCAATTTTTATCATTTCACATTTATGGATAATTTGGAATAAAAAGTTGATGAAGAAAAAAAGTTGACTGTTGATATACTGTTGGTAATACAGTAACTTTGGCTTCATTGGTAAAAGATAACCTAATGGGTTATGAGAATCCTTTGATGGAAAATGGGATTTATTATTCAGCTTTACTTCTTTATTTTCAGTTATCTTTGGTATGAATTATTAATCGTATAAAGAAATTAAAACAAATATAATCTTTGCCTTTAAAGAGTAAGGAAAAACTATAGTTGGAAAGCAGTACTTTCTGACTTTTCAAATTATAAAATCAAATTATACAATCATAGAATCACTGAATATCTCAAGTTGGAAGGTACCCATAAGGATCATTGAGTCCAACTCCCTGCTCCTCACAGGACTGCCTAAAACTAAACCATATGACTAAGAATGTCATCCGGATGCCCTTGAACTCTGACATGATTGATACCATGACCACTTCCCTGTGAAGCCTGTTCCAATGCTCGACCACCCTCTGGTGAAGAACCTTTTCCTAATGTCCATTTCCTCGCGTCCTATCACTGGCCATCAGAGAGAGGAGATCTGCACACCCCCCTCTGATGCCCCCTAGAGGAAGTTGTAAACTGCAATGAAGTCACCCCTCAGCCTTCTCTTCTCCGAGCTGAACAAGCCAAGTGACATCAGCCACTGCTTATAAGTCTTGCCCTCCAGACTTTTACCCACCTTTGTCTCCCTCCTCTGGACACACTCTAATAGGTTGATATCATTCTTATATTAAGGGACCCAAAACTGCACACAGTACTCAAGGTGGGTCAACACCAGTACAGTGGAGAGTGGGACAATCACACCCCTTGACCGGCAAGCTATGCTGTGCTTGATGCACCCTAGGACATGGTTGACCCTTTTGATTGCTGGGGCACACTGTTGACTCATATTCAACCTGCCATCAGCTCAAAACCCCAGATCTCTTTCTGCAGGGCTGCTCTCCAGCCTCTTGTCCACAGTTTGTATGTATAACCAGGAGTACCCTGTCCCAGGTGAAGAATCCAGCACTTGATTTTGTTAAATTTCATATGGTAGGTGACTGCTCAGCTCTCTAGTCTACCCAGATTTGCCTATAAGGCATCTCTACCCTCTACCCTCCTAGTTTAGCATCACCATCAAACTTAGTGTACATTCATTTCCTGCGTCCAGATCATTTATGAAAGCATTAAAGAGCACTGGCCCTAAAATGCACACAGGTCACTGGCTGCCAGCCTGAGATAACCCCATTTGCTATAACTCTTTGAGCTGGACCCATCAGCCAATTGATCACCCAACATATTATAGACTTGTCTAGCTGTGTGTTGGACATTTTGTCCAGAAGGATATTGTGAGAGAGAGTACTGACAGCTTTGTAAAATCCAAAAAAACCACACCTACTGGCTTCCCTTGGCCAACTAGATGGGTGACCTTGTTATGAAGTGAAATATATATACATAAAAGGAAATACACGTGCTTCAATGTTTGAACTCACCTGGACACAATTTATTCTAAACATGTGACCATATGATGTCTGTCACAATGAAATGGGATTTAATGTTAAAGATTTTATTTAAGAGGCTTTTTTCAGTTTGTGCTTCAACAAATAAGATTATAGGCATCTGATGGAGTTTTTCACAGTCAGTTCCAGATATAATTTGGTGTTTTCTGATAGGATAATCTATATTTTAAGAAATACTGTATAGGTTAAAAACAAAATAATTTGTGGTGTCTTTGGAATAGATAAGAATTTTGATGTGCAATGTGCACACCAAAATGTGCAATACACTTCATGTTATGTAAAATTGATTGTTTCATAGGTTTAAAAAGATTGCAGGCACATCTAAGAGTCTCAATTACACAGAGACTGCACTGAGAACTATATACTCATCTAGCCATGAAACCTCCACCGGTTCAAAAGACAGATGAATTAGGCCAGTATTAACTCTTAGAAATATAACCATCAATGTGTTGTGTTTATTTCCAATGTCTGAAGTAATTGTGGGAAAGCTTTGCATTTTTACAGATATTTTGCCTTGTATTTCCAGACATACCTTATGGAGTTTAACAGAAGCTTTTGTTATCTCTTCTTCATTCTTCATTTAAAAGCTAAAAAAATCTTTTTTTTGCTTGTTTGTTTGGGTTTTGTGTGTGTGTGTGTGTTTTCTTGGTTTGCTTTGTTTTTTAGTTTTTGGTTTGCTTGTTGAGGGGATAACAGAAACTTACAGAAATAGGTCAGAAGTCAAATTGGTAATACCTTTTTCATTAAGCACATACCAGCTTTGTGTTTTTTCAAGAATGTGCACAGTCATGTCTAGGATTACTTGAATGAATTTTTCTGGAAATGAAAAGGGGACTGTTGGGACCATTAGAAAATGTGTTAATAATAATGATGATAAGAAGAAAATACTTCTTTGTGAAAAACAAAGCTTTTTAATAAGAAAAGGTCAACTTTGATTAGTCTTTCCATTGAAAATGATTTTTAAAAAAGGTACATAGTAGGTACAGAAACCGAACACTTTAATTGACAAAAGCCAATTTTGACTTTTCCCAAACTTCTCAACTTTTGAATTGAGACAGTAGGTTGTTGGTGGTTTGTTGTTGTTGTTGTTGTTGTTTTTTTTTTTTTTATCTTAAATATTTTATTTGGATTAAAAATCTGTTCCCCTTCCATCTGCATTCATGAACAGATTTATGAAAACCTTTTTTCAAGTAATGCAGTTAAAAAACACCAAAAGGCTTCATAAAATTATTGGAATTTGAAGTGCTTCTGAAACTCTCAGCCAACACCAAAGGAACGGAAAAAGAAAAAACAAAAACCACTCAGAATTAAAACAAGGACAATAGCAAATGTTTATTTAAATGGTGTATGCATTTGTAAATTTCAAAAAAGAAAAAAAAAGTCATTATAAGGAACTATGAAGGAGGATTAACTGCAAATATTAATTTTAATATAACAGTATCCCCTAAAATCATGACAAAAATATGTTGATTCTGGTTCAGCATCTCTAATCAACTGAGATGAAGGGATTACTTCTTCCCTGTGTAAACGAGTTACAAAATGCTGTTCTCCCTTAATAATATTTTCCTTATTGTTCTTTTTTATGCAAGAATGTCAGATATCTTTACACCAGCTAGAAATACTGTTCAGTGTCTAAGACAAAGAAAAGCTAAGAAAATGTGAGCTCTGAAGACTCTGGACTGGTGCCAGCTCTGCACACCAACAAGTAGCTCATTTTTAGCATGCTGGACAAAGCACTTCTTTCATGAAGAAGCAGTCTGTTACACCCTCCCCCGCTTTCCTAGCTGAAAATCCCCTAACACATCATTTTCACTGGCTGTTCAACACAGTGCTATGTCATGATGGATACCGAGAAGCCATAATCAGCTTCTTTCATTATAACTTGTCTGTCTGCAATGTGAGGCACCATAACTTTAAGGATTATGTTGACACATAGCTGGGATAAACGGTTAACTGGTGCCTCAGCATTCCTTGAAATGGTAAATAGAATATAACGGCAGTGCAAAACTCCAAAACCTCACAACTCACTCACAAATCTCAAACTAATTATGAAGTTCTGGAATTCATTGTCCCATGAAGGTAAAGAGAATTTAAAAGGCTGTGACTGGAAAACTGATGAAATCAAACAATATTTTCTTTTTCTCTTTGAGTTCTGGTCATTCTTATAATTTGAACAGGAACTGCAATAAAAATTGAGAATATAATCAAACTCTAACAGTTTTATAGTAATAATGTTGATGTTTTTCCCAAGAGCACAACGACGATTGTGGCTCTATTGTACTTGATGCTGAGCAAACATAAAAAGTACAGACTTTGCTCTCAGGGGCTTACAAATGTATTTGTATTTCTTTTTATTCCTGAATACTGTTACAGATATTTTTTGCACCAGGCTGCTTTTTTTTCTTTTTCCCCCACTTACACACCAAAAGAGAAGGAATTATCCATGCAAATAGGCACACTGGTTGTAAGTATACTGCTTAGCACAAACTTTGCTCATTGGAATTGAACCCAAAAGAAGTAAGCTTCTTCCTTGAATAACATTTACAAAAGTCATTCTTTCTCTTCATTGTTGCAAAATCTGCAGTCTACATGGTTATTAGGGCTACATAAACCCCATGTACCCCTTCCTTTTAGGGTTGCAGAGAGTACAAATGGCTTGTCTGCAGTTTCTGACCACCTGGTGTATCAGGTGAACTAAGAAAGGTTCATGCCCTTGACTCCACGGGGGAGGGTATGGCATAGTAATGTGATCAGCTAATGTCAGTCATGTCCTCTCCCAGATTTGGTCAGGCAAAGAGATACATCTCACATATAAGAAATATAAATACATAAAAGAATCTTAATATTTTACTGTGTGTAGATGGGAGAACGGGACTGAAAACAGCCAAGCAGTATCAGGATAGAATGACTGACATTTGCATTATGTTATGGACTATAATTATATAACCATTTATTTTTTCTTTTTTCCTTGAGACAATTCTGTCCAAAGGACAAAGAAAATATGCACAAAATAGCTGGCTAGCTAGCCAATTATTTTTTAACTTCATAATTCAGTAGGTCGGCCATATCTTATATACAAGACATCATTTCAACTGTACACTGAATTCAGAATTATTAACTTCCTCTGGGCCATTTTTGTGGTATACACATCCCTGTGATATCTGTGTAGCTCACAAAGATTATTTTGCATACACAACATCACTTTGAGAAAGGATAATACTGTTATACCCATCTGAGATACAAGGAGCTTAATACCAGAATATTGAAATGTCCATTAACTCTGGATGATCCCACTTGATATGCCTGCAGTCCAAATTTTCAGCACATTTAGCAGATCATAACATTTTATCTGTTCAAAGGGCAGCTTGAGCAGACCTCCTCTGTGGTTTACTTTTCTGTTCTGCTGTTTCTGCCCTTCTGCTCCTTTTACTCCTAATTTAACACTGTCAGCATCTCTGCTTCTTGGCTCCTTGCATTTGAGTTCGTCCTTTTCTCCTTCCCACCCACACTTTGCAGCTTGCTTAGTAGTAAGAAGATGGTGAACACGCTATCAAAATGGTTTTTGGCTAGATTTTTGGCAGCTGTGACTTTTTCTGAGCTTATTACAGAGGTAAAATAAACACTGCAGTCTGGACCTGAGGATAAGTAAACACTGACTACTGTAACACCGTACAGCAGATGGCCATGGGCAGCACCTAAGCCCCATGTGGTACCCAAGTGTCCCTTGCGGTCTTTACAGTTTTCAGTTCAAAGTACTGAAAAATTGTGAGGGTTGTGTTACAACCAATCAAATGATTATAAGGAGTGAGACAGCTATGTGGGGCATGAGCTGGGTGAACTAGAGGATAAGCAAGAGCTTTTGAAAAGAAAACTTCCTGAAATAATGTTACAAGATTAAGCATAGTGAAATGGACCAAATGTACGGACTCAACCATATTGCCTAATGGGAGTGGTTGTGAATGCCTTTGACCCCTTCAGCTGTGCCTAGGCACAATCTTAGAGATCACTGGTTGGGGTGAACCACAACCACGCCAGGGCACGCACTAAAAATGAATACAAACAGAATGAAAGGGATCCACTACACAGCCTATCCCTATGGACCTGGGGTTTTTTTTGTTGGTCTTTTGTGTTTTTTTTTTTTTAACAGTATGGGTGTACTTTTGCAGTTTGATAGAACATATAAGAGGAGAGAACACAGCACTCATAGAATCATCTGATAGTTTCAAATAAATATATTCCACCTGCTTTACCAGAAAAAAGTATCAGGCACCTTTCTGCCTATATCACCCCACTTCAGTGTATCAAATTCTCTCATCAGTCATTTGAGATTTTTGTTTAGTTGCTTATGAGATTTTCTTAGCAAGAACACAAAGGCATTCTAGGAAGTAACTGAATTGTTTCCGTTTAAACACTAAGAAAAACAAACAGCAAAAATAAAGCCCAACAACTTCAGGCAGCCATATTTATTAATGAAATGTCAAACTCTTACATTAGATTATGCGTAAGCCTAGTTTTTTGCAGGATTTGCAATTTTGTGGAAATAAGAATAATGACAAGTAACACCTGTTTTGGACTGGTATAAATATTTAAATCTTTCTTAGGGCATCATTCCTGTTTTAATAATATTAAGGAGGATTTACTTATTTTTATGAATACAAATAATATTTTGATTTATTATCAATAATAAATAGTATGTAGAGTATAAATTCATTACTTCAGATCAAAGATAAGAAAGCAAAATGTAACTGAAAAGACAACCAGCTACAAGCATCTTCCACTCTATGTCTAGTTTAATTAGGTCGTTATTTCCTTCATGCATATATCAACCTTAAAAGAAGATGTAGATCGATTAGTGTTTGTAAATAAGGAGATTCTGCAAAGAAAATATTAGGAACTCATAAGTTTATTTTTAAAAAAGAGAAAAAAGGATACAATAGAGTCTCTTGTACAAATAGAATGTGGCATTACAGTTTATTAGAATGGTAAAGGCAGCCAATGTATTGATTCATTACTTTGTTTTAAAAGACATTGTATTTTTTTTTAGCTTTTTTTTAGCCATGCTCAGAATTCTCTTTTTCAAGAAAGAGAGAAAACCAAAGCAAAACAAACTTTTCTAGAATAAAGGAGACAGGTATATGACAATGGAGAAGCTGCAAAACTACAGACACAGTCAAATCAAGCAAACAAGGAAGAGTCTTTAGTTCTTTACGTAGTATACTGCATAACTCATTTATTCATTAATGAAGTAATTGCAAACGTTGATACAGGTTTATTCTCATGTCATTATTTTCTGGGTGAAAAGGAGTGAAACAAAGGGACAGAAGAGAGTTATTTAAAGCTGTCTGTACAATCTCTGAGTGGCTTTGGCCATGTTCCAGATACATTACATAAACCTCAGAGCTGTTCCTTTTTCTTTTTTCCTTTTTTTTCTTTCTTTTTTTTTCATTCTACTTTTTTCCCTTTTGACCTTCTTTTTTCCTGTCACACTTTTTCCTTTTTTTACTTTCCTTTTCTTTTTCTTCCTCTTCCCCCTTTCTTTTTTGCATTTTTCCTTCCGTTTCCCTTCTTTTCCCTTCCCTTCCCCTCCTTGCCCTGCCCTGCCATTTCGCCTCTTCCTCTTCTCCTTCAAGTTCCTGTTGCCATCATTCTGTGTATTCCCAAGAGAACACATACCCACATGCAGAGGCCATACAGTTTCATAAGGCACCAGCCCTCTCACTCCTGCAAACATCACACTGAACCCACACCAGCATTGAGGAACAATCCTTGTAGGCTCCAGGTATATCACCTTTTACAGCTTAGACATCTGCCATGGTGGAGAAATTCTAGTTGAGAAAAGTTTTTATGAAGGTTAATTCCATTTTGGCAGTATCTAGAGTCCCTAGATTAATGAATTAATGAAAATTTAGATTGACCAATGCATTCATAAATTACTTATCTCACTGTGGACTTTATGAACATTTAGGATTTCTAACAGCTACAATTATTTATTATGGTTTTTTTTTCACCTTCCTATTTTTCCAATATATATCACTAATTGTGTGGTGTATCAATAGTGCTGGACAAGCAGAGGTTATTTGAAATGGACAAATATAGAAAAAAATGAATAATTATAATGCTGAGTATGTAAATGTAGAAGTTATGGATTTCACTTTGGAATTAAAGATGTTTAAAATTTGGTATTAGAAAATTAATCTTATTAATTTTGGTCCTTTTCTGAACTGCCTAATTCTTGATGAAATTTCAGGGATGTTTGGAGGCAGATGGGACATGTCTGAAACTCTTGTATTATTTATATATATTTAAATTAGCTATATAGCCCTCTTTTCAATGAGTCAGGCACCATTCAACCTTTCTAAATCAATTTCAAAATGGAGAAAGGAAACCTATTGGAAAAAAATAAACCTTCATAAAATATGCAGAGAACAAAATTGACATAAAAGGCTGACAGAAGCACAACCATTCTCTTTGGAAGACTGGAAATATAAATAAAGGCATCATTCTTCCCAATGTAAATTGTACTCATGAAATATGGATGTTAGCAATATTACACAGTGGAACATATTATCATGAAGATCACTAGACATCTTCAGGTGATTTTCAAAGGTCATTAAAATCAAAGAAATGTCTGTATGTCTGTACATCATCATATGGTACATCCATATTTATGCTCTTTGCTCTATAATTTCTAATAACTATAAATTACAAGACTAACAAAGTGAAAAAAAAAATCCAATCCAAAACTGTGTGTGTATTACACATTACTTTAGTAGTTTTGGCAATAAGACCATTTTTAATCTTTTTCTATGGATTTCAGAATATATTTTTTTTTTTTTTTTTTTCCCTTTTGAGAGTGTAAAAGTTTATGCACTGCTTTGGAAATATGTCTGAGTGCCATTGCTGGTAGATTTTGGTAATAGCTTTGACTCAATGAACAAGACCTTTATTCTCATATGTAAAGGGACTAAGTATTTACTGCATATGCATATTTGCATTTGAATTTAATAATATCAGCCCTTTATAGATCAACCCCTTTGCACAGATCTACTAGTTATGCAGATTATTTTAAAGCTATTTGGGAAGAAAAATAGAGGACTTCTCATTAACACATTTTCAGGACTATGCAAAAATACTATCAAATAAAAAAACGTAGTTAACTATTGGGAAAAAACAGTATTTCCAAAGAGTTATAATGCAAAATATTAAAAAAAAAATACAAAAACAAACAAACAAAAACCACAAAAAAACCCAAACCCACAGATGTTTCTACATTGTGATTCCTGTCCAGACTTGGCATATTTCACTTTATTTGTCATATTTATCATTTGACATGTTTATTTATTTGTATTATTTTAAGTTACTAAATAGTAGAATCACTGCTATAAATACTTACTTCCTCTGATAATTTAGAGATAATTTGTAATTCCTTAAAATCAAATTTTAATAGAAATCAGAGTCCAATTTGGATTTTGGAAGAATAATTTTCTTTGACACAAGTTTTATAATACACCAAACAGGCATTGTTCCAACAGACTTTATGTCAATAAGAAAAACTAATTTTATTTTAGTAAAAGACAAAAACACCCCAAAGACTGATGGGTTTTTTTTTTGTGCTATACTTGGTTTCTGCTTGGGTGAGAGGTTTATTGGCCCAGATCACAAAGACAAATTTGTAATCTGTAAAACAATTAATAATATTAGCAAATAGAAGGTAAAAGAGATGGTAATGTATTTCAGGCCAAAGCATACTCTTCATCTTTTTTGACTACATTTAGCTGAATCTGCAGGTATAGATGTTAATTTCTTTGTTTCCTTTTAGCAGTGAACACATTACATTGCATTAAACACATATAAAGTCAACATCAGCCATTTGAGAAAGCTAGCCACGTTTTTCAATTCTAAGCTTACTTAAATAGAAGTTATTGGAGCACACGCTGTCCAGTTCACCTATTTTGTGTTTTGTTCTCCCTTTTCCTGATCTAGAAACCTTTCCACTTACTATGTTCTCTAAATTACATATTCTTTTTAACCATTCTTCAAAGTCTATATTAATATTTTCTAAGCTCTCCATATTGAATCTGTGATGTAATCTCCATTTTTTTACTTCATTTTTGCCTGTCTTCTTAGAAGTCAAAGTTTTTCCCATCTCATTTTGTGTAATATGATTGGTAGAGCCCTGTAAGTCTACACTGAAAGGCTGGTTCATTTTATCTTTCTGGGAATGAACAAACCATAATCAACAGCAAACACAGATTTGACAGTAATTTGGGAACAGCCTTGGCAGAATTAAATTGCAAACCATTTTTCTGAATCATATCTTGCATTGTATATACTGGAAAATTTTAACAGGCTACCCACAGCCTTTGAAGCTAACCAAAAGCCTTTTTCTGAGCGGATTGTCTTAAAAGTGGCATCAACTGCTGAAACAAATAGAGTAGCAAAACCACCATTTTCAGTTTTATGGCGTTCACATCATTTTTGTGTTTGATTTACACCCCTATTACTAGGAAATTCCAGATGAGCAGGTTAAAAAGTGTTGGACTTGGTTCAGGAAAAACAATGGAATTCCTAATCCAAGCTGTGAGGACCACAAAGGATGCGTTCAAGTTCATGTTAGCAATTCCCACTTGTCTTAAGTGAAGGTTCACATTGACAGATAAGCACACTCTACATTGTATGCTGAGAGCCTTTGAGGACATAAATGCGAGTGCATTTCACAGAAAGAGAATTATGAGTTATGCTTGTCTAATTCACACAACAGACAAGAACCATAATTTGCCCAGTCATAATTATGTGACACATTTCTGTGTCAAGAATTTAAGAATGGTATTTTTAACATATAACTGATATTTTTAATAAAGGATTTGTTTCCAGGATTTGAGAATGGATAACATAGACAAAAACATTAATTTTCAAAGATTGTTCCTGTTCTCTAACCTCTCTTCAACACCCTACATGAACATGTGGATATTAAAGTGAGTGCAGTGATAGTCTAAGGAAACAGCCTTGAGATTTTTCATTCTTTCTTGGTGTGTGGTATTCTCATGTGACAGGTATGTTGCCTTTAGCTCCCAAGAGAGATCTGGACATTGACCCACCCACCCAAATTATACATCCTTGAGAAGCAGCTGTGACTCCTTGACAGCCCAACCCATCTCTCTTCTAGTTCTCTCCTTCGGAGCTTATGACAGAGTGAAAATTCAGTGAAATAAACAACCTTTTAAAATAAGATTATTGCTCCATAACTGCAGAAGAGGACAAACATAAGAAAAGGTATTTTAACAAAACATCCAAAGCATCTAGATTCCCACAGGCTTTATACTTCAAAGATGAAAAATCTCATATCTAGAACAGGGCTTTCAGTCACTTTTCCCATTGTGGTGATTCATTCCCAGGCTGAGGACTCAAAGGCCCCCAAAATCCAAAAATCTTCATTTTAGTAGTCCTACTTGACTTGTCATCTCTCTTCTACTACTCCATGGAAGCTAAAGTAAGAACGATTATTAGACTGACATTGTTATTATTCTTCTGAGTACCTGTAAAAGATTCCTTATTTTCTTCCTTCTTGTGTACATATAAGGCACACCTACAGATTCTACAAATAATTTCAGTCTGGAGCACACCAGGAGGCTCACACTAGCCTGACCAGTCTACATCCATCTCTCTATAAAATGTCTTCGCTCCTCTCAGGGCTTTGGCTACTTGTATTGAAGGCCAGCTCTCACAGGGTACAGCTGTGTCACCTTGTATCAGATTTTGATAAATGCAGCTAAGTTGCATGAAAGATCAGTGAGAAGTAGAAACTGATACATTGTGGAAGAGCTGTCAGATGCCTTTCCTGGGCCTCCATCCATGCATATTGTTCCTATTGGCCTGGGAGACACATTTAGGCTCGGTCCTTGCCTGAGCTATGCAATAAATGTGCTGTGCTCTGTTTCTTGCTAACCCTAGACTTGGCTTGCTGACTTGGTTTCCTGGCTTGGCCTGACTGGTCAGTAAAGACTTGCCTAGCAATCATCAGGCTGACCTCAGTCATTGTCCCCAGCCCAGCTCTGCTCTCCTAGTGGGGTACCGTGGGACTCTGAGTTGGTACTTCTCACCCTTGGCTCCTCTGCCTTTAAGGGCAGCCCAGCCTTACTACTCCCTGACAGATAATACCCAAAAAAACCCTTCTCTAAGGTTTCCTTAAAGAGCTAAAATTGCTAACATACAATTTCTATGAATAATAAACTGGAATTCAATCAAACTGTACTGTCTAATTAGTTAAACCCCAAACCTATTTAATCAACTTTTTGGAAACACTTGATGACCACTGATACAATTAGGTTTTTAGAGTATCCTTAGTTTGATCATACTAACATCTTTCTGCTACCAGATAACTTAATTCTGCATTGCTAAGCTTTAGAAGCCTGAAACTTCCAGCAAGAAGAGTTGGCTCTTTATGACTTTGTTGATAAGCAGTACAGCCATTATCTGCTGATGAAATAAATGTCTGTTTGTGCAGCTAAGACAACAAGGACTTCTATATCCATAGGGTTATGGATGTGCAGAGGAATGCACATTTTCAGAGTGAAAATAATCTAGAATGCTACATGTATGCTTATCTATTCTGCCTGCTTGTTGTGCGCTGTTTTTTGATAAACACTTTTCAGTTCATGAGAGCAGAGTAACCTATCCAGTTACATATGTTTTCTGATTATTCAGGTTATGATAATTGCATAGGTAAAAATCTCTGTTTTCTTTAGAATCATGGGTTTATAGAACAATTCACGTAGGGAGGTACCTCTGGAAGTCTTTAGTCCCTTTAGCCAACCCACTCCACCTCTCAACTCAACTCATGGGGAAAAAGGTTTTCATTATATCCAGTCTGAATTTCTGCTCTTTTGAGGTATGTCCATTGCCTCACATTTACCACTGTGAAAAGCCTGGCTCTGCCTCCTTTCTGTAGACACCATGGAGCTGCTGTTAGGTCAGTCTGCAGCTTTCTCTTCTCCATGATGAACAAGTACCAGTCCTTCAGTCTCTGCTCACAGGGCAAGTGCTCCAACCCCAAACATCATAGTCTGAATTCACCCCAGTTTATTTACGTCTTCTGTCCTGTATTGCAGGACCCAAACTGGGATGTAGTATCTAGCTGTGGTCTAATAGGTGCTGAGAAGAGGGTAAATATCCCTTCCTTTGATGAGTGCCCTGTGCTCCTATTAACACAGCCTTGAATGCTGTTGGCTGCTTTACTACCTGGGTATACTGCTTGCTGTAGTCCAGGGTCCCCAGGGCTTTTTCTCCAGAACTGCTCCCCAGCCCATAGGTCCCCAGACTGTATCACTGCCACAGAGTCTTCCTTCCCGGGGCCAGGATTTTACATTAGTCCTTGTTGAATTTCAGGATTTTGCCATACCGCCAGCCTGTCCAGGTCCCTCCAGATGGCAGCCCTGCTCTCCAGTGTAATGATTGGTCTCCCCAGTTTGTGTCATATGCAGGTTTGATGAGAGTACATACTGAGACAAAGGAAGCATAGAGTACCTCATCTTCATCTGTCTCCACTGTCACTGTCACCTGCTCCATTCAGCAATGGCAGCACATTTTCCTGTCCAGACATCCAGCCTTTTACTGCTAATGTAGCCACTGAAGATCTTTTCTTGTTTTTACATCATTTGCAAGTGTTAGCTCCAGTTGAGCTTTGACTTTTCTATGTGCTCCAGCAACATTTCTAAAATCCTGCTTTATAGCCTGTCTCTGCTTTCACCTTCCATATAGTGTTTTTTTTGCATTGATGCTTAGCCACATGCAAGCTGTTCCCCTGATGTGTCTACTTGAATTTCCTGAGGGTTGGTATGGACCATTCTTATTCTTGGGGGATGCTGTCCCTAAAGAATTGCTAGCTTTGCTGAGCTTCTTCAGAGCTGCCTCCCATGGAATCCTGCTTGCTAGTTTCCTGCATAAGTCAGTCTTTTTTCCTAGAGTCCACATATGTTATTACTAATTTATTTAAATATGGCAATGAGCGATGTTGCACAGAGACCTTACTGTTAATTTTTACAATATAAAGTTTATATGTTCCTATTAGAATCCATAAAGTCAACATTAATCTTTGACATTTACCTGATAACAATGAATAAATTGGTGTATCCATAAACCATTTAGGCATTGTGTACATTATTATTTATATAGCCCCAACAGAAGTCTCAGATTTTGAATCCCAAGGTTTTAGAGTTCTCCCTTAACACTTCAAAAGATTTAATTGTTACTGAAAATTAACACGTTACACGAGTTTAGTGAAGGTATGGCTTTATTAGCAGTCATAGTGATTTTAAAAAGTTCAAAATTCAATTTTCAAGCTAAGTAAACAATTTAGACTTTTTCTAAACCACTTCTGCTTTTCCCTTTTTTACTACCTGATTGTATGCAGGTGTTTGGGTTGTAGGTGTATATATATTGTCTATATTGTATGTGTGTATTCATAAGTAGGCAAGACTTACCGCATTGAATTTTAGACACTTATTTTTTTCTTTTAAAATTAAAAAAAAAAAAAAAAAAAATTCCAGAGATTATATGTGATCTGTAGCACTTGTCTAAGTCTTTTGCAGTAAATCACGTGCAGCACTGAGAACATATCATTACAATTTCAAGGCCAAAGACAAATTAAATCTTGCTATTGGTGGACTCCAGCACCAAAGTAACTTTACAGGCTCACTTACATGTACAATATCTTCAGTAATACAGTAGCAAAGAATAACTGAAGAAGCTGTTGATGAAGGGAAAGATGGCACAAGCAAATTCTCTCTCTGTTTTGGTGGTCTGCATATATTAACTAAAAAAAAGAAAAGCTTCTGGCTATTCAAAGTTATTCTAAAAGACTAGCCTAAAAAAAGCAAAACTAGAGGCATTATATTAACACAAAGGTTATCTTTACGCTTTTCTTCCCACAAGGATGAAGAAAATGTACATACATTTATGTACTTTTTTGCGTTACATGAGTATTAGACTTTTTAAAAATTGCAAGAAACCGAATCCAGATCTTATATGAATGCCTTACCAATTAGGAATAAGGATAAGTAATTTTTCTTCCGTCCTTCTGTTGTTTTCCATGTGCTGCCAGTATCTAGTTTCAGTGGTAAATGTCATTTGTTAAACGTCCTCTAGGCACGTGGTGAAAAAATGTGACAGCCATTCTCTTTGCTTTCCTGTATCCAAAGTTCTATCTTCAAACCTTTGTAAAAACAACAACTGTCAGGTATATATTAGATTTATTTTAATTTCTTGTGCTTGTCTGTAAGAGGAAAAATGGAATCTTGATGAGCTCTTTGGTTAGGCCAGGGGAGGAAAGTCAACTTCATTTGATCTTGAACAGATAGATAGAATACATTACATTGAAAAAAGCCACCACACAGTTTGCATATTCTGTAGCCTGACTTCCTATTTTAGTTCTCCATAACTAAGACTGCATTATTCAGTTAGCGAAAAATACATTGTATTCAATAATAAAACCTGAGGAAATAAATTAGTAATTTTCTAATATTAGGAAAAAATAAACTGTCTTTAGAAAAGTTATTCAATACTCCATAAGTTAAAGAACATTTTCTCATCTTTATGCAAATTGTTTAGTATCTGTATGATTCAGCAAATGATCTCCTTTGTTGCTAAAGTTATAGGCCGATTATGGCTAATCAACTGTGATTGCAAGATCATAGCAAAAGTTTTGGCAGTTTGGCTGTAGGCATTTTCCTGTAAAATTATTATTCCTGATCTAAGCTCTTAATTTAATAAGCATTGCTAACAAATGGAAGATCTGTAGCTCATCAGGAGATTTTTTACTTGCTGCAGAAAAGGGCATTACACCAAACTGAACAGAGAAATTTCTTCAAAGTGTGAGCAGAACTCAACTTCAAGGACACCTTTTTTTTTTCTTTTTTTTTTCTTTTTTTTTTTTTAATTTGCTTAAGGCTGCAGTCATCACTAATAAAATGATCTCAAAATCATTTGATCTGGAGAGTTGCACCAGACAGGTCGCTGTTGTTTCCACTGTCTTCTTGTTTTGGAATATTTGGCATGAGTAATCAAAGTGATTGTTATATGGTTGAAAGGATTACAGAGAAGGCAGCTGAAAATAATGCTTGCATGCTAATATTTTCTTAAGATGACTTATATCCAGTCTTTTGCACACACTACATAGACAAAAGATCAATGTTTTAATAATAATTATTAATATTTCATGATGATGTAATGCATGATGGGAAGAAGCCATTTCCTGATACCTAATGGTTGGCTGCAGTATTTCAGGGCCTGAGACAGACTCACAAATACAGCAGCCCCCTAAAGATAATTATTATTCTTCTGTAGTAGTAGGAATACATTCCAGAGGAAAAAAAAAAGATTTTAATATTTACATAAAGTAAGAGTTTAATTGAACACTCTCAGATTTATTGTGTTGTGCTTAAAATATCTTTTTACCCTTTACCTTGCAAAGAATCATACAATACTGAGAGAACATAAAGCAGCACTTCATTTACAAAGTTCTATTAAGTTTATAATAAGAAATGTGTAGTAATAATAGTTCTACTTTAAGACTAGATTTAACTGACTTTTTTTCTTCAATAAAAGAATCTTTCATGTAAGTAAAGGAAGAGGTATCACATTGGCTGCGTGGGTGTTCACCATGTGGAACTCAGAAACTCAGATTGTTACTAGACAGAACCCCAAATGAGAGAAATCTCCCAGTTTTTTACTGGCATGTTTATATACCTGCAGTGCTTTCCCTTTTTGGCTTGTGTTGACAGCTTTACAGATCTGTTTTCTCTGAAGCAGCTTTTTTTTTTTTTTTCAAGTTTTTAACTCCGACTTTTAGAATCTCATTTTTAAAGCTTAAGATTTAGTTATCTGAAAGTAATTTGCTTACTATTAAATAGGTCATTTGACAAATATACATATATTCCCCTGTCTTCTACAGTTTTGGTTACTCTGATTTTCAGGCCATTAATCTTTTCCTTATCTCATTCTCTAGCTACTACGTAATGAAGTAAAAAAATAGAAAGGAATACTCAAGAACATTGGATGGAAAAAGCAGAAACAGGATTAAACTCATGTAAGTTTAGCTCCTCAGATATCGCGAGTGTGATTACACTGATCAAATTTTAGATGACTACAAAATAGATGTCTGGAGATGATAGTCACAGTAGGCTGACTTCCTTTATAGACAGAAAAAAGAAAAAGGCACTTTCAGGTTATGGTTCATTTAGCTTGGTTTAAATATCTACTTTAGAATAAGAAGAATCATGCTCTTTACTAACTATATGGACCACATCTTTATTGACTATATACGTAGCCAAGGATGAAGACCTCAGACATAGATTTAGGTATCAAAAGCCAGACAGTGAAGTTTATATTCTTATTTTTAACCTGCAGGAAAGACAGAAAATAAAAATAGTGCAATATATTTCCATCAGCCCTGTCCTATTAAAAATATCCAAATAAGAGAATTACATTATCTCTCTATATACAAATATATATATATCTATAAGAATACAATAATAAGCAACCAAAAATTAGCTTTGCAACAAGAAATTTAAAGTTATGGGTCTTTCCTTGTTAATTTTCTAATTGCACATCCTAGCTGTCAATGTAAGAGAATTGAGATAATGGCATGATGAGTCAGAAGTAACAGAGAGCTGGCTAATAGAGACACTGAATGTGTCTTTAATCTTACCCCTCTCTTTTATTGGTACTCTGTGGTGCTTCTTCCCATTAGCAATTCACAGCTTGGCAGCCCCACCGTTGGATGCAAAGGTACTCTTTGAACACCTGCACAACATCATAGGGTTGTATTATGTCATGAAGTTTACGTGATAACTCAATCATTAAAGTGCTCATCAACAAGGTGGAATATAATTTTTTCTTATCTTATTTTCACGGGTTTTTTTCTGAGGAAAATTGTTGAGGGGCAGTGGCAGGATAGAGGTGTGGGGAAGAAGAGGCAGATAAGGAGAAGAGAATGAAAATATATATATATATATATGTGTATATGTGTGTTTGATTCAGAAGCCTCATGTTGAAGAGCTCAGCTAACGGGTTAGGATGAATTCCCTGCCTCTGGGATTATTATGATGTTTCCACATTAAATATAAAAACATTCCTTTGATCAAGGACTGTATCTTCATCTCCCAAAGACAGATCTAACTACAAGGTTGTAGAGTCATGCTGCTTCCTTATTGCTGATTTAAAAGCAAGATATCTGCTCAAGATCTAAATGATCTCAAGACAAATTAATTGTACCCTAAGCCAACACACTGCTTCACAGGGTATGGACAACATTTAGCACAGTTTCTTGACTCCAGCTGAACTGAAGCCAGAATTATGTCCCTGATATTTTTAGTGCTGCAATAGTAGGCACTAACACTGCATCCAAACTGTATCAAGGTGCAGGAGGGGGAGCTCTGAAAGCTTGATTCTCCAATCCACAAACCAAGAGGTTTGCTGGACCCTGCTGGCACTCCTTTGCTGACTCTATCAGGCACCCAAACTACTTTCTTAATCTGCAGATCCAGCCCAGATGATATTTAAGGGCCACGACACAGGTATATTTTAAGTAGCTCATAATTGCTCATTTGATGATTCAAGTATTTCAAAGGTAGCCACATAGTTGAACTGAGGCTCCTAAAACAACGAAGTTTCCATACCATTTTCGATGTTTAAAGCAATCATTTCACAGTATCATGGAGTTTTGGCCTATTTATGTCTTCAGAGAAAAGCGGAATTTTCTGAATGTTTCATCAAAATTTGAGTGAATAAAGAAAAGATCTAATCCGATATAATCTCTGCATATTTATGTGGTAAGAGAATTTCTGTAATAATTGTTACAATAGTAACCAATAGTTACTATAATAATTACTATAATAAGAGAAACTGTATTTTGATTTTAATTTTGCTTTTAAGACCTGTGTTCCACAGAGAGTCTTTGTTTAATTTAAGAAGAAAATATTCACAAGTTTAAAAAATAAGGCAGTATAATGGGCTATATTTTCTCATACATAGGCATGCAAAATATTTTACTGAAATTGCACAGTTCTTTGCAAATGGAAAGAGACCACCTCTTTAACAAAGACAAGGTGGAATATCTAGGCTGAATTTTAGCTCTCTGAGGAATATATAGTAAACCATCATACACACTCTTGTTCTTCGTTGTTTTACCACTCAATGCCTATTTGCATTTACAACTTTCATTTTTCAGTCTAAATGTAATACTATTGTTAAGAAGGAAGAGGGAAGCAGTACAAAATGGTCCCCTGTAAGTCACATCATTGTGATCTCAAGGAGGTATGTGCAGGATGTTCACATCTCTCAGGGGCTGAGAGAGGATCTAATATAAAGCTTGTACTGCAATGGCTGAAGAAGATTCTACAGGTTCTGTGAGTGGAGTTTCATAGTGTTTTTTCTACCCAGATACCTAACGTTAAAGGAATGGTCCTCCATCCTTCAAATAACCATCTTTTGAGGCAAAGAAGCTTGCCCTTCTCTGTAGATTTAGTAATAATATAGTTTCTAAGGAAAAGAAAGAAAATAAAATCGCCACTTCTACTGCATTATGACTCAGATTCTCCAACAGGTAGTGCAGCAGCCATCTGTCATACCTTCTTACAGTCTGTTGACAAAAGCAAAGGTACTGCTTTGTACAGGAACCCAAGAACACAATTCATGCGGTAGAGTTATATGAGTATTATGATGCTTAGTTACATAAAAATGCAAGTCATTTAAAAAGTGTTGACAAAACACACACACACACACAAATATTAGCAGGAAATTAATAGCATGTTTAAAGTCAGAAAGTTTTAGTCTTACAGTGGCTAAAATATCAATCATTAACTTGCCTTCAGCCAACTTCATTAAATGCTCACAGAGAAGAGCATTATGGCTCACTTACTTTATTTTACACTTTATAACCAGCTAGGAACAAATACTTCAATCCTGCCCATAAAATCTTAATGGAAACCAGCCACTGGGAAAAAAAAAAAAAAAGAAAAGAAAAGAAAAAAAAGATAAGATATATGAAAGCAGGTCAAAGACAGAAGTACACATAAAAAAGAAACTGGATACAGAAACACTTTCATAAGGGAAGAGTGTAACGCAAATACTTTTGGGAACTTGAGTAGTAATGCATTTTGTCACCTTTAATGAAATACAAAAAGCTATCCAAGACACACACTGGAAAACAGTACAATCTCTTTTACCGTTTGGCCAGCCATAACTGAACTATTAAACAAAGTCAAGACAATGCAACAGTCACCAAATACCAGTTTGTATTCATCATTAATGAACATTTAATCGATCTACTTGGAATTTCCTCATGAAGGACTTTGAGTCTAAGATTGATTTATGATTATCTTGATGGTGAGACAAAAAAAACGGTGCTGGTCTCTCTGGAATTTACTCAAATTCATATTCAGATAAATATTCATACATTATAGATGGCTGGAATGAATGAGTTAACCCATTAATTTGAAAACTTGTGCTTCTGACCAGTCATCACAAATAGGAATATTAGAAGGAAAAGACAAAAAAAGATGTAACAAAATTGTCTCTTCAATGCAGTTTTTCTCAGCACTCGAAAGAGTGATTGTAAGTAATTTATTTTAATTTACTGGGAATAGAGTATAATCTAGAAAGCAATTTTTAGTGAGTCTCTTGGCTCACATAAGATGTGGAACAAATGTTATTTAAACATAATGTGTAACATTTAATTGCAAGTCCCTGTTTTTCCAGATATTTAACCTTTTCTATAATTATTAGTATTGTCCCTGAGAGGCCTATACAACCTGAAATCTCTTCATTGTTCTATTACCTAAAAGGAAATGAGTGAAATAATTTCTGATTATTTCCTGTTAAAACTCATGAAATGTTTTAGAAGAATATAATGAAGCAGAGGGGGAAATACTACCTAATAGTTCTGATACATTTGAAAAAAAGGATTTGTTCAAGAAAATGAACCTTTAATAAATTCTGGTTTGATAGCGTGTCATAATAACATTAACTAAATCACACTCTCTTTCTTTCTCTTTCTTTCTGTCTCTCTTTCTCAACAGTATTTTATTTTCCACTAATTTAAAGGGAGAAAATCATATTAATATTAAGTATTTTTAATCTGGTAATGTCCCCAGGCAGATTAATCTGTACGTCCTATTATCTTCCATTTAAATCATATATCCTGAAAAATACTGATGAAACATTTAATTTATACATATAAAAATCATTCATTGAGTCAAGAAGGATACTAAAAAATCTCAGCCTTTAGAGTATGGTACCAAAGAATCTTATTGACTTCTACTTAAGAGAATCAATCACATCTTCAAGAGATTCCATAGCATTCATTTGGGGATGCGTAGCTGAATATTCAGGAATCCCAACTGTCAAATTCAGCTTTGGATATCAATATCTTTTCTTTAAAATTATGATACTAAAAATACTGAAAGGGCTCTGAACTGCTAACGTTACATTTTATCGGCAGATAAACTGCAACATGATGACTTGTGCAGAACAGAAGCTCAGATAAGCTGGGTCAGATCAAATCAAAATGAAAGCAGTATTAGAAGTCCTCACTGTTTACTATTTCACCTCAGAGACAGGTCCTTCTTTCATTTCAGTCTTGTTTTCATTATAGCAATGTTTAGTGGCTTGCTGGCTTCTGAATAATTCTAAGCAGTGCGCTGGAGACCCCTGGAAACCCTGGAAAACCCCTGGAGACCCCTTGAAAGATGCAGATCACCTCTGCATCTTTATGGTGTGTTTCCCTCCTGTTCTTGGGAATATGCACTTGCATACAGATTTGGGAGTCCTCCCATTCTCAGCTCTCAGCTGCTCCCCTTGCTCCAAAGGACTGTGCATTGATCTAGTATGTGACAGCCAGAAGTGAGTGACTAGGTGGTCTTTCTCCCTCCTGCTGAGCTGCAACTTCCAACAAAACATAATGTGTGATTAAAGAGGAAACACAACAAGTAAAATATATGTTATTTGCCACCCTTAATATGTGATAATTTGTACATATTTCAAGCTGTATCAGTGTCTGCATTCAGTTTGTCGCCAGTGGAAATGGTTCTCTGCCTCCTGATAACACTGTCTCTCTCCTCAAACCTGAAACTGAGCATTATAAACACCGTCTACACAGAACTGATTAATGTACTTGCTTTAAAGCTATTCTTAATGAAACATAAAAGCCCATCATAACAGGATATGAAGTTAGAATAGATGATTATTTTAACCTTTGTATCTTGGAAAAACAAATATTAATAAAATTAACTTTTAAAAAGCTTGAGCTTTTTAAAATATAAAAAGGTCACTTGTTGAGTTTCCTTGAGGAAATGAAAGCCTGATCAGAGATTAAGTAAATTACAAATAAACTTCAACTGCACTTTTACTTAAATGAGATGTTACACTTGCAAGTCTGTTTTACCAAAATATTGTTAGGACCATGGAGGCACCACCAGGCCTGGCTGTCCCCACCCAACTCCCTGGGTCTCCTGCCACCCTGCCCACAGCCCAGGACATCATTTCAGTACCCTGGTGCCGTCAGTCCCTGCCCCAGTGATGCAGCAGCAGGGCCGGTCTCCAGCTCCCCACAGCCCTGCCCTGCCCATGGGCCCTGCTGAGCCAGGCCCACCTATGTCTCTGTCCAACCTCGGCCCATCCCCTTCCCCAGGCAGGAGCCCAATGCCTGGGGCTGCTCTGGCTGCCCCACTCCTCGCTGGGGCGGTTGAATGGGCCCTGGCTGCCAGGTCCTGCCCTGACAGGCCCAAGGGAGGCCCCAACACCTCTAGTGCCCCAGCGCCAGGGAGCCACTGGCCCTTGTGGTGCCTTCACACTGACAATGTGCTTGGCACGCCATTCAGACAATACAAAAGAAGTCATAGGTCCTTTTGAGACAGACAAGTTATACTGACATAGAATCACAGAATCGTTTAGGTTGGAAAAGACCTTTAAGATCATAAAGTCTGACCATAAACATAACACTGCCAAGTTCACCACTAAACCATGTCCCGTATCTACCACTTCCTCAGGCAGCCTGTTCCAACGCTTGATAACCCTTTCAGTGAAGAATTTTTTCCTAATATCCAATCTAAATCTCCCCTGGTGCAAGTTGAGGCCATTTCCTCTTGTCCTATCACTTGCTACTAGGGAAAAGAGACTACCACCCACCTCATTACAACCTCCTTTCAAGTAATTGTAGAGAGTGATAAGGTCTCCCCTGAGCCTCCTGTTCACCAGACTAAACAACGCCAGTTCTCTCAGCCACTCCTTATAAGACTTATTTTTCAGACCCTTCACAAGCTTTGTTGCTCTTCTTTGGACACGCTCCAGCACCTCAGTGTCCTTTCTGTAATTAGGGTCCCAAAACTGAACATGGTATTTGAGGTTGTACTCTTTATTGGGGGCCATTCTCCTGGACATTGTGTCATTTTAAAACTTCATCTCTAAAAGCTTTACTGGCAGTGAGTACTTTTCTTCCACGTATACTAAATAGTGCTGAGTCAAGAACAAATCTTTTTGTCACCCTGCCAGAAACTTCCACAGTTTGCTGCAATATTTCAGCAACAATTACTTCCTGAGATAGACTTGATACTCAAGTCTTTTGATGAAATATATGTTGTACTGCAAGGTTAGGTTGAGTATCACCATTTCTGACTGCGTGGTTACAAAGTGACATAACCTATAATGCTTACCTTCTTCAGGAAATGTAAATAAATACACTTAGCATGCGCTTATCTTCTTCAGGTAATGTAAATATATACAGGAAACATGCCTGTAATAATAATTCCCCCAAAGTAATGTTTTAGGGAAGGCATCAGTACTGGCAGAAGAGAAATTTATGAGACAATGAGAATAACATTCCACACTTTAGAATAAGACTATATTTTTCACTTAGCTTTTAGACTGAAGTTGGCAATACTTTCTTCACTCACGAATGAGTTAATTAAATAAGTGTCTAAAAATAGAATAACATAAAAATGAGATTAGAGCAATAAAAAGTAATGACATTTTAAATTTGTTCTTCTATGAAGAGAGAACTGTAGTACTCATGAACCACAATATTATGTTTATTATTTGTCACTAGTACTTGGAGAATATATGAGATGATTCAACCATACATTTGAAAATTGCAAAGGAGTTGAAACACCATGTAGGTGTTTGTGCAGTAGACGCTAAAATTATTATAGTAGCTTTCTAGCCAGTCTTTTCTGAATTCACTGCTATATAGCACCCAAGTTTGGAAAACATATTTCTGGGGGTATAACTAACGTCACTTGCATTTGGTGTATTAAACATTCAATAATCTGCTGTGATGAGGGGATTTGTACTCAGAAATTCCCAGAGACTGATCAGAAAATACATATTTTTCACACCAGATCAGAATTGCTGTGACTGCAAATCTCATTCTGGTGCAATATAAATCTAGTTTTTCTAAAAAATTTTCTAAAATCTCCCCCCAAAACTCATCATGGTAACATTTCCTAAAGCTCCAGTAATTCCCTCAGTAGTGTGCCCCCTAAATTCCTAAATTCCTTCTTGCGCCCTAAAGACACAAGTTACTATTTGCACAAATTAACAACTATTTAAATAAGAAACACAGTCTTCTATAAACATTCCAGAAAACCAATTATGATCAATAATTGAATTTTTCTACTGACTTTAAAACAGAGATACTTGTGACCATTGTAAACACTTAACATCCATAAATATGTTTCATAAATACATTCATAAATATGTTTCAAAAATATGAGTCTGACATCTCTCATTATAGTCTGTAACAGCAAGGTACCTGCCTCGGTTTCGGTTGCAAAATATCTTTCTGAGAAAGGATTAAATCTTGAGCAAGTACCTTTGTAACTGGATTAATGCAGAAAAAAAGACTGTTTTGGTTTTATTTTTTTTTCTTTTCTAGGTATTTGCAATAATAATAAAAAAAAAAAAAAAAGAGGAGCTGATCCTAAGGAGATAAACATGAATAATAATGCTTTAATACACAAAATTTTAGATGTTAGTTTTGTTAAGACTGAAAAACTGGAAATCCAGATATAAGAAAAGAGAGTTAAGCAAAGTGCAAAAAGTGTAACACAAAACATCAGAATTTGAAAATACAGACTTTAAAGGTTGAAAATTTGGGCTCATTTTCTAAAAGGAAAGTCACAGAGCAAAGTGATTTGCTGTGTAAGTAAGCATTTCTGATGTGCAGAATTAGTACAAATTCTGAATTTAGAATGGAAGGCCTAATTCACTACAAACAAGTAGAAGAACACGTACACCGAGCTTTCATTTAACTCTTAAATAGTGTTTATTGGGGGGAGTGGGATAGTGGTAGGGGAAAAGAGAAAGAAAATAGTGGCTGGAAGGGGTATAAAGAAAGATTTTCTTGGAAAAAAAAAAAAATCCCGGGCTAATATAAAACGAGTAATAAAATATTTTATCGTACATTGAGGTCTCTGTCCAGCAAAATAATTGGTCTTCTGCTTCTCTTAGAAAATGAAGCTATGTAGTATTCTGCAACTATTCTCAAACATAATCTTTAAAGCTTAAATTCAGTGGCACATGCATATTCACAGACATGTTTCATCCCCTTAAGGACAAGTGTGGACTACTCTGTGCAAATATTAAAACTTCTACTTCTGACTAGTCACCCTTTTTCAGCCTAGAGGGAAGATATGACAAAGTTCTCTTCATATCAGTTCTTTGATCCTGTAACAGAAAGTAGCAAGGTTCTAGTCATGCAAACCACCACCAACTTTTACCACACACAAAATATTAGCAGTTCGTATTATCTAACTGAATTATGTTCAGTTTGCAGTTAAGCAAATTATAGTGGTCATCAGTACATCAATTCCTTTGATTGAATTATGCATTACATAACATATGTAAAAAAGAGATCATGAAATAGAATGTGAGTCCTAAATTAACTATGTTAATTTTGATGAATCTTTCAGTGCAAAAGGGTCCTATTGAGCTGGATGGTGCTAAGGATTCTTTTACATGTAAGTATACTGAATACATTTGGAAACCCAATTTTGATTGCTCTCCTTTTCTTGTGTATTTAGCTGATAGGTTGATTGCTTGGTTTAATTTTTCTGATTACACAGTCAACTGCACATAAGTGTGTTTTGCAAATTAGCATTTGTCCCACAAGGAATTTCGTAGAATATTCCTTACATTTTTTTTCCTTGTTATTAATAAAAAATACCCACTCATGTAATATTAATTGTTTTCAAGTTGCTGGGTGATTGTTATATTGTCTTAATTTTCTTACAAAGCACTGTAATTAAAATGACCTTTAATTAGGCATGGCATTGACACATACATATTGTGTTTTTTTTCCAGAGAAAAAGTGCAATCACATAAATGTGTAAATGTTTATGAAGGAATTAAATTTACCAACCCTTAGATTATATGACTGTTATATATTTAAATACAAAATGAAAACACTTTCTTGTGTGTATGATGGAGCTATTTTGATTCTATTTATTTGATGAACGATGGTATGAAGAAGAAAAACTTTAGATAAAAAATCTTCAGGTCTGAATTTCTTAAACAATGTTTTTGATGCACAGAAGCATGTTTTGCGTTACCAGAGAGCAGCTAAAAAAGTCTCACTCCATATGTTTCAGCAGAAAAAAGCTAAAACACCTACAATAACTTGTTGATTTTCTGTAAAAGAGTAAGCAGCAGTAATTTCTCCTCTGGGTCATACGGAAGCATAAGAATTATGACAAAGTCTAAGATAAATCCTTTGGAAGTACTTGGCTGGAGACGAGGCTCATATTTAATGGACTCAATGAAGTTATGGAGTTTGTCTTAGTGACAGAGGACAATGATGGAAATATCTTCAGAGGTCTGATAGATATTAACAGTTAACCATTTTGTAGTCTATAATATATTATGTTATGAGATGTTATTCAGGCAATAAACTCAATTGTCTAATTACTGTATAATATGTACCTGATGTCCCTCAATGTCACGTGATATATCTCCATCTGCTTTCCAACAACAGACATTCCTTCTCCCTTGACCCAATTCCTTCATTTAATTTTATGAATATTTAAACTATAACGGTGCAAATAAGAGATGATGCTTGTAATTTTAAAATGTGTCTAATGGTTACCCTTGTAGCTTACTTTGTAGTAATATATTCTTATGTTATTTTTTAGTGATAATAATGTGCTCTCATTTTGAACAACCTGCTATATAACCCACTTTGCCTGCAGATCCCATGTTATCTTGAACCTGAATATTGATGGATTTACCTTCTGGAAGTGTCTTGTTAAAATTTCAATAGTAAGTTAAGGAAGATAATCTGCATCCATTTACTTGCTTATAATGATTTTAATATCCTGTTTAAGTAAACATTTCCAGCAGAAAAAGTCAAGGAACTTGTAAAAGCATGTCTGAAGAGAGCTGCTTTGCCCTCACTGAACCACCTTTCAAGGATTAGCTGCGTGGAAGTTAAATGAAAGATAATAAATCTGTATCTTTCACAAGGATCTATATGCTTTAAACTCCATTTCAGGTAATAAAAGATACAGTTTGTATAGTGCAGAGTGACACATCCCTAGGACACATGCTGTTCTTGATCCTTCCTTGTCCACTCACTAGTTGCACGAGCTGCACTACTGCATTCTTACATCATTTTGTTGGAAAATTTAGACCAGTACTCCCAGTAATTTTCTTCTGTATATTTTTGCTTACTGACTTTCAATAAATATGTATGATCCAAAGTGCCTTGCAAGCTGTGGGTTTGTTATTGTTCATAATCATAGTGAATATGTAAGTTTATTAGTGCCATAGATTTCACTGACAATATTGACTAGGTCTACACTAACCACGATGGTCATTTAGATACCTAGCTTATAAAAAGATACCAGCATTTAGCCACTTTGAGACATCTGTGATAGGGAGCCAAAACTGTCTAGTCATGGGTTCAATTCTGTAGCACAATGCAGGCATCTACTGACATTTGAGAGATTATAGTATATGCAAAACATGTACAGGGGAATAGCATATTTTCCAGCAGACCTGTAGGTGACTCTTGTATTTCTGGAACAGCACCTTGAAGTCATGCACAAAACCTTAAAACCTTTTGTTATCTCAAATGGTATAGGTTTCCGTGTTTTTGCAACTGAATTAAGGTGCAAATTTAGGCATGCAGAAGTCCAAGTCCTTGTTTATTTTTTTCTTCTTCTCTACAAGAATCTTTGAACATAATATAGCTATGAATGTGTGCCAGAATGTCTTGTCAGCATAAGTGACAGCATGAAGAGGTGACTCTGGAAGATACATGTACAGTGATAGATGAAAGAAGGCCAGAGAATAAGATCAAAAATTGGGCTCCTGGCAGGTCACATTGCTCAGGTGGTAGCTTATTCCTTGGATGTGTTTTGAACAGCTCCAAAGCATTCTATCCCAGAAAAATTTGCTTATAAGGCAATAGTCTTAAAAACTGTGGATGCACAGTCATCAGTTTCTTACTCTGTATTATGTAAGAGGATAGACACAGATAATAGATCAAAAACAAAGGTGTAAATAGGTCTGTGTTTAGGCCACTACCTATTCAGAACAACAACAACAAAAAAGAACCATATTTATTAAGATTTTCTTTTAATTATTACTATTTATATGTGAAATAAAACATATAATTCTGTGCAGGCATGCTAACATTTTGAAATGTATTGGTCAAGGTATCCTTCAGATTACTCTCTATTCTCTTTCCCATGGGGATTCTGGAAGCTGATGTGAAAATATATTATTGACAAGACAGACAGTATTTATCAAATAATTAATACTTTATTTGAGAATAACATATGAGATCTTTAAATCTATCAAATTTTAGCCATTCTGTCTGAGAAGCTCCATGTCAGATCTATCTTTGGAAAATACCAGCCTACAAAAGTCTAGGATCAAGAGCAAAGAAAGGACTTTCCTATTCAAGATTGATTTTGCTCTTTCTGACCCAGAATGGATTCAAGTACCACAGCTTTTAGCACTTAGAACTTCCTTGTTATTCCATTAAGTCTTCTATAGTTTCTCATAGTGGGGAACAAGAGATAATACAATGCTGAAGGTACAAAATGTGAAAGACAGAAACTATGTGTCCCAGTCTTCAAGAAGATCCAGGAGAAGACAGAAGAGAGAATAAGGTCCAGGAATCTGATGATGAACCAGGGCCAAAAAACAAAAAGGGAGTATCCTGAGGCAAAAAGCTTGAAACAAAAAAACAGAACACCTGAGTGAAACAAGAATTATATGGGCAAAGAAATCAAAATATATGCTATGAGTAGGTCAATGTGGTGCCAAAGAGATCTTACAGGAGTGTGCACAAGGATAAGAAGCCAGAAGAGTGCACAGGTATGTGTGTAGAATAGAAGAAAAATAGGGAGCTGAAATCAGGAAGGAGCTGCACTGAGAGAAATATGGACTAAACAAACAAACAAACAAACAAAAAAGCTGCTACTTCAGTGCAGCACATTCTTTCAAGGAACATTTTTGAAAATATCTCCTCCATCTTTAAATGTCCGCAAAAATCACTTCAGGTATAAATTCAAATGGCTTATCTTTGCTGTCTATCTCAAGACAAACTCAATCATTCTCTATGGGACTCAACCCAGCTATCTGTATATAGTTTTTTGTGCAATTTGAAAATCTGAAAAGTATATGACAGTCTTACATGTGGCTGGCAGATATGACAAAGTAACTACAGGGGACATACAACTGCAGACCAAATAGGATACCTCACCACCACTTATCCAGCAGTTGACACCAACATTTTCAATCTGCTGCATCCTGCTGAAGAGATTCCCTATTTAACTTCTAGGATGAGCTAACAGCTCTCCAGTTTCCCTCAAATAAAATAATTGGGGATGGGATTCAGCCTTGTGTATGCAGAAGTGTCTAATGACATTGAGACACCCTTCCAAATCTGACCTGGATTCCAGATACCAATGCAGACAGGAATAGGTCTTCCATAAATCTATATCATAAGCTGAGGTCTCATATAGCCTAATATATTTCAAATAGCACTTAAGACCTTGTATTTAGGAAACACAGTCATTCCCCAGAACTCCACTGATGACAGCTGGAACTCAGGCCCTTAACTCTTAGGTATCTTAATTTGGACATCTAAAATTAAGTCAAGACTGTGGGTCAGAATCATACTTTTAAATATAGATGAGATCAATTCTATCCCAGGCTCTTGACACTAGTCAACCTTTACAACCCTGATTGGCAAAACGTACAATCAGAGCTGGTAGCAAAATCGCTTTTTTCTGTACTCAAAACAGATAAATTACAGTTTAGTGTTTTTTCTTGGGGTTTTTTTTTTTTTTTTTTCTTTTTAATATGAAAAATCAGATCATGTCTCTTAAGTTAAATTCAGAAACAGAGGATAATATCTCTGTGCCTTTGTTCCTTATACGTACAGTGGAGAGAATGATGCATACGTATCTCACAAGGATGTCATTAACATGCTTTCACTAGTGTTTAATGTAGTGTTGTTTATTATCATAAAGGAGTGCTTGGAAAAATTCCAGGAGGAATTGTTCCTATATTCTGAATCTGTTTTGGACACTGTGTCATAAATAAGGCATATGTTTATCAGGGAAAAGAAAGAAAATTATTGAGCAGTTGTTTGCCAAGAACAGCCTGCTCCGTGTACACAGTGGTGCTGGCAGCTTCTGGAAAAATCATCTGAGAGCATCTAATTAAAGACCATAGGTACACAGAAGGACCAAACTGAGGTCACAGACAGAACCTTAACTGCAGCTTTTTCAAGTTTTGTGAGTGGTTGACTTCCTAACCCATACAAAGAGTCTTTTAACCTAATTTTTGTAAGTCTGTAATATTACTTAACCCAAACCGGGCAGCTAATGCAACTTATGAAGGAATGATTGAATGAAGCGTGCTTTAGAAACACAAAGCTATATAGAGTAACACTGGTTGTGTCACAACCCACTCTCTTTTGTACATTATTTTAAATTGTTTAATGCACAAAAATTGCTGAAATTGGTCTTTTCAGATTTTCTTTTGGCACTAATGGACTGGAAGGCATCTTTTGAAGTTCATATTTATAGCAAAGTTACCTGCTCTTAGTTGTACTGTTCTAAAGCCCTGCTAGAAATCTGAAGCTCTTACTACTTTCTTCAACTCGGCAGACAAGTCCCTTTTATGCACTGAACATCTTAATGTTGCAGAACACCTTCTGACAGTAGCGTTTTTTGTACAGCTGCCCTTGTCTTCCTCTTCCCATTTACACTGACTCTAAAAATCTCTCAATCCTGCAGGCACATTTTAAAAGTTGAATACAAGCCAATGTGTAAGTCTTTCAGTCAGCTATAAATGCAATAACCTAAGGGCTCTCGGGTTCATTGAAAATTATTGTCTGGGTTCACCTTTTTTTATTAACACTGATGTAAAGGTGATGTCCAGAGCCAGTCTGTCAAGGGTGTCTGTGAGCTTCTCTTATGAATTGTGTAAAAATCACACTAGAAGCATGTGATGTTTTTTATCTTGAGGAGGAAGTATGACAGTACAGGTGTATTCACTGTCAGGTAACTCATTGCCTTTGACTAAGAACACCACCTACAAACCCCAAGAGAAATAGAAAATAGATCCAAATGTAAATCTAATGCTTTTAAGAAGCACAATGATTAAATGCTTTTACCTCCTCCTAAAGGTAAAATAATAGATAAATCAGTCAGAATTACATGAAAAAGATGTCGTATTCCCAGGATAATTCACACAATTTGAGAGGGAGCACTAGTGGCACAATAGCAGCATGAAAATAAGTGGAAGGATGTGGTAAAAATCACTAGTGATACACTGTTTTTAGAAATAATATGATTAGAATTCATATAAAATGTTTGTTAAAACTATTATAACATTAGCAGTGAGGACCAGGAAAAATTAAAAAAAAGACAGAATGTAGCCAAGACAAAATCTCGTGATAATAATGCTCATTATCAAAATGATGTTAGCCTTTAGCAGTCACTACTTAACATAGTAGAATAAAAAGACTGTAGACCTCAAATCAGGAGTCTTAAATGTTTCTTACTAGGAAAGCTTACCTTACACTTGTTCGCTTTCACTTCTGTAAATAAACAGATGAATGAAGAATAGGGCATGAATTTTAATATCGATAGATATGAATCCTTTTCTCTGACTATGTACATTTCTCAGATATGTGTGTGTATATATTGCATTATTCTGGCTGAGATAATGTAACTATAAATATTTACACTAACTCTGCATTTACGAGCCTCATTTGGGACTGAGATGGTAGTCAGTTGAATGTTTCACAAACATATAAAAATGCAATACTGTGTCCAAAGGTATTGTGCCCAAAAAATTTCTGATAGAACAAAGATTCAAAGTTTTGAACACAACATCTGCTAATTAGTGTAATACAACAAATGGAACTGATTAATTAATTAAATTTGATAATGAGAGAGTGTTTGTTCTGCATGTTTTTCCATTGGCAATGAGAACTAAAATAAAGGAGTCTGAAAAATGGAAGTCTGAAAAATGGAAAAGAAAAGGCGTAGATCATAATGGATTCAATCTGAAATCTACTACAGAAACAAGATGGATCCCACTAACTTGTGTTTTGGAACATACACTAGCTAACATAGGCACTTCTGTGATTAGAATGAACATGGCTATTATAGATACCAGATAATATTCCACTGATTAACTTTACTGAAAACGATTTTAATTAGGATAAATGCAGACTTTTTCATGGACATAATTATTCAATGCATTTTAATCAGTCCAAAATAATTTTGGAAGAAAACCAGTTTTAGGAAGAAAGCTGATTATTAAATAAGAAGATAAATAAAAACAGATAAAAAGATAAATAAAAACAATAAAAACAAAAAAAAAGAAAATGTTTTCCATTGTAAACTCTTGTTGTTCATGAAAATTTTGCATATGTTTCAGTTTTCTTTAAAAAAGGATGACTTCCAATTCACGTTCCCTCATTTCCCGTCATAATTCTCATCTGCCTTAATGAAGAAAATATTCACTTAGTAGCTGCTTCTCATTATTAGCAAGGAGTATGTGCTACTGAAAAACTACTATAGGCTGGGGAGACCAGTTGCCTTATGTTCTTTATTGTCACTTATGAAAGAAATCATTAAAAACGAATTCAAGAAGAAGCATAACTTAGTTGTTCTACATCCCTATCTTTTGCATGCTATTTCTCTTAACTGACAGCAGCTCCTCAGTGAATACGGAGGAGTCTGGAGAGTTTAGGCTGAAGGCAGCATCTCTTAATATCTTCTATAAATTTAATCGGTGCATCACACTAATTGGAATGGGACGGGGAGAGAAAGGGCAGGAGAAAGAATTCTCCTTTTGTACTCATGATAGAAACCTTGCAATATATGATATAAACTCAAGAGGCTTAATATCTTCTACATAACTCTTTTTTATCTTATAATTTCTGCATTGTATAACTTCCCAATGTTCTGAATGCATAGTATTAAAAGCCAACACCAATAAATTCATAAGGAGACAAAGCTGCTACATAGCTGCATACACTATGGTGGAATAATTCATTTGACAAATCAAATACATACAGCTTGTTTGAAACTGTGTATTTCTTAGATTACAAACAAATGGCATAGTTGTGTGAGTTCTTCAGAAACATCATTCATGCTTTTTTTTTTTTTTGGAGTGTTGCAGTAAGTTTTTTCCTGATAAACAAAAAACTCCTTAACTGGGAGATGATTACTTCTCTCTTTGAAACTTTAAGTCTACATTTCAGGCAAAAAAAAACATTTGGCCAATACAGTGAGGTGAAACTACTCTGCAATTAAAGACCTTTATGCAAAGAAATTAACTGCCTAATATTCATTCTAAACAGTTAAAGCAATTTTAGTGAGGCTACATCTAAACTGCTAGATAAGTACACTCTGTGCTATGACCCATAGTCCTGGTCTCGTGATCATCCAGATCAAAAAATCTCTTGTTGTGCACCTTTTCTATCTCCTTCCTTGGTCTAGTTTTTCTTCTTATGCATTTTATGCATTATAAGAAACTGCTCACGGCTTTAAGACTGTCATGAAATTTGGAAAATGTTAAGATGAGCACCTGGACTTAGAAGATGGGAAATGCTCCTTTGTGTCACAGTTCAAATGTAAGCCAAGTCTTGTTTCTATACAGAAAATACTTTGCCTATATCAAACTTCTGTTAAATAAAAATGTTTCTGTAACCTGAAAACAAAAGATCTCAGTAACGTAGAATATACAGGAGAGACACTGTTCAGAATCTTAAAGGAGAAAATGGTTGAGTTCACTGATAGATGGGTTGTATTGGAAATACACTTACTCATTTGGAGGGCCAACTCATAAATAGCAAGAAAACTAATGGTAAAAACAGTCTGTATTTAAACAGTGAAAGAAGAATATCCCTGATGCAGCATAAATGCAAGTCAAAGAAAATCTTGATACAGATTTCAGTAGATTGCTAAATAGTTTTATAGTTTTATTTTTGGAAACACCTTTTTATCATAGATAATTAACTTAGAGGTTTTGTTACTTTTTAATGTAACTTTGATTGCAGTGAAAGTCTTCTCATCACAATATGCTAAACATAGGGTTTTTTTCTGATTTACTGTATTATTGTAAAATACTTTCAGGTTTATAGTCAAGCTGTTCAGGTTTCAGCTGACTGTGAGTAAAACAATGTTTTAAACAGATTTTGAAGTGTCCATTAAAATCACTGTAAAAAAATTATTGTGACATTATGATCTAAAGATGAGACATTCTGTCTAACAACATCAGTAAGTTTTAAATGGGACAAATGACACATTCTTTTCCTAATGATTCATTCACCTCACTATCTTACAGAAACCGTCATGTTTCTCTTTAGCTTAAGAATTAAATGAATCATAGGTTTTGTCACATGAGATTTCAGGTTTTTATATAATATGATCATTTATAAATATTTATTTCTGGAAAAGGAAAAAAAGAAAATCCTTTTGTAAATGTGGCTCAAAGGCTTCTATTTTGGGAAAGAAAGGCCTTGATCTTTTCTTAGCAAGATTAAATAGAGAAAAGCCAAAAAGTAATTTTGTCCTCTTTTTTTCTGCAATTTATCCCAGCGTTGATCAGAGCTGAGTTTTCCATAGTCATCTTACCAGTGTAAACTGCAATAAAGTCAAAAAGAAAATCTTCTGAGAAGACTATACTGCGAAATTTATTCAAACAAATGTAAAGTCAGGCATTATGACAAAACTATGATTACTGTTCATAAGAAGTAAATGACAGAAATAATAGGAAAAAAAGATCTAAGAAGGTGGGCTGATACTGAGCAACAATGTTGAAAACTGCAAGTGCTTCTTAGAACAGTAGATAAGTGGGAAGAAGTTGACCTTTGAGTAATTCTGCATTGACTATTTAATATCAACAAGATTTCCTACAGATGTTCACTGAAAGGACAAAATTTCAATATTGCATAATGATGAACATTAGTAGGAGTGCAGGACTAAATCTTCCAAGGTGTAAAATGGGGCAATGATGACCTTTAAGTGCCTACCTCCGCTGTACACCACCACCTTCTGGAGTCCTCAAAGCCAGACTGGTGCCTTAAGAAACAGCTTGGAAAAACACACATTATGGAATGAGCAACAAATCAAAGCTGTGGGAGTAATGAATAAATCAGGAGAGACAGAAATGGTTAAGAAAACAGTGGGTTCATGTGCTTTAAAAGGATTATTTGGTCAGAAGTAGGACAACCCAGCCAGCATGGGTTTAGGAAAGGGAGGTCCTGCTTAACCAACCTGATCTCTTTCTATGACCATGTGACCCGCCTTCTGGATGCGGGGAAGGCTGTGGACATTGTCTATCTGGACTTTGGGAAGGCCTTTGACACCGTCCCCCACAGCATTCTCCTGGAGAAGCTGGCGAATCATGGCATAGACAAGTGTACTCTTCGCTGGGTTAAAAACTGGCTGGATGGCTGTGCCCAGAGAGTTGTGATTAATGGGGTGAAATCCTCTTGGTGGCTGGTCACCAGTGGTGTCCCTCAGGGCTCAGTTTTGGGGCCAGTTTTGTTTAATATCTTTATCGACGATCTGGATGAAGGGATTGAGTGCACCCTCAGTAAGTTTGCAGATGACACCAAAGTAGGTGGGAGTGTTGATCTGCTTGAGGGTAGGAAGGCTCTACAGAGGGACCTGGACAGGCTGGATCGATGGGCCAAGGCCAACTGTATGAGGTTTAATAAGGCCAAGTGCCGGGTCCTGCATTTTGGTCACAACAACCCCAAGCAACGCTACAGGCTTGGGGAAGAGTGGCTGGAAAGCTGCCCAGCAGAAAAGGACCTGGAGGTGCTGGTGGGCGGCCAGCTTAACATGAGCCAGCAGAGTGCCCAGGTGGCCAAGAAGGCCAACAGCATTCTGGCTTGTATCAGGAATAGCGTGGCCAGCAGGAGCAGGGAAGTGATGGTGCCTCTGTACTCGGCACTGGTGAGGCCTCACCTCGAGTCCTGTGTTCAGTTCTGGGCCCCGCTGTACAAGAGGGACATTGAGGTGCTGGAGCGTGTCCAGAGGAGAGCTACCAGGCTGGTGAGGGGTCTGGAGACCAGGTCATATGAGGAGAGGCTGAGGGAGCTGGGCATGTTTAGCTTGGAGAAGAGGAGGCTGAGGGGAGACCTCATTGCCCTCTACAACTACCTGAAGGGATGTTGTAGAGAGGTGGGGGTTGGCCTCTTCTCCCAGGTGAATAATGACAGGACCAGAGGAAATGGTCTGAAGTTGCGGCAGGGCAGGTTTAGATTTGATATTAGGAAGAATCACTTCAGTGAAAGAGTGGTCAGGCACTGGAACAGCCTGCCCAGGGAGGTGGTTGAGTCACCATCCCCAGAGGTGTTTAAGAAATGTGTAGGTTTGGCACTTCAGGGCACGTTTTAGTGGCAGAGTCTGTAGGTTGTTTGGTTGGACTCGATGATCTCAAAGGTCCTTTCCAACCATGAAGATTCTATGATTCTATAAAAAAATCTCTTGGCCATGAAAAGGAGTGTAGTACAGAGACAGCAGCAGAGCCTACATTCTATTCCGAAAGAAATGTATATCAAGAAGCTATTTTTGCTCACTAGGCCAAGATTTTCAGAGTAGATTGTCCACGCTGGGTATCATTCTGTTTAGGTCTTCTCTGAGAGTCTTTCTTTTTCAGTTCACAGAACTTAAAATTCTCAGAGAATCATTTATGAGTTTATCAGACTCGTGATTTTTCAGTGTGATGCCAAAGCTATGTGTTGCATGCCACAATGCTTGACACAGCAGTGTGTCAGTGATGCTTAGGGGTCCAAAGGCTGAGCGTGCAGTGTTGGAAGGTTGTGAAAGCCAGAGTTAGTCAAGCCTGACTCAAGAAGTGTACAGAGTGGCTGAAGAAGCAAAAAATACCCAAAACACAACCAGATTCAGACTCAAAGGAAGCCAATTGCTTCATCCCAAAAGCAGACCTGGAATGAAGTAGTATACATGATTTTACAAAATGGAATTTCACTTCAAATTTTAATTTATTTCTTTTCAAGATATTTGTATGTTTCAAACACACAGTTTAACTATGTTTTCTCAATGCTATTCTTATTTGTTTGTAACTTCCACTCCAGCTCACTTAGCGTGAAGATATTTCAGCCTCAAAAAGTATTATTTTTTACTTTGAAAAATAAACATTTGGCTAATCATATCCAAGTTTTGCATTAGCATTCAGACTACTAGTATCAATGTTATTCTGTGTTTATACTGCAAAACCAACCTTTGTTCCAAATCAGTTAAAAATGGTGAGAATCGGTAACTTAATAGTAACGCAAACATGCATAACCGACATTTCTACAGCATGGAATGTAAGACAATGGAAACAACAGAAGGAACAGTCATACAATCCAGGTTTGAATTTTTGATTTATTTAGAGATTTTGGATTGGCTGAAACAATTATATATTAACTCAAAGAAAAAAAACCCAAACTGTTAATAAATGCAGAGCTATGGAGCCAGTATGACCGATGGAGGCCAATTACCAATAGCATATTAGTTATGGTATTGCTACATATAGGTAAGAATAAATTACTGTGGCATAGAAGTTAAGTGTACAGATCTTTTGTGCAGTTAACATACCCTCCTCCCTTCAAAAGTAGTGGATTCTTTTGGGGTAGCTTTTCTTTCAATGGAAGAGCAATATTGCCTCACTGTGAAAACATGAATACTTATAATAGAGTAACTGAAATTAGTTTCTTTTACATTAACTTTTTCCCATATATACCCTCTGAACTTGACTGTCAAATTACTTGTCTTGGATTGCATGAACACCCTCAGAAACCCACTACACCCTCCTCAATTCCAAGCTGTTAACTTGAGAAGGTGGTAGAACCAAGAATTGTTCCAAGACTGTGGTTGATGTGTTCAGGCTTATGCAGGACTAAACCCAAATTCCTTTAAAATGCTTAGGTATGACAAGGCCTGCTTCCTGGAATTTTATATGAAAGACTAAGTTATTCCATCACATGCTATTATTGAAGTATTAGGTCATTTTTTAAAGTAACATTTTTCTAGCAGAGCTGAAATGGTGGAAGAGTAATCACTCCTCTCCTATTCTCATCTAGTATTCCATGTTATCATCACTCACTTTCATTATACTCTGATGGCTAAGAATAAGCCATGATGGGCTTGAATGAAAGCAGACCAGCAGTGGTATTCAGCTATTGGTTCTATTTCCAAATGATAATTGCTACATTCAGCCAAGCCTACAGAGGTGCAGAGCAGTTGACTCAAGGTAAGACCAAGACAAGATCAAAATGTTGATCACTGGAAGGAAAATTTACTTCAGCAAGTTAGACAAAATAGCATCTCCACTTTTCATCACAGATCTGTAGCCTGTTCATGAAAATGAGGTCTTTAAGTTTTCATTATCCTCACTAAGCATAGTTGATAAAGTAGCTTTTCTTCTTAGTCTGTATCAAAGACTCATGGCTAGGTACCAGAAAGTCCAATTTTATTCTAAGTGCTCCCTTTAATTTTTAGTCAAGGAGTTTATCAAGTTTCATTTATATCTGAAACAAAATACAGAGAATCATAGTAGCTGTATTTATCCAGGAGGATTCAAACCACATAATGAAGTTAAAAAACACGTGAAAGTTTTTGAGAAGACATACTGACTTGCATACTGGCAAACTTTCAGAGAACTCCAGATGAATTCATAATCAAAGAAAAACCCAAAGATGTTAGTGTTCCGTAACACAAATATTCATGAAGTCAATATTACACAAAAATTTCCATTCCAGGAAGAATGAATCCAAGAACAATTCCAATCCAAGAACAAAACATATATACTCCATGAAGTCTAACAAAACTTTCAGATTTACAGTTGATTATATATGGTCATTGTTAAAATAACGATGATAGCTAAATAATCCAAAACCTGAAAGCAGGTTTTATATAAGTAATAAATTTGCATTGCATTAAATTGGAAAATTATAAAAAGAAACAAAACCTAAAAAACAACACAACAAAACAAAACACTTGCTGCTATTTTGTCCTCATTTGGTGTAGAGTCGTTCAGCAAGAGAGGCTTTTGCTTATACTTCTTGCTGTGGCAACCAAGGTCAGCTGACTTGGTTGTTTACCCCATGGAGGGGTTGCACCTGTGAGGAGGCGTGGACAGGTCATGTGATCCAAACTGACCAATAGAGAATTCCATCCCATTTGCCATGCTCAGTATAAAAGCTGAGGGATCAAGTGCATCAGACTGGCTTTCTCTAATGGCTGTTTCTTCTTCAATGGGCTGCTTCTTCAATGGACTGCTTCTTCAATGACTGTCTTGTTTTAATGACTGATGTCTGAGGAAGACCCCATCAGCTCATTTGCCTTTTGATCCCAGTCAGTGTGTTACAGTTCCCATTTGTCACTGAGTCCAGTCTGGAACTTTCCTAGTGCCTGCTGGTAACATCTTCCTAGGAGCTTGATCCAGTTTTGTATATATTTATGTGTATTGTATCTATTTCATTATTTCCTTTTTATTTTATTATTTTCATTTCATTAGTTTAGTTTTTTTGAAACTCATAAATCACTTTATCTCCTCTTCCTCAGAGTGAGGGGTGGGGGAGAGCATCTCTTGTCTTATTATTGGCCAACCTGACCCAAGCCATGACAAATTTGTGTTTTATAATTATTTTAGCAACTTAACAAAATTCCAAAATATATCAAAGCTAGTATCATTTTTTTAAGTGGAGATGTAACCATGGACCATGTTGACAAACAGAGTCATATTGATTTTTACAGTATTTCTGGACTCTAAAAAATGAGTTTTATTTACATCAGCTTGTCACCACCAATGGGATATGCAGTGTTATCTTCTGAACAAAATATGTATAGAATTAAGATGAATAACTACATCAGTTTCTGTATGTTTGGAAGAAGATAGACAGGATATTTTTGTCTTGCATCAAAGTGCAGTAGTAGTCCTGAGGAGATAATCTGAAACTTCAGGAAAATAGAAGGGCTTTAACTGAAACCCTTTCTTTAGTTCCTAGAATACATTTTGCACAAAAAGAAAAGACAGTGTGTGGGTTTTTTTAAAAAAAATACCTAAGAGAAACTTGCCAAACCCAAACTCCCCATAGCATAGAGTTGCAAATGTGCTCCTGAATATGTTCTAACAAGCTCACCAAGTGCTACATGTTCCTGAAACACCAGAGTGTATATTGAGCCCTATACCCACTATTACACATATTCAGATCAACATCCCATTTCTAGGGATTTTAGAAGTTGTCAATAGGTTCTAAAAGTGAAAAAGGTTAGCCAGTCTTTCCCTTTAATCTGTAGGGAAAGTAAGAGGTGGTTTGTCTGATTGTTTGGTTTTTATTCGGAGAGTACATATGATTAGACCTGTGCAGTTCTATTTAAAAAATCATTAGGGGGAAACTACTACATGAAAAACTAGGTGAGCTCATTGTCATTGGTGCTTCCAGAAACAGAGGCTAGATTCACACAGGTAAATTTAATATTAAAAAAAAAAAAAAAAAAAAAAAAAAAAAAAGAGATGATGTGATAAATGATTTAATCGCAAACAGGATTCCAATTAGAATTTATAATTTATTAAATGAATAAAGGCAAGCAAACAGCGCTGGGTGTGCCGGGGGTCTCTGCCCAACCAAGACACACACCTTTCAGATCCCATTTTTGGCTTATATCTCCTATACTAATACATATTCATAACTGTCTCTAAAATGGTTGGCCCTTGCCAAAAAAATGGGTGTATCCCCCCTCTCACATGTCACTATGCAGATAACAACAGATATTCTAGAATGTTCACCACGTGGCTCCTGCAAAAGGCAGACAGGCTCCTGCAAAAGCAGACACACCCTTGCAAAACGCAGACACACCGTCTCCTCTGCAGCCATACAGACAAAACAAAGATCACACTTCACCCTGTGACCCTAACGCTGTTCCACACTGACACGAATCAGTTAAGCACACCTCACAGATGACTTTTGGGATCATAGCTGAGTAAAGGAATTCACAGAAGTTTGTTCACCACCGATGTTCTTTCTACAGCACTTTAGGACAGGCAAGTCCTCTACAAAACACTGGAGACAGTTTAAGATCTCAAGTTTTGACAGACATCTGTCTTTGGGGAAACTGAATCCTGCTCCTAAATGTAAATATTAGGATAAATGACATTGACTTCTAGGCTTCAGTGACAATACTGATTAGATCTGCATTGATTACAATAGGAGGTTAAAACCTAGTTCACGCATTTGCTTGTACCCACCTAAATTTAGGTACTATAATCTCAAACTGAATCACATTTTGTAGGAAGCCTGTACATGTCTGTGTCTCAGTTTAGTGGCTTACACACCTATCTAGTGTCGGTTGAGATGTCCTAGAGTATACAAAGTATCCACCTAATGTTCTTCTAAAAGGACCCAGGTCCATACAGGTCTGTTTGCTGCGTCTATGTGCTAACCTTTGTGAATGTCTTATGTACTAAGACTTTGACTAAGGATTCTATGTGTAGATGTATCTATATGGGTAGCATTTATTTAATAATAGAAAAGAATTTAGTGCCATTTGAGAAGCTGTCCTTGCTATTTTAACTGTCTTCAATTTCTGCTTCAGAAAAATAAAGGTCTCGTTACAGACCCTGTGCCATACCTGACAGCTCTGGGTGTCTTGGATCCTTTTTTGGCCATGTCATGGTTTGGGCTGGATTGGCCACTGAAGTGAATGACATATGCTCTCCCCCACCTCTCCCCTGAAGGGAAAGGAGGAAGAGAGAAAGAGACTTATGAGTTTGAAAAGAAACTAAACTACTTTAATGAAAATACTAATAAAATAAAAAAAAAGAAAATAATGAAATATATACAATACATATCAATACATACCAAGCTCGTCACTGCCAGGCACTGTGAAAGTACCAGACTGGATGGAGGCTAACAAAGTTAGCTGACCTTGGTTCTTATAGCAATAAGTATAAGCAGGAACCTCTCTGCATACCATTTCTTGGCATAAATTATAAACAGTCAGGTCTTATCACTCTGAAAACAGACACTGTCTTAAAAATGTGCTGTTAATTTCAGAGAGTTCAGTTAGTTAAAGGAGGCTTAGCTGCAAAGTAAAGTTACTGAAAAGAAAATTGTTTCCGTTTTACCTCAAACCAGGACAAGCCATGATTGCACAGTATTGGAGATTTCTACATAAGCACACATTGTTTAAAAGAGTAGTATAGATGACAGCTTCATTAGATACGGTGTTCATATGTGAATAGATCTGTGGTTGCGTATTTTGTGTTGAATATGAATATGTGCAACATATTCACATATCTAAGCAACAAACAAATAAGTGGTTACACTGCTTTCAGACTCAAAACAATAAACCTGCTTAAGTTGTGCTGCAGTTTTGACTCGTTCTCTGTCGGGGTGAGCATGTCACTTGTATTTCGTATGTTCTTATTCTTTCCTCTGGTCTTGAGCAGTGTCTAATATCTTATATTTCAGTGAAAGAGAGCTAGCATCTCCACCTCCAGAATAAAGCAGAATGCCAAAAAGCAGCAAAAATGCCAGCTAACTATGTAGAGTGATTTCTTCCATATCTTGAATGATGAAAAGTAAGTTTATTTGCCTTATCTGAAGAAAATCCTGAATAAAGCAATCAAAAATGTCCTGATGACACCTAGGTTAACTAACATTTTTCTCAACGTGAATATTGGACAGACTGAATGATTACAAGAGTGATTTTTGAAATGTGATTAAAATAATGAAATTTTGGAAGAAAGCATGCTTTGGGGGCGGGGTCTTTGGTTTGGTTCAACTGATGCAATTGCATATGAATGAAAATAAAAATAACATAACACATAACATAATTTTAAATACCTCAAATAAGTTTCATACAACTCTTCTGTCAGGGTCAGTAATCTTTTTTCCTGCTGATTAGTTTCTGATTGTCTTCCTATAAATCCCCTATATATGTGTGCATAGTTGCATACATTACATTTAGTTTAACAGCTGGCAATTTGGCACTGACACTTATTAGTATTAGAATAGAGCACAATAACTCAAATATTTTAGCAGACATGAAGTCATCAGCTAACGGTAATGTTCAATACAAGCATACATTGGGAATTACCTCAAATTAGAAAAGGCAAATTTCAGAGCTGCTAAATTATTTTGACTTTGAGATTGCTTTTAAGTTTCTTCTCATGACATACCCAGTGTTTTCTCTTGCATAGGTATTGTGTCCTCTTTCACATATTTATTTTTGGCGTAACTTCACTGCTATGTTTTCTTTATGTTTTCCATTCTCACTGAGTAATGTAAAAAAGAAATAAAGAAAAGTTGGTAATATTGAGGAAAACTACTGGTTTAGGCTATCTTCATAGAATAACAGAGCTACAGAATAGTTAAGATCAGCAGTCTGAAGACCACCTGAAGATCATCTAGTCTAACCCCCTGCTCAGAGAAGTGTCAACTACAGCAGGTTGCTCATGGCTGTGTCCAGTCAGGTTTGAATATCTCCAGGATGGAGTTTTCACCACAACTTTTCTGGGTAACCTGTTCTAGAATTTTGATCACCATCACAGTAAAAAGATTTTTTTCTGATGTTGAAACAGAATTTCCAGTAGGTCAATTTGTGTCCATTGCCTCTTGTCCTGTCGCTGCACTCCCATCTTCTTTACAACCTCCCTTCAAGTATTTATACACACCAGTAAGATCCCCCCTCAGCTTTCTCTTCTTCAGTGTCTCCTTGTATGACAGATGTTCCAGTACTTTAGCTGTCTTCATGGCTTTTCTCTGGGCTCACTTGAGTATGTCCATGTCGTTCTTGTACTGGAGAGCCCAGACCTGGACACATCACTCCAGATGTGGCATTAGCACTGCTGAGTCGAGAGGAAGGATCACCTCCCATGACCTGGTGTCTTTGTTTTTCCTAATGCAACCCAGGAGACTGTTGGCCACTGTTGCCGCAAGGATGCACTGCTGGTTCCTTGGCAGTTTATCGTCCACCAGGACCCACAGTCCTCCTCTACCAAGCTGCTTTCCAGACTGTTGTCCCCCAGCCTTTACTAATGTGTGTGGTAATTTCTCCCCAGGAGCAAGAATTTGCATTTCCCTTTGTTGAAATTAAGATGCTGTTCCTCTTGGCCCAGTTCTCCAACTCATCTAGGTTCCTCTGAATGGCAGCACAATGACCTTATTAAGGGATGTCAGAAGCAGCCATCAGCTCCAGAGCCAGGATTTCCTCCTGGAGGAAGGTAGCTGGAGACCTACCTGATGCACCTGGAGACCCAGGCCTCAAACGCAACTGCTGCCTAAACGTTTGCAGGTTCAACCAGTAATGAAGCTGAATATGTATCCCAGATAAACATAAGTGTGTACACACACAGAGGACACTGACATTGCTAGCTACATATTTATTGGACTCCCATAGAGCATGAGTATCAACAGTCAAGTCCCCTTCCTCCTCTTCATCTGGTCAGGATTGAAGGTCACTAGTGCAGGCCTGTACAGGACACCCTCCAGGTTCACAAGCGCATACACATTCACAGATCCCTCAAGCACCAGCACACCCTCTGTCTGCCCAACACCTCTGCCTGGATCCTGGGTCCTCTTAACCACTGCACAGGTGCCCTACCCGCCAACAGGTCCAGCTTGGCGCTGTCTGCAAACACACAGCGCTCACACTCTTGCACTCTACATTTGCAAGTCCCCCTGTCCGTACCAGCATGGAACATTGCCCATCTGATAACCTATGCTGGACATCCTACTTGCTGCCTGGTCCAGCTTGAAGTTTCCTAGCAGATACATGTGTACACCCAACACACATGAGGTGTGGAGAAGATACAAACACTTGCCCCCAGCAGCTGGCACCAGGCACATGGGCACTGAGCCACTCCCCTCAATCACCCTGGTCCCTCCCAATAGCTGAACCTGAGATCCCCACTCACTCCAGTAGTTGACACTACAGGCCAGAGGCACCTACATACATGGTCTCCAGTAGCTGGCACCAAATCTACTCACACTGCCCCTCCTCCCCCCCAGTAGCTGGCATTCTGAACAGAAAGTCTGTAGGACAGGACTCAAGGAACATGAGGACAGGCTGAGAGAGTTGGGGTTGTTCAGCCTGGAGAAGAGAAGTCTTAGGGGAGACCTTATAGCAGCCCTCCAGTACTTAAAGGGGGCCTACAGGAAAGATAGGGAGGGGCTCTTTATCAGAGGTTGTAGTGATAGAATGAGGGGTAATGGTTTCAAACTGAAAGAGGGTAGATTTGGATTAGATATTAGGAAGAAATTCTTTACTCTGAGGTTCATGAGACACTGGAAGAGGTTGCTTAGGGAAGTTGTGGATGCCCACTCCCTGGAAGTGTTCAAGGCCAGTCTGGATGGGGCTTTAAGTAACCTGGTGTCCAGGGCAGAGAGGTTGGAACCAGATGATCTTTAAGGTCCTTCCCAGCCCAAACCATTCTATGAATGTATGATTCCATGACACAAACAGGAGACTTTGGCATCTGCAACTACTGCTGCTGAGAATCCACTTGCTCCAATCCCCTGTCTGGCTCCTGTAGGTGGTCCACATCCACCCACACTGGTCCCCCAAGTAGCTAAGCACTTAGTCCTGGAAGCACTTGCACACATACTGGGTAAAGAGTGAGATTATACAGATAGATAGTTAAAAAAGGATTTAAGATAGGAAGGACTGTAGTGATCAGGCAGAAAGCTAGCAGACAAGTGTACTGACTGGCCACAGTGTAACTGTCACCTTTTATACCCCTTTTTGTGTGTACCTCACTTTGCTTCTCTCCAGTCCAGTCCTCTAAACATTGTTTTTTAAGTTTCCCACAGCTTCCCCTGTCAAATACGATCATGTTCCTCTTTTTTCTTTTATTCTTATCAGTTACAAAGTCACCTTTCCCCTCTCCAAAGCTCTGCCTTCAGTTTCTTAATGGCCCATCAATTAGTGACTGGAGGCTTTTGGACTTTCACATTGTCTAGATTATCCCTTGCCTTTCAGCTTTGTGTCTCTATGTAGTTTTGCTTCTACCTTTACTTATCCCCTTTGCATTGAAAAGGTCCTTGATTTGATGATCTCAGTGAAGTAGAGTCTCACTTTCAACATACCCTTACAGAGCATAGCCAACGACATTGGTCAGCTCCATCAGCACCTGTGGGTACACAATAGCAAGTCTCATGGACTTGTGTACATCTAGTCTGCTAAAACATGCCCTAGCCTAATCCTTCTCCACCGAGCTTGTTTTCATTGCTCCGGACCTTCCTACAGCAATACCCATCCTGGTTTGAGGGCCCAAACTACAATAAGTAAAGATGAATCTTACCAGTGAAAACAAAGGACAAGAAGGCATTGAGTACCTCAGCATTTTCCATTTCCTTTGTCACCAGATCCCTCATCCCATTCAGTAACAGGGACATACTTTCCCTAGTCTTCGTTTTGCTACTGATTTACGTGTCAAAGCCTTTCTTGTTGCCTTTCACATCCCTTGCCAGATTCAACTCCAAGTGGGTTTTGGCTTTCCTAACCCCGTCCTTGTGTGCGTGGAGACTGCCTCTATTTTTCCCAACACATTTGGCCCTGCTTCTAGCTTTTGCATGCTTTCTTTTTGACCAGTCTTTCTGTGCTTACCTTCACCATGCTGGGTATCCCCAATTACTAGGAAGGAATCAGTGGGTTTAAGCCAGCTCAAGTCCTCTGCTTTTTTCAAAGTTCGTTTTGGTTTTGCTGTTTTGATACTATGTGTTGGGCTGAGCCACATATATATTTCCCCCATTCCAGTATAGCTAGCTGAGGAAGACATTCACACGTTTTTGATTAAATCAGGGAAGGCCGTTTACACAAACACTTGAGCCACTCAGCTGATACAGTCATTGTCTAAAATAAAGGCCACCTTCTGGTCCCCTTTGTGTTGAGATAAATTCATCTTCCTTTTAAACGGTCAGTCACTCCCTACTTCTTCCCGAGCTTCATGAGTACTTCTCTTGTGCCCATTTCCTCTGTGCCTTCTTGACTGTTCACATTCACTTAGTAAGTATTCTCCACTTCATCATTAGAAAGGCTTCTGAAAGAGGTTTTTTTTTTCCTCATTAGATATTTTCATAACCTTTCATAAAGAAGGTGAAATTTATTTGAGAAATTTGAGAAATACTGCCTTTGGGAGGGGTGGGGGGGCACATGACACACTACACAACTGTTCCAATTAGCCTGCTAAGTCTAAGATGTTCCCCTCATGAAGAGAGTAAAATATTAGTTTTGCGATTAACTTTCCACCGCTTGGTTTTGTGAAATATATTATATTTAATCCAAGCTTTCCTGTGCTGTGAAAGCAGTTCTGTCAGGTAGTGAAGGATGATTCGTCAAAGACACATTGCAATACTGCTCTTGTGGCAGTGGAGTCTGCCTGTTATAGGATAAATACTACTTATAAAAATTAAGGGAAGAACTTCGTGATAATATTTCTTTTAACTGAAAATCAACTCACTAAATAGTTTCTTTTCCCAGCACCCTTTCCCATCACCTCAAGTGTAACTATAATGAACCTGGTACTACTGATGAACAATGTAGGGAAAAAGCAAGTCCAAATTCTTTCCTTGTTTTCTGAATAGATTTATATTCTATAGGGTTTGGTAGGAAAAGAACATGGAAATCAAAAATTGACTTGCTTTGTAAAAGGGAAGAACTTACCTGCACAGGGTGTATTTTTTCTTGGCTGTTTTTTCCAAATATTTTAAATTAATAAAGTTATGCATTTGTTATGTCTTATTTGTTTATTTCCCCCCAATAATGACAAAGGAAAAAAAAAAAAAATGTTTTAAAGTCTGTGTCAAATGAAATACCACAGTATGTATTTGACCATTTGAAGGCTATTTTTGTTATGAACATGAATTAAGCTGTCTCCAACACTTAGAAAAGGGAAAGAAAAATTAAAGTGTACAGTTAAAATGGATTGAAAATGGCACATTCAAAATGGAAAAAAAAATAAAATCAAAATCATCTATTTCAGCACTAATTACTGTAACACAATATTTGGTGACTTTTTTGCTATGATGGTCAGTCACATATTTGAATGTATTGATGTATTGATACAGAAAACTGAATTCATATGTATTTCTTAATTATTGTTTTTTTCACTTTATACTTTTTAAGGATAAGGCTTACCCAGAGTTTTACATTTTTGCAGAAAAGGTTTTACATAAGTACAGAACTTGATAGGTATTCATGGATATCAGACAAAACCATGCTACTGAGATTTAATCTTTCTCTGATTTAATCTTGTGCTAGTCTAATTTCTATATGGCCTGAAGTCTTACAAGGATTCATAAAAAAGTCTCGTTGACAAAGGATTACAAGAGTAAATACATTATGTGATGAAGCCCTGAACCAAAGATTATGGATCTGCTAGGGATAATAATAAGGCTGAATGAAGCCTTATTACAGACATGCAAAGACCCCCAAAAAGAAGAAAAAGAAAAAAAAAAAAACACCAACAAAACGGCAGTATTTTTCTTTAAATGCTAGCAGTGGACCACTAAAAACATTGTATATTCATGAACTTCTGCCTTTGATGTTAAATGACAGAATAAAACCCTAATGATGCTCAACAGAACCTATTATGAGAGAAGGAAAACAGTAAATAGTTGTTGGTTAAAGCAGATACAAAATATTTCTAGGTTGCTTTTAGATAACTTCGAAAATTGTGTCATTCATGTGAAGAAGAAATATCTGATAACATGTAGAATGCCAATTATATGCAGTCTTTATTATGCCGTACAGCATATCAAAATAATATAAATGAGAATAGTCAAGGTAGATGGAAAGGCAGCAAGAGCAAGATCATGGGTAGGTATATTCTAGATGTTTAAGTTAGGATCCAAAGGGAAGAGTTATGTCACCTAATTGTCAGGGCCCCAAGGACACCAGCCAGCCTCACTCATTCTGGTGAACCTCACTTGGGACACCCCCTCCTCCCAGTCCAAGGCTGGGACGCCATTTTGGCTTAGTAGATCTCTAGCCTGGCCCCAGTGATGATGTGGTGGTACCTGTGCCCACTCCTGTCTCTAGCCCTGCCTCTGGCTGGGTTTGGCCATCATTGTGAGGAGTTCATCTCCTGAATGAGCCCGTCAGGCCCAGCTCTCTCCTTGACAAAAGCACTGGTGGGCCCTGTTACCAGCTGCAGCTCTGCTCACTGCACTGAGCAGTAAGGGAAAAGGCTTTAAAGGTGAGGAAGATCTTAGCTTCAGAGTCACAGAAGGGCATTTATTATTTTCTTAGACTTAACTACATTTGGTTTATTCATAAAAGCATAGCTGGCTTTAGTTCTAATACAAATATTCACAAAACTGAATTTCTTACTTATGCATTTGACAGATGCTTGCATTGTTCCTAATGAGCAAATGAAAAACTTTTAACATATGACATCAACTAGATTGAGCTGGTGGTTTTCAGCTAACCATGGAGTAAAAAGCAGATTGTTAATTTAAAATAGCAGCATTGTATCAAATGAGATGGAATCACTTATTCAAGTAATCTACTAACTAGAGCATCAAACTAAGTTCATAAATCCCCTAATAAAATATCCAACTGGGAGGCTTTGTAACAGATATGCAAATTCAGGGATCCTAAGATACAGAGAGCAAAATAACCAAGGCCTTCCGTGTCCTGAGAGAGTGCTCTACAGACCAGGTATAACATGAAGAGACCAAAACAGTTACTTTCCCCTCTCATGAATCACAAATGTAATCTATAAGGCAACAAAGGGAAAGTTGTGTCTGGCTGTGAAATTTCAGTGAACATATATTATTTCACTGAGGAAATAGTGATATGCTGATATACTTGCCATCTAGGTGTTTGTTCCCTAACTTAGACACTTAACTCTCCTCCAGTTACTACCTGAAGACCTTAGGGCACCTACCTCCACAGCATGATTGATCTTGGAGCTAGTACATGTAGTGCTGAACATCATGGCAGGTAGTCCTTGTGTCAGTATCCAGCATACTTTTTAATATCTGGCTCAAGAATCTTATTGAAAACCTACAGTATCTAAGCAATTTTGAAAATGTTATCTATTAAAATCAAAACCTTGCAGATGTGTGTGCTTGCAAGTGAGTTTGCTAGGTTTACCAAGAGGAAGGATGGCATGCGTACACCAGAAAATGGGAATAGAAGTGGGAAAATAGTAGGGAAGACAACTGGGGTCTTAGAATTTTACAACAAAGAGAATATTGTAAAGATGCAGCTCTACTTTTTATAGTCCTTCTATAGGGGATGCATTATAATGATATTTTTTCCCCTCATATCCTCAATATGATATGATAAGAAAATTATTTTTGTTATTTATAGTCTATGAAATAATATCAACTTATATAAGACTGTTTGGTTTTGTTTGTTTGTTTGTTTTGTTTTTTTTTTTATGATAGTATTTAGGAATTTGGCCGAATATATAGGTGTTCATGTGAGGTTTTTCTGACATCAGAAACAGAACATGGCTATTTTACCATCAAGGATAAAAATGCTGTTATCAGAGAAAAAAGTGTTCTGGAATGGGAGGACAGAAAACAGTTTGGACTGGTACAGTTGTTTTGCCTATGATTTTTTTCTCCTAGTTTAATCTCCTAATCAAATGAGATGCAAGATCATTGCTGACTTTTCAGAGCAATCTTCAGATAAAGTGGTTTGTAATGGAAGAAAGTAATTGTGAAACAACAAGACAAAAAAAACCCCAAACTTTGATCACACAGTATCATATGAATTAATGTCTTTCCTGAACTAATTAGCAAATGCATAATGATGTTTTGTGTTCTAGATAGCTGCATAAAGTTCTCAGTTTATTTTAAATGATAAGTAAATACTTCACTTTTGCTTAGAACCAAAGTTGCAGAACTTTTTCTACTCACAGAACCAGGCTAGTGAGTCATCAGACCAGCAATTTCAAGATAAACAAATAATATGTTATTTTAGACAGAATTCCAGTGTGCCTATCTGACTCTGAATGAAGTATACAGTCTAGTTGCCCTCTGAGTTCCTATCCACTGGAGTACATTACTGATTGCATCTTACAAGATTTGCCATCTCCAAACCAGTCAGTTGTATATCCATTGATAACCTGACGGTTATCAGATTACCTGATACTATCAGAACACTAGCTGTGTTCTTGCCAAGGGTGGAACCATAAGACAGCTGGTTATGGCACCTGTCCTGTTTTCACTGTGGTAGTGGGGTAGCATTTGTGATGAACATGTTTTGCAGTTATTTTCCATGACTACAAAGTCTTTGCAGACATTTTTAAATGTAATATAGTAATTTTAGTCCTTACTATACACAAACAGGAAACTTTACTATGTGGTAAGTAATTTTCAATTCGTTTCACCTAAGGAAGGAAAGAAGTGGATAAACATGGAGGATGAGAACGAAGAAAATTTATTTCAGAGCATGAAGTTCTAACTTTGAGTATAGGGTACAATCAAATTAATAGATTAATAAATGTGCAATCAGCACGTAACAAGTTTGCATTTCTTAGAATCTTTTTTTTTTTTTTTTCCTAGGTCTTAATACAGCAGAACAAATAAACAGTTTTTAAGGAACCAGTATGCCACAGTACACAAAAAATTGTTTCTCCAGCAGTTGGAATCCAGCTAATTAGTTTCAAAAGAAAAAAAAATACTGGCAAATTGTATCATGAAGACATAATCTTTCTGTTAAAATCAGAACTTGTAGGACAGAGGATAAAAGTAGTCATATTAATAGCAAGCAGTAATGCAGATGAGTAATCTACCAAGAACCTTACCATTAATATTGCTGTAGAATAGCCTCGGCTGCCAAAACAGTCATCAAACCAGGTGATTGCAGATTCCTTTCTGCTATGAACGCTAAGATCTCAAATCACCTCTATTTTGCTATGACAGACAGGACAGTGAAGACACTTGAATTTGATGGTGGAGAATATTCAAAGTTGGCTTAAAGAACAAACAATCCTTCCTTAGGAGAATAATTAAGACTAATACCCACTTATTAGTAACTGCTGCTACCAACAAGAAAGGAACAAAACCAGAAATGGAGAGGTAGTGCTGGGTATTTAAATCATTGTACTGTATCAGGAATTTGCTCATTTAAACTAATGCATTGTCTTTCTAAAGATGTTTTGTATCAGAAGTTATCTAGGAAATGAGAAAAAAAACTTACAGAAGGCTTGGATATATTTTGCCTTTAAAGATCTTATTTTATGAGATTAAAACGGGTTTTCTTCATGAAAATCCAATTTCAGTAAACATTTTTTGTGGATTAGCTCTGTTCTGCCCTTATAACTTATATAAGTGAGCTCGGAGTCAGCAATTCACCCACTTACAACTAAAAAAATTAAAAATAAATGAAAAAAGGAAAAGAAAGCTTACAAAACCCATTATTGTTTGCAAGACTGTCATAACGAAGAAATTCTGCATCATTCATTCCTCTGCTTTCACAAATAAATCTCTGCCTGCCACTAAACACAGATCATTGCCTGTTGCTGGAATAATAAAGAAAAAGTAGAGCAAATCTTATTTTGTTACCTGGTTTAAAAATGAGACCCTGTAGCTATAATTTGTCTTTCAGCCTTTTCCACAGCTAGTTCTAGCAACAGTGTGAACAAAACAGCCCTTTTCAACTTTTAATAAAAACAAGTAGTAGCTGGTATAGTTAGAACAAAGCTTATAATACCTCAAGACATTACATACAAAAGATTTTTTTCTGTTTATGGTTTTATGTTAACTTTGAAATCTATCAACTTGGACAGTGCTGAATTTTTAATAAGTGTTTCTAGGGCATAATGTCACTCTGCCTCTTAGTACACATCTGATCTCAACCAGTTAAAATTCTTCCGTGTCTCAGTTATGGTTTTTATTTTTTTTTTAATTTGTTCACTTTCTATTACTGTTGACTATTTATTATTATTATTCATAGTTTTTTATTCTTATTGATATTCTTGTCCTCTTCTTTATAAACATGCCTGAGCTCAGTAAAAAGGACTAATGTATGACATGTTAGCAGAGATCATAAATTTTTGTCAAACCAGCAGTTAAATGTAGTTGAACTAGGGAAAATGTGATGGTGGTTAGGTGGATAAAGAGATCATAACTGTTAAAGCTTTACTGTTTTCCATTTGAAGTTTGTGTAAGAGTTTAATGAAAAAATGCCACTTACTTTTTTTCCCCCCTCAAGTTTTCCGAGAATCTCTTTTTCAAAAAAAAAAAAAAAAAAAAAGAAATTAAAATGAATATTCTGGGAATTTTCACCAAGTTTCTTTCTCACTATACATGCCTCTTTTTTGGCAATTGGATTGCATCAGAATGAGTAACACCTAATTTCAAGGTTGTTTTCTCTAACAATTTCCTTCTTTTTTTCTCCTTCCTTACCTAGTTTTTCATAACATCCTCTCTAAGAAAATGGAATGGAATAGGCAATAAAACAAAGGAATGTACAAAGACACCTTCCCCATTTTTTTGATGACATTAATTTTATTAACTGCAGCAGCAAGAAAGTTTCTAAAAAATATCTAATACACAAGGAATAAATTAATAAAGCTACAGTTCTGTTATCAGAAGAAAATTACAAATCTGCACTGATTGGTCATCTGGAAGATTAATGAACATCATTTTCTTACTAAAAAAAAAGCACAATGAGATTATTTTCAGAAACTTTGACATCATTTTGTGTGACAGCAACCAGCAGAAAACTTTCAAAAGTATTATCAGATTTTGTTGGTATTTGCTTATTCATATTTTTTACATACTTTTTAGTGAAGAGATAAACTGATTTACAGACATAGCTGATTCTAGGCTCCCTCCCCTCCCCTTCCCTTCCCGTCCCTTCCCTTCCTTGCCCTTCCCTTGAAAGAGTTGATTCCAGCTGTACTTGCCTTAGGTTAGGATGACCTTGGGATAGTTTCTGTTAATGTTTTACTTTTATAATTGTTCTCAGATTTTCCACCAGATTAGAGTTTAGTCTTTCAAAAGAGTGCAAGATTTCCTGCATTATTTTTTTCTGGATAGTACTGATCTACAAAAATTTCTAATGCCTCAGTATAATTTTCTATTCATTCTCTTCACTGAGGCTATTCATGAGATATGTCAGAAATAAGACTTATTCACCAGAAAAAAAACACCCCAAATATACCGTGTTACCTCACTTCTCATTTTCATAAGCATCCTTAATAATCTTCCAGAGGATACTTTTTCCCAGTAGGCCATGTTGCAGTATTACTTTGATATGTTGTCAGTAACTTTATGTTTTGATTCTCTTCTGTTATGTGAAGGAAGCTTCTGAGCATACACACAATCTTCTTTGATATTGCCCTAAGCAACTGGAGGCTTTTAAAGGAGCTCAATAGCTGGGGAAAAAAAAAAAAAAAAAAAAAAAAAAAAAAAAAGAGGAAAATTCAGCAGCAGTTCTGTCTCTGTAGAAAAGAAAGAGCATGTAGGTAAAAAAAAAAAAGGGAGAACAGTTCCAACAAACACTGGTGAGATTCAAAACCATGGAAGCACAGAGATTTCTAGTTTAATGTGAGCGTCATAATGTGAATATCATGTTAGTAAAGAAGGAGAAAAAAGGAAATAAAAAAGAAAAAAATATAGAAAAAGAATGATCAAATGTCCACAGTAAGATTTGAAAAAGTCATGAGAGACCACTGCAAAGACTGGGCACAAATATAGCCAAAAGAAAGAATGGGGAAGAAGGAAATGATATTGTGACTACAACCAATGTAACAGTTTTTCTGTTGCTAAGAGTTAAGGAAAAACCAGCATGTTTCTTTTCCTTTAAAGTCATTCTCTTAAAATAATTAAAATAATTATTCTGAGAAATGTAATTGAACACTGAAAAATTATTCAGTATTATGAAGCAGTTTTGAAAGTGAGAGTTGAAACCTAGTAAAAGAATTAAAATATCCATTTTTAGATATTTGGGAACATATCTGCAAAATGAGTCTAACTAATGAATATGTAAAAACTGAGACAAAACTTAACACACTTTGCACAGGTGCCAACTCTCCTCTCCCTTCTGGAGTTCAGCAAGAATAGATGCTGGTTAGTGCCTCCCCAGAAATATAAATGTATTTGTGTATATATAATTAAAAATATACATAAATGGTTTTTTTCAGATTGGGTCATTAAAAAGTCATATTGGGTCAAATTGGGTCATTCAATTGAATGGGTCAATCCAGTTTTATCCATGATTGCAATAGGGACAATATTGGACTCTTGATAACCAGCTACCACTGAGCAACTAAAGTGCTGGCACACAGAAAGCATGTTAAATTGCATATCTGACTTCTAGCTTTTTGTATACAACAGTGGAGGTCTTGTGTGCTATTGGGCAGGACTGCACATTTTGTAAGGTGCTTTCAAAAGTCTCTCCCTGAAGGTAAATGATGAAATCCTCTTTAAGAGAAAGAGAGATACTTTTTCATATACACAAAATGGGAGAAAATTCAAAACATAAATACTAAACAAAGACAACTTGAATGATTTTCCCGCTGATGGGTAAATACCTTTATGCAACATTACAAACTTCAACTGATTCTGCAGTGGAACGCCTATAATTAAAAAGCAGAAATCCCTTTATTATCATCCCCAACAAAGACGACATGACATGTATTACATTAATAAAAATGATGAGAAAATTAATACTGAAATGATTTGCATAAAGTAGTGCAGTATGAATATATTTTACAGCATGTACTATGTCTAAGGTATTTGATAAGGGAAAGATAACATACACTAAAAGAAAAAAATTAATGTTCATATGAAAATTTCTGAGCAAGAATATTGAGATTATGATAAAAGAAATTGGAATTATTATATTAATATATTACATATCAATGACAAATTATGTATATTCTTTCCCCCACTTAATGATGAACTAATAATTGAAAAATGGTCTTTTGGGGAGTGCTGGTGGTTATGCAGCAATAGCATGCATTCTTTTTCACATTCTTTTTCCTGAAGGAAAAGGAGATGAGCCAGTGTTGAAAAGGCAGCATATAAAAACACATTGGTAAAGTACAGCAGTGATAGTTCTCGGAAATTATTTAGTTTAGTAACAGCAGGAAAGTCATTCACATCTTGCAAAACACTGAGAGATCCCTGAGGACAGTTTAACAAGCGGATACATCACACAGCAGACATGCATGAACCAGAAGGGTATAGAACCTGAGGCCCTTCTGCTTTTGAATCACAGTTTTCTCCCCACCCTGGAATAATAACTGACTGGAATGATAACTGTCATCTTAAAAGGGGAATGGTCAGGTTTACAAGCATACATTTCCATGTCTACTGCATTTTTGTCACACAGGAATTTGGCCATGAAATATATAATAATGACCATGACATTTAGGCTGAGAGAGTTGGGGCTATTCAGAAGACAGTTTGTGTTGTTCAGCCTGAAGAGAAGGCTACAGGGAGACCTTATTGAGGGCTTTCAGTACTTAAAGGGAACTTACAGGAAAGATGGGGACAAACTTTTTGTCAAGGCCTGTTGCAACAGGACAAGAGGTAATGGCTTTACACCGAAAAAGGGTAGATTCAGACGAGGTAAAAGGAAGAAATTTTTTACCATGAGGGTGATGAAACACTGGAACAGATTGTCCAGAGACATGGTAGATACCCCATCCCTGGAAACACTCAAGGTGAGGTTGGATGGGGCTCTGAGCAACCTGGTCTAATTGAAAATGTCCTTGCTTATTGCAGGGGGGTTGGACTAGATGGCCTGTAAAGATCCCTTCCAACCCAGACTATTCTATGATTTTGTGAAATCAAAATGTTTGTATGTTAAGCAACTTTGACTGGTACTGTCATATAAAACATTATTTCTCCAAAAATCAATATCTTTAAAATTGGATTAATGAAAGACCATTGTCTCCCCTGGTTTTTTCTCCAAAATATTCCATGTTGTAAAGCAAACAAAAAAAAAAAATGCTGTTTGGTTTCTTCTACAGATTTAACTTAAAATAGGGTGCATTAGTGATGAAAATTAAAAAAACAAACAAACAAACAAACAAAACAAAACAACAAAAAACCCCACCTGTTTTACTCAGATAGAAATATTTTCTCATCTTTTCACAAATAACTACAGCAACTACCTCATAATATTAGGCTTATTTTGAGACATACATAGTTGCAACAGAAGAATTCATTAATAATAGTTAAACTTGTAGAAACATTGACAATTCAACAACATAATTCAACAATCCACACACACACAAAAATCTATCTCTTTATCTTTGGGCACACTCAGGTATCTCTCAATGTCATCTAAGTATCTTCTGCAGTGAACCAGAAATTACCAAATACGGGTAATTGTGAACCAACTAGGAAATGAGAGAGATAGCAAAGTACTGACTCCTGACAGTGGATTCTCCACCTATTTGTTTGGGTTTTTTTGTTTATTCATTTATTTCTCCCTGAGGGATTTCTAATTAAAGACAGCTCTCTCCCTGGTAAAAAGCAGGAGGTAAAATCTTGTCTTCACATTTTGTCTTCTAAGGAGCGGTTTAATGTCAGTGAACTTCACTTTAATCACAAACCTGTGTTGACTTTCTCATTAGATATAAATTCTCTCCCTTTTCAGCTTTTCATTACTTCTGGTAACATGTTTTCTTTCCTATAAACTTAATTCTCCATGAGATATTTTACTTGTATTCTGCTCCTTAACCCTTCACGTCTGCTCAGAAATTTGCGCTCTTCCTCACAGACAAAGTTCTACAATACCTACAGGGCCCTGCTTTCTGTGTCATCTCTCCATTCATGTGCCCATTCCTCTTTCATTTTTCTATTGGAGTCACCCATTTTTCCTTTCCCAGGCTCACTATGTCCATTTTCAGATGCGCAAAGGAACAATACATAGAATTACAAAATAGTAGAAATCTCTGAAAACAGAATATATTTATTGAAAAAAGGCAAAAGTTCAACTTTTGTGAGCTAATTGCTTGGCTTAGAAGAATAAAAATGACAGAGTCTGGCAATTGACACAAAAATATATTTTTTCAGGAGAAAAAAGCATTCAGTACACCTATTTAATGTTGTGATTTTGTGTACTGGCCTCTTTTCATTGTCTCCCTTCTGTTAAATACAGTCCATTAAACTGCCTCCATTAAAGTAATATATTACTTATTCTGCAGCAAATCAAAGATTTTCTGAATTATTTTTTTCTCTTGGCTTGTTTCCTGTCGCGGTCAGATTTAATAACCAGTACTCGGAGGGGTGGACCAGATCATCCCATGCAACATATGTGGGCTACAGAAATATTTCTTATATGTGAAACCAAAAATCTATTATAGTCTAACTAATATCTTAACAGTTTACTCAAAGAATTATTGTTATCGCAGGCAATCCAATCATTATAGAAAAGGAACGGAATTAAAAAAAAAAAAAGTGGCACTATGGAGAAAATATCAATTATAATTCAAATAGTTGAAATTGTTATACGTACACTTCCAAGGGGTTTCTTCCTTGGTAATATACTCACCTATAACATGTCACTCTGGGTCCTAAATAATGTTTTGTTCTAGAAGAAGGAGAACTACAGTCAGTTTCTGGAGTCCTTTGTAGGGAGGAATATAGTGCTGGTTGTGGGAGTTTCTTCTTCTTATCCTTGAAGAGCCTGACAATAAAGCTAAATTGTGTCTTCTTGTGCTGACTCTGTTTAGGGTCATTTTTCCAGTTATTTATATATAAACACTGGTCATCACAAATGGTCAATTACTTGCCACTAGCAAATGCAACTTTGTAAACCAAGTAAAAGCAGTTTAGGGATAATTTATGAAGACGAGGTAATTAAGCATACATAGCTCATTTCTAAAACTGTTTTAGTCAGTTTGCAAGGTTTCATTTACTAGTGACAAGTAATTGATCACTGGTGATTAGTGCTTATATCCTTTGGGGCCTATAGCATTCTGTGCATGTGTTTTCACAGCTTCTGCTATCACACTGGACTGGGTCCTTTTAGCCATCTCTCGCATTTCTTTAACAGCCTTCATATGTTTTTTTCCTGATATTGTAACTAATGTTGTATTATTATAACCTAGTCAGACATGCATCCTTGTTTTAAGTCATTGAATAGTTTGTTGTTTAAAAATACTAGTTTATTAAAAGACATATATGTATGTGTATATATATAAACATGTATAGAGAGAAAAATCACTGAAAACTGCTTGCAATTGCCATCTGCTCCTTATAACAGTATACTTTATAAAATTACTTAACAATGGTTTACATTTTGGGTCAAGTGCCCTCTAGGACATTGCAAAGCCATAGTCTTCAAAAAGCCTCACTAGCAACATTCCAACTGCACGTTATGACAAGATCCAAGTATGCACCATCTCCATATATTGCCTGATACACATGTGAGGAGAGCACTAAAGCACATTTTTGGTAGGGTCAGGGTGATTGGAAGATCAAAATGCCATAACAAGGTAGCTATATTACCAAGGGTTTCTAAAGATCTCCATACACAGGAGTCTCCAAATTTCTTCTATTTGTTATTCCCCTTTCTGAAAGAACTGATGGAATATTTTAGCATGAGTAAGAAATTTCTCAGTCAATTATTATGTAGTTCTTTTTTTAAGCAGCTGCATAGTTAGTTAAATAAACAATTTACCTTTTATTTTCCCATACAGCAAATTATTTCTTCATTAGTATGGTTTTCCATCATCCAGCCAGTTCCAACTTATTCAAGATTTATTCATAAATATGAACGTAAACAGAATCTTATTCACCAGACTTTATACAGAAGCAAAGAGATTAGAATAACATTAACTTATAGCTCAAATATACAAACCCAAGATAAATTTAATTCCACAGAAGATCCACTTATATAAATCCCTGAGAGTAAAATAATCATTGGTTGGATTCTATTTTTTCAAATGGAATGAAAAGTAACTGTTTCGTTTTGTTGGGTGTTTTTTTTTGTTATTTTGTTGTTGTTTTTTAATTTTCTGTTGCCTACCTCTTTAAGCACAGCTCTTTCTGTCTGGTAATTAATGAGACTTCTTTCATATCACACCTTATGGCTGACAAGACTACAGACATCTGAACAGGGATGTTTTCTGAGTTGTTTGAAGAATGAATGAATTAGTCTAGTTCTATGAGTTTAGGATTTGGTTTAGCTGACCTCTAGGCATTTCAATGATTGCATAGGATGCTTCACCATAACAAGCCTTCCAAGATGAAAGAGCTACTGTTCAGTTTGTCATTTTAATCCCCAGTCTGAATTAAAAGATTAATTCTGGAAAAGTTATTTTACATTAAACTGTCTTAATTATGTGGACCAAAGAGTCATTTTGAGGACTAGTAAAAATTATGCAAGCATTCATATGAATCTTTAGATGATAGGTCTTTAACTTGAGTATTCCTCAGTGCTAAAATATGAGTTACACAACATGAACCTTGTAAGGAAAAAGCATGAGTTCAATTTTTTGATTCTTAATGACTGTTTATTTATCAAAGGGAACTTAACTTCTTTGTGGAAAGCCATGGGGAAGATTTTTAGTTTGTTTAAATTAAGATCTAAAATAATTTATCTATGTTAGAAAAGCTGATGATCCAATAATGTTGAAATGTTTAATAAATCTTTCACGTATCTTGTTACAGAAAAATTCTTGTTATGGGAAAAAAGGAACAAACCTATGCAGAACTAAGAATTTGTTATTAATTAAAGTTTTACTAGTAAAATCAAAGTACATAGTACTTAGTTATTATTCTGGTTACTATGTACTTAGTACATAGTTATTTTTCTGGTTACTATGCTACAAACACTAATGGATTAAACTATGTTATTATTTTTGCACATGCATTTTCTGGTATGTATGTGCGTAATTCAAATGGTGCTCTCAGTCCTGATGTCAACAGATATAGCCTTCCTCATGAATGAGCATGTCAGGGAAATTCAGCATATTGTCATCATCCTGAGCTCTTCACCAGAGGAATATGATTTTGATGTTGGAGGGTTGTTTTTCCTTAATCCTATCTGTGCCTACTTGGGGTTATTTTTATGCATTTTTCTAACATAATCCACTTATTTTTTTAAAAAAAACTGATTTCCTACTTAAGTCTGATTATTTTCACCCATAACATTAGTTTAAAGTCACATGATATATAGTCTCCAGCCAATTAATATAAAGGATTAATACTTTTTACTTACTGATTGTATACATTTATTTGACTTATGTATTCACACAGTTAAGTTTAAACCTGGATAATAGTCACCTGACCACTAGGTAATGGCTATAATACCTAAAACAGGGTAAACCCAGCTCAAACTATGACAAATCCAGACAAATCCTGAGACCCTGCACTTACACAAGTCGTGCTTAACCAAGGTGCACTTGAATTCATTTAATTTAACCTTTCTGAGTACAGCAATGAAACCTCTTTCCAACCACATCCATAATGCATCTGTGTGGTCCAACACTCACTTCCATGCAAATTTGTGAGGAATTTTCTGCCTGAGTTCCCTGAGCACCCTGATTCTTGGATTATATTCAATGCATTACAAATGTATTAGGTACCTCACTAAAAGCAGTTGTGTCCATTTTCCCACCTTTGTCATAATAGACTGGTGTCATAAAATTTACCCAGAATCCAGGAACAAACAGGAATTAAATGACACTGTAAACCTGAGCATAATCCAAATGTACCTTGACAACACATTAAATGTGTACCTTGTTGATAAATACACTGCATACAAACAGTGTCTGGAGTTCAGCACAAATAAAATGCATTAGGAGACAGAAAGAAATAAATAGGAGAACTTATTTAATTTCCTAGAGAAAGGAGATGTCACGCTTTAAACGTTCTGTATTCTACCTATTTACTGACAGTAGGAGCTGGAGAACCATCTGAATGTAAGCTCATATCCAAATATCAGCTTCTTAAACTGGAGGACCTTGAGGGTTTTTTGCATTAGTCACATTTAACAAAGAGGAAAGGGACTGTTCCTCCTTCAAGTTCCGCCTCCTTCTGCCTATAATTTTAAGATTAGGGTGCTGCCTTGTTAGGTGGAAATTGTGGGTATGAGAAGAGCAAAGAAACCTGGTGACCCATTTTCTGTCTTTGCTTTGGGATGCTCAAAATAGATGATACTGTTTAAAAAGCATTTAAAAAATATGTAAATTTCAATTCAATTCTTACAGATAACGTAATAATTTATTTATCTAACTGATACGTGGTTAAGAATACACAAAATATAATCATAGTTTTGTTCAGATCTGTTGTATATTGTGGCACATATTACTGAGCTAAAGTAACCAGTGGACGGGTTTATGTAGTCGATCTGGTTAGAGTTTCAATGGACATCTCTTATATATTGCAAATTTGATTTACTTTTTTTACATTATTTTGAGTTTCCTACCTTTAAAGTATGTCCTTTCTCTATATTCGTGCCCCTTTTTGCACTTTTTCACAACCACAATAGTAATTTGTATTTTCTTGTAAATTACTGGTCAGATATGATCCACGGGGAACCAACAGACATCCAAGAAAATCAGACATTTTGTCAAAGAAACTAAAATTTCACAGCCACAAAGTTATTCTGCAGGAAGAACTATATATTTCTTATATTCTATTTAATGTTTTGGGTGTTTTCTTCAGCTAAAGTCAAAGAATAGTGGATTATATAATTATAGATATTTATATTTTCTGTATTTACCTAGGAGGAGGCAGAATAGTAACAGAATACTTCAACATTAACAATAGTTATACATCTGGACAATTTTCATTGTCTTAAATAACAATGTCTTAACAAAGTTTTATTACAGCCTTTAGTCACAGAAGTCAGGTTTATTTTATTCCTAATGCAAAAAGGATGCATATGGTCTACAGAAGGAATATATAGTAGAACAAAGTGCTCGTACAAGTCTGTAGTAAGATATTGACTTCATTTTGCATACGACTTCACAAAATATATCATGACTGTGTTTCTGGGAAAAGTTTTGAAAACATTCAGTAAAAGAAGGATCTTTAAGACAAATACTGGCTTTCTCTTGTTTTTTTTTCTCCTTCTCCCCTCCCCTCACACCTACCTCCCCCCCCCCCCCCCCCCCCTCCAGTTTGTCTGCTCAGCTCTAAGAGCCTTCGCTGGTGCTATTTAATCATGTAAAATGGACAGATTGATTGGATTTTGTTACAATGGAAACATAGTGAAGGGACATTTCCTTCTGCAGATGAGCACTCAAAATGAAACAGAAACAACACAACTGATGAAAATACGGTATTTAGCTTTCCCGTCTAATCCATACCTGTTGTTCTTATATTGTTATTGATAATTGTACATAATGATTTAACTTGCATTTGATTATCCAATTAAAATTAATTTTTTTTCATTGTATATATGCTATTCTAAGAGTATGGACATAGGTGAAGTCAGTGTTTTTATTGCCACCTCTTTGTGAACATTACTTAGCTATTAATCAGTTCTTTACAAAATAACAAATTATTTCTAATGAGTTAGAACATTGAAATAAGCAAAATCAAGATCTCCACAGGTAGTCTGCTCAGGCATAGGGGAAATCATCTTTCTGAGAGCCACAGGCTCTATGTACTTCAAAAACATTTGTAGTTAGACGTTCACCCTCTTTGACTTCCAGAAAAGTACATAGAAGATATTATTGAGCTTACTCACATAGCAACCTAGTCTAAAAAAGCAGCCATCTCACTGATTAGTCCTGCTTTCTTCACAGCATTTTCCACAGCACAGGAAGGCTGCTGAGCTCTCTCTTCCATTAAAGGAAAGGTCTAGGTTTCTTTGTATCTATTACAGATTAGATTTTACACTCGTTTAGCCAATTACCTGCTAAAACTGAACACAAAACCATCTTTTCTCACTAGGCTTACATTATATAAGTTAGTGTAAGAGAAATATAAATAGAATCCTTCTTTTTTTTTTTTTTTGTTTCCCCAATGTATTTTGTTGAGCTGTCCTGGACATTGGGCTGCTAAAAATGTTCATCTGCGTCTCCTAGATATAGTTTTTAATCCCTGAATTTACCTCTTTTGAAAGCTGATGCAATATATATATTTATAAAATCAAACAAACCCCCAAATCTTCTCATATAATCATTCAAGCCTTCTATCAGAATTAGCATAAGATATGGAAGTAGTTCAAAATTTCTAGAGAATCTGGCTGATAGATAGGGTTAAATAGTGCCCAAATACCTTACCCCTTAAAATTTGCTTTAAGGTAAAGGAATTTTACTTTTTTGGATTTATTTACTTCAATTTTTTATATGTCCATTTTTCCTCATGTTTGAGAATGTAAATTTCTCTTGTCTTTGTAGTTAATAAAGAGAGGAAAAGCAATGAAATTGATAAAAAGCCCTCCAGTGCACGTACAGACACACATGCACACTGGTAATTACATACTTCTATAAGCTATAGAAACACCCCAAAAATAGACACCAGAGGTGGGATTCACCTCACTGAACTCTACTATCCGACTGTATAGAAATCCCCATCTGAGTTGGCAGTTTAACCTTCCATTTAATTTGGCCTATTTTAGCTATCTATTTTAAGATGAGATGAACTGAGCCCTAGTACCCCCACCTGAAAGTCAGTTCCCTTGAAGAATGTATGAGAGTTACACGAGGAAGCAGATGTACAGCTGAGGCAACACGACTTAAAATTAGGTAGGGAAAAATGAGGAGTAAGTGCATGAATTACCTTCTCAGAGCTAGGAGGTTAGTTTGTCACATAGGATTCTTTCGGTAATTTCTTGTTTAGTCCTACATAAAAATTGGATTAAACGTGCCTGCCTCCCTCCGCCCTTCAATTTGCATTGTAACACATACTTATGCAGGTTCCTGTAGCCTCTTCTACATTTTGTACATGTTTGTTTTTCAGATTATTTTTTAAAAGTACACATACTGGGGACAAGTTACGAATAATGTTTGTTTGTCCAGGGTAACTGGGGAATACAGGAGGTGTCCCAGTTACCCTGGTTTGTCCAGGGTAATTGAGTATACAGGAGATGTTCTGGTATCCCAGAGAAAAAATCTTCAACGAACTCTTTCATGCTGAATTTTTCATATCAGGAAGATTTTTAATGTCTCTACTTTCCACACGTGTACCCAGTCCTGGCTCCAGCTGCAACCTTTTCATTTGTCTTTGATTCGTGGCAAAAAGAGAAAAACATTTAATGTTATCTGTATCATGCTGAGATATGTAACATAATCCTCAGTACTCAGTCCTAACACAACAGAAGACACCTAACACAACAGAAGAACATATATGCTTACTATATATCTGTTCATAAGAGTTCTATCCATGATGATGGACTATTTGCGTAACGTATGGATCACCACTTTTGTCTGTCTTCTCTCCTTTTGTTAACTGTAGATGTGTTTTGCAGCATTTATATCAGGTCCTACCCAAGACAATAGGAATTTAGAAGAATATTGATTATGAAATATTACCACTGGTGTTCACATAGTGCTTATCTTTGGAAAAATCTCATTTGGTAGATGGGAGGGTTAGTCTTTCCCGACTTTAGCTGCCCAAAGGTGGATGTCTTATACAAGTTATTCAGAGTGGGTTGAAATACCTTTCAAAGGTGCTGATGTTTCTCTACCAGCTATGTAGAGACCTTGACACCTGCACCCAATATGCCCTTATGTCACTCCCTGTTTGATTTCTTTTCCCATTTTTATTCTTCTCTGTCTAAGAATGGATAAAGAAGGCCTTCTGGAAAATAGGTCCTGATGCTTCTATTTTAACATGTACAATATAAGGAATTGTAAATAAAATCTGAAAATAAGGTAAGTAGAAAATCACTCCTCCTACTCAACATTTTCTGTTCAGCACTGTGGATTTTACAAAGATAAATATTAGCTCCTAATATGGCTCTGAAGTGCATGTGCAGCTTTAGGAGATCCTTGTGTGGCTACAAAGAAAGTTTTATCTTCCTAAGAAGGAATAAAAAGATAAAAGGGATATTCCTATGTTTATATTCAAGCATGAATGGTGTATGGCAAGTTCACTAGTGACAACCAGTGCTCTGGATGCTATTCCCAGAAGAAATGGGAATGTATTCTTACACTGCATGCATGGAAAGCAGCATCAGACTGAAACTATTTTCTCGCTTTGCTCACCTTGGTATTTGTGAGCTGCTGGCATTATTTTCCATTAGCCTCATGCCTTTTATTTATGTATTGTTCTGATGTTATATGTCATCAGAAATCTTTATTATTCCCAGGATGCTGATGCAGTAAAGTGAAGATGAAATAAAGGCTCTAAGTTTTTATTTCGAAGTTTAGGCTGATTCAGTAATATAACTTCTATTTCTAGAGCTTAAACTTTTACTGTGATTTTCATAGTCATGTTGAGGTTACTTATTTCTGTCAAAAACTCAGGAGGCCTGGCCACTGAAATGTCATTTTTAATTTCCCAGCATGCGTTTTAAGAAACAGAAGGACAACAATAGTCAATAATATCTTAATTTTGGAAACGATAAATTTCATTCACAGTTTTTACCAGTAGCATTTTCAAATTGAAAAACAGCAGTAAATATGTTTTCCCGTGCTTTACTTCCAGAAATGTCTTAGTAATTTGAGTTCCTTAGTTGTGAATTCACAGACTCTGATGTAGTTTTTGGAGGTGCAAAGCATGATAGATCTTCATAGGAGACAGAAATACACACAGGAAAAAAAAAAAAAACAACTGTTTAACAAAGCAGTTTCTATATAATTTATCATTATTCTCAATACAGCATTCTGTAAGAATAATATTTTCCTACATCTCTGGCTCCTTGTGAGCTTTGAGATTTGTCATGTTCTTGTGTAGACTGATGTCACCATGTAATATCTAGGATTGCAACAGGATGATGTTATAGACATTTTCTACAGGTTGGAACACAACGCACACACAGTAACTTGACAAAGCCTTTTAAGTTCTCTGTGGTGCCCTTTAAAAACATGAAATCCAAATTCCGGATTTGTGTTACTTCAGCACAAAGTACACCCTGTTTAGGTGACAAAGCTATTTCAGTAATGACTTCTTAATATGGTTTCTTTTCATGAAAGATGTAGCGTGCCTGATTCTAAATCTCACTTATCCCATATTTGTATTTGTTCATTATTTTTAATAGACTTTTTCTGTTATCATTGTTCAACACGTGTAAGTTTTATAATACTGCAATATCATGATTTTAATGCACTTCACAGAATATTTATTAGTTATTTATGCAAAATAAGATTTTTTTCTGCATAAAATTGCACAGAAACATACGAATGCATATTTATTGAAATGGTTAATGTTGTATCAGAAAAACACTGAAAACAAATCAAACATACAAGGAAAAACAATTACATTTAAAAGGACATTGCAAAGAGGCTACCTGGCAGAAATGTCGTACAGGCAACCAACTATAAAAATATACTGCTTAAACATGCTATTCAGGTGTGAAAAATGGATTTAGCTGTTGAACTGTTGTGATGTAGGCTTTCAAATTCTGACTAAATTTCAATACTTTGTTTCTAAATCGAAATTAATGATAAAAATAAATAAAGCACTTTGATATCTTTATGAATTAACTTTTTTTAATTCCAAACCTAAAATGAAAGTATTTTGTACATGAGATATTTCTGGAATATTGGATCAGCTACGAATTTAAGGTAATCCTCATTATTATATACCACATTTATTTAGCCTGATTTGAAATTCCCTTTGAAACCAAAGTCCCATTACAGGTTATCAAAATGATGCTTGAGTAAGTTGTTCAGGATTGGAATGATTACAGTTTGCTGCCAGTGGTTTTAAATTGTGCAAGCAGTAGAATGATGAAATATAATCTGTGTCAGAGTAGAAATGTGTGAGTATTCACAAAAAAAGGCTGCTTCCTTTTACCTGTCTCCAAGATAAACCTTCAAATGCAAAGAAAAAGGCAGAGCTCCCTGGGGGCTGCGGTGAGATATAAGTAGCAAGACTGAAAGAGAAAAACAATCAGTTTCAGATACAAAAGTTTAAAGATGTTATTATGTCACCCTTCAAGGTGGGAACAAAATTTGCATATGAAAATAAGGACATATCTGAAACTAAGTGTGATAAAATTCACTCCAGTGAACAAGTAGAGAAAACAGCAAAGAAAAACCTCTAGTTGTAGTGCAGAAAGAAAAAGAATTATTTATTTATTTATTGATTTAAAAATAAACTCATGGATTATATCTATAATTTACATGAAAAGCATCTCAAGGCTCCAAGATGAGCTTCCTGAACAGATTCATCCAGCATTCTCACAACCTGGCTTTAGACATTTAAGCACACTACCTAGAGTATTTTAAAGTTCTCTTAGGCAAATACGCTTCATAGGTTAACATACCGTTGAACATACACAGATGGACTATCCCTAGGCAGCCCACAAGTAACATACTGATGAGGAGCAGTCCTCAAGATAGGATGTGATCACAAGGCAGGTGGAAATGCTTGAAATGCTTGCTGCTGTTGGTTTGAAAAATACTATTCAACTGAGCACAACTGTGCACCTGCTCCTGAGTTTGCCATAACAGGACATACGCTAATTATATTTGCCATTCTTTGACTTTGAATTTAACTGAAATGGAGCTAGGAGATTTTTTGTTCCTTTAGAAAAGACAGAATATGGTTTTAAATTTGTACACAATTCATCTAATGTATAACAGCGTATCATAGGGATTCAGTGCACTGTTGAATACCAGCTAGCTGATAATTACATTTGGTACTGTGAAATGCAGAGCTCGCATAACCTGAAGTGTCATCAGCTGGTGCCTGACTGGCCTAATCACTTTGTCTTCTAAAGAATTTACACTGATTTCTGAAGACACATTTAAATCCCACTTTGAGACATACTGTGTTGGTGTTGTTTATGCCCTTTGTCAGTTTATGTTATTCCCTGACTCCTTACTATCATTGCTGCAATTTTGGTTGACAGCAGTGATGTGTGTTTCTCATGAAGCACACAGGCGGTCCAGGAAGCTGTACCTTAGGTCAAGTCCCCAGTGCTCTTACTGTGCTCTAATTTTGGAAGTAAACCAAGAAAAAATTGGTCTCAGTCAAGATTTACTGAAATACTGATCACCATTTTTTAGTTTAGGGTAGTCAGTATTTCAGCAACTTCCTACATTATGATGACATTTTCATAAGAGCACTGGAAAAAGGACAATATTTTAAAACTAAATATAGATGAGATTCATTTCACCTGTTCCTTTTAAAATAAAATATTTATGGAATAATCGCCTACCTTCAGTATAAAACTCCCATTAAAATCTGTGATGAATAGACAGCATACTCCAGCTTCCCTAATGAAAACAGAAAGTATCTTTTATACTGTTTCTCTCTATGGGATATATTATCTATCTCAACAGACTGTACTTTTTTAAAAAAATATTTTATAATAACAATAATTGTTTAAAAAGCAGTCAGTGCTACCCTTCTTAGTTTCTTCCTCTCTCTTTCTCTTTTTTTTTTTTTTTTTTGTTTGTTTTTTTTGGGTTTTTTTTTGTTTGTTTTTTGAGTTTTTTTTGGTTTTGCTCACTAGTGTACTGGTTTGGGCTTGAATAGAGTTAGTTTTCTTCATATTAGCTTCTATGATGCTGGTTTGGATTTGTGACCAAAACAGTGTTAATAACACAGGGATGTTTTATCTACTGCTGAGCAGCGCTTACATAGCGTCAAGGTCTCTTCTGCTTCTCACACTGCTCCACCAGACTGGGGGGGGCACAAAAAGCTGGGAAGGGACACAGTTGGGACAGATGACCCCAACTGACCAAAGGGGTATCTCATACCATATGTATGATGTCGTGCTCAACAATAAAAGCTGGGGGAAGAAGGATGAATGCCTGAAGTTATGACATTTGTCTTCACAAGTAACTGTTATGCATAACGGAGCCCTGCTTTCCTGGGCATGGCTGAACACCTGCCTGGTGACGGGAAGTAGTGAATGAGTTCCTCATTTTGTTTTGCTTGCACATGCAGCTTTTGCTTTACCTACTAAACTGTTTTTATCTCAACCCACAGGTTTTCTTACTTGTACCTTTCTGCTTCTCTCCCCCATCCTCCTGCGGGGCAGTGATCGAGCGGCTGTGCGGGGCTTACCTGTCTACCAGGGTTAAACCAGGACAACTAGACAAGGGGTTCGTACAGTTACCATAAAGGTAGTTGAACACTGGAAAGGTCTAATGAGGCCAAGGACATAATCTTACATTCTCTATAGTAATAAAATGTAAATATTGATTATTGCTATAAGGATATACGCTCACTTTAGCCGATATGTCATTGCCCTCTACATGATGTCTGCCTCTAAGCCACTTGTCTGACTGCCTTACATGAAAATGTTATTTATATATTCAAATATGAACAGAGACTTGGTTTAGTCTATAATCTGCTCAAAGAGTTCTGTCAAAATAAGGACTTGGACAAATGTGCAGTGACCAAAAGTAAACCACTCAGATTGTTACAGCTTTGGCTATAGATATAATAACATCAGGGAGGAGTTTACACAGCCATCTCTTGGCACCATAAACTTGCCAGAGGCAAATCTGGGTACAGAATTTATAGTTAATGTCTGAAAGGGGAGCTAAGACAATGATCAAGTAACCAATGGTTGCCTGGATATGTGTGAATGTAATGTCTAAAAGTCACATGAAGAAGTAAATAGCCATGCCTAGAGATTAGTAAACCTGAAAGTAACATAAGGAAGGAACCAGCAACAGAAGATGAAAGAGATAATGACTTGAAATCATTCAAAGTAACATTTGATTGCAAAGCCTGTGTAGCACTCCCACCAAAACGCTGGTGATAGAAAGCTGTTATGGTAAAGCAAAGTTGGTGTATGCATTTGTATGTATGTGTTTGAGAGATATAGTGAGACGCGTGTGACAGTAGAGGGGGATTCTACAATCAGCCTGACTCCTGCACAGAGTGGTTCTGTCAGAGGAGGAAGCCTTACCCATCATGAGGAAGTAATGGGGCCTTATGTGATGTGTTATTATTCAATATTGTTGTTGTTTAAGGAGTATTTTCTTCAGTACAATTACTTTAGTTTTTATTTGGAGTTTTTTTGCTATGTATTTTGCTGACAAATTTGGTAGCCTTCTCCAATGGAGTTATTACATTGGTGGATAAAGGACAAGCGACTGACATCACCTACCTGGACTTGTACAAAGCATTGCATACTGTCCCACATGACACCCTTCTCTCTAAAATGGAGAGACTTGGATTTGATGGGTGGACCACTCAGTAGATAAGAAATTGGCTGATGGTCGCACTCCAAGAATCAATGCGGTCAATGGCTCAATGTCAAGGTGGAGACCAGTGACTAGTGGCATTCCTCAGGGGTTGGTATGGGGACCAGTATTATTGAACATCTTTGTTGAGAACGTGGACAGTGGGATTGAGTGCACCCTCAGCAAGTTTGTGGATGACACCAAGCTGAGTGGTGTGGTTGGTACTCTAGAGGGAAGGGATGCCATCCAGAGGGACCTTGACAGGCTAGAGAGGTGGGCATGTGTGGACGTCGTGAAGTTCAACAAGGCCAACTGCAACACCCTGCACCTGGGGCAGGGCAATCCCAAACATGGATATGGGCTGGGCAATGAGTGGATTGAGAGCAGCCCTACGGAGAAGGACTTGGGAGTATTGGTGGATGAAGAACTGAGTATGAGCTGACAATGTGCGCTCGCAGCCCAGAAAGCCAACGGCATCCTGGGCTGCATCGAAAGAAGGATGGCCAGCAGGTCAGGGGAGGTGATTCTGCCCCTCTACTCCACTCTTGTGACCATGGAGACCTTATAGCAGCTTTCCATTACTTAAAGAGGCCCTACAGGAAAGATGGGTAGGGACTCTTTATCAGGGAGTGTAGTGCTAGGACAAGGGGTAACGGTTTTAAACTGGAAGATGATAGATTTGGATTATATAATAGGAAGAAATTCTTTACTGTGGGGGTAGTGAGACACTGGAACAGGTTACCAAGAGAAGTTCCCTCCCTGGAAGTGTTCAAGGCCAAGTTTGATGCGGCTTTGAGCAGCCGGGTATAATGGAAGGTGTCTCTGCCCATGTCAGGGGGATTGGGGCTAGATGATTTTTAAGGTTTAAGGTCCCTTCCAACTCAAACCATACTACGATTCTATGATTCTACTTTATTTTTTACTATTTATTTTATTTACTATTGTTTAATTAATATTTTAATTAATCTAAGGCTTATATGTTTCCCAAGTATAACCACACTAACTGATTAGCTGTCACAGCCCCTATGTGATACTCAGTGTATAGCTACAAGGCATTGAAGGTATTGATAGGCAGCACTATGGCTATCATATGACAAACATGGAAGCTAAGATGTTAGAGAAACTGACAGCTGTAAATATGAACAGATTGACTATAAGCAAATCTATTATTTAAGTGAAAGGAGAATAAGAATGCAGGTGTGCTGATTCATCAGAGCAGTCTACTTTATAATCACAGAATTACAGAATTGTAGGGGCTGGAAGGGACCTCTGGAGATCATTTAGTACAACCCCCCTGCCAAAGCAGGTTCACCTAGAGCAGGCTGGACAGGAATGCATCCGGGTGGGTTTTGAATACCTCCAGAGAAAGAGACTCTACAACCTCCCTGGGCAGCCTGTTCCAGTGCTCTCTCACCCTCAAAGTAAAGAAGTTTTTCCCCACGTTGAGATGGAATTTCCTGTGTTCCAGCTTGTCCTGTCACTGGGCACCACTGAGAAGAGCCTGACCCCATCTTCTGACACCCACCCTTTAGATATTGATAAGCATTGATGAGATCCCCTCTCAGTCTTCTCTTCTCCTGGCTACACAGACCCAGGTCTCTCAGCCTTTCCTTGTAAGAGAGGTCCTCCATTCTCTAGATCATGTTCATAGACCTCTGTTGGATTCTTTCCATTAGAGTCCCCCATTTTCCATTCCCTGTCCTTCTTGAACTGGAGAGCCCAGAACTGGACACGGTACTCCAGATGCGGCCTCACCAAGGCGGAATAGAGGGGGATGATGACCTCCTTCGACCTGCTGGCCACGCTCTTCTTGATGCAGCCCAGGAAACTATTGGCCTTCTTGGCCACAAGGGCACATTGTTGCCTTGTGATCAACTTGTTGTCCACCAGGACTCCAAGATCCCTCTCTGGAGAGCTGCTTTCCAGCAGGTCAGCCCCTAACCCAGCCAGTCACTCCATCGTAGAAGGCTATCAGATTGGTCAAGCATGATTTCCCTTTGGTGAATCCATGCTGACCACTCCCAATGACCTTTTCTTTTACATGCTTAGAGATGACATCTAGGGTGAGCTGTTCCATCCCCTTTCCAGGGATGGAGGTGAGGTTGACTGCAGTGCCTGTAGTTTCCTGGATCCTCCTTCTCGCCCTTTTTTGAAGACTGGCGTGACATTAGCTTTCCTCAGTCCTCTAATCTTAGACAAGCTTTAGTTTCTAAAAACTCAAGGGTAATAGTGTAAAACTTTTTCCAGTTTCATTCCGTGGTTCCAAAGCTGGATCTTTTTTTCTTGAGGGAAGATTTTGCTGTTTACTGAGTCATGAGTGACAACAAAAGATTACAGATTTATCTTTGTTTTTTAAGTTTCCTCCATCTTCATCACCTGCTCCATATATTAAGTGACAAGACAGAGCCAGCAATAAAGATTTTTTTTCAGATAAATACAGAAATTTGCATCATGAAGTCTGGTTTAGTTTTACTGGTTTTCTTTGTATGGATGGGAAGGAAAAACAATAAGTTATGAAACAAGTAGGTTATGAATCAAGGGCAGCTGCTATGCAACTGACTATCATATAGGTGCTAAAAACTTCTGTAGCTGAAGGATGACAAAACTCATCACTGACGTAGTAAGCAGAGCCATACTAATGAAAGGGCAGCACAGCCTAACCTGGGAATCTTTAAAAGGATTGAAAAAATATGCCTACAACTCAAGTGCCTTGCGCAAACCCTTGTAGAAACCTTTTCCACATCTTTGTATTAGTGTTCAAGGCTATTAAATGAGTCATCTAAGATTATTTTTTTTTTTCCAGGCTGCACTGTACAATCTGTTATCTATACAAGAAAGATGAAGTGGATAGGGGCAGTAGTATCTTAGATCGCCACAGTTACATTTTCCTGGGGTTTAAGATACTACTATTATTTGCTGGGGTTTAAGACATACTATATGTATGGTCTTCTTCCCCCTGTGATAGGTGTGGTTTGAATTTCAGCTGTTGTGGTTCAGTAAATTGATTCAAATATTTCAGATTTCATCAGTAAAGAAGATAAATTAAATTGTTTTTCAGCATTTCTGCAAAGACAAATTATCATCATCATTTGATCATCATAACTTGATGATAATTTTCTATTGACAGTCATGCTTATTAGATGTGCCACAATGTACCACAGTTAGAAAACTCAGACCTTTCAAAATTCTAGTGGTATTTGATTTATTTCATTTAGATAGCTGTATTTGTGAAACACACTTGTAATTTCAACACAGAATGCAATCAGTCTGAAAAATCTTGTTTTCCATAAAATGAAGTCAAATATCATTATTTATATGAATACTTTATAATTCTTTACTAAATAAATCACATATCATAATTTCCATAATTTTGCCTAGAAACTCGTACTGGCCTATCCAAGTGCTAGCTTGACCAGCTCCCTGAAATTTTTGATTGGTAGCACATCATTGACAACATGTAGGCCCAGATGTGTGATGCTGAAATGTCGTTTCTATTCTGTGTCACGATAAGATTATACACATGCTTTGGATCATACAGCAAGCCCACAGTCTACTTATGTTTGTAATTAGGGAAAGACACAAGCTTTTCATTCGCTGAGCAGTTCTTCAGCTTTTCTCTAGTTCCTTGAATATGCTTCATGGAACAGAGGTAGAAGTTGGTTCATAGAATCATAGAATGGTTTGGGCTGGAAAGGACCTTAAGATCATCTAGTTCCAAGTCCCTGCCATGGACAGGGACACCTCCCACTAGACCAAGTTGCTCAAAGCCGCATCCAACCTAGCCCTGAACACTTCCAGGGAAGGGGCACCCACAACTTCCTTGGGCAACCCTGTTCTACTGTCTCACCACACCCATAGTGAGGTCCAAATCTACCCTCTTCCAGTTTGAAGCCAATACCTCTCGTTCTACCACTACATGACCTTCTAAAAAGTCCCTCACCAGCTTTCTTGTAGGCCCCCTTTAGGTACTGGAAGGCTGCTATAAGGTCTCCCTGGAGTCTTCTCCAGGCTGAACAACGCCAACTCTCTCAGCGTGTCCTCACAGGAGAGGTGCCCCAGCCCTCTAATCATCTTTGTGGCCCTCATCTGGACCCACTCCAACAGGTCCATGTCCTTCTTATGTTGGGGTCTCCAGAGCTGGATGCAGTACTCCAGGTGGGGTCTCATGAGAGCAGAGAGGGAGAATACACTGGGAAGAAGATATAAATTGCCAGTGTCACTGAAGGGGGTGATCAACAGGTCTACCAGCACAGGTTTCTATGCAAGCTCTGTTTTCTGTACCTATGTTCAGCAGTTTTAAACAATTTGAGGCTTTCTAGCTTTAACTACATTTACATTTGTCAGGAGTTCCTACAACCCTCAATCAATAGACGAACGTACTTAAGAAGTGTGTGATTCACCTTAAAAAAAATGGATATCTGTAATTACATGCATACATCTGTGCTGGGCACCTTAGACACCATTTGTCCCTCTTTTTGAAGCAAGTGGATACCCTTGAAGCTTTAGTATATTTTCTATGAAAATTATGAATGTATTTTAGTTTTAAAAGCCTAGCACTAAGCAAAATTGCCTTGAAAACATAGAAAAAGAACATTCACAATGAGGAACATTTAACCTTGAAATTACTTCTGTATCAGCATATTGTCACAATTTGCTGCATGTTTTCTGATGCTGGTAAGCTTACTTTTCTTTTCCATTTGGCTGTGGTATTTTTCTCTCAGATGAGTAATGCAAGTGAGAAAGTGATGAGCCATCTATTTTGGCTCAATACCAAGTCTTGACAATTTGTGCTTCATGTCTGACAGCTTTTAATAGAAGCTGGATTTAATCCAATTTTATAAACTAAAAAGAAAAATAGAAAACCTATTTTTTTTCTTTTTCCCCTAGAGTTAGCACTCACAAAAGCACTGTGTGAGCACTGTGGTTAACATCATTGGCTAGTGACTTCTTAATTTTAGCCATAGGTATAGAAGCAGCATCCGTTCCAGTTTTGCAATTTGGCCCAGACTCTTTATTCTGGGGAGGGGAAAAAAAAAAAAAAGCTCATAAAAACTCAGAGGTGCTGAGCTATCTCAGTGGTATTCAACACATGGTCTTTTTTATGAAATTGTTAATAGAAATGCTAATTAAAAGAGTGACTCTGTATCAACAAGTCAAAAAAAATTCCAGGTTATATAACTCCATCAATAACACTTTTTTGCCAACTCCTGAATATTTTAATCTAAAAATTAACTGTGTTGGCTCATATTTCTCATGGCAGCTCACTCTGTGGCAGGTGGTTTGTAAGAAAGAAATCTGATGCAAGCTCCAGAGAGCAGAAGTTAAGTATTCCTGCACATGATACAGCAAAGCAATAGAATGATGGCATCGTTTCAAGCTTCTGTACAACCTTTAAAGATTACATCACATTTAGGCAATTGAGGGGCAAGAAGTGCATGGAAAATAATGATAGAAGAATGGAAAATGCTAAGAAATAAATTTGCATTACCGATATAAATACAGGTTACAGATGTATTCAAAAACCTAGAAGCTGTACCTGTCTTTGACTCTTCACATCAAATAGAAAATTATTGTTTCAAATACAGACACCAGTTCATCCTCTTCCTCTCCCTTCTAGTATCTCTCTAACTTGCCCCAGCTGAATATCAACTAATTCAGTCTTTTCCATTTCCAAACTCGATTAGAAAGTAAGGATCAGACATTTAAAAGCATGTAAATGTGAGTTAGCCATCACAATACACTTTAGAAGATGGCCTATATTTTTTAATACAGCCAAAATAAAAGATGATTCTGGCAAAGTAACGGTCACAAGTTAGATTCCTTATCTGAAAGTGCCATTGAAAAACAAAGTCATGAACGTTCTTTCATTATAAAAGGAAAGTAGGTACTTACATGCCAAATAATGTGCATTCATGACAGCCTGTTTAGTAGGCAGTTACTTAGTAAGGAATTGTGAAGAAAGCAGTGTGAAAACTTAGATAACTAACTGTGGCGCTTGTTTGTATGTGGAGAGCTAGCTGTTTCTCCATAAATAAATAAAAGCAGAAAGAGGTCCAAGGCTTAATCCTAGGATCCAAGGCCAAGTGTCACCATCTAATTGGTGTTCACACTTAGCATAGCTCTAGTTGTCTCCAGAACTATTTTATCCTGGACAGATCTAACGGACAACCAGGGAATAACTAAAAATTTACGTGGTTTGTGATTGACAACAAACTAAGCCAATGTGCAAGAATTGGCTGTTATTCAAAAAATGACTTAATACAAGAACTAGATGAAACTCAAAAAAGCTATTAGGAGATCTGTTTAGAGCAGAAGAAAGCAAATATTTTTTTTACAAGCAGGTACTGAATTTTGAGAAATTTGCCACAGGAGACACGTGAAGCCACAGGAGACATATTATCAGCCAACTCAAAGAGGAATTAGACAAATGTATGGACCCATAAATGGGTACTAAAAGGACTAGGCAGGATTATACTTTCTAGTATTCCTAGTACAATTCTGGATGCTGGAAGGGCATGAAAGGAAAAGATTGCAGAAAGTAGACAGACTCACATGCTTTACTTAATAGCATCTTCTATTGCCCCTGTTGGAGACAGAATAGCATGCTAGCTGGAAAACTCATTTGACTTCCTAGAGTACATCTTAATCTCTTTCTAACAGTCCTTTCAATACTTTTTTTCCAGAAGCACTTGGCCATATTGCCTTCATTCACGTGCTTTTTTTTATAGATTCCTGTTATGAAATCTTACAAAAATAATCCACTCAGCTATTACACTGTTAGGGGTTTCATCCCTATAATTTTTTTTTCTGTAATACTTAGCTAACACATAACAGCAATAAGAACAAAATCTGTTCTTCTAGTATCAGGCTTGGACACATTTCAGTCCCCTTATCTTCAAAGTACAGTGCAGTTCACAATTCTTATATACACAGTAAGTATGGATATAAAATGTAAACTATCATATAGCACATATCAATATAGTGTGTGAAGGTCTCTAATTCAGTAACAGCAGATGAGAAATCTCTTACCCTCATCCATCATTTTTTCTGTTATAGCTTTACTTTCCAATAAGACGACTATTCCTGTCCATTATTCTGTCCTTTCTCATTTAACTCTTTATTTTAATTTTCTACGTTTTCCATTTTCCTTCTTTCTTACTCCTATGAAGTCATATCACAAGATGCATGAAGAAGAAATTAAAATTAAAACTGCTTCGCAGTGGCAATTTGTGGCTGAGGAATGATCTGGCATGGGGGACAAGAAGGTCCAACTGCAGAAGGGGTTAAACTGGCTGGCAGCAAGAATGCCAGAGACAGAATGACTCGTGGTGATTAGGTAAGGAACAGCACCAGCACTGTCTTGTATCGATCCTGGAATGGGAGCGTTCAGGGGCCACCTTTGGGCAGCAGACCTGGTGCTGGGGGTTGGACCCAAGGCCAGGCTGAGGCTCCTCATACAACACTCACACTGACATCTTTGCAGACTCCTTGTAGAACCTTGCAGGACTCTGTCCAGTGCATTGGGTTTGTTTTGTTTCATTTTTTAATATATATTTAAGCACAACCATGTGCTTAATTTGCCTCAAAGGGTACAATAAAAATTCCCCAAAATACATCTTTCTCTCTCTGTCTCCTTGATTATTCCCATTTCCTCTCCTCAAGCTGACTTATTCTGAACTAGGATGCTGGAAGCAAATAATAGCTCTCCCTTCAATTTTTCTCAAAGTCTGTGGATGTTCCAAAGTTAGATTAATCTTTCAAAAAGTCTAAGATTAATCCCATTCATAACAAAAAATGTTTTCCAGAGTGACGTTTGAATTTTGACATAAAAATTAATCTAATTTTTATTGTGCTTCAAAGCCATTTAAGTACAACGTGTTATTAGTTAGCTTATTTTGTTTGTGGTTTTATTTCTTAATTTAGGATTATTTGATTAAAAATAATATGACATTCTAAAAGGATTGTATTAAGAACAGCTAAAGAATTTGTCATGGATTATGCTCCAGAAATACAAATGATTACTAGAAACATACTGGCTTGTGTTGACTGTATGCTATTTTTCTCCTTTTCTTCTGCTGTAGTTATAATTCTAGAGAATATTAGTGTCACTGAATCTGTAGGGTCTGTTCCTTAGGTTTAAAGATTCACTCTACATTACCTAGGTATCCACCTGTGCTTGTTCTTTAGGTAATTTTCAAACCACAAAGAGGAGAAAACTTCCCATAAGAAGATACAACTTATTTTCTACAGTTGCCAAGTGTAATAATGGTACCAGTTTTCTTAGGAAGAGAAGTGTTATAAGATGATGTAGCAAGAGTGCTATGGGCTACCTGTTCCTTCATCTCTTTCTTCTCTCTTTTTTTTTTCCACACTTTTTTTTGCATGTGCGTGTGTGTCTGTGTCTTCTAGATTTTTTTGTGTTTGTCTATGCATGCTTGGTGACAATGAACAATCAGTCATTCTGGAAGTAAATGACCATGTTCTGAAGGTATCCTTATTGGTATTTCTGTCATTCAGAATATAGACTTGGTTTTGGACTATTGCACTTATAAATAGAAAAAATTAAAATAATAGAAGTTTTATTGGGTAAACACTGAATTTGATCCTATTACTTCATAAGCATTAAAAAAATCCCTAGATATGGCTCATTGTTTGCACAGTGGATAAACTAGAAAGAGACAGCTTTCTAAAGTTATGCAAAAATTTAGTTATTTTTGTTGCAGAAGTTTTGCTAGCAGAAGTTTTATTGCTAACTGCATGTATTTATGCAACTGAATTCCACTACCTTTTCTGCTGAATCCAATTGTGTCAGGTTTTATCATATTTATTAGGTTCATGCTGCCCAGCCATGTGTGGACATTTGTTCAGGCCTTCTGAACACTCACAAATTACAAATCAATATGCCATACCAGGACCCATGAACTGTGGGGACTAAGCACTCCCGTTCTCGCTTCTTTTTTCAGCTGTCTACCCCAAAATAAGTCCATACATGAAGGTTCAGAACATGGACACTTTTCTCATATTTTCTTTTCTTTACTTTAATCACTTTCCATTTTCATATTTTCACCTGAGCTTTAAGGTATTGCAGACAAGAATGTATTTTCTTAGGGTACTATAACCCTGAATTTTATGGTTTTCTTTGAGTGTCGTCTTGATATGTACGACAGCAGCACTAACAACAGTGATTCTATCTCCTTTTCTGCTGTAACTCATAAATGCAATGGGAAAACAATGGTTACATATCTCTTTTACCTTTGGTTACATAAGATAATAATGTCTGGAAAAGCATAGGTTTATACTTAACGTTCTGAAGTTGAACTGATGAATAATAGTCAATTAACTGGCATTGGTCTTCCTTAAAATCTGAAGGGCATTTAACTCCTTGCAATTATGCAAATGCAGACTTTTGTATGTGTATCTCTTAATTATCACATTATGTATAATGTATTGTAATTTGCTTATGAAGCTGCACTGCACTCCTTGTAGACAACAGAAAAGTAGGGCTTGGTCAATAAAGGGTTCTGCTGCTCATTTAATGAGTTTGAAGCAGTAATTTCAAGCTTACCATTTTTCAGATTCTCCAGCAAATATGATAGATAACAGAAAGTCATGCTCAGCAGATTTAGCTTATATTTTTGATTTAGCACTTTAAAAGCTCTGTGAATATCTGCAACATAGCTTCCTGAAAAAACTCTCTAATTTATTCTGAATTATCACAGTTAAGGAAAGGACTTTATAGCTTACAATGTTATCTGAAAGCTGCATTTGTATTCATAGTAATCTGCCTTGACATTTTCAAATTTGATAGTTGTAGAGCATTTCTTTTGTGTTGAAGTAGTAAAACTGTATGGTAATTGGTCATTGTTTGTACTGCTGTACTTAGAAACATTTCACTGCTGCCATTATACTCCTAGTATTTCTAGGACTGTATAATTTATCCATGAAATTTTGCTTTGGGCTAAAACTTGGCATGCAAATTGTGTGTCCATTTTTAGATTATATGAGCTTCAAAAAAAAATTACTGCTGTTGTACACTTTTTTTTTGCCCTTACACTTGGTAACTAAAAATAAGGAAATGCCTTACATTTAGAAAACTGAAATGCATCTATAGCTCTGGGACCAAATCCCATGAAGTGATGCAAACAGAAACTCTATATTTGCAAGAGGGCATTCATAAAAACATGTGCACTCTTTATTATGTTCAGCTCCCACTGTGTGAAAAATAGACTTAGTCCATGCATGATGCTGCATGCAAATGTGACTGGTAAGCATATAAACAGCACTCTGGTTCTTTGAAGATTTAGGTCTTCATTTGCAGCATTCTGCAATACTCTGCACAGAGTTTTAATACCAGTGCTCTAAAAACGCACAGTAACAAACAGTATCAGCAGGGTACGGATGTTGAAAGTCAATTATGGCAGAAAGTTGACATCAGAAAACTCATATTTTTATCATACTGATGTTGAATCAACGACTTCCTAACACACCACAGATTCTAGGTGGTCTGTTATTTCAAAGTATTCCAGTTTTCTAGAAGAGATCACAATATCTTCTAAATCCATGTCACAATGAAGAATGTGAAGAACAAGAAACAGTTTGAATTGCAAAATAATTCATTTGTTAAACTACCACAGAGACTTCTGTGCTGAATCGTCCTCCAAACACCAGCGATCTCAATACAGGACTACAGTGTGGCAAAGCCTACAGGTACTTAATTTCTTGTGCCAAAAGCTTTGAAATGCATAAAGATACTCTCCACTGATTAACTTGATATATATACCACATTAAAGGCCAGCTACAGACTAAAGATAGTAAATACCAGCATAAGGGAAAATAAGAGGCAGCAATGTGAGCACTTAAAAAGTGCTTTTATAAGTTTTTTGGAAGTTTTTTTTTTGTGATTTTAGGTTTCACATACTCTCTCTAAAAGAAGTACTTTATAAATTAGATACACTGATTATTCCATTAGCCTTTGGTGGTTGGCGTATTTATCTCAAAATTAAAGATAAATCAGCATCTGCAAAGCTCAGTTTCCTTGTATCAGAATAGCTGTTATCCCATTCAATGTGATTCTTTTAACACACGTTTAAAAAATAATTTCTAACTTGAGAAAAAGGAGCAGAAGTGCAGATTTACCTGTTTAGATAATAGCTGCTAAATTGGTATCTTATCTCAAACAGATGCTTAAGGAATAACAGTGATGAGGCAAGCATATATCATAGTGAGTATTCTTCCTGCCTCACATTATTTTGACCTCATGGGGAGTCCTGAGGCTGATTAGTTTTATCTATTGGTACAAGTAATTGTATCTATCTCATCAGAGCTCTCTTTAAATACTTATTTGATGCCTTCTTGAACCCATATAAATGTTTTGTATCCACAATATCTTTTAGCAAGGAGTTGCTCTTTTTCATCAACAATGATGAATTCTACTTGCTGTGCACCTAAATCTTACAAACTTCTTGCATCTGGTAAGAAAAGATAATAAATTTTCTGGCCCACTACCTTTATGCCATTCACGATTTTAGACTGTATTCATCCCTATTTTTATTTTTTTTTTTCAGGTAGAAGAATCCCACTATACAGTCACTCAGATGTTATTGCCTAGTTTTGGACACCCTTTTTATTCTTTGAATATTTACCAGTTCGAATTTTTATTTTTGAGATGAAGAGACAAAAACTGCATCTAGTATTCTAGATACTAAGCTGCATTCAAAATTTTGTATTACCAGTGTTTTCTAAGGAAATAACTTCGCTTTGAAGAAAGCCTAAAACATTTGATTTTATAAGAGGAGTTGGTGCCAGCTGTAGGTGAGAACACTTTGGTTTTTGTTTTGTTTTTTTTTTTTTCTTTTCACCTTTACATAACATTCTATCCTGTAATAATTTCTACAAAACACTAAAAAGTACAATATGTGCAATGCATTGTACACTGTCCCACATGACACCCTTCCCTCTAAAACGGAGAGACTTGGATTTGATGGGTGGACCACTCAGTAGATAAGAAATTGTCTGATGGTCGCACTCCAAGAGTCAATGCGGTCAATGGCTCAATGTCAAGGTGGAGACCAGTGACTAGTGGCATTCCTCAGGGGTTGATATGGGGACCAGTATTATTGAACATCTTTGTTGGGAACGTGGACAGTGGGATTGAGTGCACCCTCAGCAAGTTAGTGGATGACACCAAGCTAAGTGCTGTGGTTGGTACTCTAGAGGGAAGGGATGCCATCCAGAGGGACCTTGACAGGCTAGAGAGGTGGGCATGTGTGGACGTCGTGAAGTTCAACAAGGCCAACTGCAACACCCTGCACCTGGGGCAGGGCAATCCCAAACATGGATATGGGCTGGGCAATGAGTGGATTGAGAGCAGCCCTACGGAGAAGGACTTGGGAGTATTGGTGGATGAAAAACTGAGTATGAGCTGACAATGTGCGCTCGCAGCCCAGAAAGCCAACGGCATCCTGGGCTGCATCGAAATAAGGATGGCCAGCAGGTCAGGGGAGGTGATTCTGCCCCTCTACTCCACTCTTGTGAGATCCCACCTGGAGGTTCAGCTCTGGGGCCCCCAGCACAAAAAAAGACATGGACCTGTTGGAGTGGGTCCAGAAGAGAGCCACAAAAACGATCTGGGGGCTGGAACACCTCTCCTATGAGAACAGGGTGAGAGAGTAGGGGTTGCTTAGCGTAGAGAAGAGAAGGCTCCATGGAGACCTTATAGCAGCCTTCCATTACTTAAAGAGGCCCTAAAGGAAAGATGGGTAGGGACTCTTTATTGAGGACTGTAGCACAAATAAATCTGTCATTCATTTTAGTGGCCAGTGCAGCCCAAATCACGACAGCTAGGATGTGGGCTAACAGTTTTAAAAGATGGTAGATTTAGATCAGATATTAGGAAGAAATTCTTTACTGTGAGGGTGGTAGACAGTGGAACAGGTTACCCAGAGAAGTTACCCAGAGGTTACCCAGATTCTCCCTCCCTGGAAGTGTTCAAGCCCAAATTTGATGTGGCTTTGAGCAGCCTGTTCTAGTGTAAGGCATCCCTGCCCATGCCACCCTGACGTCCAAGTAGACAATATTCACTGCTCTCACCTTATCTACTCAGCCACTCATTCCATCATAGAAATTAATGAAGTTGGTCAAGCATGACTTCCCCTTGGGGAAGCCATTCTGACTAGTCTTGATGACTTTCTTGCCCTTAATGTACCTGGAAATGGTTTCCAGGATTATCTGATCTGTCACCTTCCCAGGGATTGAGGTAAGGCTATAGTTTTCTGTGTCCTTCTTCTTGCACTTCATGAAGACAGGAGTGGCATTTTCTTTCTTCCAGTGTTTGGGTACTTCACCCACTCACCATAATCAATCAAAGATTATTGAGTGGCCTCAAAATGGCATCTACCAGCTCCCTCAGTACTCACGGGTGCAACTATACTGGGTTTGTGTGGCGCATGAGGGCCCATGGACTTAAATATATCCAGAATGCCTAAGTATTCCCTGACCTGATCCTTTTCCACCAAGAGTATGTCTTGCTCCAGCATTCCCCCCTTGTCTCTGGGATCTGTGATTCCTCAGGATTCCTCCTGCTAGTAAAGACCATCAAAGAAGGCATTCAGTACCTCAGCCTTTTCCATGTTCAGTGTAACCACGTCCACCATTTTGTTGAGCGATGGACACAAATTCTCCCCAGTCTTCCTTTTCTTTCCTACATACTTATAGAAAACTTCCCTGTTTCTTTAGCCCCGTTCAAAAAGAAGTACTGTATTTAACTACTGGTAAAAGGAAAAGAAAGAAATGTAGAGAAGAAATCACTTGTAATTTAGCTACAATTGGAATTTTATTGTCCCAATAACATCTAGAACTCCAGTAAGAGATTTAAAGTAGATAGTGTTGCTCATACATGAATAAGCCGTGCACCTGTGATTGTAAGGGATATATTTTAAATGTTATTTACATTTTCACTTCTTTTATTGTGGGGTAAAAACAGTATAGAAGATGAAATTAATAGCTCATCCTTTATTCTGTTTCTTGTCATGTATAAGGTGGTGATCAGGGAGTCATATTGTAAAATTTGTGTTATCCTGGAAATACCCAGTTTATTATTTCAATGTCAGTATTACCAAAAAAAAAAAAACCAAAACCAAAATCTACCAACACAAAAATCCCATATTTCATTTTTTTTGAAATTTATTTTTATTTGTCAGAAGAGAAGATTATTTTCTTGTTTGTTTGTTTCAATGTTTTTAATGTTTCTTTTGTATCATAAGTGTTAGGAGTAGACAGTGAATGTGAGTTGAACACTTAACATCCATAATGACATAAACTTGTACTATACATCATAACATATTGTAGCTGTAATAATTTTCTTTTAATGTGTCTTCAATGCAACGGACATTTTAAAGACCATTAAGTCGAGGATTTGCCCAACAACCCATGATAATCCATTATTAACAAAATATATATAATCAGGATGCCTTTACAATACAACAGAGATTGGACAAACATATAATTAGGAAGCTATTAATTTTAGCAATACAGCAATATAGCAACATAGCAATATAGCAACAAAAATTTCTGTTCTTAGGCTTTCATAGCTAGGCTTTACTAACAAATGACCAGATACACTTCAACAATTCTTCCCACATGTCATACACTAGGTTTTGCCAAAAGTCATCCTGATAGCAGATTCAAAATGTTTGCTATTTTCTTTTGCTCATAACTACATAACCTATATAGTCAATCTAAAAATTGACAGAAATTAACTTGTGCATTTCCTGTATTATAAGGCATTCAGTTCAGAGGAGGCCAGCCTATCCTTGCTGTTTCATGGGTGCAAATAGTGAATGAAGCCACAGTTTCCCACTAAATGCCCTAACTTCAAGACTTGAACATGAAAATTGAAACCTACTAACAGCTCTGGATATAAATTCCTGTAAAACAGATGGGACGTTTTACATTCAAGGGGTAACGGGTGATACTACTTGAAGGTCAGACTGATCATCTACTCGAACTCTCACCTGTTTATTTTAAGCCCACTGGGAGTCTTCTGGACGTCACAGGTCATGCTGGATCCAAACACAGAAAATTAATTCACAACTCGTAGACAATGGAACTCATCAAAGGAGATGACAGATTTCTGTACATTATAAGATAGTAGCTATTTTAAAATTGTTTTACTCTACTTTCAGAGATTATTTTTTCCTACTTTTTCTATTACTATTATTAATCATTTCTACCTCAATACATGCTTCCACTCTTTATGTTAAACCTACTATAGCTATATCTAAATTATTTGTGAGAGGTTTATCTTATTAACTGCTTCACAGAAATAAAGATATTGAACTGGCTGTATATTAGCTTAATCACAGGCCTATAAAAATGCAGCTGTACCATTTTCTGGTTACATTTGGGCTTGGAAGCCCGAAGTTATTTTGCATCGGATAGTCATTAAATCCTGCTGGACCAAAATAATCTCCATTCAATGTTACCTGAAGGCTGAAAAGCACAGTAAAAATTCTTGCATTGTGGTCCCCTGTACTTACAGCTATTATCTTGAGAGCAGCACAGTGTTAATGCTAGACTGGGTTCATCCTTGTGCCAACATAATGATCCCTTCTTGGATGATGCAGTATGGAGACTTCTGAGCAATTCTGCTTCATCCAGGTTGTGTTTAAGAAGGATTATAAGTGTCAACTCAAAGACTGCTACACTAGACCCGTAACTGCAGTGCGTTCACCAGTTTCAGTATTAGCAGGCTGATTTCATTCTGTGGCTACACTTCATACAACGGAGAATTGACCGTATCAAATTGACTTTAAACACAGTTTGCATCTTGTTAGTGAAAATGCAGTCATTCTGGTCTCTTTCAATGCTGCGCAATGCTTACACTTTGTGGTGATATTTAATGTTGTGTTAAATATCTGTGGTAAACTGAATGTAAATAATATCCTCATATTGAAATTGCTATAACAATTCTTTGCTTATAGTAAAATTAGAAGAGAGTAATATTAAATGAAAAGTGAATAGCAACACACTAAATAAAACTTTATTCAGTATTTATATGTATCTTTGTGTACTTACAGAAATTAGATCCTATTAACACATGAAGTGAGTAATGAAAAGAAGATATCTATTACTCTTTTACAGTACAGTTCATAGAGACATCACCTTTAATTTTTTGCTGTAGACATTTCAAGTGAACTGTAAAGCTTAAATTTTACAATTCCAGAAAAGCCTGTTTCACAGCTAAAATCGATTCCGTTCGACTATTCATATGTCACAGATCCTCATGAAACTTTGTCTAACAAACCTATACCAAATAGCCAATGAAGTATCTCCTATGAGCTTCAATAAGATTTGGTTGGGTTTAAAGTGGAAGTTGGTTTGGGTTTGGGGTTTTTTTTGTGTTTTGTTTTGGGTTTTTTTGTTTGTTTGTTTGTTTTTAAACCATGAGAGGTGATCAGTGCTTAAAGAGATGTTTCATTAGAATTGCAGGAAGAATCGAGAAAAGACAAAAAGGCGTAGAATTTTAATCTTCTACAAAGTTAAAGAAATGCAAAAGATAAGCTAGTGGAGAAAATTCTTTAGAGCAGAAACAGAAACCCTATTTATGCAGAAATAGATGAGATGATAGAAATGATATATTTAATCTATCATCACTTCCACTATTGCTGTTGGTCTAAGATATTTACTGTTGAGGAAAGAAATACATGGAAAATTATCAGGGCAAGGGATCACTTCCTACAGAACCAGGAATAGGACTTTACACTTTCAGATCTGCTGCAAATATAGTAAAAAAACTCCAAACAAACAAAAAACCAAAACAAAGTGGAAGAGAAAATAAGGAGACAGTATGAATGAAGTGAAAACCAGATGATGCATCAGAGCAAGACAGAATAAATTACCTAAGTTTTTAAAGTATGACTATACAAAAAATTGTGCACCTACCATACAGGCTCTTTACATGTATGTCAGTAACTGGATGACACAAACTTGGACTCCAGAATGCTGAATGTTACAGTGTTTGCCTGGAGTTCTCCTACTTGGTGTGTTCTGGGCCACCTTGCCAGCAGTAGTCACAAGGTCTGCATCTTACTCAAATTCCATAGCCACTGCTCTAGATGGCATCTTCTCACAGTAATAACACAAGCAGCAGTTTTGCGAAGGGAAAGAAGAAGGTCCAGGTTGCACTTTGGGTACCACCCAAACTGAAGATATGATTTAGACTCGCTGTACAGTGCTAATTTGAGAAAGGTTTGAAAGAAATTAACAGCTCCCAATAGAAGCTCCTAAATGGGCTTCTGTGCAAATACAAGGTTGGTCACAGCGATATGATCACATATAAGTCATAATGCTGTATCTATGAAGTTTACAATTGTCTGACAATAATAGGTAAGTCAGAGCTCGTAGGGAGAGGTAACATGTTTTTTATCCTAGATAATATACCTGGATAAAGCAGACCTGCTTTTCAGTAGCAAGCCCTCCTACAGATTTTATACATGTTTAACACAGATGTGGATATATACCTGACGCAGAGCTTTTGTGCATGAGAACTTTCTGTTTTCTGCTGTTGGATGACTTGGACTAACAGACATCACATCTCCCTATAAACCTGCCTAATAAAATGACTGACTTCATCACTGAATAAAATGATCTACTTGTTTATCCTCTGGTGCCTGGTGGCCAAAGTTGTTTAACAAAATATCCCTATGATATTCTGTCTTTTCACATATATTCTATGAGCTACATATAGTTGTAAAATGGTTACAACAACAAGCTCTTTATATTTTTATAGTCCTTATTTTAATAAATGGCTTCAAGAAAATAGTAGCTAGATTTAACTCCTCCACAGTTTTAGAAAAAGGAGGGCACATTCAAAGGACTATTCCTTCACCTATCATTATCAGTGACTCATATTGCCATCAAAAGCAGAGTCATATGGAAATTGTACTGTACATACTGAAATAAACACATTAGAAATAGAGTGCAGCATTGAAGCAACTAGGCAACAAACAAATGGGAAGAAAAATAACACCCATGTCTGAGAGCAAAGAAGTGTACAGCATTGTTACACCGAGAGTAGTTGCAATGCTAAGAACTTTGGTGTGACAGCACAAACAACTGCACTCTGCTTTTTAAACATTTATGTGCTGCTTCAAAGTGGTTAACACATAGTTATTAGAGTTTGAGAAAAAAACATTTAAATGCTTCAGTGTCTCCTCTACACCCATAAATGCCACAGAAATAGTCACTGATGAAAAATAGTGTGTTATTTACTCACTTTCATAAGCGAGCTTTAATGGGTGCTAGACATGGAAATCCATGCATGCTGAAAAGAGAATGTACTCCATGGTGTCATATTCAGCAAATGCAGTCCACCTGACCACAGCCTTTCAAATGTTTGTAGATTTAAAAAAAAGAATGACATCCCTGCAAAACCAATTATCTGTCTCAGTCTTACATACCTTTCTGCCACATAGATGAGAATAATTTGTAGTTAATTGTTCTCTACCAAAAGAAGAAGATCTGGTATCTTAAAAAAAAAGCACCAAAACAAACAAAGAAGAAAAAAACACACTAACTTCTGGCTAATCTCTGTTTTCATCACTAGTTCAAAGCTCATTTAGTGTCTTTGCTTTTTAACAACATGTTAAAGGAATGTTACTTTGATGTAACAACAAACCACTGTCTTCCAATTAGTAGAAAGCTGGTAGAAGGCTGGATTGTGTCAGGATGACAATGGAAGAAACAAGGAGAAAGATGAAATTCCACAAGTTTTCCCACAGCAACTGTAAGGGTATGTGGAAGGAGTGTCTTCTTCTTCAGAGATATCTTGTCAAAGGAGCCACAAACCAGAACATGCAGAGACCAAGAAATGATAAGGGAGGTCATGATAATACAAAACATGCTCAGCTACGCTAATTGGCAAGGAAATGTGGAGTGTGAAAATTTTTATGCTTTCCGCTGGGTGGATAAGGAAAGGGAAGGAGACAACATTCCCTTCTCTAAACTGACCAATTGGCATTAACAAAATAACCAGAAACAAACCTATCAGTCACTCTTCCTGATGGGCTATCAAGAAACTGCAGGCAAACCAGGACTTTCCAACTGATAAGGATGCAAACCTGAAGGTTCAGGATGTTGGAAGGGGTTGGTGGGACTGTTCCAGCTGGTGAGGCAATGTGCAGGGGAATGGGGAGCAGAGAGGAACAAAGGGCAAATAGACAGAAAAGGGTATAAAACGGGACCAGTCAGTATGCTTGTCTGGCTGAGCCTTCTGTCTGATCACAGCAGTCTGTCCTGTTTTCTTACATCTTCTTATTAAATCTTTTCTTAACAATGTCTGTGTAATCTGACCCTCTATCGTGTGTGTGTGCGTGCTCCAGGGACTCATTTGCAGCTGTTGGAGAGACCTGTGTGTTTGTGAGTGAAAACTGGTGCCAGACACAGAAGAACGGGGTTGTGGGTGCCCCTGGTCTGTGGTGTCAGCTACGGGAGTGAGTGAGGTTCCCTAGCACCAGCTACTGGAGCAAGCGGGGGTCTTTAATCTCCAACCACTGGGGTACAAATGGCGTGTGTTCCCCAAACCGGTTACTTGGGGATACAAGTGAGGGGCTCAGCACTGGCAGCTGGAGCAGGACCGTGGGTCACAGCCCATGTGCCTGGTGCAAGCTGATGGAGACAAGTGTCTGTATCTTCCCCAACCCAGTTGTGCATGAGTATTTATTGGCAAACTCCAAGCTGGACCAGTCAGCGAGTAGGGGGCCCAGGTCTGGAAAGGAGTGTCAGGCAGTCAGAGGATCTGTGCCGGTATGTGGTGGGGACTCGTGAGTGCGGGTTGCCCGTGGGTTCGCAGTGAGCACTCAGCCAGACAGTCAGAGACCGAAGGGGCTTTGATGGTGCTCAGGGGATCCACTAGTGTGTGTGTGGAGAGTGTCATGTGTGTGCTGCACCAGTGACCTTCCGTCTCTGCCAGCCCAAGAGAAGGAGGGGATGTGGCTGTCTGGTGTGAGTCCTGTATGTGGGTGCTGCCTTCTGCAGGTAGCTCCTTGTCCATGGCAGACTGTGTGACTGGCCATGTCGGTGTCCGCTGTATGCATGTGTGCGCATGTGTCTTTGTCTGTCGTTCTGGGATATGTGCTCAGCTTTGTTGCTGATTGAACTGCAAATGGGAAAGCGTCAGCCATGTCACTCGGCCTGGGCAGAGGTCTGTCCTCTGGCACCAGGCTGGGCTCCAGCAGCCAGGCAGAGGGGATCCTGGGCCGGAGTGGCTGGAGGAGGTGTCCCCATTCTTAACATGCCTTAACACCTCTCTAGGAAGGAAGGAAGCAATTTCTCTTGTTTTGGGAAAGCATTTTACTATGCTTCTTTATTATCCAGTTCTGCTGACACCAATGAAAAAAAATTACACCTTACTATGTCCTTTCCCCTCTCAGTTCCAATGCATGAAAGGATTTTGAGGGACATGAATTTCTTAGGTACCCTTTAGACTTGAGTCACAGATGAGGCTCAAGAAAGGTCTTTTTCTCTCTTACCTCTTTACGCAATTTATGGCTGAAGGACACAATCTAACTGTTAATTTAGCTGACTCTGTCAGGCAGGGACAGCTTAGAACTGCCAACTAATGCTTACAAACGCCATAAGAGAAAGCACATCTCTGAATCAAGCATCACTCAGGCTCAATTCTTTTGTTACCTCATACTTAAGGTTTCTGTCTCTCCCTTTGACATGGTTTAGCCCCAGTCAGCAGCAAAGGAGCACTTGGTCACTCGGTCACTCGCTCACTCCCCCCACAGGGTAGGGGAGGAAATAGAAGAAAAAGGCAAAACTGATGGGTTGAGATAAAGGCAGTTTAATGGAAGAGTGAAGGAAAGAAAAACAGCAACAATAACACTAATAAAGAAATATACAAACCATGATTAATGTAAAACTGCTCACCAACTGGAACCCGGGAAGCCCCAGCCCACTCCCCAGCAGCATTTGCTGTCCCCCTTGGAGCCAGCTCCCCCAGCTATATACTGTGCATGACGTCACATGATACTGTGACACTTTTGGACAGTTTGGGTCAGCCATCTGGGATATGTCCCATCCCAGTTTCTTGTGAAAATTAACCCTATCCCTGCTGGAACCAGGACACCGTTGCACCCAGCTTTTTACTATTGTGTCACAGTTTGGGCCCAGCTGGCCAATGACAAGACAACAGATGCTTTTCCCCACCTCTCGCTCCAAGGAGAGGAAGAAGAGAGATAAAGAGATTTATGAGTTTAAAAAGAACCAAACTACTTTAACAAAATATTAAAATAGAAAAAGGAAATAGATACAATATATCCAAATATATATACAACCATATCAAGCTCCCAGGGAGATGGCACCAGCAGGCACTAGGGAAAGTTCCAGATTGGACTCAGTGATGAATGGCAACTAGATTCCAGATCTTGATTCAGCAACACACAGGTTAGGATCAAAGGTATATGAACTGACAGGATCCTCCTCAGACACCAGTCATTGAAGAAAGACACCCATTGAAGAAGCAACCATTGAAAAGCCAACCTGAGCTCTTTCCTCCCTCAGCTTTTATTGAGCAGGCAGGTGGGATGGAATACCTGATTGGTCAGTTTGGGTCACCTGACCTGTCCACTCCTCCCCACAGGTGTGACCCCTCCTCAGGGTAAACCAAGTCAGCTGACCCTGGTTGCCACAGCAACAAGTGTGAGCAAGAGTTTCTCTCACAGAACAGAAAGTTGGCTCTGCTCCACCCCAAACCAGGACATACTGACTCTTCAAAGAAGTTGTAAATTCTCTCAAATATTTTTTTTTTATCTATCCATTCAAAAATAGTTCAGAAAACTTCCAGAAACAGAACATACCCTCTTATTGATTCCCCAGGGAATACCAAAAGTGTAATTAGTAACAGAATCCATCACGTGATGCCCGAGACATGGAGGTGGAACTGTTATCCAAGTAATCATACTATACATCTGAATGCCAACCCACACCAAAATAGCATGTTTAAACTACTGCATACAAACACAAAGAGCAAATAAACCATGCAACACATTCAGCAGGTTAAGCAGGGTTGCATCTGTTAACTTCAAATAAAGCTCTCTAAAGTCATAGACATATTGGAAATTGGCTTGTTCATCTCTTGGTAGTATTAGCATGGTATTTACTGACTTTATGTGTTCATGAACACCTTCATCACCTTCCTAACACAGGTTTGATATTTTTCAAGCCACATTGGAATTGGATTACTTATCTAAAGGTCTTTATTCAGTCTTCTAGCATGTTGGAAAAAATTCTACTCTAATGCCAATCAAACACCTAGTTTCCAACTTTAAAAAAGAATTCCCAGATTTAATACTGTCACAAAGTAAAGGCTTCACACTTCACAATATTTTCTGGCCAACATATTTATTTTTTGCACCATTAGGAATGAGATATATTGTTCATAGATAACAGCAAAAAAATGCATCTCTACATGTCAGTTCTGACTTCTATCTTTTACCAGGTTAATTTCAGATTTTCTGTTATCTGTTTCTAAAACTGTGATGTGGCTTACAGATGTGAATTTAGTTTTTTGAATATTATTGATTGTTTTCTGAGACATACTAATGAAAAGATGTCCAAACTGCCTTAAGGAAATTCTTGCTACAATGACTAAAAAAAAAAAAAAAAGAAGAAAAAGAAAAGAAGACAGTTGTCTGGAGAATTGTGAAAAAAAAACAAAACAAAACAACCATGGAAAAAGAACAAGTCTGCTTTGTGGCTGTGGGTAAAAGGAAAATATTATTTAATTCCTTCCAGCGTGTCTATATTGTTGCAGCTGTGAAACTTTGTCACTAATCAGAAAGTGAGTCTGATAACATCATGAAAAAAGCTGTTATATCCAATCCATTACTGAATATTGTGTGGTTTCAGGAAAAGATAAATATCATAATGAAGCACAAGAATGAAATAAGTATACAAAAAATTGACCACACATACAAAGAATGTACATCTGTATTTATCTAGACATACTGCATACACGCATTGCTCTAATTCCATCTAAAATTATAGTAGTCCAACAAGACTGAGAAGTTGACCAATCAAAATGGAGGAGACCCCGCAAGGACGAGGTTTCTGTTTCACTTCATTTTGATTTCCTTTGAAATCTTGTAATTATTAATGTTTTGATCAGACCTTGACTACATTCAAAGAAGGCATTCGTTTTCAGTGGGTTTAATACATTTTTAAAATAATCTCCTTATAAAAGGATTTTCTGAGTTTCAAATAAAACTTTATTTTCTTACCATTTTCACTGAAAGAAAGTGGTGGTCTTGTTAAAAAAAAGGCACTGCATGATTGTATATAAATGACCTGTCAGATTATAAAATCAATCAATGATGTGAAATGTTTTGAGTATGCCTTAAACTGCTAAATAATGACTTCTTTCTAAGTTTGCCAAAGAGAAATTAAATGCTACCAGCTGTATTCTTCGTGTAAAATATTAAATGTAATATTTTTAGGCAATATAAGGAATTATTTTGTCGTGTAACCACCTTACCACTGGGATTATGAAGCAACTATGCTTAGGAATTATTGTTGCTAAACTTTACAATCATCTATTTTGCAAGCTCCACTATCCACTAAACAGAGTAATCTACCCCATTGCTAAAATACCAGCACCAGTCACCAAGCTGGATGCCTTCCAAAACCAGGTCTAATCAGACTGCCTGAAGGAAAGCAGGTCAAAGGTAAGTTTATTGAATCTATAAATAACAAATTGTTTGCTTCACTGCATGTGTAATACAGTGCCCTATCTGTACATAAGATGATACATTAAATGCAATAAAACACCTTAATAAAACATTAAGGTTGTAGAGTTATGCACTTAGAAGTCAGGAAACACTTCAATGTCAGTTATAATAATGTCATAATAATGTCATCCAATGTGTTTTTTTCACTGCATATATGAATATATATATGTATGTAAGCATATAAAATAAACAGCATTTTTTTAAATATGTGTACCATTAAATACACTGGAATTTGGGTCATTGGAATAATGTTTTAATATATCCTGAGAGCTCATTGTAACCCTGTTTTAACTATGCACAATTATAAGATTTTTTCCTTGTCGTAACAACCTATTTGGACAAGACTGTAACTTGTAGTGAAGCTGTTATTTGTCTGTTATTTCCTATGAAACGAGTGGATAGGAAGGAAAAAGAGAATGGACAGTGGGATTCTAGCTATGGCTTCCTTACACTTGCCAGACAGAATAGCTATGAGGAAACTGGAAGGATAAGGTGTTTAAAAAAGAAAGTGAGCTCACTTACAACCAAATCTGAAATGTGATATACAGTATTGCAACTCTAAAAGGTTAAGAATTTGATTCTTGGAAAAGAAGGTAAAATAAAAAAAAAAAAAATAAAAAATTGGGAAATCTAAGATATATTTTTCCACCTTATTTCTTTTTTTGTCCATCCTCTTTAATGGGTCGTAAGTAAGAGTTCCTTATAGAGTTCCTTATAAAAGTAGAGTTTTACTTGCCTTCTCAAATGTTTATTCCTACTGTTTCTCTTGGGCTGGCACTACTCTCCAGGTGCTGCTGGGAGCTATATCAGGTAAATAATTTGGCTGAAAATTAACCTTGCCCCCCACCACCCTAAAGGATCCATTTTTAGCAGCAGCATATATTTATATTGAACTGTGACTGTGGAACCCAGAGACTCATAGCTGAATGCTCACAATCACAGTTTAGCTAACGCATTTACAGTGAACAAGTTCCCCTTTTTGCACTACACCATTAAACTCAAATTAAGAAAATCATCCTCACTTTATCAAGTAAATGTAGTGTGTGGGAGAAACAAAACTGGATTATAAAAACAAAAACTACTGGGCATTACAGCTGGCTGTATAAATGATTTGCATAAAATAACGCCCTGATTTTCCATTAGCACCGACACACAAACTCCCTGCAGCTTATTCCTTCCTTACAGCTTTTGCTCTTGGTTGACCTGGGCACATATAATATGCCACTGTTTTCATCCTCTCTTTTTAACTCCCTCGTCTGCAGTAGAAAAAATAAAAGAAAAAAATAATCCTATTTTATAGTAGAAGGTGCTCTATACACAAAGTGTAGGCAGAGCTGAACGGTGAAAAGTCAACCATGCAGTTATAATAATTCTCAGCAACAGCTGCCTTTTGTACACACAGAGTTTTGGAACAAATAAGGCCTTTACGCAGTTACTTCTCAACACAGCAGGGGAAAGCATGTAGCACACCAATGAACTCATAGAGTCAGAATTAAACCCACTCAGGAAGGGAGCTAGATTACAACTGTAAAATGCCTCTCTAGATTTTCTTCCCCCTTCAATAAGAAGCACAATAGCAGCAAAGTATAGTGACATGTGTGAAGGGTTTTGAGCTCCTAGTCCTGGTTCACTCCACCGTAGCTCTGTTCTGTAACCTCTTAATCTTCAGTCATGGGGGCTTTTGCGTGCAACGTCTTGTAGCTCTGTCTATGTTAAGGAATGAAAAAAAAAAAAAAAAAAAGATGGCCCGTGTCACTACTGTCAGAAACAGAGGTCAGCCCTCATAGAATGATCATTGCTCTTAAAATTCAGTTGTTTTAATCTCCAGAGCAGGCTGGCTACCTCCAAACCACCTGTTTCAAATAGCCCATGACCCAGAGATCCTTTGGGAAAGTATGAGTTGGCCTAGACAAAATACATGGCAGAGATTGCTCTAAGAATTTAAAATCAAGTTCCAGGACTGGAAATGTCCTCTAGCATCACTTAGTTTTCTGGTATAGGTAATAGCACATAATTTTATCTGCCTGTTTGGAGAAACCTGTCACAGCTGAGCTTCTTTGGAACTTCAGGAACCCAGAAGAAGAGCCAGTCTGCAACAGGAATTCAGCTCCCGGCTAACATCAGAAAGTCTGGAAGTCTTTGAACATCCCCAGATCCAGGATATTCAGTTTCCAGGCTCCAAGACATAGGCTTGCTGTAGATCTACAGTAAATCTGAAAATTGTTTGATTTACAACAACCATCTGGGCTCATATCATCCTCCATAATGGAGATGTCCAAGACCTGTTAAGCCCAGTTTCTCTGCTATTACTCAGTGACACTTCTACTGACATAAATAAACTGTCATAACTGCAGTCAGAATTACATACCAGTTAGTTACAGTGTAATTTACACAGGTAGGATGTAAAGCTAATCCAAGCATTGAGAATACTTAAGGTACTCACACTTTGAAGATGTGAGACTGCACAAAAGGGAAAAGTACTTCATGCTCTCTCTATATTTATATTCCTTATTTTCCATTTCCATCTTCCTATTCAGCTATTCTTTAGAAATAGAATAATGGCATAGATGGACTTCTGGTTTTATCCTCTTTACTTTGTGCTTTGTACTGCCACTTAAGGAAGTAGGCATGTCAAGACCTCTTTTTTTCCTTTATTTTACAGTCTGATTTTAGATCTACTTTAACAAAGGAATGCAACGAGCAATAAGGAACAGATGAACCGAAGAAAGACAAGAATACAGAGCAAACACAGCTGCTCAATAAAAATGTGCACATCTGGATATCTCCATTTTATTTTAAAAATAAAATACTAAACATTATATTTAGAAACAAATAACAACAACAAAAATCAAAACCATTTCTCAGCACCTCATTCTCATTTAGCACATTGTAGAAGACAAAAAATGTATAGATTTTATGGAAAATTTCAATGCTCTTGCTGAGTTTCTTCAGAATTTCAGATCATCACATGGTGATGAATGATCATTAGAACTCCTTTTTTCCAATTCTTTTCATTAAAAAAAATATAAATCCGTAAAAGCCATGTGAATTAATACCCAAATTTATAAGTAAGGCAGCATCTCAAGTAGTTGCTAAAACTAAGTTACAGAAAATAGAAGGACTAGAGAGTATGCCAGAGAATTTAAGGTCACATGAAAAATTAGCAAATTTGAAAACTAGCAGCCTGAGAAATAACTTGACATCTTTTTTTTGGTGTTCTTTTCCAAGTTAAACAATACATTATTTGTATTTCCTCTCTTTACTCTTAGTTCTTTTCTTTCCAAATAAACAGAAGTGCCTCCAAGTTTTTTCAAACCTTTCTCCATATCCTTCGTCTTCACTGAGGAAAAGATGGTGACTGAAAGTGGCAGCAAGATCTATAGTTAAGACTGCCCAACACTTTCCATTATAGAATCCTATTTTCAGGTGCTTACAAGACTTTCAAGGCTTAGAGTGTTTTTTTTTTATTCCAGATCTTCATTTCTCAAGCTCAGCTATTGCCAAGAAAAAGGTTTAGGTAAACTATATTGCTTTTCCCATGTTAAAAAGTTTGTATAATCACTTTGTTGAGAGGTTTGTCTTTGACAGAAAAATTAGAAATGAGGTCACTCTCAGGTTAAAGAACAATGGTTTCTGTCCCTATAAAAAATCTGTCCATGTCTGGCATATATTTTACCAAAGTTTCTTTTTTTTTTTTTTTTTTTTTTTTTTTTTTTTTTTTTTTTTCCCCAGTTACCAAGATCTGGCATTAGTAGCAAGGTTACTGTCCTTATGAATAAGCTCTCCAAAGCTAGAACTGCAGTGGTAGGCAGAAAAGGAAGAAATAACAAGATCGAAAACAATATATGGTGGTCCAAGATAATGATATAGTTAACAAATACAGCAAATGCTAGCAAGAGAACAAACATGAGAGTGACTGATCTTAATGTACATGTAAAAGGGACATAGCATTCCCTAGAATCTAGAATAGAAAATACAAAACATTATCTAGAATTCTCAATCTGCAGAAAGTAATATTTTAGTAGGGTATGTTTCTTCTTTGCAGAGTATATTAAATAATAATGAAAAAGATAATTAGTATCACTACCATTTAATACCTTAAATGAAGGAACAGAAGTTGCCACCTGAACACTCAGTGGCGAGCATTTAAGCATCAGTCTCAGAAACAGCGGTTCATTTTTTGTTTGAAATTAGTTGTTTGAAATTAGTAACTCTAGTAAAGCTATTTGTCGAGGCTATCTTCATCTTCCAAGGGAAGGAATAGGAATGCCCAGAAAATAGTTCACACAAAGTGTTCTATGCATGTATGTTAGGATAAGATGCATTACACTTTGGAAATTTATCTCCTACGGAATGTAGGGCAGATAGAAATCTATGCTACAGTTCAGAGGTGCAATCATAGCTTTGGAGATGGGTACTTCACCTGATTGCTGGCATCTAAGTGTGGCAATATGCGCTTGAGTTAGTTATCTTTGCATTCGTGCATATAGAATGAACATGAGCATGGAGATGTTTATCTGATCTGTATTAATTGTATTCTTTTTTATAAGAAAACCCATGTTTTCTACAAAACTCCGTTTTTCCTTGTCAAGGGTTGCCAAATCCTTCATCCCAATAGAGGCCTGGCTGCTGCAGCTCCATGCCTCCACATCCAACCAGTACCAAATCTAAGCATATGTTTCAAACAGCCACATATGCAAGCACGTGTATATATTATGTATGTAAATATATACAAAGCTGCCTATGAAGATCATTTCACACAGAAACATTCAGCTCCTAAGGAAACACAGGCAATACTGACAAATTCATCCCATTTCCAACTCTGGCTGATCAGGATGAATGTCCATTAGTGAGAAATATATGCCTATGTAAGTATATAAATATGGATCCTACAATAACTGATCTTGAACAATAAGCCTATCCAGTAGCTGTCCCTGGATCTTTTCATGTACAGTTTTCTCACACACAGACACACACATGCAAATAAGTCTCTCAGTCAGTATCCAGATCCTACAGTCCCTTTGGAAGTTGATCTGGATGTCCTGATCCCTCCAGTAGCCAAGTTCTTCATCTGTCTCACTCAGAGAGATGCACATATATCTGCCCCTGACCTATGGCCACCTCAGTTCATCATTTCCAAGTCATTTATTTTGCTTGCTGGTTAGTCCATCTTGATATTCACTAAAGATCACACACTGACTTATATAACCTCACTTGCTCTAGCTGCCAGCCCTGGAATAAACCTGGGCCCCTGTGACCCATGGACTGATTCTAATTACTGGCACTTTGATCTCTGTGCCCATGTGCGCGCGTACACACACGCACACACACACAGAATAGACAGTGCCCGCACCAGGAAAATAGTTAGAAATGGAATTTAATAAGAAGGCAGAACAATCTCTGGTAACGAGGTACAGGGCATGGCCAGAGAAGCATATTGACCATCAGCATGTAAACTGTCCCCTTTTATTCCCTTTCCCCTCTATTCCTATGCTTGTTCTTCCCCCAAACCATGTTTACCTGCCCTAAAGATAATAAAGTCTTGTGCAATCCAAAGATGATATTCCCCGACATCCCAAGAGTTCCATACTCTCGACAGTAACCCTGCTTAGCCTGAAAAGCGATCCAGAGAGGTGCTCCTGTTGACTTATCTTAAAGGATTGCATACTGAGATCATGGGGGTGATGGCTTTCCTGTGGCAGCCTTGAGAGTAGCTGGGATGGGGTGCTCACTTTCCTGATTAGATTATTCTGATTGCCCTGCCTGTGACTGTTCTTCCATGCTCCTTTGTGTGTACTGAGGCAAGCCTTTTATCACATAACCTAATGATCTCCAACACACATATAGAAATTTCTGAATGAATAGATCTATGTAGATGCCCGCATTGTTTACATGGTTTATGTCTACTTTTGATAAGCTGAGGACTATCCTAAGCACAGGAAATTAGGCGAGGTTTTCCTGACTCATGTTTCTGGAACCTCAGCCTATAAATCCCACCTTATTGGACTTCAGGTGACAAAACTGCTTATAGAATTCCTACCCATGCAAATTTATTTTTTAAATACTCAGCAGAATATGTTCTAATATTGGCATCCACAGTATGTACAAGTGCGTAAGGCGTTGTACGAGCAGTAAAAGCTGCTACTGCATATTTAAATAAATTCCTTTGCAAAATGTTTCATATTGTTATACATGGTATGCAACAATTGGTTCCAATGACTTTTCCCTGAGTTTTTTTCTGCACCATGTTCAAAGAGTTCACTAAACCATATTCAATGAAAAAGTTATATTGTCAGTTTTCAGCATGCAATTCCCCTTGTATGTCAGTAAGTGTATTGACTTCTGTGACACTAGAAAAAGAATAATTACTGGAATGAGTTTCATCTACATTGACCATACATAAAGATCAGTAGTTGCACTAAGAAAGCAGTTCAGACATGGTTTCTTCTTTACTACAGTCTGTTCTTCAAAAACTCATTGCTGTCCCTAGGCATGGGTGTATTTTCCAAGCATTAGTAAAACATTCTTTTCTTTCATTTTCTTTAAGCAAGTCCAGGAACAGGTTGTTCTGAACTTCTTTCCAGTAAATGAACAGCCACTATATATAAGACAGCCTCATTCAATGATGAAAATATCATCAATCTGAAAGCTGGAAATGGAAGTTGTACAGGATATAGGCTGGGCTTTAGAGTATGCTAAAGCAATGAGTTATTAAGTAAATTAGACTGGTTGAAAACGTCATATTTCTCAGTCTGACTAACTTTCTAATTTACAAATACAGCAACAACTTCCTTGAATGTGTTTTGGAAAAAAAAAGAGGCAAATAAAAACCAGCACTCAAAATATGTTTCTAGAACTTCAACGTTGTGAATCCTTCAGCACAAAGGGGACTTTTAACTGCCACAAAGGGACACAATTCAAGAAACTTCACATTCGAGCTTCTGGCTTGGAGCTCAGCTATTTGTAGCTCAAGTCAGTTGTGTAATCATAGGTCTTTAATGCCTTTTCACACATTCCAGAATAACCCACTTGGCCTTCTGTTGCTGATCATCTCCTAAGATCTATGTGGTTGTAAGGGAAAAATGAAGCTGTCATTATCTTTTCTGCAAGAGAGAAGTAGGATTTCACATTGACACAGAAACAAAGAAAATCCAAGTTGCAGTACCTTGCAATACTTTCACCATCACTGCTCTGACAGGACATTTTAGAAAAAGCAAGTTAACCTTCTGTTATGATTCACACAGGAAGGCAGTGTTATTACCTGCCATTAAAAAGTTCTTCAATATTCGTGGAGGAAAATCAGCACATAGTAGCTAGGTACTCTCAATACTGTTTATAGAGACAATACACTCTGTGCTTACCAGTCTGTGTATATGGTCTTCCACAATAATTATGCACGCTTTTCCTGTAGTCATGGCTTCACTTCAAAGACGAGGAAAGTCAAGAAAGAATGTGTTTATGACAGTGTATCATGTGCTAATTAATAAAATGAAAAATAGAACCACTGTTTAAAAATAAAAACAAAGCTACAAAAAACCTTACATATGTGGTAATGACATTCTATACGTTATTTTACATATTTATGTAAATAAATATTTACATATTTATGTACATACATGGTGTTAGATAAGTGATAAACTATAAGAAAAAGCAAACACAAACCAGAACTTTCTGCTATTTTACATACGTCTTTACAACTGAACAAAGAGAACAATTAGGAAAAGAAACTGCTGAGTCTGGATTACTATTTGTTATGAAATCAGTAGAAGAAAAGTTTCCGGGCACACTGAGCAAATGTAATATCATAAATTGAAAGAAAACCTCACAGTACTCCAAAAACTTATAGATCAGTTATACTCACAGCAAGTCTAAGTCTTAAAAAGTATTTTAAGACTGCAAATTTGGAAAAATACATCTTGATTAACACAACAATTTGGTTGTGGGTTGTTGTGGTTTTTTTAAAGTAAAGGTCATGCCTTACTAATTTGTTGTATTTCAGTGTAAATCAAGCTGCCAGAATGATGGAGAGGTGCAGTAAACATTGCTTGGTAAGATTTTTTAGAGATCCCTTGCGAGGAGTCCACATCAAAGGCTAATGTTTAATGTGATGAATCATGTTGAAAGAGAAAAAAGGCTGATACAATGGGATATGTATTAGCTGAAGCACAGGGAAGATACAGTGAGTATGAGCTGAAATCTTTTCAGTATACCATAAGAAGCATATCATAAGAATGTCAACATCTAGTTTACAAAAGGGGTGCACATTGAAATTAGGGAATGTACTGGTAGTTGTGCAGCTCTGCATTATGTGATTTCCAAGGAGCAAAATCCTTTGGTGCACGTACTGCTAAAGTAGCTGAGATACACCTGCTGATACCTTCATGGCTTTGCCTCATTTTGCTTGACTTTGCCATATTGGACCCTGCACAGCTCAAGCCTGCTATATTATTATTAGCTTCTCTTACATTTCTTTCCTTTAAGCATGGCACTGCTACTAGTTTTTCCACTGCAGTAGAGAGAAGGACCCCTGAATAGTTCCCTCTGTTTTACCAAACCCCTGCTGCAATATTTCTTCTTTTCCCTGGCAAAATTTTGGAACAAAACAGAGCACTGGGAAATCAGTGTGTAATCAATAGATATCAGGAGAGGAATTAATCTGTACTGGGATAGTGTTTCTCGTACCCAAAGGATTCCCTTTGAGGACATTTTCATGTTTCTGTGCAGTAGTCTCCAGCTAGAGAGTAACAACCCTCAGGGGAAGTTCCAAGCTCCTGTTCTTGATAAAAGATCAAATTCTCTGCAGAAAAAGAGAAAGGAAGTGAGAGTGTGTTAGTAAAAAAGGGAAAGATATCTTCCCACTCTCACAATATCCTGCATCCTTCTAATTCATTGTCTAATAGCTTTTATAGTATTTTGAAACTAGACTGTATTAGGACATCAAAGATTGGCCAATATATGAAAGACTTAAAAGATCTTGCCAATTGCAATAAGTATCTCATACACATTAAATTAAAAATTTCTGGTTTTGCTCAAAATAGTTGGTGCTTGATAAGGACTGATCGAAAAGTTAAATACAGAGACATTTTTATGTGTTTAGTTATATGGTTCAAATTACAACAGATTGTGTGATTGATTTTACAACTGTTACAGAAAAATGCATAACACATCCACTGTGAATGAACTGGAATATGAGAGATACAGATTTAATCTGTTTTCCTAGATTTATTTGTGTATTGTTAAATCAAAGAAGAAAATCTAAGATAATATCATTGAATAATCTATACCACTTTGATTTGAAATATAGGTGCTACACATGTAAAGAAAATGATAATTTCGTAAGAAGTTATGTACTGGTCAATGAAGTGCAATCTCACATTCAACAAAAGCCAGCGATCAGCAAATTTTCTTTGTTCTAGTCTCTACTTCCAACTAGAATTAAGCTAGAAACCTCAACTTCACTCTCTGATGTCAAATGGATGCTGTAATAATATGTCTATTAAGTCTTCTAAAAGTAGGGATGATTCCTGTTGGAATTCTGACAGTTCAAAAATTAATTAGTCTTTAGACCAAAAAGCAAGAAAGCTTGAATGTAGTAACTGATGGTGAAAGCTCACAACTGGAACTGTGAAACTGAACGTTACAACTGTAACTTAAATTGAGAAAAGAAGAAATGAATTTTTTTTCTTCATCTGAAAGATTAATAAATTCATTTTCATTTGGGAAGTGTGTTATAATTTCTCTGTTACACACAAGTATGTCTTCATATTTTCAGGTTCAGGTTGTGATTTGTTTTTAATCTAAAAATAGCTATTGAACAAATTTTTCCATGCAGCTTTAATTAAGCGATCTGTTTTCCTTCTAAAGAGAACATACTGACTAGATTAAAAAAATAAAGCAAACACCCAAACCAAAACAAAAAACGAGTATATGATCTTAGGAAAAAAGGTTTTGATGTCTGCATGTGTTCTCCAGGAATAAAATAGTGTCATAACCCACTGAGGTGCTAACTGCTGATTTAACTACTGCTTAAGTATTAGTTCACTACAGGCATATTTTAGTTCAAAGATCAGATAATTCAGAGAAATCTTGCCTCTATTTCATAGACCACCATGCAACAGGGTCACAGCAGTCCCTTCAGTTCTTATAACGTAAAGTCTGTGGAAATAGCAACTGATCTGTAAAAAAATGACCAAATGGGAAAATTATCTGCAGAAATACAAAAGTATTGATAAGGAAAATAATATCTGGTGAAGTGATCAGGATTTGGATATCATCAGACAGGTACGTCATGACTATATAATGGGCTGTAGAATCAGCTACTGGAGTGGGATTTTCAAGAGAAATGCTCTGAAGTTCCTGTGGTATGCTTGACAGCTTTGTTCTAGTGAACAACTAAAGAACAGAAAGCAACAGTAATACATTGATTTGTCAGCTGTAGTGAATAAGGTCATAAGCCTGAGTGATATCTGACCCTGAAGTTACAGGAGTGGATTTTAGAGACTGAAAGAGAGAAACACAGGGGGTCAGAGGAAAAAAATAAAATATCTAATTTAGTATTCTGCCTCTGACAGTTGTCATTAAAGGTACTTTTCATAGTGAAATTCAATAAATTCAATGAGTGATGAAAATATAAAATCTCAAAGTTCTGTGATAATGGGTTTAATAAATCTTACTTATTTTATCTTCAAAATATTAACCATTCACACTAACACTCCCCAAACTTGAAAATAAATTCAGTCTGGATTGCTAAATTTCACCTTCCTTCACTCTGATAATTACAACTGTCAGTATGTCATTTCTTGCGTTTCATAGATTTTTTTCTGTGAATTTATACATTACCCCCCATCTACTGGAGACATTTGCAATCCTAAGCAGTTTGCATAATGATGTGCTGAGTCTAAGGTTTTTTATGAAGCCTGAAATAAGTTGTTTTTTGTTTGTTTGTTGTTTTTTTTTTTTTCTTTTAAAATGTATTTTGGAGTTTCTTTACAGCAATTTCATATAGATGTCACAATGACCCCCAATGATCAATGATTCTCTTCTCTCCTTTGAAGAAGCTCATGTGGGAATTTATAAGCAGCAATTCAGTAATAATCCATAAGATCCTTCAGAGCAATCCTGCCTTTGAAGTATGCTTTTTCCTTTAAATTACCCAACATTTACAAGGACATAAAATTTCCTTTCCATTTTATATACCAGGATATATATTTGCATATTATAATGCAGTTAGCTGAAGTCTATATTTGGACTGGTATCTCTCTTTCATTTAGGACTGTGATTCTGCAAAGTCCTCTGTAATAGGACTGAGCCATGAAGTTAGCAGTTGAATTATTTGCAGGAAAAGAAGAAGCAACTTCTGGCATTGACCGCATAGGAGTTGCTAAATTAAATAGGGACAGAGCCCTAAAAGAAAATGGCAGGGCACGGATCATGTCTCTGTGCCTGAAATCTCTCTTGTAGTGTGTGTTCATCTCCCAAGACTTGCTTAAGCATGCTAGCAATTAAACAGTGCCTAACATCACAGGATAGTCCACAAACCAATTATTTGACCATGATTCATTTACCTGATGCAAGTGTCCAGGGTATCAAGAGCTACTGTATCCTTATCTTACAGTAATTTTGCATGTGAATTAGGCCTCGCTGGTGTGTTACTATAGCATGTGTAGCATGTGTCCTTTTGATCAGGTATCTTGAAGTAGGCAGGCTTTGGTCCCATATTTTGTTTTGGGTTTTTTGTGGGGTTTTGCTTTGTTTTGTTTTTTAATTTAGAAACACTTTTTAACAAATAAAGAATAGTATTTAGAATAAAACCATCAGGTCTATGTGCTGTAAGCCTATTCAAATGTTCAAAAATTATAAGAAGCCATTTTCTTCGGACAAAACAAAACCTGTAATAACTATGATTGCTTTTGAAGAACTTACTGTGCATAGAAGTTAATTATCATATGAATATGGTTTTTTAGTTCTTGCATCCAGAAACTTTTTAACATGTGTTAGTTGGGATGCTTCCACTATAAATATTTTTTTAAAAAATATTTCATGCAAAACATATTTTTTCGTGTTACTCACTGTCGTTGGCTTTTGTTACATTTCCACTAAATTACATACAAGATTATATTTGCTATTTAATCTTTCTGTTTAATATGTAAATGATAAGGACATCCTGTTTTACAAATAGAAAAGACACATATTAAAATTAAAGTCATACTGGTTTTGAGCATTTTTGAACTGTTAAAAATTATTTAGAGAGGAATCATGTATGATTATGCTCTTCATTGTATGATGTAGAGCATCATACATTAGATAATTTTGCTTTTCCAAAAAAAGACATATATGTCGTGAAGCTGAAATTAACTTAGAAAGTTTTCTGTAACAGAGAAACAAGTTCAGCAATAGACAAAAATTTGGTACTCATCATGTTCATTTTCGTACTATTTATTTGAATGTCATTCTGCAAGAACAGTGAAGTAAATCTGCATAATAGAAGGAATCACTGAAGCACTTTTGAACAAGATGTGACTCTCATCCTCCCAAACATTCCCCTTGCTAGAATGGATTAAAGCAGGGCAAATTGCCCCATACATATTTTGTTCATAAAGAAGGTAATATTGACAGCACACTAGTTCTGCATAATGTATGGGTACTTGAAGAGTTTGGTCTACATCTTGCAGTTGTCAGTGACCACCTACCCATTGGTCTCCATGATTTTTGGACCAAGATCTACAGGCAGGAAACAGGAATGTTTCCACATAGGTATGCAATGAATACCTATGTAATGCTTTCTTCTGTCCTGTCCTTCTTGTTAGTAAATAGGGTACACTAGATGAAATTCATCTACCCAAATGTTTATGTGTACACTCAGCTCATCCTACTATGAACCTCAAAAATTATGCTAAATAAAGCATAATAAAAGTACTTGTTTCTTTCAATTATAGAATGATTTTAGGGTGACTAGCTCAAACGTAGTCTTTAAAAAACAAAACAAAACAAAACAAAACTCAACAAACAACAAAACAAAATGAAAGTGTGCTGATCTCTCCTTCTTTTAACCAGTGATAGGTTATCAATAATATCCTGCAGTTTTTTTGGAAGCATTTTTTACTTATAACAAAAACAAGTAAACAAAAGCAATGAATCATGACTAATGTTTATTTGAAAGCTTACTTCTGGCTAGGAACATAACCAGTACATGGTGAATGCATCGAGAAGAAATCCATTTTATCTAACTTCAGATACCTACAATTTATATCTAGACTAAGGTAAATAGTTTCCTTCTAGTAAAGGAATCAGAGAGGAAGTGAAAAGAAGAGGGAGTCCATCTGTTTTTTAGAGTTGCTACAAGAAAGTATAAATTGCCCCTGAAGTTGTCTTCCATTGTCTTCAGAGGGATTCTGTATAAGGAATTAAATCTAGATGCCTAACTTCTAAGGGATTCAAGTTACATAAATTGCTCCTTTTCCAGGCTGCCTGTGTAATGCCTGCATACCATATCTATCATCCAAAATGGACATCTCTATTGTTTTATTTACAGTGCTGTGGCAATAAAGAATGATATCATTGAAGAAAAATATTGTTAACTAAATTCAGTGTTGGAATTCCTTATGGTAGGCTTAAATACACAAATTTGTATTTAAGAGCAAGATCACTATCACTAAAACTGTAAAATGAATGCTCTGTTTTCAAATCTGGTGTTTAATGGAAAAACACACAAAGAGATAAATTTTAGACAATGTAAATAGAGCTAAAGCAAGTGGAACATCTCCGCAGTCCTCTTTGAAGATCAGAGTTACTTTTAATACGCACATCACAGTACAGTTCTGTATTGTGGGCTACAGCCATTTAAAGAAATATGAAATTTCTTGGTTTATAGTATGGTCTTCAAATACCTAAGGACATACAAAAGTGCTATGCTTTGATAACATTCCCAGGTAATTAAGGTTTTGCTAAACTAATTTTGCTCTATAGTCCTCTTAAAAAGAAGATAAAAAAAAAGAAAAAGCTGAAAAAGCAAACAAGAAAATAATTTCAAAAGCCTTGAAAATTATTACTTGAAAAACAAATTGCAGTGCTACACCAAGATTTCTATTAGGTGAATGCATTATATATCACTCTATGTGTGCAAGATATGGTTCAGCTAATGACAGAGATGCTGTACAATGTCTATTGGTTTCCTACAGAATGGGTTGCAGGATTTAATGGTATGTGGGCAAAAGGCAGTTGAAAATCCTTATAAGACAAAAACTCCTGCTATATTTGCTGTCACATCTTTCTTTATATATAATTTTTGTAAATATATTTGTGTAGATTTGAATGAATGAATGTTGAGAACTAATAGATATCTTCATCAAAAAGTGATTGGAAAGAAAAGAATGAACACCTTTATGGCAAGCTGTTAATTATTCTGCAAAACTAGACACCATCACAAAACATGTTTGTAACAGAAGGAATTCTTTGACTGAAGATCTAATTTCCAGATTTAAAATATTTGCATTAGATTTGTCAGAGCCGAGCATGCACCAATAGGCCTTACCTGCCCTCATCAGTATTACCTGCGACCTCTACCCACAGCTGCAAAGGTGAGGGGGCTCAGGCTCCCAGGTCTTGCCTGAGCTATATGATAAATTGTGTAGTTTCCAGTTCTGTCTCTATTCCTGTCTTCTGGTGCCCTGACTTAGTGACTGGACTTCCTGTATGAGCCCAGGATATGTCTTGTTTCCTCACCTTCTCTGAAGATCACTAGACCATTGATGGGAAACATCTTTGTCCAAATACCCTGTGACTGTGTCCCTTGCTACTCCAGTCACTGCTTTTTCCCTTTGTTGTAGTTAGCCTCAGCTACTGGCTCGTCTGCCCTTGTGGAGCAACCGTGTCCCTGCTATATCCTCACAAGCCTGTCTGTCTTTTCATCTGCCCCATCCTCTTATGTTAACATCTTTGCAGGATCATCTTTCCATCTAGTCTAGAAACTGGCCTCTCAATACTCTTCGTGCTCCATCCAAACTTTCCATTGTAAATTACAGGCTTATTTCTTCTCCCCACCTTCACCATCTGAAAACTTACATGATCTTCAGGTTCATCTTCATTTTCAATCTGAACCTTTGAAGACTGGCCCTATGGCAAGCATTAGCATATGCATAGCAGGAATAGACTGTTCATTTCTGTAGGGTTTTTAATGAAAACACCATATTTACCATGGCTTGGATTTATCACAGGTTAACAAAGTATATGTAATTTTACTTTTTCATTGCCATAATGTCTGGAATAACAAACATAACTTTTACATGATAACCTTTATACTGCTTACATATTCAATTCCTTGCAACTGAAAAATACAGCGTTGATGTGGTTGTTTGCAAATAGTTTAAGAACGGAATTGTAGAATCCATCTCATTTAAAAACAGCAGTAATTGGCAGGGGAGTCTTATGAATGCTGGAATATGTAGGTGTTAGCAAGACCTAATATTTGCATTGAATTTTAGTACTCTATGCAGTGATCTGATCAACATTTTGTAAACTGAAATTTTATGTTGGACTAAAGGGAATATGCTACTGTTTCTTTACCCTAGATCAAAGCTAATATTTTCTCCAACAAATGTATAAGCAGCCTAAAGGTACTATCTCCTTTCTGTTTCCTGACAAATACTCTTTTCAATAGGATTTAGAAAATAAGGTTTCCCCTGGACCTTGTAAGGTTTCCACTGAGGAACTATCAGTTCTTCCTGTTTCCTCAACCCAAAGTTGCTACTGTTATTAATGTGAAATTTCTGCTGCATGGAGTTCAGTCTATACAGCAATTCATTCGGTGGATCAGAAACAGATTATTATGGTGTTAGATAGATATTAATACAAAAAGCTCTTGAAAATTAAGACAATTCAACACAACTTCAGAGGATATTAAGACAATGTTTTCTTATTATGGGCCACAGTCTATTTTTAAACTCTTGATAACTTTCTCATTTTTCAGGCCTTCAATACAAAGGGGAGAAATAATTTCTTAATGATTTGACATAAGCTTATCTGTAAAAATAGTTCAGTACTATTTCAGTAAAGTAATGGAACATTATTCCCTTATTTTCCATGGACCTGCATTCCCATAAAAACAGCATGAAGAAGATTGAGATAAACAACATTAAAGAAAACCCAAAGAAACAGAAGGGGGGGGAAGAAAAGAAAGGGGAGGGGAGAAGAGTGGAAGGGAAGGAGAAAAGATTTTATTAGTAGTTTAAGAGTAAATATTTGTTCAAACTGTAGCAGGATAAATTCCTTCACGCTTCAGTGCAATGCAGTTGGGTAATGTAATGTCTATGGTTAAGATTTTGGAACATAATCATACATTGAATAACAAACAGTGATAAGTACTTATTTGGTACAGAGTGAACTGTCTATGAGCCTAAAGTAAAAACTGGAGCATAGAGGAGTACAGGCTTGGGATGGTATCAGGAGCCTTGAAAGTCCAGGCACATGATGACATCAGAGGCCTTAGAGTTATATATAACTCAGTAGCTGTCAATTGTAGTCATCAAACAAAGGCAAACTTAGAAGCTAGTGTCACTTTTGGTGATAACAGGGTCAACAAAGTGGGGATCAATGAAGATCTGGAGATGCAGTTCCTGCTGCTGCTTCATAAACCTGTTTTAGTGTTGCTGCTTTGAGGAAGCCATCACAGATATTAGGAAAGAATATAGGTATTGCACTGAACATTAATATTTGGTTTCAATTTATACCTACATAGGAAGAAAGTTGCAGAAACTGTGGGTACTTAATGTACATCTGCCACAACTAGTGTGCGTGTCTGTGTGTGTGTGTGTGTGTGTGTGTGTGAAAGACACATTGGAACTACCTGTGTGTGGATTAACCAATACATCTTGGTTAACAGTATGTTCTCGACTGGGATTTCTCTTCCCTTTCTCCCCTCCGGAGCCTTCTTTTGAGTTTTGATAATTTAATCTTTAACTTGGATGCAAAAAATTGTTCACAAAATTATCTGTAGTATTGGCATATAATTCAAACTTTATTTAATTTTCTTTTCCTAAGATTTTTCCCCATCTATTATACAAATATAAATGACGAATACTGCTAGAATGGATTATATCAGGAAGTTTAACCTTACATGGACTTTTTGTTTGTTTGCTTAACTCAGTGGTATTTATGTCAAGAAAAGTATTCACCAGTGCCGCTTATTTCCTTGACCTACTGTGGGCAGATGGTAGAGGCCATGCACACACGATCAACAGAAACCGCAAGAACAGAAGAGAAACCCATGGTTCTGGGAGAATAGCACACAAGGGGACACTAAAAACAAGCCTGGAATTAGAAGAGCAATGTTTTCATAACAGCAGCTTGTGCTTGCAATTTTTTTTCTTCCTGGCAAGAGTGTTAAAATATTAGCTTTAAAAAAATTCCAAGAAGATATTGGGACACTAACACACACAAGCACAAAGAAATGCTCTTACTAAATTCACACTTAAAAAAAGACTGAATAGATAATTTACCTATTTTACTTAATTCCTTTTACATTATTTTAGCCTGAAACTACAACTCTATGGCTGGCAAAAATAAAGGAAAACTGAAAGATGATAATAATACTAATATAATTTACTAAGACAAATACACACAGGAGACAGAGAAAATTTATTAATTAAATTTTAATTATTTAAATTAATTAATTTTATTATTTAAATTAATTAAAGGACACATCATTTATATACCCCTTGCTCAGAGACTCATCAGCTAGAGGTAAATACATACTTTTCTATATTTTTTTTTTATCTTTAATCATATGTGTAAAAATATATGTATATACATGCACCTATATAGAGAGACAATGAAACAGAAAAAGAGAAAAAAGAATACATTTAATTGAATTGCTGAGTGACTATGTTCCCTATATATTTAAACTATATATGCTAGAAGGTGACATTCATGTTACTCTTTTGCTGAACAAACAACACATCATGATGCAATAATAATTGTCTTTCTAAATTATACTTTCACAATTTGGATGACCCCTATCTTTATTTTCCAAATGGAGATAACACCTCTTGAAACGTCACCTGTTCAGTCAGGGTCTAACTATCAGAAATATGCTACGTAACAGCTGCTATGCCCAAATAAACTGTAGAAACAGGGATGTAAATGTCAAAGTTTACTAGACCAGGTAGTGAGGGACACTGAGGGTAAATTTACTTCTGAGACTGAATATATACAGCTGTTTCTATGCAATAATTATGGTATTAAAAGCACTCCCTCTGTCCTTGATAGAGATGTAAAAGACCATGTCTCCAAACAGTAGTGCTGTAAGAGATTGAGGGTATAATGGCACCTTTAGTTGAACCTAAATAGCTAACTGTATTGATGGATTGTCTGTGGACCAGACTTCTGAGTTTATTTCTTTTCTGGCTCTGTTATTTTATTTGTGTGCTGACAAAGGAAGAGAACTTAATAAGTTAGGAGCAAACTTATTCAGTGTTTTTGACATAGTTTGATAAAAACAATATATTCTAATCACATTTTCAAGATTTTCTATATGTGCTGCAAGTTTCTTTAAATGACGCATTAATAATATGATTATTAAGATTAATCTTTGCACTTAGTGAAACCTCCACATCCTTGTCAGTCATCAGAAAAAGAAATGTTTTCCTTTGAAAGAAGTTTCAATATAGCGTGGATATAAACAGGAAAATAGTTGCCCGGTACTTGGCTATTTCTGCACATCTGCTTCTAGATATGGCCAAAATATTTGACCATGTGTCAGCTGAAAAGAAGTACATCCTAAATTTTGGAAGACTGATGATTTTATTCTTTAGGGTTCTTTCGTTCATGTTTAAGTGCTATTTACTTAATTAGAGATATTTTCAAAGGAGCTGCATAGTGTTTCTTGTGTGTAGATGCAGTATTTAAAAGGAATCAACACTGGAAAATGTCTTCAAACTGTTTAGTAGTAGCTACCAAAAGCAATCAAGTACACAGTTTTCTGATGTACATTTTTCAGTCAGCGTTAGTGGGTACACGCATAGCTCCTCTTATTACTTTTATCATCACTTGTAAATTACCATAAGAATTATCTATCCATAGGAAAAAACATTTTCTCTCCGGCTGTCTTAAAAACAACAGAGCTTTGAAATTTTTTTCTATAATATTTGCAAACCAAAAAGCTTACTCTGTCTTCATCCATTTCTTCTATATTTGCTTTGCTCAATATTTCGAGAGGCTGACTTAGTCAAAAGCAGTATATAAAAATAATATATAATAAAAATCCAACATAAATCTACAGAAAAGAGTTTATGTCCTACTGATCATCCCAAACCACTACTGTGATGCTAGAGGAACATGTAGTCTTCTCTTTGCCATAGTTTGCTGAGGTTTTCCAACTGAGAAGAGCATCAAAAAAGGTGGAACAGTAAATACAGGTAGAGAGAGACATAGAAAAATCCAATGTCTTGCTTTTGGGAGTTTAATTCTTGTTCCAGTGGAGATAACAGAATGCTGACAGTTCTGATGAAAACATAATGAAGAAAGAAATGTTCAGGTTTGATTTAAGGATGCTCAAACTCAGATGGTACTTTTTCAGTGATTGATATGGAGATTGGAAAACTGTATAAAAAATATTTCTACTAAAGCCTTTAAAAATTAAGTGCCATATTATGCATCATTTTCAGGAGTAACATATAGAGATTTGTACTTTCATGTGTTTCTTTAGCACGTATATATATTATGTCCAAGATGGATCACTTCTGATTCCATACTAGCACCAGCCTTTTGTTTTCATAGCTTCATCCATGTTCTTTTTATTATCAGAATATTTTCTCTGGTCTAGGGAGTATAAATGCGGTCTCCTTTGATCTTTTCAAAGTATTTCTGTGGGCATTTACACGGACCTTTACCCATCTTCTCCCTTTTGTTTTTCAGTTCCTCTTAATGGTTTCCTTCTTCCACTTTTCCGGGACTTTTAGCAGTGTTAGTTTATATCCTGTTCCATCTCAGTCATGTTGTTCTCCAGAAATTATCAAGTGCTACCGCTAATCAACGTAACCAGACACTGATCCTAATCACAAGGCTCTTTGAAATGCATTCCTTTATTCATAGACTACCAAGCGGGCTACCTGTGGAGCCTTGAGGAGTCACTCCATAAAAATCTTCTGAAGAATTTTTCCATCTGGCATTCCTTCAAGGAACTTCCAATGGATCAGAGTTAGGCAGGATTATGAGGGATTTGTTGTTGTTGTTCGTTTGGGAAGCAAGAGCGGAGGGGAGGGTAAAAATACTTGTGAATTACTAAATTACTTAGGCCAGGGAGCAAAGGCCTAACAAACCCTGCGAAGGAGGGGGAGCAATAGCCCTTTTTCTTATGGGACTGGATCACTTGTATCTGTTTGTTGTATTTTGATAAGACTGTTAAAATAGCAATTACTCTAGTGATATATTTGTCAGAAGTTCTATCTACATCACGTACTGCATTTATGACCGCTACAGGATTTGCAAGATTTTCAGTGTAACACTAGTCTATTCAGGATGTTTTTATATTGCTGTCCCCTAAATTCTAATTCCCTCTATATATTTATGACAGGCACTGGTTTTGTCTTCCTTTAATATGGAATGTGATTTGAAATATTTTACATGCATAAATTTAGTGAATTGATTGAGGGTAACACACTGGAGAATTAACTGTAGCAGTTAGATTGTGGGGACCTGGCATTCTGACATTCTTTCTTATTTTATCCTTTAATATTGCAACATGAGACTATAAAATTGAATTAGGTGTGTGATTTTTTAAAATAATAATAAAGGATTATTACAGCTGATACTTGTCAACAGAATTTCCAGAAATGGTCCACTGTAAGTTCCTGCTTTACTTGCATGTAATTTGGATGATTTTTAAAATTGAAATTTCAGACAAAACAGTTTAAAACTTTAAAAAATTAAGTTTAATTAAGTTTAATTATACTAGCTATTTAAAAAATACAGAAACAACTTCTTTAAGAACTCTGCATATAGAACAAGGATCCGAAATACAATAAGAATTCAGTTTTAAATAAAACATACAGTACATCATAATTTATATAAATCGTAATTCTTTCAAAAATGAGAGTGGTCATTTGATATATTCAATATTAGTAGCTATAATCAATGAAGAAGCTATGCTCCTGATCATACCAAAATTTTTACTAGTTCCTAAAGTTTTTGAGGCTGTTCTATGAGAGATCAAAAAATCAGATGAACATGTTTTTTTTCCCTTACGGTTCACGCACATGACTGAACTGTGTGTATACAATTATTTTTTTTACTATTATTTTATTTGAAAACTAGATACATCTGGTAAAGAGAATCTTTTATGACCAGTTTCCAGACAATAGTGGTTAAAAAGAGGAAAAACATGTCAGGACATAAGTGAGCTTTCTGTTATTGCGAAGTGGTTGTCCTGATGCACTGTAGTGCACTGAGTTGTCCTTTGTTCCGTGGCTGCGTGTTGCCACCTTCACCTATGAGGCTTTTCTCTCTTGGCTGTATAACCACCTAGAGGAAAAGACAGCCGCAGTCACAGTGCAGAATAGGGAGGGCTACTGCACATAGTAGCCGGCCTCATAGCACTACCTGCCAGTAGGTCCTTTTGCTTCAGAAACTGATCTGTTGAATTCATGTGTCTTTCCACCACGCCTCTTTTGTACATCCAAACATCTGTTTCCTTCATCAAGAAGCTAAAAGGTTATCAGATCCTCCCAAAGCTCTCACTACGACTTTGTTAGATTTCACCACTGCTTCAATCACTTTCAACAGATTAAGATTTCTTTCCTATTCCTTGCAAGTCTGTGCTTGTTTGTCTCTGCAGTATTCTGTTTGTCTCAAATATTACACTTTCTTTATTATAGTATTTTCCTGACCAATGGAGACCTTTAAGTAGAGAAGACCATTTTGTTTTTATCTATTTCCTGTGTTGTCTCACTTCCTTTAGTCTTTCCTTTACATGAGGTAGCCACATAGATAAACAACAGTTTGTCCTACTAAAAAAGGTTATATTAATTTGTTCCAATTCATATTCTGTCCTTGCTTACCTGAAACAAAGTCCATTAATGACTAGTTTAGGCATAAGCACACTTAGGTGGGCCGGATCTCCCTCTGGTGGCTTTCAAAGACATATCCTATCTTCTTTTCCCATAACCTAGACACGTCTTTAGACCTTTCTTTCTCCTCACAGTATATGGACACAATTTAGGTGTTAATTGACTGTGTCATACCTCCTGTAAATGGTGAGAGTGATACTTTCTTTTTCTTAACATTAGTTTGTACTGCCTCTTTTGGTTATAAGCTTTTGAGGCTGGAAGCAGTTTTCTAGTAGCACAGTGTGTATAACAAGTATCTAATGTTGGCAGTGGTCCCTGGGTTTTACTATAAATCCAGCATGCTCTTTAGATGAGAGGAAATGCGTGTAGAGCAATTTTAAGTGCAAGAGAAAAGAATTTAATGCAAATCAAAATATTTCCTTAAACAATGCCAACATATTTCCATAAACAATGGACCACCGAATAACCAAGTCTGAGAGAAGTAGGTACATTTGTGTTCTTTGCTCTTGCGCACATGATGTAGATTGTGCTGAAGAGCTTGTGACCAAGACAGTTTATTGCTCCAGAAACTTCAATTTCTTTTACTTCAATGAAAGCAGTCTAATTGAGCCATCTTGATAATGTGTGAAGCATATTGATCGTTTACAGTGATGATGACTTTCATCACTGTGAGAAGTACCCTGATTAGAATAGGACTAGCAAAAAGCAAAATCTTTCTGGGAGAAAAGAGGTAATAATTTTACTTTCAAATTCTCATTCTTGAAAGGAATGAAAAAACAGCAAAAAGAGCCTGTCTGATGTGTCAACATTAATAAAAGAAACTTTTCTGTTCTGTTACAGTTGTTTCAGACAATCACTGAAGAGCAGCAAAACCTATTGGAAAGTTTTTCATGACACTGGCAGTAAAGTCACTTGCATGAATAGGAAAAGAAAGAAATATTTTGGTTTAGATTCAGAACTTTTTCTAACTATAGTAAGTTTGCCATCCTAAGGAGTTTTGATAGCTGTCTAATATTTCTGAGAGTAACTCTGATAATCTTTAGTAGGCAGAGCACACCCTAAATGTATCTTTTTTTGTTCAGTGACACACTACACAAAGTACAAAATGTTTCAACACACGCCAAGGATTTCAACTAAAGTATTAAGGGAATAGGTCTAAAAATAAAAACGCTCTTCCTGGTGTCCTCCAAATTCTATTAGGAATCTTTTGTATATTTATTTTGTTACTATTGATGTTCCTACTTTGGTGAATTATATAAAGTTAAAATACATCAAATAACAAATAAGCAATCAAGGAAATACAAAATAAAATATAATATTAAGTATGGGATCTGGAGAAGATTAATAAAAAAATGAAAGTAAATATGTGATCTTAGAAACACAGAAATATGCTGGTTTTTTTTTTTTCACTGTCAGTCCAATGAAAGGTATTTACATCTTACTACACTTGTAGGTTTACTTCTCTGAACATTTTAAATAGGTTTTGACTGTTCTCTCTAGAATCCCCATCAAATGTAAAATATTGCTTAACCAATGTCAAAAAGCATGTCTGTGGTCTTCCAGTTTTATGTAATGGACTCTGAGACAATAGATAGTTGAAACCAGGTTTCTGAGAAAAAACTCCACAATAACAAGGTGAGGCAATCTGCCAAGTTTCTGAAAAAGTCACTCCTGTTTTGCTAAATACATTACAAAAATTATTAAAAAAAAAAAAAACAAAACAAAGCAAAACAAAATAAACCAAAGCAAAACAAAAAAAACCAAAAAAAAACAAAACCAAAAACAAAAACAAAAACAAACAAACCAAAAAAAACCCAACCAGCCTGCAGAAAACAGAAAATTTAGAAAATAAACTACAGTGGTATAAACTACAACTGTACAAAAAGTGACAATCCCTGCATCTTAATAAGTTATAGCTAACTTTATTAAGAAGGCTAAGTATCAAGCTACTCAGCAAGCAGAAGTTAGGATACCAGAATCTGTGTCTGCAGATACAGCCAAGCACATTGTTTTGCTGTATGACTTAGCTCTTTCAACATCTGAAGATGTTGATAAAGTGATACTCAGAATCTAAATGTATCTGTATGTGATGTAATGTTTATACATAAACTAGGAGCTCAATTCAGTTGCCAAAACTTAAATGTGTAGAACCATTTGAAATGCCCTCTGCCATCCAAAGCATCCACACAAAGCTTGAAAATATCAGATGGGACCTCTTTGTGCTTTGCCCCAAGATACCAGACTAACAACTAGAGGTCAGGTCGATTGTCCTACTACATTTCCAGTATCACTAAAAATTTATGTTCTGGCAATTGAATGAAGTTTCTGACCAACATAGCATGTAGAGGTATTGTCACCCATCCAAATAGAGTTGTCTAATCTAGGGTGAACTGAGAAGTTGTTCTGACTTGTACCTTGATTTTTTGAGAATTTAGGCTTCTGTGTAAACACCTACGTGCAGATGCTTAGACTCAAATGCCTCAGTTTGGAGCTGAATACAACTTTTCATAGGAATACTGAAAAGAAAAGGGAGGAGGAGAGCAGCCTGAGAGAAAGAAGATTAGGATGGGGTGAAGTGGAATGAGCTGATGTAGAGAAACCTTGATTGTCTGACACGGGGGAGAACTAAAACTTTTTTTCCTAAATGCTTACTGTGGTTTTACTGAATTTTATTTTTCCTACGGAATCTGAGCTTTGATTTAAGCCGTACTTTTCAGAATAGTTCTTAAGACGTTCTATGATGGTAAATCTAATTGAATGCTTTCTGCACTGCAAAATCTGTTTAAGAAATTTTCACCACCTCTCTGATTAATGGCAAATGGGGAAATATTAAGGAAGTTATAGGCTCAGTGGTAAGAAAAGTGAAAGAAGTGATGATATTGAAAGCACAAGTGTAATGGGAGGAGACAGGAAGAGGAATAAGGAAGCATGGAGTGAAACTGAGAGAAAGATGCTACTGGAGAAGAGACATGGGAGCAGTGAACCATGTATCAGTGGCCAGCTGCAGGCTGTGATGCTCCTCCCAAAGCATGGTTCTCCCTGTGCAGCCCAGTGGAGAATCTTGATTTCCTCAGCTATCTACCTTCCCCCTGCAGCCAGACACAGCAAAACTTGCTTGCATACACTTTGCTTGCCTCATCTGCATTATCACAGACATGACCTCCAATATGCTGGGAAAAAAGCCTCATCCTTTTGGCCTACATTCACGTCTTGTTGGATGGGACCATTTTGGCACAGCCAGTGCTTCTGTTGGTCGTTCAGGCACAAGCAGATACAGAAGATATTAGACCCATCCTGTAAGAAAAGTGGTTCAAAGATGTCTCTAGGCTTAACTACATTGTTGTCATCTTGGTGAGAAGCTCCTTTGCATGTGTGACAAAGGGAAAGGAACAGGGGTAGTGGCAGATGACTGAAAGCATATATGGGAGCTGTTATTTGTAAAACATTCTTTGTCTTTTTAAAGTTAGCTTGTATATATTTTAGCTCACAATATTTTTTTTTTTAAGAAGGAAATACAGAAAGAGCAGAAATCATATAGTGTGATACTACATATACTTAAAATACAGTGCGTGTATTTAAAAATTGAACCAAGACTTACTGATGAACTTCAGCCTTAACTGTTTAGTATGACTTTTATAATAGTTGGAGTAGATAAAGATTTTTTACTTTGCATGCACACTAAGTGGCTATATACCTCTTTTTTTAGATTTATGAAATGAAGTCTTTTGAAATGAAGCTGCACTTCAGTGGAAGTTTTTAATGCTCCAGGTAAAAATAAAAGGTGGCTGAATATACTGAAGAATTTATTAACTGGGTCTGATTCTCTGAGGGTTTGTATCAGCAAGATCCACTGACAGAACTGAAAAGTCTGTCCTGATGTATTATGGCACAAATCTTTTTTCCTTGGAATGCACCTTATAAGATTTACTTTTAAAACTTCCTGCAGCCTGACATCCAAGCTAACAATATTTAAAAGGCACAAAAAACTAGGAGGTGATCAGTTCTTATTTAAATGAACCACCTCATTCTATCATTTTCTTTTAATCATAATAAATCATAATTGCTGTTAATACATTGTTAAAAGCACTGGAGAAAATAAGTGCTATGCTATTCTTGTTCTGCTTCTTGGCAATAGAAGGTCCATTGTGAATTCTTCTTTTGGAAAATTTTTCGTCATTACTACCTGTGGCATGAAACATCAAACAAAATGCCATGTTCAGACTGACAGCATAGCAAATAGCCGGCATTAGCAGGCATTAGCTGAAAGAAAAGAGCTTTGGAACAGAAGAGAAGAAAAGGAGGGTTTGGTTTCCTTATACTTTGTAACCCCAAATTTCTAATTCAGAGACAAGATTTAATTAGTTCTTATACTAGCACAAAATGGAAGGTAGCCAAGGAGCTTCCTCTTTAACCTGAATGTGTTAGGGTTGATCATAATAAAAACTCCTACGAACTTCTTATTGATCCCTTCTCTATCCTGTGATGATGTGAGGGTATGAGGATGCATGACTGTTGCTCATCTACCTCTCAACAAGAATACTGTTCTGAAGCAATTATCTGTTCTTTAGTTATCGTTAGAAAAAACTAAGTTATGGGAAACTTGCACCCAGCATACTCCTGCAGTTGCAAAGACCTCTACGGGGCTCCTTACGAAGCAGTGGGTTTGTAACTCAACAATGTGTTTCATAAATAATAACTGCAAACTTTTCCATAGGGATGCCTACCTTAAGGCAAAAGACAGAGACATCTTAGAGTTTCCTACCTGACATTTCAATCTGTATTTGCTTTAGTATTCAAAATCCTTCCACTCCTACTGCTATTATACAGCCACCTCTGCACTGCTTAGTCATTGTCAGAAGACTTGAGTGGAAGATCTGTAAGGGTAGTTTTCTCTAGCCTTAACACTCCAAATGTGCAGATTTCCAACTAGTTTTCTGATTCTGCTTTTTCCAAGTAGATGTGCCAGCTCTTAGCACTTTTCATTTCCAACCTTCTTCTGTCATGTTTTGTTGTAATGCATTCACCCTTTGAAATAAGTTGCAAACAGTACATTCAGACTATCAGGAAGAATAAGCAAACTTTCAGACTTGACAATAATTGCATTTTCTATGACAGGCTTTGATGTCTTCTGTATTCACACTTATCTCTAATAAACACATCTAAGTAATGACTACCAAAAATAAATCTTTTTTTTTTCTTCTACTCATCATATTCTTTTTGGCAGTCTAAAGTAGTATACATGCATTCACATTATTTCTCAACTAAGCAAAGTACACAGGAACAACAAAAACATAGCAGTGCAAGATTTTTTCTACCTTTGAAAATAAATTTTCAAAAGTAATAGAGTACCTAACTAATAAATCAACATTATGAAACAATGAAGACTCCCGCACATTTTGTTAAAATATAAAAGAATTACCACAATTACCAATAAATGTTGGAGAAATAGTGATAACAGTAGATTTGCTGATGTTAGATGCTGCAACAACTCAAAAAAATCTGCGATTGGAATCAATAGTCAGCACAGAAGTCCTACTTTTTATATTTCTTTAGAGGACTTCTCTATTTTCATTTGTGAGAACATACTATCTGCTTTCAATGGATATGGGTTATTAGTTATTTATTGATTTTGTCTGCATGTGTCTCACCTGCACCCCAAGATACCGTCTTAAAATAAAAATACATCACTGCCTTCTTTTCCAGTGTCATGGTTTGGGCTGGACTGGCCACTGAGCCAAACCAGGACAATCCAGAATGAAAAAGTGAGACATTTCCTCTAATGATGCTCCTCTCCTTGGAACTACTTATTGTTAAATGTACAGTGCCTTTCTATTAATTGGGCAATGCAATAGCACACATTTACATTCAAAGACCTATGATCTCTTTTACCTTGTATAGGTACTTCATACAGGAACAATCAATAACCCTGAATCAGACTGATGGAGAACTCTGCCAAACATTACTCAAGCTGTGTTGAAGATTGTCCTCTGAGGACACCCTTTTCCATTTTTGTGAGGGAGCGAGCTATTTATGTTGGTGTGAATCTGTCGGACATCTTGTCAAGGAATAGTCAACAGGTTGACTATAAAAGCAGTTCTAAAACTCACTTACTACTTATCCTTCTCAACCATGTACCATATGGTGTACCTTTAAGGGATCTATACTCTAGAAAGGAGGATGCAGGTAATTGATAAACTAACAGTAAAAATGCAACCCCCCTCCATTCTATGGTGGGAATGAAGCATCTTTATTAAGTACAACTGTATCTATAAAAGGATATGACTCCTCTGACAAAGTGTAAACACTTGTAGATACCTACATAAGAGCTTACGTTCATGAGCTCCATTTGCTGCTTAAACCTAGGTTTTTAGCACCATTTAAGACACTTAGGTAGTCCTCCTAGCTTCTCTTCTGCCCTTTTAAAAGGGCATTTTTCTGATTCCCAGATGCCAATCTTGGGCAGATGTTCTGGAGACTGTAATGTGGATTAAAAAGCATAAGGTGCCTACATCAAGGCAATGGAATTGAGCCTCTGTGTTCTTTATAGCCATATGACAAGATGTAGTTAACCCCTAGAGTGGCCATTTCTCTTTATTAGTAAAAAACAGAAGCCAAGGATGACCAGTTCATACACAGTCATCCTTACTGGAGATGACAAATTTAGGTCATAAGAGTTCCTTTACAGGACCTTTACTAAACAACTCCAAAAGAACATAAACAAATGAACCAATAGTGAATAAAAAATGTATTTCAAGAGCTACAATTACTTTTTTAAAAATATGTTTAGGTACTCATAAAGAAAAACAGAAATTCTCCTGTTACTTATAAAGAAATAGTAAAAATGAAATTAATACAAAATGGAAATACAAACGAAATAAAAAATACACATTTATCTTTTATCAAAAAACAACAATCAGCCATAGCCTTAAGGTATCACAATTTATAATGATGTAAGTTTAAAAGTGCATTTTGGTGAACTCTTACTAAAACCAAAAAATCTCTTCTAGTTTCTTCACACATATATTAAATACTTTTATAAATGTTTGTTTAGATAAATGATGTATAATAAATAAAAGTACATCAGAAAAACATTTAGGTGCACTGTATCTTAACAGAGGTCACTTTAAAACCTTTCAAGAAAAAAGGTAGCTCTCCAGTTTTGATACTAGAAAGGTGGTGGCTACTGCAGTGAGGAGTTTAGGAAGACTTCGAAGGAAAATATTTGTGTCACGGTCTATTCATAATTTATATTCACAGATGGCAAGATATGTCGTGTGACAAGTAGAAATAATCACTCTGTCATATTCACTAAGCCTATTCTTACAGATGTGATGTTCACAATACATTTTTCAGCACTGTAAGAATACAAAGGCATGGAGTTTTTTACTACTTAGTCTTGAAGAGAAACTCTCCATCTGCTTTGCATTACAGATTCATCTTGCATTAAGAACTGAACTTTCCTGCTCCTTCTTGTTATGCTAGTGTTTTAGTATTCTAAGAAATCCTTATTTTTCAGTTTTACAAATATTGCTGTGTCTTAGATTGCTCCACCAGGGGCTGTCATTCATCAGCAGAAGAGAGACCTCTCCTTCAGAGTGGTGACCTCTGGACTTGTACATACTGCACTCAAAACATGTTCCTCACTATTACTTGCAAGACATACACACAGAAAGTGTGGGGTTTTTTTTCCATAATTTTCCTTTCATACACAAGTGGCAACTTTTGAAAATCTTGTTCGACTGTTGTTTTCAGGGGCTATGCTATATCTCCATAATTTATCTTTCTGAGAGTTGTAACAACGCCCGATTTTTTCCTTTTTTTTCTGAAATCTTGTCTTTCACCAGTACAATTCAACTGCTTCCAGTCAAATCACAACTACTGTAATTATAATTAAAAAAACTTATAATCCATTTGGTACACAGTAGTGCTCTATTTAGTGAGGCAAATAGTCAGCTGATACAAACTGGAGTTCCATCCACATCCAATCTGATGTAATAGAAGCTGCAAGGAACAAGAAAACAAATTTACAAGGGAAGTCAAATAATTAGCAAAACACTCAGGTTTATTCTATAGTACTCAGATAATTGTAGCATTCTTTGATTTTAGAAAAAGAACAATTTCTTAACATAAATTGTAGAAATTTGGAAAGACAAACCAGCTTGACTTAAATATTTGCAGTTCTACAACTGATTACACTAAGTTTCATAAAAAATAAATAAGTAACTTTTCAAAAATGTCAGGCAGTGACCAATCATCAGGCAATGATCAAATCTTCTATGGAGTTATGAAACAGTGGTCTGACTACAGAGTTCAAGAAATATTCCTGGTTATTAAAATAATACTAATAGGATATATGCAAGGAGAAGTTTTAGTTTTTAGCTACCCTGTACTTTTTAGCTACTTTATAGAAATAATCAGATGCTATCCCAGTGATTAATATCTAAATAGTCAAAAAATGGAAGAAACTGTCTTATGCAAGCAGAAAGACTACCACAGAAGTCTACATACATAGACTTGCCTGCCCTTGACCAAAGTACTGTCCCCAGATCTCCACATCGCAAACACGGATATTCACTGTTTCACTTTCCTGTTCATGTTACTATTTACTATTATATGTTCATCCAGTAGACTACTGCTGACTACTACTGAATCTTATCCTTGTCTATTATGGTAAAAAAAAACCTGTCATTGTCCATCCATCTCCCATCCATATATACAGGCTGTAAGACACACAGAAACATACTAAGAAAACACTGAGCCATTATGTACTGAACAGTGGTTGTATGTAAATACTGGAAAGTAGCATACTGTTGCACTTTGTGAGTCTCCAATACAGATTATGCATTAATTTTAGTGTTTTCATGACACTATATTGTTTTGTAAGGAAATCTCTAACCTTTTTTTTCTAACAATGATTTTTTTTACCTTTTGTGAAACTTCAGTTCTCAACTGTTAGTGCTATTTGATCTGTAATTTTTGACTTATGATTTGTGATTGTAATACAATCTAAACACGAAAATAGTCTGCTTGGCCTTCGACGTGTTTGATCTTCCTTATTTATAAATATCTCTGCTTCTAATTTCATTCTTTTATTAAATTCTTGAAGATGGGTTATACAAATTTCCTTTCAGCCAGGTCATTTCATTGCATCAGAATTCTTGTCCATTTTCTGTTATTGATAATTTTCTTTCCAGAATAGCATGACATTTTTGCCCCATTTAATATTCTTTATATTTAGATAATAATTTAATTCATTTGTTGTTTTGCAATTACTGGAATGATATCAAAAAGGTCATATTTATTGTCTATATAATTTCTTGGCTTAATTTCTGATATAATAACTCCTATCTTTTTAAAAACAGAAAAAAAATAAGAAAGTCTTTAACGCTCAATATAACTATTTCTTTACAAATACTACAAAACACAGAGCTGCCAATGGGTCTGGATAAAAAATGATACCAAAGGTGGTTCGTGGTTCAAATCTTGTATATAAAAGAAAAGAAGAGAAATACACTATTTCAGCCTAACACCTGAAAATACATTTTAATGATAGGAATGATTTACTACAATAGCTTACCTAGAGAAGTTCTGTGGGGTCTGTGGAGAACAAATTTACAGACATCTTTGAGAACATATCAGGACTAGCAACAGCATATTTGATTCTGTCTCAAGGAAAAGGAAGGAAACATACATCTCTACAGGAGGACGAAGAAGGAATTGGAAATCATATAATGGCAGACCTGGAAGATCTGTGCTCCTGAGTCTAGTGTCACACTTCAGTCCCATCTAAGCTGTATGTCGCAGACTGAGCTAAATGTGCAACTTCTTCTTCTACCCTTTTCTCCATCATCTAATATTTTGGTGAATTTAGAAGGGATCCAAAAACTATTCTTGAAGGGAGCCATAAAAAGCAGTGGGACTGGGTGTTCCAAGACAGACATATATTCTGCCAGTGGTAACTTCAGACAAAGAATCTGCTCCCAAGCAGACCCCCCCAAAAAAAATTGTCTGACTGGATTGATGGAAAACTTTTCTACACTGAATTTCAGCCTAAGCTATTATAATGTTCTTGTCTTTTTGCTTCTCAGAATAGGCACTGAATAAATAATTTTCCTTACAGGATGCCTACAAGTAGTGTGGTAGTCATAGAAGTACTATGCTGCCAGGTTGAAAAAGTGAGTGCACAGTGTGACTTACTGAGCTGTGACAATCATCTTTACTGCTGCAAATAAACACACAATGCAACTTGTGTTGAGGTATTTCACCAATGGCAGAAGGCAAATTTGGGCGACATAATTATACATTCCCTGATCTGTGGTGGAGGAGTCAGTGCTTCTCCCTGTGTCTGTTGCATCACCAAAAGGTTTCAGAAAGCTTGGGCTGAATATGCAAGGCTACAGCTCAAGTGCTGGAAGTATAAAAGAGTAAGCATGAGATTACTGCAAGTACTGAAATATGCCAATGGTTTTAGATTCCTATGGAGGATTTGCATTTTTATTAGCATCCGGTGAGCCAAACTGCACAATGAGTTTGGCAAATACACTGACTTTTGACTGAGAGCCGGTAATTCAGGGGAACAGAAGGCACCTGATGTAATGCTCAAATATTTATTTGCATTTTTGATCTGCTTGTTTCTTTTCTGGAACATACTGATGTTATGTGTCCTATTGTAAAAGGATGAGGATCAAACAATGCTTTTAATACAGCCCAAACCAATGTGTGACAGATGCTTCTTTGTGCCTAGGAGTATCTTTTGGTCTAAAGGTTACAGAGGAGCTCTGCTTTGAATGACTGGTATTTTTAATAAAAAGACAAATAGCATTAGTCACATTGGGCATAATTGCCTAAAACTCAGTAAACACTGTAAAAAAAGACCGGTTCAAGACTCTGTACACATGGAGGTGACTAAACTTATTAATCATGTGATCATCCTACATGCATAAAAGTGTCTCTTTTAAGGAGACAGGTGCCCATGTCCCACCCTCTGCTTTACAGAAAATTAAATGTATATGGATACGTACATGGACCCTGATGAGGCTTGATGGTGACCTTTTGTATAAGGCTGAGTACCTAGATCACAAAACTATGAAGCTGGAATCTTCCTGTCTCAGTGTCTGTGCTTTCTTTCCTTTCAGAACGTCTTATTCTAATTCATCCAAGCTGCTGTTGGCTTGAACAGGACCTCCTGTTTCTGAACTAAGATCTGTTAACTACTAAACTGTGATTTTGAAATGGTAGTGATCAATTTCATTTCTTCCAACAAGTTCTTATCTTCTAAGGCCCTTTGTACAGAGAGCATCCTGAAAGCATGGAAATATCCAGTATTCCTGACTGTTCCCTAACATCATCAGTTCAGCAGAAGCATGGCCCACAGACATATGTCTTATACCTTCAATGAAGGAAGATTACCCCCTAAAATAGGTAGGTAGGGTTGTCTCTAAAATTCTATATATCTGTCTACACCCTTCACCCTCTGTCTCACCTCTACACTCTTGTGCGGGTAAATGGTATTATCTTTTGGGGTTCTAAGTCATTAATAATTCCATGCAGTGGTTGACTGAGTTAAACAGACCATATTGTATTCTTCTGATTATTTTTTATTAAGATGTGTCTACTATTTACCCAGTATTTTGCAGAAACAACCAAACTAGAGTATTAATTGCTTTACTTGTGAAATTTAGTATATTGTAGTACAACATGGTAGATAAACTTTTAAAATGTGCTTCCTTAAGTGACAAGTGATATATATTATCTGTTTTTCAAAATTTAAAAAAAAAAACCAAAAAAACAAAAAAACAAAAAACAAACAAACAAAAAAAAACCAAAAACCCAAAAACATATAGTGTTTATTACAGAGAATCTAAATCCAGTCTTCTACTGGTTTCTACTCACAGTTTTTCTAACTTGGCTTTACATTTTTGTACTACTCCTTATCACTGTAATTCTTACTTCTTTCCTCATTAGTCATAAATAAAAGCTACTTTACCACTAGACTTCATGTAATTTCTTGCAGTTTTCCTTTTCATGGGTCGAAACTAAGACTGGCGTAGAACTTTACATTATGGAGTAGATGGTTTACTTTGGAGAACAACAGAAATAAAAACATTTGGGAATCTGAAAGCTGTGAAATAGAAATACATTTTATGGTGAAAATATGAGTGGACTCTAGATCTGCCTTTGTGTGTTTAACTTGAGCAGACTTTGATAACACTGTGCATAGGATCAAAATGAACAAGTAAAAAAACACAGAAAAAATTATGCAAACATATTTACAGCCAAGAAAAGTAAATGGTGAAATAATAAAAAGTATCACGGCTCATACAACAGAGAGAAAAAAAAAAAGTTTTGCATTAATTTAGTAATTTAGTTTTGTATTTTGCCATAAATTGCAAGTTTATATGTATTTCTCTGAACTGGCTTCAGGATAAAAGCCATCGTTCTGTGAAGGGGGTGATTATGCAGCACCTAGAATATCCGGCTTATACTGGCATTCAACTGCAGTTCAGACTTCTGTTCCCAAAATCTTTAGTGAATCTTTTGGGTCTTTCTGTTATCAGCTTGCTTCTCAGCAGGCTAGAAAATGCTTGTCTCTCACAGAAGTCTATCATGTGCTTTGCCAAACCACATGGATGCTGGCAGTTAGCATTTACTGATGAGAGATGAGTACTGATACCATAGTTGCCATGGTGTAAATACTAAACATGAAATAGTAGGATCCTTGTCACAATAGGCACATTGAATAGCTCAGTGCTAATGTGACCATATTTCCCAGGAAGCCCTTGATTTTCATTGTCAGATGCCTGTCATAACCTCCCAGTTAGGTTTACAAAAGCTGGACTTTCTTCTGGCTTTTGGAAACCTGGCCAGGGCTTGGATTTCTGCCACTTCAGGGAGCTGCCAGCCAGTGGAGCATATGGATCTTACAAGAAACAGGCGCTTCTTTACCAAGCTGGAGGGTGACTGTAAAAAGTGGCAGGGCTAATCAATTTACTGGCACATCCCAGATTATACACAGCACAGGGAAACCTTTTGTAGAATCACATCAGTGTATGTGCAATGAAGCAGTAAGCAGTCACACATAGTGAGCTGCGAAAGGCAGCTTATGCCTTATGAAAGACATAAGAGGAAGCTAGAACTCTCTAACATTTTGCATTTAGATCATTTAACACAGCTAAACTTTCTAATGCCTCCTTTTACTTTCCTGCCGTTTACTTTCCTGGGTTTCAAATTCCCACCTTTTTTGTATCTTGTCACTTTTGATGTATTGGATTTGATTCCCCAAACTTCATTGCTGTTGTCCCTCCCAGAATCGTCTTCTCCATCTAACCCCAAGTCTTTTGCTGAATCTATTGCTTCTTCAACAAAAAAATCCTATGCTGTGACCTGATGGGAGATTTCATAGTATCACAGACTTAAGGCCAAAAGGAACCATTAGATCATCTGATCTGACCTCCTGCGTCGCAGAGGTTATTCCATGGTTTTGTATTCTTCTGTGGACATTAGCTTAGTTTTTTAACCTTCAACCCTAATTCTTCATGTCTCCATAATCCTTTTTTTTTTTATAAGCTTTACCCTATGTAAAATTTTCAATCAGGCTATTATTTTTCACTAATATTATCAATAAAATGTAAGTATGGAATTGGCAGCCTTTTTATTGTGCTCATTTATCTGTAGAGGTTTCAAAGATTCTAGTAATCAACACTACTCTATGACACCTAAAGGACAAAATCCTAATCGATAGAATCTATCCTTGGGTGTTAGTCATAAAGGACATATTGAGAAATAAGTAACAAAAAGTCCACAGTTTTAAAGTCAGAAAGAATAAAGCAGCTAATCACTTTTTTTTCTTTCAGTCACCCACACGATATCTAAAGACAGCTGAGAAATTCAGCTGTAATACTAAATGCCTGTAAGCTTTTCAGAGGTGTTTAAAAAACAAATGTGCACAGTAAGAAAGTTTTTTCGTAATATTACTGTCTTTTTTAATGGTACAATACCATTAGTCAAATATTCAGTTCATTGAATTTGCTTGAATGCATACTTATGGAGGAAAATATGATTTTGAAATTCTTCACCATCTATTTTTGAGTTCTTTATCACAACATATTAAATGATAGCACACTGCATGTTTCATATCTTCAGAGAGAGAAATGTCAGTGTTCTGTAAAATATGTGATCCGAAATACTTTCATATTAACATTCTAACATACACAATTCAGTTAATTTTAATTATCATAGTGTTGATGTACTATAAACTGACCACCAAACAATATTAGACTTTTTTTCCAACTGTCAAAATATAATGTATTGAAAACACTAACCCAGAAAATGTATACGGATTTTCTAGAATTAAATCAATATACATGCATATTATAGATGCATAAAGTGAAGTTCCTAAACGTGATTGTGTAATAAAGACTATGGGAATATGTCTTCTGTAAACACCGATGTCTACACTTTTATTCTTGAAATAGGAATAACATCTATTGTATCATGAAAATGGTACAATAACCTTTTATGACATGGCAGGTTTTAGGAATACTGTATATTCTATAGGCTGCAAATGCTGTTTTGCAACTATTTGATCCTCAGTTTTTGATCCTGGTCTGACCAAAAAAAGAACAGACCCTTATTTTGTACCCCAATTACAAAAGCTTCAGAATTCTTAAAATGGGAATGGTAAAATATATGCAGAGGTTACTGTGGTTTTGGTGTGATAATTGCTGGAACAGGTCATTATTTTCTTGTCTATACCCGAGCAGTCATCAAAACCCACAATCACGTATTTCCAAGAAAGTGTTTCAAGTCAGTGTTTCAATTTGACTTTAGTCTTCCTGCTTTCAAACGAAGGATTTTAAATCATGGATTCTAAGCCCATCACTTGTATATCTAGTGTAGTGCTTTATTAAATGAGGACTTAAGAAACTGTGTTTTGATCTTTTCACTTCTACTTTTCTAAATATATTCAGAAATTTAAGGGAAATCACACATTTAATAGCCACATCTGCTGGGAAGCAGGTATTGGTTTCTAAGTAATTGCACATCTTAGTATTTAATTTCCTAGTGTCTTATGTTTCACCCCTGGATAACTTGTCCTACCAAGCATTATGAGACAGGAGCCATCATTTTAAATGCATCCCATATAGCAAGAATGATATCCATTTTACTCAGGACTTACATCTTCATGTGTCAATGACGAAAATCCTTTTTTTTTTTTTTTTTTTTTTTTATTGTTTTGTGTGTGTGTGTGTTTTTTTTTTATAGCTGTGTTCCATGGCATCCTAAGGGAGAAACTGAAAATTATTCATATGAGTCTTTGAATTATTTGTTTTTCTCTGTTTTCTAGGAGGAATCTAAAGGGCTGCTAAACTGTTTACTACTAGTCATCTGGAGTCAGCTGAGTGGATTCACCTGTGATTCCGGTTCTTATTCAGTCACAAATTTCAAATGCAAATATAAGATTGGAATGTTAATCCACTCTTGTCTTTATATTTTACAGAGGTGCTAGAATAACCTCATATCAAGATGCTAAGGTTCCTCTACTGAGTCCAATAATGCAAGACATAACTATGAGCCTGTCTTTCCTTTTGCCTGGATTCATTTGCAGCCATGTAGGACTGGGTCACAGGAACATCACAAGAAAGTTGATCTTTGTATCTGTAAGAATCTGTCAGAATTATAACAATAATCTAGAATTAGGGGGGAAAAAAAAGGAAAAGAAAGAAAGAAAAAAAACCACTAAGAAACGACTTGATGGACTCAACTCATTTTTTTACTAGATAGCTACTCATAAGTACGCATAAAAGGAACAAGGGTAAGGACTGCCACAGTAGCGTTAGTAAAATCCAGCCCCAGCAACTTAGGTGAAAGGTTATGCAGATGCAAGTGAAAAACAAACCACCGAATTGCAAACAGAAAGGTCCTTAGCGTTACAGAGATTAAGACACCTGCGACACTGTGCAACAATCCACCACTTGATTTCCCCCAGGGAATCACTGTTCAGGATAGTGGCCTCAGACACTGTTCTCTCAGCACACAGGGTTGCAACCTGGTCTGTCACCCGGGGCAGCCTGCCCACTCCGGAACCTGCTCTAGACTACTTCAGGGGTGAGAAATCACTGTGGATGTAATGCGGGCTTCCTGCTCTTTTTGCTGTTACCAATACACAACAATGCAGCTATAAACATAGAAAGACTAACACTGTAGCAGATATAAACAGTATTAAGATAAGGTGTAACGCTAAACATAATAGTCCAGAAGCTGACGGCAGCCATCTGACAAAGATGTAATATGAATGGGAGATGTACATAAGGGGAGCTATGTACATGGTATGTACTAAGTTAGTGATTGTGCAGATAGTGATTCTAGCATGATGGATGACTTGATATGTGGTCATACACTACTAGTGCAATTAATTCAGCAACTTTGGTGTCAATTGCCAGAAAGAAGAGAGCTTTATCCTGGAGTACATGATCCTGTACAGCTACCACTGGTTCATGAAAGTCCAATTGCTTTCTGCTCATAATTGCTGATTAATTCTTTTGTTCTACAGCTTCAATGAGGTATCTGAGTGTTATGTACCATCACTCTGTTGACATGCCCGTACTCCATGTCTGAGGCATGCTAAACTTACACTGTCATCTTACCAGGAGGGCACTGCACATATAATGTCATTATCATTATTTAATACTGTTGTGGATTATTTTAGCAGGGTTCATATGCACGTTATTGCCGGAGTACAGTCATCATAGCCACACAAATCCTTGAGCTTGACGATGGGTGCATGACACATCCATTGCAGTGGCTGACATTTTTCATGCCCTCGCTGCCTATTAAATGGACAGAACTATCTGCCCACTTTCCCACTGGGTGGCTTGTCCACTTCCTGTTATATTACATAGGGTAAAAGAATACATATAAAGTGTTAGAAAAAGGTTCAATTACATATTGTGTTATTTACTCAGACTGTGAATACTAACTTATCTGCTCAGAATCTGCCATTTCAAAAAAAAAACATTAATCAGATAAAGGGACCCCCAGGGAATAATTTCAGCTGCAAATGCAGATTGGTGAGGGCAGGTCCTGTTTCTTTTATTTCTCATCTTTTTTTTCTTCCTGGCAGTGATGCCTTCAATGTGTTCTGTATAAGGTTGCTCACATTTTCTGCTTCTCTGTGCATTTTCAATGCCTTGCTTGCATTGACCTCACAGGTTTTATCTACACTAGGCAATTAAACTGCCTTCAGCTGTGCCCTTACATCTTGAGGTGAAGCTATTGAATTTATCTTACTTTTGGCAACAGTACATTATTTATTTGTTGTTTTTCTGTTGATTTTCAATGGCAATAATGAATCATTTTTGTACTTCATAGCATATGCTTGCTTGTTTTCCCAGCTCCATACCCTTTGGAATGTCCTTCACATTTCTGGTCTCTGGTGAGGAGACATGCTGAACTTCCTTGAAGCTGAGAACATCATGTAGGGGAGGAGAGACCTTGTACATGTCTGGAATATAGAGACAGGGCTGAGAAGTACGGCCTAGCTTCAGGGTCAAGGAGGAGAGAAGAAAGGGAAAATAGAGCACAGGGGGCTGAAGGTGACCTTTCACATACTGTAATCAAAGGGAGGCTTATTGTTGCTGGTACAACATGTGGAAAATGATGCACCCATATAGATACAGTGATACGTCAGGACTGACTTCAGAAGTGACAGGCTCAGCTATGGTAGTCACCCTGAAGTTCGTTTAGCACGAATATGTTGGGGTCATAGGATATAGCCTCAGGCAGTGGTAGCTTACACTAGTTTTTCTTTTTTCCTAGAAGTCCTTGTAATTCCTTCTTTTGTTTCTCCCCAGTGATTCAGTTTGTTACAGCATATAAATGAAACAAGACGAGGATGGGTTTTACACAGTAGTGACAAGTATAAGTCCCTTTAAAAAGCTGTGTAATGGGCCCAGACAAGTCAAAGTTACTATGGCATGTGGGATAGTCTTTCTGGGAGTGCAGTAAGACATAGGGGTTGCACAGGACATGGAAAAGGCTGAGGTACTAAATGCCTTCTTTGCCTCAATCATTACTAGCAAGACCGGCTTTCAGGAATCTCAGGTCCCAGCAACCAGGGGGAAATGCTGGAGTGAAAAAGAGGTACCCTTGGTGGAAGACGATGAGCTTGGAGAATGCTTGAGCAAACTGGATATACAGAAGTCCATGGGTGCTAATGGCATGCACCCACAAGTGCTGAGGGAGTTGGCAGATGTCATTGGGAGGCTATTCTCAAAAATCTTTCATGACTGGGAGAAGTGTTCGAAGACTGGAGGAAAGCAAATGCTTCTCCTATCTTCAAGAAGGGCAAAAAGAAGGACCCAGGGAACTACAATCCAAACAGCCTCACCTCAATCCCTGGGAAGGTGGTAGAAATGCAAATCCTGGAAACCATTTCCAGGCACGTTAAGAACAAGAAAGTCATCAGGCATAGTCAGCATGGCTCTATGGTTATGCTTAACCAACTTGATAAACTTCTATGATTAAATGACTGGCCTGGTAGATAAGGTGAGAGCAATGGATATTGTCTACCTGGATTTCACTAAGATCTATGACACTTCATCCCATAAGATCATCATAGAGAAGGTGTTGATGTACGGGCTAGATGAGCAGACAGTGAGGTGGATTGAAAACTGGCTGAATGGCCACACCCAGAGGGTGGTGATCAGTAGAACAAAGTCTAGTTAGAGGCCAGTAACTGCCAGTGTACCCCAGAAGTCTACACTGGGTCCAGTCCTGTTTAACTTCTTAATGATCTGGATGATGGGGCAGAGTATGCCCTCAGCAGGTTTGTAGAAGTCACCAAAGTGGCAGGAGTGGCTGCTGTGCCAGATGGTTGTGTTGCCATCCAAAGAGATCTTGAGAGGCTGGAGAAATGAGCCAACAGGCCACATGAAGTTCAACAAGGAGAAGTGCAACGTTCTCCACTTGGGGAAGAACAACCCCAAGTACCAATGTATGCTGGGGCCAGACAGCTGGAAAGCAGCTTGGCAGAAAATTACATGGGAGTCCTGGTGGACACCAGGTTGAATATGAGCCAACAATGTGCCCTTGCAGCAAAGAAGGCTAATGGCATCCTGGGCTCCATTAGGCAAAGTATTGCCAGTAGACAAAAGGAGGTGATCTTTCTTTACTCAGCACTGGTAAGGACACATCTCGATTGCTGTGTCCAGTTCTGGGCACCTCAGTACAAGAGCAGGAGACAGTCCAGCAAATGGCCACAAACATGATTAAGAACTGGAACATCTCTTCTATGAGGAAAGACTGAGAGAGATGGGACTGTTTGGCCTAGAAAAGAGAAGGCTCAGGAGGATCTTATCAACATACATAAATGCCTGAAGGGAGGGTGCAAAGAGGATGGAGCCAGGCTCTTTTCAGCAGTACCCAGTGACAGGAGAAGAGGCAATGCGCACAAACTGAAACAAAGGGTGGTCCTTCTGAACATCAGGAAACACTTTATTTTCCAGTCAGAGGGTGACCAAGCCCTGGCACAGGTTTCCCAGAGAGATTGTGGAGTCTCTGTCCTTGCAGATATTCAAAAGTCATCTGGACACGGTCCTGGGCAGCTGGCTCTAGGTGACCCTGCCTAAGTGAGGAGGTGGACCAAATGACCTCCAGAGGTCTCTTCCATCTTCAACAGTTCTGTAATATTTAAATCCCTGTGGCATAATTATTCAATTAGAAATCTAAAGATGTTTGCTTCCAAACTCGAATATTTTGCAGAATCATTAGCTATTTTGTGCTAATTAGAAGTCAGTTTCAAGTGAGTAACAAAAAAACAAAAAACACCTTCAATATGCAGAACTTATATAGAGCATCATGTAATAGGAATTCTTCTTAATTTGACATTTCATTAACTGAGTAGTTCATCACTTGACATTATGTTAGACAGCCTTAAGACTGACTTCTGAAAGCTCAGAGTTGTTTTCTCCATCATAAAATGTTCCAGGCAGTAGCTTTTTTGCTTGCTTAATATTTTTATAATTCGGCATTACACTCCTAATTACAAGTAATATCAAAGCAATCAAAACAAGTGTAGAAGAAGAGTAAACTGTGCAAGATACCCTGTCTACTGATAGATCACATCATTTTCAAATAATGAAAGTGACAGGAGTCTTACCGTGAAGTTATCATATGCATTTTCTAAGTAAATACTAATGTATAAAGTAAATCTGATGTACAAATACATCTAGTCTTGAGACTTGCTTTTTTCTCAGAAAGCTGCTATGTTTGTTTTTAGTGAAGGTTGAGTAATAATAATTGAAACAGTTGTTAATTGCTGTTGCTTAGTGCTTTCATAGAGGCTTTCAAAAATGTTAACTATTGTTGACTAATACTCTTTTTAGAAAGTTATCTTATTTTGCAGATGAAGAAACTATGCTTTTTTTTTTTTTTTTTTTTTTTTTTTTTTTTAAGACTCATGGAGAAAATCTGTGATAATATTAAGAACAAAACTCAGATCCTCTTGGTGAAACTAACCTTAACCTTTTGTACTAAAATGTAAAAATCCTGTAAAATTTCAACCTCTGATCCATAAGCTTGTACTTTTGCCAAGTTCGTTTCTCTGTTTAAAGGACTTTGGTTCTGTTGAAAGACCGTTCATGTATGTCACAAGTTAGAAATTCATTTCTTAATGGTTTGTGGATTTTTGAGCAGAAGTTTGACTGCCATGAATTATGAGCAAAAGTAGAATATTTCTATTACATTTTTCTAGCAAGGTGAAGTTTTTTAAGAGATATGCTTGCAAAACTTTGGGCTTTTTTGATATCTCTAATGATGATTGTGCACTTTTCCACACAATCAAATAGTTTCATTTCTACAAGGTTAGAACTGTCTTTAATAACAGAGTCCAAGTATTACTACAGGCACAAATCCAGATAGGGATTGAATAGGTTATTGCATTTCTGTTTTGCAACCATAAATTTAAGCTAAATATTTGGTATTAGGATATTGATGAGCACAAAGCTTTCTTTTAAAAGGCACATCACATTTTTGTAAGAAATATGATAAGATTAACTTACATATTTTGTAAGAAATATGTAAGTTAATATGATAAGATTCCTAGCAAAAGAATTCATGTCAGATATGGATCACAGTTCTGATAAAATCATAGCTTGAACTGTGCGTGCAAAGGTATAAGTGCATAATCATTTTAAGGGCACATTTTAAGTCGCTTTCGACAGCAGTATACACTCATTGCAGGCCTCTAACTGTTGAAAAATGTGTTTAAATAAGTACCCTCATGCCTTGCATTAAACAATCTTGTATGACTTCTTTCCTGATGAGTAAATTTCATAGAAGAAATATAAAAAGCGTGTTTGTTAATGAACATTTTTTTGGGTTACATAGAAATCTCAGTTAAATATGTAAAACAATCAACCCACCTCTTAGAAAACCCAGACAGAAAAGGGACAACTAAAATGGAATCTAGAAATGAATAAAGGAAGTAGTCTAGCTTTGTTGTTCAATTCTTTTGTTATATTTTTTAAATGATCTATGTTTTGGATTTTTCAATGAGATTTGCACTGGCTATTGCTGCAATAAAAAGTTGATGTTATTAGAAACAGGAAGACCACATTTATCATTTTCTTGATTTTTTTTTTTTATTATGATCTGTAAATGCTTTTATTGCAAGTTGAGCACAATCAGTATTAAATATGCAGTTCTTATAGTAAAATATAGACCAATAGTGTCTCTTCTTTAATACTTATGCAATTATTGCCTAAATATGAATTTCCACTAAAAATATATTTTGAAAATATTTAAAATTTTGTCCTTATAGATCTTTATTTTATTCTTATTAAAAAAAAAGAAAAATATCTTAATGCAAATAGAAAGAAGATACATTGGGAAAACAAAACTTCTCAAACTCTATAAGCTACAATAATCACATTGTAATTAGCAAGAAGTCTCTAAATTCCTAAAATGATGATATGTAGGTAAACTATTGCATTGACTTCTATTGTCACTAAGCAGGGGTTTTGGAATTGAAAAAAACAATAAACTGAAACTTTTCAGATTCTATAGTGACTCAATTCAGAAAGTGGCATTAAAACATCAGAATTCAGGATTCATTCCCTCAACTTTATGTGATGGAATATAAACTTTTATCTGCAACACTAGTGAAAATGATTGTTCCTGGAATGAAAAATCTGAAGAAGGATCTGTGCTCAGAAGTAGTCAAAAATACCCAGTGGAATAACAGAAATTATAAGAACTTGGAGAACATTGTTACTCCACTGCGTATATTTGTGTTTAGCTATGTTCTGATTACTGAGATCAGACCTGCTCTCTTTCTCCTCTTTCCATAGCTGAAAAAGATTTGGAAAAGGTGCAAAGAAGTGCAAGTATGACCAAGGACTGTAGCAAAAGTTGACTAAGAGAAATGAATGATAGCATAAAAAAATTGGACATCTTTGAATCTGTGAATGGCATGAGGAAGACAGTTGTTTGCTGTCTCTCCCAAAATACAAATTAGGAAACATTGTATGAAGCTAGCAGATGGTAGCTAGAGAATAAACATAAGGAGGTGGCTCTTCATAAAATGCATACTTCAATTGCATAACTTCTTGCCATAGAACCCTGATGAGTTTAAAAAATTTAATGGACATTCAAGAGATGATGGATAAGTCTGTGTTGTGAGAAAAGGGGCAGAGCAGTTTTGGCAGAAAATAAACCCCCTTGCGTTCTGACACTCCTCACTGAGGTGGGAGGCCAGGTGCGGCTGGGTTTAAATTCTGAGTGATGCCCAATTCAGCACTATCAGTCCAATCGCGTTTAATACGTCTTAAACTATTATGATTTGGATACACTAATAGTGGACTGCACCTTCAGTCTAGTCGTGCTCCTGAACTAGCACGGCCACTCTCGAGTCTTTGGTCGCGTTCAGTGAGAAACCGAAACGACTAGCTACTTAAACAGTGCAGTTTATTTAAACAACAGGTATACAGGTTCTTAGGATTGCCGGTGATAAATACACTGTCTGCAAAGCACGTGCAAATGAAAGTACTGTTAAATATACAAAACATGTGACAAAGTTATAAAGTCACAGTCTGGCTATAAATGTAGAAAAGAGAGTCTCTAGAGAAATTTCTAAGTTCCCCGAGGAAGCACTCGGTATAATCTAAGTCTTACCCAAAGGCGTCCCTATGGCAGGGGAAGAGAGGCTCAGCCCGTCGACTGATCCCAGAAGTCAGTGATGATGTAATTCTTTGCGATGGTGTCTTGCCTGGGTATTCACCCTCTCTCGGGCTATTTTTATACTATTTGTTATCTTCAAGGTGGAGTTTGAGTGACTTTAGTCATACATACTTTTATCATGATTGGTGTAAATTTTTCTCGCTTCACAATTAAAGGTATAGTTTACGAGAAATTCAGGGCGCAGACTCAAGGAGGAGTGGTCGCACCTTGGAGGCAGGTAGCCTTCGGGATGGAGGTGTGTTTTGGTATTATAATGACATTATAATGAGCAAAGTTCTCACAAAGGACAGCATTTCATCAAAATTTGACAAGATTTTGGCTCCAAGTATCAAGCGGGCAGCTAATTGGCGGCTTATCTGTTTCATGGTATCACCCCATTCCCGTATCTGCTATACATCATAAGGTAAAGCCGCGGAATAATTGCATCCCATCCCGTACCTCATGTAGCTTATCAGGGAACCACAGATGTTGTATTCTTCATGCCAGCTGCAGTTGTTTTCTACCTCAGAAGCCTCTTGATTTTATACTTTTCCTTAATGTGTGAACAATGCTATATTTCTGTATTTTTAGCCAATTTAGTATTTATTCCACAGTCTGAGCAAAAGAAATCCATCAAAAGATACTAAAAACGTAGAAAGTTTTATTTGACAAGTTACTCAGATGCAGATTGTTGCAGACTGGGAAACTATTTGTGAGAAGTATCACCAAATGCTTACCTTATCCTATACTCTATTCCTATATGCTCTTATCTCTGTGTTGTTGAGTACTTTTGGAGCCAGGACTCTAAGCTAGACAAACTTTTGGACCAAACTCTTATGTCCATTCTTATCCTATGGTGTTATTTTCTTTTCTGATCTTATGTTTGGATATTGAGAATTTGATTATTCAACAGCCAGACAGAAGATGGCAACACTGATCACAGGGAATCTAAAAAGGAAGAGCCAGATTTTTAAACTCTTGTTTTCAGTCATTGTGTGATTATTCTTTAAAGATTTTTAAAACTTTATGGGAAATAAGTTCATGAAGTTTAGATTTAAATTCTGACTTTATGAGTTTTTAATAAGTTTTTAATAATTAACATTTCCAAAACAGTTCACATTGAGATCTCAATAACCTTCACAAAAATAATATTCTGAAAATCATGAAATCCATCTTGCAACCTAGGAAAAAGAGACACAGAAATATTGACTTGCACATGACAACACAGGAAATACAGCAAAATTTTAAAAATGGAAAAGACAGGAATTCTACTCCTTTATTTTAATTAAAATAGAGAAATAAATAAATAAATAAAACACAACAAAAAAACGGAATCACAACTTTCCCTAAAGGGGCCAAAATACTTATTCTAGAAAAATGCAGGAGATCACCCTTTAAGTGCAAATCAGACTTAGTAGTGACAATATTGCCACTACTTTAAAGTACTTCAGAATGCTTAAATATATATCAGAAGCTGTGTTGTTTTTTTTTTTTTTTGCATTATTGCTACTATTGAAATAATTATTCTATAAACGAAAAAAATATTGAATGTGAATGTTTCTGCAATAAATGTCTAATTGTCCAGCATTTAAAAAAAAAATTCCCCAACTATTATTATGGGAATATAAAAGCACTGGTTGTTCACTTTGAAGGTGCAGTTTTATTTCTGGGCTGGTGTATGAAAGTAGACTTCTATGAATCTCCTGCTGTGTTCCCCGGCTGGCCAGCAGAATTAATTAATAATAGAGTGACAGCCCTTCATAGTAGCTAGTATGGTGCTATATTTTGGATTTGTGATGAAAACACTGTTGATAACACTCTCATGTTTTAGCTATTGCTAAGCAGTGTTTACACCGTGTCAAGGCTTTTTGCTGTTTCTCACACCACACCACCAGCGAGTAGGCTGGTGGTGCACAAGAAGTTGGGAGGGGACACAGCTGGAACATCTGACCCTAATTGACCAAAGGGATATCCCATCCCATATGACATCTTGCTCAGCAATAAAAGCTGAGGGAAGAAGTAGCAAGGGCGGATGTTTGGAATTATGGCGTCTTCATAAGTAACCATTACATTTCCTGGAAATGGCTAAACACCTGACTGGCGATGGGAAGTAGTAAATGAATTCTTTATTTTGCTTTGCTTGTGTGTGTAGCTTTTGCTTTCCCTATTAATCTGTCTTTTTCTCAACCCACAAGTTTTCTGACCTTTACTCTTCTGATTCTTTCTACCATCCTGCTGTGGAGGAGTGAGTGAATGGCCGTGTGGGAATTAGCTGCCTACTGGGGTTAACTCACAACTTAATCTACTTTAAAATGAGATGAATTTCACCTTACTTCACTTATTATAAACAGATTCTAGGTAACCAGCACAACTGTAGATAACTTCATTGTAGATTTGTACATTCATTCTTCTAAAACGTAATTGGACTATATCCTTTTCCCTGTAAGAACCAAATGAAATTCCACCTACATTTCTAGAGTGGTAAATGTAAGGTTTACTAAAAATCCTTAACTAACTCCCTTTCAGATGAATTAAATGTCTCTATGTTTGTTGCAAATCTGAAATATATAGATATTACAGAATTTATGACTTAAACCAAAATGTTTTGTTTTGCATACACTGATTTCAGCAAAGTTCTCGAGTTCTGCTCCCAGTCACAGAATCATGACAGAACTCAAAACTTCTCAACCACAGACACACACTTCTCCTACTCCAGAGCTCTTAGATGTCATTCCTGATGCTTTTGGGTTCTTTTCAAAGCCATGCAACATTACCATGCCCCGAATCCTTTTTACTGCATCTACTTTTATCCCGGAAATTGCAATTTCTCACTGTATTTTACCACTCCTTTTAGTTCCTTCTAGTGTTTTCTGCATGGATCTTTTCTTTAAAAGAGAGTAACCCCACCTTTTTTTGATACATTGTTATTAATATTTTAGATACTTTAAGGTGAAGAGAGAGGAAATTAAAAAAAAAAAAGAAAACCAGCATTGTTATATAGACCCATAGAGAGTAAAATGAATCTCTTCTACATCTAAGATAGATATTTATGAATTCTTTATAATTTGGGTTCATCAGAGGCACACTCACTGCATTTAAAACAGGTTTGTAAAGAAATCGGACTTCTAGATTCATCGCAGAGGAATGCTCCATTGGTGAATAAAAACAAAAGTATTGAGGCTGAATGCTGGCAAGAAATTATTTTTTTTTTTTGATGGAAATATAAGTCACTAAATGCAAAATAAAACAAAATAAACTACGCTTTTGGGAAATTAAATTTTCTTAAAACTTTAGAAAAAAATCTATATTCTAATCCGTTTATAAAAATGCAGAGTAACTGACTTGCCAGACTTAGAGCGTTGCATTCATTGCTTCTTTTTATTCTATGTCATCAAATTTGCTAGTCGTTCTACTTTTATGAAAAGTTTCAGCTTTCAGTGAAATTATTGTATATCCAGTAGAGAAAAAGAATGAATTAAAATGTGAGTAAAAGTTTCATGATGAAATATGCTAAGCTGAGTTTAAAATAACTTGCTTATTTTTCAGTCTTCATTCTTTGTGAAAGTGGTTTCTTCTTTTCTGTCTTCTAAACCTGAAGGTGTAACCATGTTCAGTCATTCTGAAAGAACTTTGTTTAGACAAACTAGCAATAATCTTCTGCTTCAGAGGTAATTTCAGATTATTACCATTTAACTTTTTGTTATCTTCTCAGTATCTTCTCAAAAGAGAGAAGTTAACACCAGTTTTTTATTCCACAGCTCTGAAACTTGATATTCACTATTTTGCAGACAATGAAGAAGAAAACGCAAATGACATTTTTCAGCAATTTCTTGATTTCCAGATAACATTCTTCCTTTCTGTATTAGGGACAATATCATCATCAGTCACCCGGACAATAAGGTGGAATCACCAGCAGCAATTTTGTGGGTGATATTAAATGAGGAGGAAATGATGGTATGTTGGGGGACAGGGTTGCCATTCAGAAGGACCTCAGAAAACTGTACTAATAGACCAACATAAAAAATGCAAAGTCCTTCCTGAGTCAAAATAACCTCAGTATAGTCTCAGAACTGGTCGGATAGAAAGCTTCTTTATAGAAAAGGTCCTGGGAGTCCTCAGGTAGAACAAGTTGAGCATGAGCCAGCAGTGTACCCTGGCAGAAAGAAAACTAATTGGGCTGCCTTAGCAAGGGTGTAGTGAACAGGTCAAGGATATTATTATTCTGCTCTATTTGATACTTGTGAGATTGCCTCTGGAATCCTGTGTCCAGTTTTGGACTCCCCAGTACAAGGAAGATGTCAGTGAATGAGAGAATGTCCAGCCAAGGGACACCACGGTGATCAGGGGTCTGAAGAATAAGATGTATGAAGAGAGTCTGAGAGAGCTGGACTTGTCCAGCCTGAAGAAGAGAAGGCTGGGGCAAGGAAGTCACATTATTCTACCACAACTTAAGCGGGTGTTGTAGGCCTGATGGAGTCAGACACTTATCATACGTGCACAGCAAAAAGACAAGAGGCAAAAAAAATGAGGTTGCATGAAGGGAAATTCCTACTGGATACAGACATTCTTCACAGTGAGAGGTTAAGCACTGGAACAGCTTACTTCAAGAGATTACAGAATTTCTGTCTTTGAAGATGTTCAAAACTCAGATAGATAAGGCCATGAACAACCTGAACTAATATTGAAGTTGCTCCTGCTTTGAGCAAGACGTGTGACTAGATGACCTTCGGAGGTCCCTTTCAACCTCCTTTTTTATGTGATTTTATGGTTCTTTCCATTTTTAGTCTACTTCACCACTTTTTTCATTAAAGTAACCGTTCTGAAAATCTTATCTGTAGGGTCCTGTATATATATGTGTGTGTGCCAATGATTATACATATACATGTACATTATATATACATATATAAACTTTGTTCAGGAAAATATCTTAGATTGAGTTACTGCCAACTCAGATAATTCTCATTAAGCCCTTTTCTCCAAATCAGTTTGTAGTGACTGAATCCTAGATAAATTGAGTAGCTTAAACTGCATAGAATTTAGATTATTAATGATTCATTTTCACAAATTCTGTTCTGAAATGGTTATTTACAGTTATACAAGGAGACTATAGAGTACTGAAGTCATCCTTCCCCTGAGCGTAAGAACATACAAACCCTCTACTGACATATGTAAAATGAATAATGAAAGTCACTGTCATCATTAACCAAGGCCAGGACAGGTATTATTTTCCTCAAGGTGTGATAATATGTGGACTTTCAAGGCACAAATAACTTTATCTAACTCTAGATATGTCAAATTTAGACATAAAAATTCAGTTAGATGAACTTAATTCTTAAAGTGCCTGTTTCATTGTATGGTTTAAAAAATGAGTTTAGACATTTTAGGCCAGCTGTAAACATCTAATAACTATTGGGTGTCTAACGTCAAATGAAATTAAGTTCACAGTATGTAATGTTTTATAAATTATAGTAACGGGAGTACATTTGTATTAGAATAAAATAAATATAATAGCTTAACCAAGTCACTGGATAAAAAGAAAAATATAGTATAATGATTTTTGAACATTATTGTGTCTTCAGAGATGTAATGAGCAATTTTCTAATTTTCCATAAGGCTGATGTAAATCTTGTGAAGATAAAAACAGAATGTATATAAAATTAAATGCTGTTTGCATTAGAACAGCCATTTAAAATCTTGGGCAAGCTATAGTTCTAAATTAAATTAATCTTTCCTCAGATATGTATATATATATATATTAGATATTTAACATTTAAAGGCACCACATGGCTTATAAGCATTTGAAAAGAAGCAAAGGAAATAATATTAATTTTAGGATATTGGACTTCTTTCTAAGACATTTAAGTGGTTCTTTGGGAACCAGCTCTGATTTCACAACTACGTGAAAGCAGAGTTGTAAGGTCAGGAAAGTGCTTGAGAATCTGGTTGCCGCATGGAAACAAGGATAGGTGGTATTATTTCATTAGCTTTCTACCTGATCACTGCTTGGCTTTCTTATTGTATCAGTTTGCATTGTTGTTTTCCACAGAATATTACATATATAAAAATGAATGCTGAGGAAGCTGATCTATTTTCTCCAAAACAACCAAAGAGTTTGAGACAATGTGTGAAACTGATTATGAGAACAATTTCAAACAGCTTTTGGGAAATGATTTGAAATTAGTATATTTAAAAGAAGTCATTTGCCTTGAGGAATAACCTAAATTCTTTACCTAAATTCACAATATTAATTTAGATACAGTTTAATTCTATACAGAATAATGTGAGATAGTTCAGTTTATGCAATCATTTCATGACTTCTTTAATTAGACTGTGATCAAAACCTACTTCTGTAAGCTTTGAAAGCTCATATATCTAACTGCTGTCAGTCTAAGTTGCACCTGTGTTAAATATGTATATATTCTGGACCTCGTTGGATATCTCCACCCATTTTTTGATTGTCTTGTTTGTCATAACCATTAAAATATATTTAGCCACGTTTAATAACAAAAGAAATTAAAATCATATGAGTGGGTGTTTATGGAATCAGGTAACTTTGAGAGACATTTAAAATTCTCATTCACCCAAAATATCAATATAGTTGAATGTATATATCATTTACAAGTGCTTCTGAGTATCATGATGGCTACATACCTTCAAGAAGTTGCAAAAAAGCCCACAGCTATCCAACAATGAAGAAAAAACTTATTGATTTGATAGTGCTTTTGAAAAGTATCAGAAATCACTATTTATTTTCTCATTTTAACATAGAGCTGAAGTAAAAAATCTTACCAAATTCGAATTTTTCATGTAACAAGAAATGTGTCCAGATTGACAACTTGTATGCAAAGTCTCTGATGCAATTTCAAATGGTCAAGTTATTAATAACCCCTGAGAATTGCAGCTTCTGAAAGAAATTATGGAAGAAGCTGAGCTATAGGGCTGTTGACACTATTCCAAAATAACAGCATATCTAGCTGTAACAGTAATTCAAACTGACCACAGCTGCTTTGTGAGAGTTGCTAAGGTGACTTCTTCCTTGCAAAATCTTCTTTCTGACTTTTGGTGAGAGAATAATTATTCTTTAACTGTTTTAGTGATTCAGCCTTTTATAGGATCATAAATGTTAAGTCCTTTATGTTCTACCCCTTGAATTTTCTTCTGCTTCCACTAAGTCTCTTAGAAAGAGAGAGCTAGAGAGATTTTCAGGTCATAGGTCATAAAAGCAGTCAATTCTTGGACATTTTTATCTTAAAAAGAAGAAAACAAGATGAAAAATTCTTTATGCTTTAGGTAACTTATTTCACCTTAGTTTTGATAGTCTTCTATAGCTGTTTCAAATATGCACATGTAGAGGGTTATTAAAGTAGCTATTTCTGCAAGTCACAGAGACTGTAGTAGAAATCCAGACAAAAATTACTAAATCAATATTTTTAGTATGTGTTATTTACCTTCAGTGAATGAAAATAAGTGCCTTGCACCTGCAAAAATTATTAAAAAAAAAATGTAAGCTTTGCTTTTCTGCTTTTGATAAAAGAGTAAGGTGCCTCTAGTATTTACAGTGTGTTCCTAGTAATTTCTTGAAGGATGAAACAGTATACTGTATATCCCCTAAAGGAAATATTGAGTTTTGACATGTAGAAGCATAAGTCCATTGCTTTTATGTAGGTGAATTCTGCTGTACTTAGGCTTGTATTTATGTTTCCAAAGTGATATATGAGCTCTTTAAGCAAGTTTGGGTGATGAATGTCACATGAACATTCGTGCTTACAAAGTGAATGTATAAAAATGTTTTTCTATACGTGTAAGCATATAAATTTACCTGATTGCTTTTGATAGACGAAGATCTGGTCTAAATTTTACCCCATGACTCTTAACAGTGTTCCTGAACACAAGCACATGAGCAAACATAGAATTAAAACCAGATGTTAATATGTGTGGATGGAAGCACAGTTTCAGTACATACACTTGCACATGCATTACTGGAAACAGCGCAACAGCTTTTTAAGCTGTCATTCCGCATCTCATGAATAAGAGTATATGCTATAAATCCACTGATTTCAATGTTATTTTGCTAAAGAATTGTCAGAAAACTCACCTCACAGCTCCATCTGAGCAGAGGCAAAACAGATTATTGCCTTAGGTGAAGGATGTATGGAAGCAACAGAAGCACAATGCAGCTGCTGACATCTTTGCCTATTCCAGTGCTCTGGAAACCCTGTCCAACCACTGCCTCTGCTTTTAGATAAGTGAATGAAGTATGTGGCTTTTATTAGAGACCATTTTTCCTGACTTTTCCTCATTTATTTTCATAGTGATCCATCCCAGCTCCTTCTTTTCTGAATAGCAGTACCCTAACCCCAGCTTCTCATTCTTGGGGCAGCAAAATTTTGCTCTGTCTGTAACACTGGGAAACTATTAGCAGTCTCTGAATCATACCTTTATCTTCTGAGTACTCTGTCCCTTTTCTATAATGACAAAACTACACTGAAAAACCCTTTTGGTATCACGTATTTCCTATATTTCTGCTGAGAAAGGCAGGGAATGATACCTATTCTTCTATTTAAACGATTTTGTTAGGAGAATTAATCCCTCAAAGGACTGTTTCCACCATATCCCAGCAATTAGCACTTTTTCACTAATTACTGGAATGTGATCAATAAGTAACTACAACAGGTATTCCAATTTTCAACGTATTTCCAATTTTATAATATTCTCCTTTGCTGTTCTTTTTTTTTTGCAGAAGCACTCATTTTTCCCAGGCCTTCGTTTCAGATATATTCTACTTCGTTTTCTTTCTGTTATTTCTTAGGACTCAACCTTCTCTATTTAATGTCATAGTATTGAAAAACTCTATGGTATTATTTACACAGGCCTAAATCAAATATGCATTTAAACAGACAGATAATTTTAGGCACTGGTGTAGTCCGACATAAACCTAACGGATTGTTCACAATGTTAAGTGATTGCTATCATAGGTCTGTGTTTTTTGTTGCACCTTTGAGCTAGGTTGCTGCAAAAGATACAGGGCAGAATTAGACGACTTTGAGGAAATTATTAAAATTCTCAAATTATTTAATGTCTCAAATCCCAGATTTGTGAAATATTTTGATACAAACCACGTGCCTTGGAGGTTGACGCTCAGTCAATGACAAACTTTATTTTGTCAAGGTAAATACCCACTTGCTATACAACACTGCCTAAGAGTGATTATTGTTACCTATGGACCATTTTGCCTGGCAGTGACTAAATGCTGTTATAGCAAAAATGCCAAACGTTCTGAAAGAAATAGCGTCTAAGGCAATGTAGACAGTAAAAAAAAAAAAAAAAATCAAAATTTGCAAATGTTTTTTCAACATATTTCTAGGAGTTGTTAGTACAAGCTTGTCTTTACATTCAAAAGACAGTGGCTCTGCTTTCATTGAGTTACCCAAGGATTTCACAATATCCTAGATACATGTTGTGCTCATGTTATCTGGTCAATCAAAAAATATCATAAGTTAATCAAGCCCATGTAATTTCTTATGCAGATTTTTTATTAATCCCTGACCACATTCAAATAGAAGCAAAAGAGCTAACAATAAAAAGTTTTGTGAAAAGATCCAAAGTAAAAAAATAATAATTCAGCTAATACAAAGTGAAATGCACAGAAGTAGGTCTGCGACATGAACGTTGATCACAACTAATGAGCAGCAAGTAAAGCAAACAGAAAAAAATCTTTGGCCTTCCAAATGTGCATGAGTTAAAATCTCTGTAAGGACTACTTAATTTTCACGAGATTTTATACCCATGTGTATAGAATTTAGCAGGCTTTTAACTGAGCTGTTTAAGGAAAAAAGAAAGAATGGGGATGGAGGTCAGCACATCATTTGGCCTAGTCAGCATCAAGAAATCAGGTTAAGATAGGCACATGCCTCAGGTTTCCCCAGTCCAGTAAAGCCATTTAGCTTCCAATGTGCAATCACTCCAAATTCAATGAGAGCCACACAAGAGAGAAGGCAAGAAGCTGAAGCCTTTCACAGGGTATGTAGTATTCATGCAGGCTTGGTGGTGGATACACACTGCAAGGGAGAATCTCCCCACCTTCAATACATGCGGTCAGAGTACAAGTCATCTGCACTGCTCTACAAGAAGCCAAATCAAATAGCAAAGTAGCTATCTGAACAGATTCAAATTGGGTTACTTAAGTGACAGTTTTCTAAGCCCTAGTTTGGGAATGCAATAGTCTATGGGAAATAGCACTGAGAAATAGTGTTGGGAAAACCCGTGTGGAGTAGATTTTAAGATAAGAAACAAATTGAAAAAGCTGTTGCATCATTTAGTAAAATGGAATTAGCCATCAATTCCACCCAAGAGGAACTGGTCTCAATGGGTGAAGAAACTGAAATCATAGAAAGCAACTTTTGGTGGGACAGGTTACTGTAAAGATCCACAGCACAGAACAACTTACTGTTTTATTCAGTATGAAGCAATGACAGCTGACATACAAAGCCTGCCAGGAGAGCCTTACTGGTACCAGTTGCTAGCCTTGAACTGCATGGATGGGCATGCATAAATGCTTAGACTCAGATGTTAATAAAGGGAAAAATATGTTTCCCCATCACGGAGTGTGTGGGATGATCTCCTTTATAGACAGGAATTTTGAAGTCAACTTTACACGGTACGGGACTGATTTTAGCAAGTATAATAGGCTTGTTGCTTTCATGTATTCTACTGTGTAAAAAAGTCAAACGCTTGGCAAATCAAGTAATGGTTACACATCACAGTAACAGATTCCAGACTACCCTCAGATTTAGGTAGATCAAGAAAAGGCAAGATCAGGCAAGAAAGTGCTAGAAAAGCACCAAGAAGGTGCTTTGCCCAATCCTCATTAGGACCTCTGAGTCATAGAATGGTTTGTAACATCCCTGTCAGAAGTGTTAGTGTGTGCTCTGCGGACTACCCAAAGAGGGGACTGTAGCTTGATAGAGAAGTAAATACAGCATTGCCATTGATTCTGTGCTGAGTTTGCAAGGCCTTAGAGCTGAAGTTTGTCAGTCCTGTCATGTCTGACCTTGGCTTAGCTGCCTGGAGCTTTATTTCACACTGTTTAGCAGCAACAGGAATGTTTCTAAAGACAAAGTTTCTGCATAATTTGTTTTACTTTTGCTTATCTTTTTATCATATAACTGATTCTTATAGACATGCTAGTAACAAGTACTTATTTAATATAGAGCAAAATCTGTAAGACTCTAATTTAATGATGTAGTCTCAAGAAATAAAAGCATTGCATCAATGATAGTCTAGTGGGAGGTGTATCTGCCGATGGCAGGGAGGTTGGAACTAGTCAAGGGTCTTTAAGGTCCCTTCCAACTCTAACCATTTTATGATTCTGTGATTCTAAGGAAGGAACAGGCTGACAGTGGAAACCCTGAGACTGTAAATATCCCACCAACAGTCAGAGAAGTACAGACCTAGGAGGCAGGCAAAACAAATTTGAGGGTAACAAAGAGAAAGAAGAAGAATCTAATATACCTATAATGTACCATATGTAGAAAATTTGACTGTGACTTGGACTTGCAGACCGATGAAGATGGAGCAAGGTGCAAAGTAAGATCACAAGCAAGTAAAATGAATCTATGCAGATCTTAGAATGTAAAGAAAGAAACCATCAATATCGTATGCCTCTTGGTGAAGAACTCGGAATGTAAATAATTCACTGTACTCACTCCTCAGACTGAAGCCAGGGGCAACATAAGGATCACCATAACATCAGAAAAAGGGGTAGATACTAAATATTTTTTTTTAATTTTCCTACAATAAGTAGATACAGACTAATAATAAATCTTTGTTTAGAATGTTAATATTTCAACTAAACTAAGAAGAAATTCTTGTGTTTTTTAATATAAATTGTGTTTGCTTTTTGCCTGTAGAAGATTTGGACTATACCATGCAAGAAGTTTTGTTACCTAATCTCCAAGAGCTCAATTTTTACTGCTTAGACTAATCATTTTGTAAAGAAACAGTATGCTGAGTTATGGCATAATTTTTTCAGAGAAAATCAAAGTTTGCAGAGAACTTCTTGAGGCTGCAGTGCAGACTTACTCTGCTCAGTTTCCTTTTCAGTAAAAATGAGTGTTCAAGCTGATGTCTTGAGGCCTTATTTGTCAGCGCATGTTCTTAGAAACTGAAGACTGTCTCTAGGATATTTGCTGATGTCAGCATTCTTAATAGATGTAAGTTAATATTTATTAGAATAGTACTTGATACTAATTAATATCAACAAATACACAGAAAGAAAAAAACTAAAAGCGGAGATTAGTTTGAGGTACAGCTTTACAAGTGTTCTTGGTTGTTTTATCTTCTGTGCAGAAAGAAATAAGAGAACCAAAGACTGCCAAGTCAAAACTGAAATATTATAATGAATACTGATGCTTCATTGTGGAGTAACCAACTGTCTATCATACATCCTGGCATTAAAGAATGACTGTGCTTGATAGTTTCATTCTCTGTGTATTATTTAACTCCAATCCAGGCAAATCTGTTAGTGTCAGACAGGCGGTCTTATCAAATATTTGGAAAGTCTAAACCCTCTTTCTCTCTTTGTTTTTCTCTCTCTATCATTTGCAGAGCTATGTCAAAAGTCTAATTAAAAGTCTTTAAACAAAGATCTGATAATTAAAACCTTTTTCAGGGAAAAAGAAACAAGAACTATTAATAAGGAAAACACATCCTAGAATTGTTCGCTAATATGACAAAGACAGGGATAGATTTGTTCTTGTGGCTACGTTCTAAATAAGTTGATCTATTACATTTCTTGGTTGATTATATCTCTTCTATAAAATGTCCCCAGGGAAGAAGGCCTGCAGTGTGAAATGACGCAAACCTGACAAATTATTATGAGGGGTTCTCATATGCTAGATTTTACTCCTTTTTACTCTTGTTAAACCTGTATTTATTCCCAAGACAGGAAAAGGTACCTCTTAAGAAAAGAAGGCCTTTTGCCACTTGAACTAGGTGATAGAATCAAGAGATTGAAATTTACTTGATGAATGCTTTTTATCTGCTGCTTCCTGAAAATTCACTTTTCGTCTCCTGTTCTTAGCTTTTCTTGATTCCCTCTAAATGGCTCTTAATAGAAATGTTCAAATCAAACTCCATAGCAATTATATTTGCTTGAAGATTAGATCAAATTGAACATCTCCGCATGGCCCTGAATTAGTAACCTCCACCCACTTTATTTTGTTTTTTTTGAGAGAGATTTAATCTTATTCTTTAGATCAGTTTTTTTTCATTTTTGAAGTAAATTTCCAGAAAACAATTACCACATGAAAGTCTATTAATTATTCCATTTCTTCTCAATGTTTGTGCTGAAAAGATGGAAGTTCTTATTTTTTAAAATCAGAATGACAGTCTGTGGCTCTTGAACTGGATGTGGCTCAGAAATAACTCAAGTCCAAGTCCCATAGTGAGACTGCCTCATGTGACTATCATGTCAATTTGCTGACACAGGTGCATTTAGGGAAATCTGATGGAGGGAATTAGCCTTCAAGGCCTAGTGAAGCTCATGTTGTGGAGTCCCTGTCAGATTTAGTCGTGCATTCAATACAACTCACCATAAAATAAAGTTCTGAAGATTGTGGGGTATCCATCTATCCATCCATCCATCCATCCATCCATCCATCCATCCATCCATTTATCTATCTATCTAGCTACCTACCTACCTACCTAAATAGGAATGGATATGGAATCATGCCATCTGCAGGGGGATTAGCCACATTAATTGTGGATAGCCAGATAGCCTTCTTGTTAATAGACTTCCCTTGTAGACAGACAGTTGGAGCAGTTCCAAACAAAGTCAGAAAGGGAGATAACAATGGAGCAGTATGGATGTTGAAGAGTTCAGTGATCATATTCAGTCCTCATCTCCTCACTCCTTTTTTGTACAACAGTAAAGAAGCATAGGAAGTCAGCCTTACCTATCACCCATCATCCAGGTGCACAGTTCACCTGCTCTTCATATATATTGCTGGTCCATGGAACTTATCCTGTGGGGCTCAGTAATCTAAAGATTTAGAACAAGTCCTATTGATAGACCTTACTTACCCTTAATCACGTTCTTTTCCTCTAAAAATAAAATTTACCTCTGCTTTGTTATCATTTTAAGTGTGATTTTGTTAAGTTAAAGCAATATAAAATTGCAAGATAACATCACTTTCCAATTGTCCCCTTTAGTTAGGTGTAAACCTTCCAGAACAATACCTAGTATTGAAAAATATATGGATTCTCACACTGATGCCCACTTCCCCCTTACTGGAGCGCTATGGTCATGAATACCAATGCCTGAAATGATTCCTAATTTTTTTTTTTTTTACCCTTATGTTAAGTTTTATATGTGAAGAAAGACTGATATGTATCCCTTCTATTCAGAAAGATCACTTTCAGTACAATGAAATGCACCAAAATATGATGTAGAGGTTTGTGATCCTATATTTTGCAGCAAAAATGGATGAGAATTTAACTTTTGGTGTTGTATATTAATGTGGTTTATTCTTATCTGTTCATTTATGCCTGTAGGAGTAGCAGGAAAAAATGAATTAAACCAGGACTGTTCAAAGGGGCGTAAGATTCCCTCCTATCTAGAATCAATAGAATATATATCTTCCACCAGTACAAAAATAAATTACCTGTTTAACTCATAGCAGCACAAACATTATTCTTGGAATACCAAAAGGCATTCTTGTAAATATAACGCTCCAGAATATACTATAGAGTGGGGAATCAGTGGTGTTTAGTGCAAGATAACATAGTGAAAGAAAAAGTGAAATGGCAAAAGATGATATAATAAAGTCCATGACTCTAAGAATGAAATCCAACAACTGAGATGGAGATTTTTATAGTGTAGTATGAAGTTCTGGACAAGGTTGGCCAAATGTTTGTGTTAAAGTTGACTATTTGTGTGAATTTATGCCAGTTTAGACAAATACATAAACGAATAAATAGATTCCTCATATGGTTTAAAACAGAGTGCCTCTTATAAGGCTTAGAATCAAGCCCTTGTGGGTTTTTAATCTTTCACAGGAAGCCAAGAAAATTTTTAGTGTTTCAACGAAGTTTCATCTGCTTTTTTTATTTTGATTTTGATCAGTCTTGCACATTCAAAGACAAAGTCAACAAATAAATTGATTATGCCAATCAGAACAGCTGAAAAAAAAAAAGTTGCATCAATGTCTATGAACTGAAACCATCTTTTTTCTTAACCTGTGCATTCTGATAAAGGTTAGTCTGCAGTTAAAGTCATGCATTCAGCTGTTCCTATTAAAGTTGGATCATTTAATTTTAATATTATTCTGAAAAGTGAGGAAACCGACACAACAATATTATCTAGCAATCTGTATTCAGTAAATGTACAAATAGAACATATACTACAAGGTCAGCCTAGCTTTAGATATAGTAATTTGCTACTGAAAAAGATGCAAATATTAAAAGTTAGGTTTTCTGAAAAGATCAACATTCAGCATCATTCTCATTCTCATTCAAAACATTGCAGTCAGTAGAAAAAATTATAAACCATGTATATGCCACTTTTGTTTTTCTACTCTCTTTTCTGCCATTGCTGAAACCCATCATCAGAGCTGTATTCATTAACTCAGATAGCCCTTTAGCTCCAGTATCGAGATTACACTTCTGTGCATGATATTTTTTTTTCCACCATTAGTTATTGTAGGGAAAAGAATATAATTTCCATTTCTGGAATTGAAAATAAGTGGAAGTGAAAATAAGTTCAATGATGTAGATAAGGTGTGTGGGGGATTTTGTTTGTTGTTTGTTTTTTTTGTTGTTTTTTTTTCCTTTAAACGGATGTCAGAACATAATTGTGTAATGGGTGTGAGAAGAAAGTAAAACTGCATGATGAACTAAATGCTGATATATCTGGTTTTGTGCCTGTGGGCTATTTTGACCTATGATAGTTTAGAAAGTGTGATAAAGAATTAAATCTTCTAGTTGTTTGGGAAAACCTTTAATAACATGGCACTAAGTTTACATAGCATTGGACCCATGAGAACCAAAATTACAAGTCTAAACCATACCTTAAAGGGCTTGTGCTGCTACCTAACTTAATTTAAAATATTGTGTGCCTAAGGAATTGTCCTCATTTTTCCTAAAATCAGTTTGGTAACCAAGCCTGCCTTGGTCCTCATGAAAGGGCGATCGTGTTGAGACATATTTAGGAAGAAATGTAGAACTAATGAATATATTCCTGGGTATTTTAACCAGCTTAAAACAATTTGTGAAACACTGAAAAAGGCAGAAGTAAGCTATGTAGATACCTAATTGTGGAGTCAGTTAACCAATTGATCTGTTGGAGTTTGAGTTGACTGACTTGTAGTATAGAGGATGAGATTAAGTCTTTGTTTAGAATTCAGTTGTCCTGATGGATGGTGGTAATAAATCTTCAGATTACTGTTAGAAATGGTCTAAATTATGGATTCTATTGATTTTTTAAAATGTAGTTAAAATATTAGAGTATTGCCTTTCATAACATGTTGAGGTTTAAATCTGATATCTAGACTAGCAATACAATGCCTATGTAAGTTCCACAAGTTGGAAAGGAGGCAAGAGAATCTAGACAAACATAAAAAATTGGAGAGTCACTGGACTGAAGAGAGAATAACTTTCAATATCAGTGTGTGGAGGAAACCAACAATTTGGATACAAAAGTATTCAACTGTGCTCATTTAGCCTGCTCCTGAAGTGTTCAACTGAAGTGATATAATAATTAAAAAAAAAAATTAAATTAAAATATGCACTTCTGATCACTTTCAGAAAACAAATTTCAGTAGCAATTGACAGAAATCTTCCAATTCCCTCATGCTCTATAAGAAGGACAAGCAGAATAAATTGTGATACTATCTAAAATACAAAACCAGGAAAGTAATTAAAAAATTCTGTAAGCATTATATGACATTGAACACAATTATGTACAATGAACCGGTAAAAAAACATGTATATTTAAATGTCACCTAAATAACCATGTTCAGCAGAAATTTTCTAATGCCACCAATACAATGTTACAACTGTTCCACAACTATTATGAACTGGAAAGTCCCTATTATCACTTTAAATATTCTATTCCAAGTAAAATAAAATTATATTGTATGTTTCCTTTGTATAGAACAGTCTGTTGTCAGGAAGCCTGTACGTGGGATCAGTTTTATAGGAATTCCTACACAAGAAAAAGTACCTGTTTCACTTATGTTTTGCAAAATTCTTGCTGCTAAACGAAAAGATACTGGCTTGATGGATGGACTGTTAGATGGGTAAGGAATTAGCTGGATAGATGTATCCAGAGAGTTACAGTCAATGGCTCTGGGTCCAAGTGGAAACTAGTAACAAGTGGTGTTCCTCAAGGGTCCATACTGGAACCTATATTATTTAATATGATTATCAATTACATAGACGGAGGGATTGAGTGCACCCTCAGCAAGTTTGCAGATGACATCAAGCTGAGTGGTGTGGTTGACGAACATGAGGGATGGGTTGCCATCCAGAGGAACCTGGACAAGCTCAAGAAGTGGGTCTATGTGAACCTCATGAAGTGCAAGGTGCCGCACCTGGGTTGGGGCAATCTGGGAGAAGAATTGTTTGAGAGCAACCCTGGGGAGAATGACCTAGTGGATGAAAAATCGGACATGAACTGGCAGTGCGTGCCTGCAGCCCATAAAGCCAATCATATCCTAAGCTACATAAAAAGAAGCATGGTCAGCAGGTCAGGGGAGGTGATTCTGTCACTCTACTGCACTCAGACGAGACCCCACCTGGAGTACTGCATCCAGCTTTAGGATCCCTAGCACAAGAAAGATATAGACCTGTTGGAGCGGTTACAGAGTAAGGCCACAAAAGTAATGAGAGGGATGGAACACCTCTCTTATGAGGTGTTAAGAGCGTTGGGGTTGTTCATCCTGGAGAAGAGAAGGCTCCAGGAACACCTTCTTGTGGCCTTTTAATACTTAAAAGAAGGCTTATAAGAAAGACAGAGAAAGAATTTTTGCCAGGGCCTGTAGTGACACGGCAAGGGGTAATGGTTTTAAACCGAAAGGGGTTTTACAATGAGGATGGTGAGACACTGGAACAGGTTGCCCAGGGAAATTGTGGATGCCCCATCATTGGAAGTGTTCAAATTTCTCAGACCTAGGTACCTTGCTTAGGCTTATCATATCACAGCTGAAAATAATTACTTGATTGTTCATAAGGTCAGTCTACGATAAAATAGTAACCCAGAAGGATTTTTGACATGCTCATAGGAACCACTGAGGTCAGCCTGTTTCCAAGGGCAGGGAGGCAGATATTGAGGGAGAAGGGGGCTGGCAGGGCAGTATTTTACGGACAGACACGGTCCCAGGGATCCAACCAGGAGAGCAGGGCTGTGATGGGGACCACGGCTGGCATCTCACACAGCCCAGTGGTCAACCACATAGGTCCACAGTAATGAGACAGGTCTGTGGTGAAGTCAGGTTATCAATCCATGGTTGAGGATCGGTGTGGCAGGTGCCCAGGTAGAGGCACAGGAAATAAGTACAACTATATAAGTTAAGGGTGGAAATATTAGATTTCAGAGCAGTGTTTGAGAACATAAGCTCAAAAAAACAGGGATGAAGAAGCCAGGGTTGTGGCTGAGATATGTCTGGAAATCACTGGGGTCTAGTTAAGAGTTTAAGTAAAAAGTCATGCTTATGTAGAGTGTTTGCTGTTTTTTGTTTGGTGTTTTTTTTTTTTTTTTTTTTTTTTTTTTAATAAAAAAAAAAACAAACCTTATGGCTCTAAATTTTCCACTTAAAAAATCTCACGAAAAGAATGCTTGCAGATCTGCTTAATTAGCTGGACCTACTGAGCAGTCAGATCTGATACAGACTGCTGCTCTGGAGACATATAATCTGGCAATGAGAAAATTACAGGACTTTTTCAAGAGAGACGAGGAACTAGGAACTACTGCTGGCAGATGTTGTATCTGGACACTGAGCCATCATTATCACAGATTCAAGGAATGATGGAGGTTGGAAGGAACTTATGGAGGTCATTTGGTCCAAACCCCCTAATCAAGAAGGGTCATCTAAAGCCAGCTGCCCAGGACCATGTCCAGATGGCTTTTGAATATCTCTAAGGATGGAGACTCCACAATCTCTCTGGGAAACCTGTGCCAGGGCTTGGTCACCCTCACAGTAAAAAAGTGTTTCCTGATGTTCAGAAGGACCATCCTTTGTTTCAGTTTGTGCCCATTGCCTCTTCTCCTGTCACTGGGCACCACTGAGAAGAGCCTGGCTCCATCCTCTTCGCATCCTCCCTTCAGGTATTCATATAAATTGATAAGATCCCCCTGAGCCCTCCCTTCTCCAGGTGACACAGTCCCAACTCTCTCAGCCTTTCCTCATAGAAGAGATGCTCCAGTACCTTCATCATGCTATTGAGCTATCTTCGGTATGTTTGTCTTGTTCAGGTGAGCCCAGAACTGGACACAACAGTCCTGGTGTGACCTTACCAGTGTTGAGTAGAGGGGAAGGATCATCTCAGTTGACTTACTGCCTGTGTTCCTCCCAATTATAAAATTATGCTATTGGCACAAGAAAGTAGCAATAAAATAGATAGCTATGCCAAATTCTGAGTGACAGGGTACAAATGAAAATGCATATATAAATGCATATATATCTGTAGTGTAATAAAGGTCATGACATGAATTTTTTTGTTTACTTGGTTGTTGGGTTTGGGTGGGTTTTTTTCCCCACTAGGACCTAATATATCCTCTGTGCTACAGGAGGAAAGTCAATAGGACTTTGGAAATGAGTCCCAGCTAAACAGAACAATTCTTTTCAAAGGGTATAAACTGCTGGGCATCAGGGCTGGTTCTTCTGATGCCAAAGACATTGTTGTCATCATCCTTTTTTTGTAGAGTATTCATTCACCTATATTCATCTGGGAAGATTTACTAGAAAGAAAAAAACCCAAACATACAGGCCGTCTCTTATGATCTGGAAGAACCAAGGTTTAGTTAATACCAGAATAGAATAGACCTGTGATGTGCAAAAGTCTTTATTCAGTTAAAGTGATACATATTCAGAGTATGTAAATTGAAATCAATGCAGATCTACAGATTTCCTTTAAGAAAATGCACGATCTTCTAAGACTCTCTCTATATATAGTTCCATACTGATTATTAGCTCTATGCAGACTATCACAAGAGTAAAATGTCATCAATCAGACAGTCTGATTGTCTTCTAGACTTTTAAATTGTTGCCTTTTCTTTAGAATAATCACTCTTGATTAGGAAGTATGTGTCTTTTTTCTAAAAGAAATTGATTTTAACAGTAATAGTTGTATCAAGATTAAAGATGAAGAATGTTGTACATATCTGAATAGTCAATACTTTATATTCTGTTCCTCATATTCTGTTCTTTATCAAATTAAATAGAATATTTTCACCCAAGGAAAGGAGACAAGGGGAAGAGAGAAAATTTTAAATATTAAAAGATAATATTTATTGCAAAAGACAGTTTTTAGGTTCCATAAGTATTTTATTTCATATAATTTCTGATGATTTCTTAACCAAGAACCAAGTTTTGTGAGATTCAAAATAAGATTTAAAATGCTAGTTAATTTCTTCACGAAAAAAAAAAAAAAAAAGGGTTCCTAAAAGGATTTAATATCTCCTTACAAGTCCACAGTTTTGAGAAACACAAGAGAATTCAGGGAATCTGAACTGTGGGATTCACGGTGTGCTCAAATAAAAAATCATGAAGCATAACAAATGCAAACATATTGTAACATTTCAGGACAACTCAAAGAGACTGAGCATTTATGTTCAGAATATGTGAATGTTTAAAATACTTAGCCGTAGCAGGGGAAAAAAAGAAAGAAGAAAAAAAATAAAATTTTCTTAAGAAAAATGTAATTTACAAATTTGACCACTTTTGAAGACAAAAAGTAAGTGTTGAAGCTAAAAAAAAATCCATATAATGAACTCTTAAAATTTCACTCCAATGTATTCATACTTGGTTTTATTCACTCGTCAAAAAACATTAATTGAACTACATAAAATCTTCTGAACATGGACAGTAAAACTCAGTCATAAAATAATAGAATTGTTAGGGTTGGAAATGACCTTAAAGATCATCTAGTTCCAACCCTCCTGCCATGGGCAGGGACATCTCCCACTAGATCAGGTTACTTTTAATAGTTTAAATTTTAAAAGGTCAGAGTGCTCATGACCTTTGAATTTTTTTTATTATTATTATTATTATTATTATTATTATAGATGAATATCTGAATCAACTTCTTTGTTCTTGAACATATATACATATATAAAGTTAAAAATCAGCCTCTCTTAAATTTAAGGAGTAAATAGAAATATGACAATTACTTTCAATGTACAACATATAACAGTTCCTGTAATACAACATCTTCTTCATATAAATTCTTTCTGAGAAGCAGGATGAAGGATGAGAGAAAAGGAAGATGCATGTAGGATTGGGTGAAGGAAGGGGTTCAGTTACTATGGTGATAATGAGCATACCCAGGCAAAATGTCGTCTAAAGAGTTGCTGCTGAATGACTGTGCAATGTGCGATTCAGCAAGTATAAATATCTTTGCATTCTGAAAATAAAATGACACAGTTTTAAATGTCCAGCACATAGCTTGAAAGTACTAAAGAAACTATGGTTTTTTTTGTCTTTCTTCAAAGTTTAGTTGAGCTCCATTTACTAACATCTGAGTCCTCACGGTGTTGAAAGGTCATGGCAGCACCATTATATTTTGTCTGACCTCTCTTGCTTTTGCTCCTTCACCTCAGTTCTGTGCATTGTTCTGCTTGAGCATGGCAAGAATAAACTTGGAAAAGGGTAAGAAACGAGTATGCCTTCATATACAACAGACTGCAATGAAGATCAGGAGACAGGGAAAGAGAATATGCCATCAAAACAAAACAAAACAAAAAAAAACAAACACAAAAATCATGCTATAAAGGGGAGGTAACAAGAGGAGTAAGTAGTAGAATTTTAAAAAGCAGGTAAGATAGAGTCACAAGTAGACAATAAAATAGACTACCAAGAAATGATTAGTCAGGAAATGTTGAATAAGGAAAACATTATTGAAGGAATAAACAAAAGGCATAAGCAGCAGAAGCCTGACAAAGAGGATAAAAAGATTATCTTTGGATGATGGTGAAGAGATCTAGAAAATAGTGGATTGATCCAAAGGGCAAGTAAATTAGAAGATTAAGTTAGCTTTCTTGCTTGTTTCTGAGTAGGGAGAAAAGCTCGATGTTAGGAGGTCAAAGAGCAGTGAGGTCGAAGCAGACAAAGAGAGAGAACATCTAGGGGCAGGAAGCTGTTAGCAGATTGAATGGAAAGGCTGGGATAGATTTTAGATGTTGTTGTAAAGGAAGGAATGGTGGGGGTTTGCATCAGTGTTGATATTGACGAAGGAAGAGTTGAACAAAAATTGAAACTGTAAGCTTGGAGAGACAAATCACAGTTACTGACAGTAGTGAAGTGGGAACTGAATAGAGATATTTGAAGCAATAGTAGGAAAGCTCTTTTTGAGCTTTTAGGTGTACACGGTCTGTTTTCGTAGAATAAACACAATCTCACTACACTAGGTTGTTCTGGAGATGGTTCATCAATCTAACATTGTAAGGTAACATTCACCATTTATGTAAAACAGTTATTTCATTTTAACTATAAAAATGTTTTGGTTATTTAGGACATTCAGTGGACACACAATTAAATTGGGGGTTTGTTTTATTTATTTATTTATTTACCTTTAATTTAGGTAACTTACTACCTTTCTTATTTTTCATATCACTGAAGTAGAAATGTTTTAATGGATACACATAAATGATTAAATTGTTTTAGAAAAAATGATTACAATCTGTGGAGTAAAATAAGCAATTCCTTCCATTCATGTTTAGAGGCTATCCTGTCATTTTACCAGAATGTTAATACTTAGTAACAATTCTTTCTCCCTTTTAATTTGCTTGTTAATCACAATTAGTACTATGAAGAGCTCATACATGCTATTTGCTAGTCCTTGCCTAGCATCTATCATAACAAAGAAGAAGAACAATCTCTATTATGGAAATACTTATTAAAGATCTCAATATTTCTTCAATTCCTGCATAGATCTGCTCTTCTTAAAAGCCAGAGATTCCAAGCATGATTTATTTTTCAGTCAGAACTGAGGAAAAAGGAAGGAATAAAATGATGCAAAACCAATCTAAAATAAGGAACAGGAAACAAGGTAAATGAAAAACTGTTTTTCGATTGTAACAACTTTTCATTGTTGCTGTGGATTTAAGAAGGATTACTTACATATACCAAAACTGAAATTAAATGAAACAAAATAATTTCTCCATCTGAATATAAAACAACCTATCTGCTTGAACCTGTCCTGTAAAGACCATACATTCAAAGGAATATGCAAACCTCAACAGGGTTTGCATATGATAGTATCCCTTGACCAGTAACTCAGATTCAAGAGATATATTACTGTCAGACTTTTGTTAGCTATTTTTAGAGACCTTATTCTGCCACTGAATTTGAAGGTCTCATCCTTTAAACAAGGAAAGGGAACATAAATATCACAATACATTAACAGACAATGTTCTAGTTCAATGCTTAAAGAGATTTAGTTAAAAAAAAGGCAACAAACAAAATTGGTAAATATTTTTTTAGGTTAAAAATAGACTTGCACTTACAAAAATGAGACAATGGGGACCTGATGAAAAGCAGTTACTGAAGTTTTTAATATTTCAAAAGACCTGTATTTTTAAATAATTCTTTTATCTCATTACTTTTTAATAAATGTTCATATCATATCATTGTGGCTGTCATCCAGAGCTCAGTTCAGTTGTCTGCACAGGTAATGACAAATGCCAGCTGAATCAAGCCTTAGAAATGCAATATTTCTAATGTAGCATTAGAAATTAACAAGGCAGGTCCACACTAGAGATAATTGCTGGGACCTTACTATACAGTCAATGTACATAAATAGCCATGTTTAGGACATCACTCAGGCTATGGTAGAGGTCTAAAATGCTGAATGATGTCCAAAAATTAACCATTTTCCTCTGCTGATTCATCCTACAAAGGGCTACTGGTTATGAAAGTACAAAGGTGTTACAGTTTAAAACCAAATTGACAATGCAGAGACTAGACAGATTCAGATAACAACACACTTTCATCACATGCATATAGGACATTGTATGAATTACCTGAATTTTCTGTTCTGTGGGAGAGATTGCACAGTCCAAGAAAGAAGCCATGGTGGCTGGTGTAATGATTCCTGACACAACCTCCTTGTACAGTTGGGAAGATGGTGCAGTCCAGGATAAGTCTTGCTTTTGCTGCTGATGTATTTGATACACAAAAGCCCACTTGGAGCTGGATCTGGTAAAGGACATGGAGATCAAAAGAAGGGTTTCTACAGGTACATCAGCAGCAAAAGAAAGACCAAAGGAATGTCAGACTACTGCTCCATGGTGAAGAGAGTATGGTAACAAAGGGCATGGAAAGGGCCAAAGTACTCAACACCTTTACCATAGTCTTTACTGTTAAGACTGGCCTTCAACAATGCCTGGTTCCTGAAGTCTGCGTGTAAGTCTGGAGTTGGGAAGATTCACGATTTCAACAAACTGGACACACACAAATCTATGGCATCTAGTAGGACATACCACAAGCACTGAAGGAGCTGGTATCAGCCAGCTGATATTGTTTTCAGGCCACCTGTGATGTTCCATGAAAAGTGACGGCGACCAGGAGACTTGATAAACTGGTTCTAGAGGACCAGAAGGCAGCAAGTGTCCCTCCTATCTTGCAGAGGGGCAAGAAGGAAGATCTATGGAACTACAGGTGTGTTAGCCATATTCCAAAATCTTATTTTCAAGATCTAGCCTTGGAAAACAGAAAGAGAGGTGAGGTTCAGTTCAAGATTGAAACAACCTAAAGATCTATACTCCAAGGAATGATATCCAGTTCCCAAATGTAGGGCCTTAAATTTTGGTGTCTAAACATACCTGTTTACATATGAAGTAGGTTTCTAAACTTCCATTGTAGCCAGTGATGATCTAGTCAACAAAGTAAATGAAGACGTGAGTAATATTGCTACCTATAAATTCACTATATCTACACAACTAAGTTTAGGGATGTGAAATTTGGAACTAAATCTGACACAACATGTGATAAGAGGAACAAAATCTTTTTATACCTGATGTTTGTTTATAGGATCATAGAATCATTTAGCTTGGAAAAGATCCTTAAGTCTACTCTTTAACTTTAGACTTAACTTTAGACAAATCCACCATTAAACCATGTCCTTAAGCATCACATCTGCATATCTTTTAAATACCTCAAGGGACGATGACTCAGCCACTTGCTTGGGAAGCCTGTTCTAATCCTTGATAACCCTTTTGGTGAAGAATTTTTTCCTAATATTCATCCTAAATCTCCCTGGCACAACTTGAGCCCATTTCCTCTCATCCTATTACTTGTTACTTGGGAAAAGAGGCCAACACCCACCTCACTACAATGTTCCTTCAAGTAGTTGTAGAGAGCCTCCTTTTCTCCATACTAAACAACCCCAGTTCTCAGCTGCTCCTCATAAGACTTCTGCTCTAGATCCTTCAGCAGCTTCATTGGTCTTCTTTGAACATGCTGCAGAACCTCAACGTCTTTCCTGTAGTGAAGGGCCCAAAACTGAACACAGTATTTGTGGTGCGGCCTCACCAATGCTGAGTACAGGTGGATAATCACTTCTCTAGTGCTGCTGGCCACACTATTTCTGACACAAACCAGGATGCTATTGGCCTTCTTGGCCACCTGGGCATGCTGCTGGCTCATATTAAGCCGGCTGTTGACCAACATGCCCAGGTTCTTTTGCTCTGAGCAGCTTTCCAGCCACTTTTCCCCAAGCCTGCAATGAAGTAAAGGGTTGTTGTGGCCCAAGTGAAGGACCCAGCACTTGGCCTTATTAAACCTCATACAATTGGTCTTGGCCCATTGATCCAGCCTGTCCAGGTCCCTTTGTAGAGCCTTCCAACCCTCAAGCAGATCAACACTCCTGCCCAACTTGGTGTCATTTGCAAATTTACTAAGGGTGCACTCAGTCCTCTCATTAAGATCATTGATAAAGTTATTAAATACAATTGGCTCCAATACTGAGCCCCCCTCCTTACTTCTCCAAGAATTGAAAACTCTATTGTGTCATGATTGCTATGCCTAAGATGGCCTCCAACCATTACATCATCCATAAGTCCTCCTCTGTTTGCAAACAACAGGTCAAGCAGGGCACCTTCCCTAGATGGTTCACTCACTAGCTGTATCAGGAAGTTATCTTCCACACATGCCAGGAACCTCCCAGACTGTTTCCTCTCCATTGTATTGTATTTCCAGCAGACATCTGGTAAGTTGAAGTCCGTCATGAGAACAAGGGCTGGTGATTGTCAGACTTCTCCCAGCTTTTTATAGAATATTTCATCCGTTTTTTCATCCTGGTTGGGTGGTCTATAAGGGACTCCCACCATGATGTCTGCGTTGCTGGCCTTTCCCCTGATTCTTACCCATAAACACTCAACCCTTTCATCACCATGGTCAAGCTCTAGTCAGTCAAAACACTCCTTAACACACAGGGCCACTCTGGTGCCTTTCCTCCCTAGCCTATCCCTTCTAAAGAGCTTATAGCCATCCATTGCAGAACTGCAGTTGTGTAAGTCATCTCACCGTGTTCCTGTGATTGCAACTGTATCATTGTTTTCTAGCTCATGAGGTTTTCCAACTCCTTCTGTTTGTTGCCCATGCCACGTGCCTTGGTGCAGATGCACTTCAGTTGGGCTATTGATCCCACCACCTTTATTGAGGGAGAAGCCCTAATTCCTATGTGACCATTCTCAGGCACTTCTGTGGTTTCTAACACATCAGCAACCCTTGCATCTTTCCTCCCATGTGGATCTCCACCCCCTACTCCCACTGAGACAGTTAAGGTGCTGTGTGCATTAGTACAGAGACATTTCAAATGTTCTACAATGTACTCAGCAACAATTACCAGCTCCACATCCTGCTACAAACATTTGACTGAACACTAATTGCTTAGAATGAATATGCATGTGGAAAAGCAAATACTAAAAGAAGCAAGTACGTTCAAATTGAAACTGACTTTTTCATTTCCTTTCAATTTCCACAGGAAAATTATGCACATTTAAAGTCATTGACTTTTCCAATCAGTGAATTGTGATGAAGTCACCCTTTTATTTTTAATAATACTTAAAGTAATTAGAAACTCAAAACCCAACTTTTATCTGTTAACAGTGGCAAGAGTTCTTGTGTTGTTTCTAGTGCAGTTGCTAAAATGCATGTACGGAGCGTGAAAAGTTTACTAAGATTATAATGACCACCTATTATTCAAAGCATTAATTTAGAGAATATCAACGATCATTTAGCTGTTAATTTGCGCATGGAATCCCTACAGATTTCTATGATAAAGCTTGAAATTTGCTTACCAGTGTAACAGCTACAATGCAATATCTAAAGAAATGAGGGATTGGCTTTTGAATATTAGAATAGGTCAAGCGATGAGTCATCTACAAGCAAATATTAAAAGATAGTAAGAAAAAAGGAAAAGGAGTTCAAAAAGCCTATAAAAGGCAAAATACATTATTTTCCCATTTCTCCATGATAAAATAAATTATTTGAAAGTATATCAATAAAACAAAATAAATAATACCAATAAAAAAAAATCTTAATATGAACATAGTCTGTTCTTCTATAGGGAAAAAAAAAAGAGAAAAATGGAGAATTATTGCTATCAAGTATTATGATATAGTAGGAAGATTTTTTGGTTATTTTTTTTTTTAAGAAGAAGAGAAAGGAAACTTTTTTAAAAAAGTTATGATAAAATTTGAGCTAGGGAATAAATTATAAAGCTGTTTTTATTTTTAAATCTATAGTTTGAAACATTCAAAACAATTTAGAAATTTAAGTTGAATATGCCAAATTACTTCAGACAAAAAGAAAATAACCAAAATTATTAAGATATACTTTGTTTCTTCATATTATTTTATCTTTATAAAGATGTTTTCAAAACATTTTGATCAAGCTGTTCATAATATGAGCAAAAATAAGGTTGTGACATGCTCAAGGAAAGTAAGGGCTAAGGAAGAATGGTGAAGAGTTTGATGCCACTTCTATTTAGTTCAAAGCCTCATGATCAGGGTCACTCTCTGGGATGTAGGAAACTATTGAGTTTCAGGTTCATTTTCCATTCCAGCTAACTGAAATCATTGTTTTTACTCACTGAGCAGTGTATATGGCACCAGTTGGCAGAATATTTTGGAGTGCACAACTTTCAATTATATTTTCAGAGCTCTTTTCTTTTGTACAACTAATAATTTACTAATTAAAGTAAGGACCAGAATCAAATGGTAGGGCTGTTCTAACTTAGACCTTTGCAATATAAGTTTCTACAGGTGAGCTAGTAACTTTATGCTCCTTCTTTACTCAGTGAAGAGAAACAAGCACTTCTAGGGCATGATTTATTTCATCCTAAAGTAGATGTCAAAAATAGGTCAGGTGAATTTGTCCCTAAAAAGTGCCTTTTTTTCTCTATTGACTATAAAAAGAACCAAGGGTGACTAGCTCAGCTGTAGATGTCTGTATGGCAGACAAGTAAAATCAGATAAAATTGATGCTACACGGGATGTGTCAGCAAGTAATACTGCAAGAGTTCAGATATTCAGTAATGAATGACCTAGTTTATGGTTACGCTTGAGGACTAGGACCCTATTTTTCTGCATTGCTACTATCCTACTCTTGATTTACTCATCTTTCAGGAAAAAAAAAAGAGAACTAATACTGGGCAAGACAAGAAACATTCTATTTGACTTGAATTATCCATTAATTTATAGGCATATTTCTTTGTGGAAATTTTTTCCGTGTTACCTTCACTATTCCACCATGATCTGTAACACAGTGAGAAAGAATAAAATGCTAATCAGAAGATAAATGTATGTAAATGTTAAAGGTTTGTGTCTTAAAGCATATGTAAAAGTCTCTTGAATAGCAGCAAATATTAAAAGATTGCTATGGCTGAAGGATAGCATTCTTATTAACAATAAAACCTCTTCCATTAACATTGCAATGAGTACTTATAGAAAACTACTACATAAATCCTACATAATAAATATTCATCAAGCATATGAAGTACAACTTCGAGTTTCCAAACACGTGCAGATCATCTGTCTGGCCATTGTAGAATTAGTCCAACTTCTCCTGCATCAGACCTACTAAACATATACACCTGACCTGTGCACTTGCAGTAAGATCATCATGAAGTTGTGTACTAGTATTTCTGGTAAAGAAAAGATGAGCTGTCTTTGCTGAACATATTTGATCCAGATTATATTGGATCAACAGGTCATAAACCTTCTCACATTGTCTGACTTAACTTCAAGCCAGCTCAATAAAACCACTGATTCCTATCCTGAAGTTATGATTTTATGAGTTAAAGTTTGAGGTAAAGCAAAAATCATGCTAAAGTAAAATTTCAAATATATAAATCCCTAAGACAATATCAAGGATTTAAAAAAAAAAAAAAGCTGCCCATCCTGTCAGATCTGCACAGGGGTTTGGTTAGGCAAACTACATTATGTCTAAATCGCCATACTAATGGTACTACTTTTATGTGTTAGCTCACCATCTCTTCAACAAAGTCATAAACTTGGTCTTAGTTCCCTTTCAAATGTCAAAAATTAAAAGTTACTATTGTCGTACACCACTTCCTCAGAGTGCCACTCAATATTTTAATTATCAGCTGGCAATCATTCCTTGTACTTAGCCATTTGAGTTCCTTTTTCTTTCTTGGATCTCCGCCTGTAGCATTAAAAAACCAAGCATTTTCTCTGCCTTCACACATGATGCTCATGCTGAGCTGTGAAATCATCCAGCAGAGATTTACTCGCTCACCAGCTTTGCAGTGAGCTAAAAAGGAAGCATTAAAGATATTCTGTAACCTTCTGGCTGTAGCGTACCTCTGCTTTCTACCAATAAAAGGTAGTGACAAAGAAAAAAAATATAAGCTTCAAATTTAATGCTTTCCTTCAAGAATATAGTGGGAGAAAATCTGTATGTCTCCCACATTTTTAGTTCCTCTGTAGCCCAGGATTTCTTTTGGCATGAGTTTTAAAGATGAATGCTTGTCTGGTCTGTATCTGTATTTCTTAGACAGCCTTGCTACAAGAATAAAATAAAATCTCTGTTTTCTAGGTACTTAACATGATTGCAATGAACTGATTTTGTATGGTAGAGGCAGATTGGTAAAGGACAGACTACAGTGGGAAAAATAAAGCATTGTTTCCATTTTAGACAGTAATACTGAACCTTACTGTAAATGACTCATTAGCCTCAAGAGGACTGAGTGTTCATACTCAATTGGTATGAGAGACTTCCCTTTTCATATCTGGATTTGTAAATCAAATTATGACTTTCAAGGTATTAAAATATATCTAGCTGCAAACTCTAACAGAATGAGAGAAGATAGAAGTTATTAAGCTTTTGATTGACTATCCATTGCTGACACCTTCCTCTTGCTACAGTCTTGAACACAAACTACAACAAATCAAACACTGATTAAGGAAGCTTTCCATGTTAAAGAAAGGCTCCTTATTAAGGAATATGTAAAACAGGATAATTCAGTCTCAAAAGGATCTAGGGCAGCGATTTAAATAGAGGAGTGAGCCTTTTGAAAATAAATGATTCAGCAGCTTTTGGACTACACAGTTTGGGAAGTGTTTTTTTGTCAATAGATGCCTATTTACAAATTACACTATATTATTAAAAGGAGAAAATTAATCTAATAAATGGAACATGATATAATTCTATGAAAAAAAAGGAAAGGAGCCTTATTCTTCACATGCCCACATTAGGGTCATCTACACAGCACTTCTATATGAAATTTCCTAAACTTTAATGTTCTGAAACAAGCCAGAGGCCAGAGAGAGGGACCTAGATTTTACTGGCACAGCAAACAATGGTGTCAATTTGTTGCAAATGTGAAGTAAGCTGCATTCAGTAGTAATGTTAATTAAATTCCTTTCTTCTGGAATAAAAGGGATGAAAAAAGGACACTTAAAGTCAAAAGTTTTGAATGTTTTCTGAAGTGTGGCACCTGTGAACTTCTACTTGTACTGGATGCACAGCTTTATTACCTGGGTATAGAACAAGTTTAACTGTTAGGCAGCTTTCAAAGTAAGCTTGAATGCAATCAACCTTAAGTACAGAGAGAACTAATGTACTTCTGTACCCATCTGTAGACATACCCTAGAAAGGCCAGTATATCCTTGAAAGAGTAATTAAATAGCACATTGATCCAACATATGCACACATTGTACAAATGGGAACAAGACCAAACTAAAGGACACAAGGAGTCACGAGGTACTTCAAAACTATTTAACTTCTCAGACTGCTCAAAACATTCTGTAAGACTCATCAGCTCTAAGTGCATTTGGAGTATCAAGAAAATTATGAACTCTCAAAGAGAGAGATTCAAACTATATATGAGTTCTCAGTCAAAAGTATTATCTTAAGAGCTATCCAGACAAAAGTAATCATAGAAAATTGCATAGTGTGTGCTCTGATGTTCTGTGTTCTCATTGTGACAAACTACTCATAGAGGTAGGCAGTGAATCAAATGCTTACAGTAACTTCAGATTAGGTTTGAGAGGTGCCTCTTCAACTGTGTTGCCTAGACTAGCTCTTTGGCTCACTTTCTGGTTTGCTTAAATTCTTAGTCCCTGACTATCAACATTCTATTAATTCATATCAGGACTCTCTTCTGGAGCAATGCCCTTGATTCTTTCAAAGAGGAAAACCAGGCATACCTGACAGGAATTTCTCCACTAGCTCCATCTTCCCAGCACAGTCAACAAACAGTAATCCAGAGGGTCTTGGTCATTCAAACATCCCTACTTCATATCTGATGATCTGGTGTTAGAAGTGGTTCTAAAGGAATCCCCTGTTATTTATGATGAATTAACAAGTGCAAACTTGATTCTGGGAGATGGTATAAAATCTGTTGTTCCTTTCACTTTCTTTACCTCCACAACGTATTTCCTTCTTACATAGATTGAATATTAGCCTACTGTTCTTGTATTGAAAGCAGACTTGAGTACTGAGTAAGACATTTTATTTCATTGCTATGAAGACATGGTAAGGAGACATTTATCTTGGTCTTGTCAGCCAGCTACTGAAGTGATATAAGTGCAAATCCCCTTAGAAGTCTTCTATACGCTTCACAAATAAATTGGTTTGTGTGGCTTAGGCAAGCTGCTCCCTTAAGATCAGGAAAGAAATATCCCTTTTTTTTTTTTCTTTTTTTTTTTTTTTACTTTTGTAAAAAAGACTTAAAAGAAAAGACTTAAAAGGCACTTGTCAGAAGCTGGATGAATGAATGCAGATGTAGGTTTCACTATCCACATCTCATAATCTATTTGATACATTTAAATGTCTTTATATTGATTATAAATAAAGCTGATGGTCACATATTCTTGCTCATATCCACAAGTAGATCAATCATATTTGTGTTACTGTGAAATCCAGAGATTCCCTTGGATTCACCTGCACACTATAAGGATCATATATTAGGATATAATTTTCTTCCAGAGAAAGCAACCAAGTTTTAATATGTAGGAACAATAAATCTTAGAGGAAGGAGAAGATGTGTGACTAGGAAATAGCAATAGAGGAAGAGAAAATACAGTATAGCTGTGATTGCAATTTACAAATTTTGTATCTTTTTTTATTAAAGGTATAAACAAAGAGATTAAAGAGATTAAAGAGACTATCTACTGACTATTTTCTTCATGGCTAGTATTGATAACAGATGAAAATACATCTAATATTAAATTTACAATTAACTTAAGCCAAGGCTTCCTCCTGTGCCTTTTTTTAAATTCACACAGATATAGAGAACCTGCCAAAGGAGGTTCTGGTTTCTGCTAAGGGTGCACAGGGTTCCAACAGTCCTTGTCATCAAAAGATCTGTATGATCGTTAAAAACTAATGCATTTTACAGAGACATTAGTGCTGTACAATGACTGAACACTGAATTCCCGTCCTTGATCCTGTCAGGATGGAAACAGACTGGTCAAAGAGGGGCCAAAAATAAGAATGTGTTTACATAAGTATGTAATCAAAATTTAATGATCTTCTTGTTGTTAACCCAGGTTGTTAAACCCAGAGGTCCACATGAAATCTTTTTCTCAGTTCCTAAACTTCTGACTGATGGAAGTTGGGGCAATAGGGCATCAGAAAGGTACCTCTAGATTTTCTTTTTTTCCATCTTTCTTTCAGCAGCTACTGTTGCCTACTCTTGCAGCTGCATGCTGCATACTCCAAGATAGCTCTTTGATCTCACCCAGTTTCATAATTTTTTATAGTAACAAATAAGGCTCTTTGTTACTCCTATTTTCTGACATAGTGCTCAAAGTATTCAGTCCATTGTCCTTAAGTTCAGCTGCTACTAGATTGTGTGCATGGATTTCCTTGAGAGTTTTAATTTGAGTGTAATTCTGTGTCCAGTAAGAAATTTTATCAAATTATTTGCCTCCCTGGTTTTTGCATATACACTTATATCACTAAGAATTTGCAGAAGTGAGCCGTTCACTTTTAGCATCAACATGCCGTGTAGTATAAAGACAAAGGGAGGAATCATAAAACAGGCTAGATGTGTTGTACACTGGCAGCACACAAAGAAAGCATTTTGCTCTGAAAACACATTCTTTTGAAACCGTTCTTTGTGAACATCTGTGAAGTGCTTGAGCATTTCTCTCTTGCCTGGATCTGATTCAGAATTAATGCTCATCTTTTTTCTTCAGCAGATTTAGCAAGAGCTGAGAAGAGTGAGGAAGAAAAGTAAAGATGACAAAATGCAATTCCATTGTTTCAGATGTAGTTCCTGTTGTAGACTGATGTCTTAAAGTTGTCATGGTATAATAGCATACACAAGCTTCACAACTTTTTCTTGTGATTACACCTATAACCATGACATGCTGATACGATACAGAGATATTCAGTGTGATTTGGGCATTAATTTCTTCCCTTAGATCCTGGAATTTAGTTCAGACAAATCAGTTGAAAAAATAAGTCAACGAGCCAAAAGTCTTGGCGGGAAGATCTGACTCTTCCTTATTCTTTCTTCTTGTTCCTACTCAAAACAATTCTCACCCACGTATGGCACATGTGAAAAGAAGAATTTTGAGATAACTGTAGAGGGCACGAGGAGACATGAAGTCTATTCTTCTTAGTAGACGCTGTACAAAAGACAGGATATCCTGGTGATTCGCTAGTGTCAGTGAACATCTGTGCTTTGGCAACTGAATCAAGCTATTAGCTAAGTTTAGATGTCTACAGTTTGGAACTGAATGCCATCTCCAGAATCCTCCTAATACTGCACAGTTAATATTGTACTATTTTTATGCGTTTCACTGTTAGCCCCCTTATTTGGATTCTGAACGCTTCATTTAATCTGTTCATATAATATTGACAGGCTACATGCTATACTACTCTGAGTCTGAAATGTATGCTCTTTCAAATGGAGTATACAGGATAGGAGAGGAAGGACTGAACTAACTATGAAAAACAGAAAATGAAATTGCAAATGAGAAAAATGCCTGACGAAAGAATCCCACATGAATACCCAAACTGTTTATACGAAATATTCTAGTGATTAAAATGTTAGTGATTATAGTGTTATTCTTTCATTTTAACTGATAAAAATAACAATATTTCTATTTAAAAATATGGGAATGTTAGCAGGTTTTTTGATTTTTTTTCAGTGCTGGCTAGACTGGCTCCGGATCCTGCCTGACATGCTTCCTTCTATCATTTTGTGGAGTTTTGTAGGATAATTGAAATTATTCATTATTTTGGCTTTCTGGGTTTTTGCTTTGTTTTGTCTTGTTTTGTTTCATTTCTCCAGATTTGACCTTAATGCCGAAGGTATAACAGTTGGCTTTAACTCTTTAGTCCAAAGAGTCTTCATCTTTTTTCTGCAAGTGAACTTGTTCACTTAGTGAGATGTATTTACTGACTGAATACAAATTCTAAAATAAAACAGCTGTGTAAAGGCTTAGGGAATTTATTAGGTTTGCTGTCTGTATCCAGGTAATTTTAGGGTGTATGACAAGGCTGATAAGTGTTGGTGGGTAATATTCTTGAGCACTGCAGTATGCAGCAATATTTATTACTCCTGCTTATGAAAACTTGAAAAATCTCTCTGTGGGAAATTCCAGTCTTGTATCAATAATGTATAACGGGTGAGAATGCTAATTTTTGTTTCCATTGGCATAGCAAGTGTCAGATGAAGAGGGAAAATGAATTGTGGGGTCTTTTTTACCTTTGTTTTACCTGATCACATATCAGCTAGACACTGTTAAATATTTTTGTGAGTCAGTTTCTTTTGATAGACTTGAAAAAGCTTTGAATCTGGCCCTGTATGTGTAGGAAAATAGCATCTGAATCAAATGGTGTTTCACAAATAGATTTACTAGAAGCAAAAATGAATAAAGAGTATATGGCTTCATATTTAAGTAATACTAAGTGCACAACAGACATAGGCACACCTAAATAGAAAAGAATGTCAAAGTACTGTTCTTTACAAAAAGTATTTTGAAGCTAATATATAAATGTACTAAAAGCTTAGATTTATTGTAAGTCAAAGTTCAAAGCGACCAGATTTTAAAATCTTTGTATCTAAATGACTGTACAATTACTTCTGCCTGGACTTGGATTCGTTTTAGCACTGTAGTCATTACAGGGTCATACTGCATTTTTTTTTTTACTGAGGTTATTAATTTTTAGCTAATAGCTTTGTGAATCAGATAAAAATATATGTCACACATCTCTTTCTCTCAGTCATTATAATGTTATGGTGATATTGCAGTTCCTTAGAGCATTTTTCAGAGCTACCTCTGAAAGTCCTATTGTAATTTTTTGTATGCAGCATTTTAGCTCACATTCAGTGCTGGGCATTGTTTCTTCATTTGCAGAGAGTATGTCATCCTGAATCTGGAAATTAACTTGGTACGAAAAACTGCACTCGTGCTAAATTTCATACGTGTAGTGTGTGTTTGCTTCCCCCTATACTTTTTGAAAATTATTTTGGTGTTATCTTAACTTTTTACATGCAGGAGATGGATGTATTATACATTATAGGAAGGAAAATTTATTAGGATAGTTATACAAGCTAAGCACTCATTTTAATTAATGAATATGGAAGATAAATAGAGCTGTTAAATAGTAGGATGGCATTTTAGCTATGTGTTAAGCATGTAAATACTTCAGGCAGTCATTTAACAGGAATGATAGTAATATTTCTTTATATGAGAAGTTCAGCCCAGCCAAGATACTCACATAAGCACTTGTACTAGTGTCAGTGACATTGTGTATTGGGCTTATGTGGCAAGGTTTTGGTAGCGGGGGGGCTACGGGTGTAGCTTCTATGAGAAGATGTTATAAGCTTTCCCCATGTCTGACAGAGCCAACACCAGACAGCTCCAAGACGGACCCACCACTGGCGAAGGCTGAGCCAACCAGTGATGGTGGTACCACACTGGTGGTAACTCTGAGATAACACATTTAAGAAGGGGCAAAAAAACCTACTGTGCAACAGCAGCTGGAAGAGAGGTGGGAGAATATGTGAGAGAAACAACTATGCAGACACCAAGGTCAATGAAGAAGGAGGGGGAGGAGGTGCCCCAGGCGCCAGAGCAGATTCCACTGCAGCCCATGGTGAGGACAATGGTGAGTCAGGCTGTGCCCCTGCAATCCATGGAGGTCCACAGTGGAGAATAAATCCACGTGCAGCCTGTGGAGGACCCCACAAGAGGAGCAGGTGGATGCACCCAAAGGAGTTTCTGACCCTGTGGAAAGCTGGAGCAGGCTCCTGCCAGGACCTGTGGACCTGTGGAAGAAGCCCACAGTGAAGCAGGTTTGCTGACAGGACTTGTGACATATGTATGTTTTTTTCATTTCTTTGTCAATGAGACATAGGATGATGCACGTATCTGTGGTAATCTGCATATGTGCATATGTGTATGTGTACATTTACATATGTACATGTGTACAATTTAGATAATATTTAAAAATTTTCCATATATTCCATACAAATATGTCTGTCACTTGATGTTAAGTTTTGCTGAAGGGTAAAACTAGGAGAAACATGAGGAGGGAGAAATTATGTATTTGTGAGAGACCTGGGTTTGTCTTTCTTTTTGTGCTACTCCAACTTGAACTGCTTCATGGAAAAATATTACCAACCTTTTATAATGACGTTAGACATCATGCTTCATTTTTGGTCAGTGTATATCATTCCTCATGATTTATAAGTGTACTTACATATTCATCTTTTCAAAGCTGACAGCACTACCCAGTTCCAGCTGTGGGGGAAAGAAGGGGACCAAGTTCCAGATTTGAGGATACCTCATGGAGGAAGGATCATACTGCTGATCCCACTGTGGCAATATAGCTTAAATTTGAAAACAATTAATTCAGACAAAAAAGGTCCTGCATATTACAACTCCGTAAGTTAAAATATTGAACTGCAACCAAAATTTTGTCAGGAATCAGTACCATTTCTCGAGAAGTACTACTTTATATGCCATTTACACAAAGATGCTGTTCAACCATTAGACTGGCACATCCACTTATTTCAGCTTTAAATGCCCGGATGTGCAACCCCATCATGTTTCCAGGTAAAAAAAGCACAGAAGACAGAAGTAACAACTATATTGTTTCCATCTTCTAGCCAGACACAAAGAAATGCCTTTTGGTTCCAGCTGCTAAATAATGTTCCAAATATGTTTGCATGAAGGAAAGCTTCAGTGCTCTTGACCTAAGAAAAAATGTTTGCTGAGTCAAAGGACTGTATGTGGCAGGTGATGATGTTACAGTGGTTTAGAATAGGATATATGCATTGAATACTAGGCTTATTCTGTTTAGATTATTGTTAGATTTTTTTTCCTGCCATGGGTGTTTTTTAAGCTTCCATTTTGTTTCTTTATTTTGTGCTTTTTTCTGCCTGGATGTTTTACCACCTTGCTTCTCAATCATCTAACTTGCATCCATTCCTTTTTCATATTTTTGCTGTCTTTCCTAAGTGAAATACAGTCGGGTTAAAACAGCACTTTTGACTTCCAAAAGCTCAGCTGCAGTGCAGTGTATGTTTTCAGCAGTGGTTGTAAGACATGTGGCACATCCCAGGGCAGAGAGGTATGTGGCTTTGAGACACGTTTGCTCTAGTCTGGACCAGTAATTCAACAATACAATGTCTCCGATAGCCGTTTTATATTGCACAGCAACCAGTGGTCCCGAGCTTCTGATATGACAGGAATTTTTGCTGGAAAGATGTAGCTAAGTCTCCTTTCATAATCTCTACATTAGTTACAGAAGGACTACTCTAAATATTTGCTGAGCCGCTGGGATAGCTCTTTGAAAAGCTATTAATATGATAACCTTATAGCCTGTCTTTGCAATTGTGAGAGGAATTCAGCTTGAATGCAAAGGCAAATGATGGACCATTCATCTCTATCAAGAATTTAAGTAGTATATACTTGTACATAATACTGCAGACAGAAAAGTAAAATAAAAATAAATCCCATTTGCTTCAGTGTATTTTTAATTCCTTAAAGTAAAAATGTTATAATTGTAATAGAAAAACAGAGTTCTGTCCCAGAGAGATGACCAAGAATATTGATTCATTGCCCACCATCATTATTATGATAAGAATTAAAAGTGAAAATTAATGCAGGAAAAAACCCAAGCAAACACCAAAACCGAACAAACCAAATAGCAAAATAAAACAAAAATCCAGGCAGAAGCCTGTTCAAGAAGTGTCTATTCCTTTAGGTAATGTTCTGTTGCTGCATTATCTTTTGCATAGAAAAAAAAAACACAACAAAACAGCCAAGCAAACTGAAAAAAAACCCCAGTCATTTGCAAATGTGTTTCAGCTCACTAGTTTTGTTAAGACCAAACCTGGATAAAACTGCTAGTGGGTATTTTAAAGTTTGGACTTGGAGAGAACTCAAATGGCTAAGATTTCCAGAAAGACCCCTAGGATATCCTAACCCTCTATGCACCCGTAGTAAGACTTCTGAGCATGTTTGGAAGCTCCTCAATCTTGTGACAAAGGCTCTCTACTTGTATCTCTTGAAAGGCTCATCTGTTAATCCTATTTTGACTACCACAATTGATCTAATAATTTTCATTGCACCTACTAATAAGGTAGCAACAGGCAGCTCTAGTTTTGGATAGCATCATAGCGGTAAATACAGTTTTCTCCATAATGAGAGATTTATTGCTGCCACCCTCTACTTTCTTCAGTGGCTTTTAAATAACATACTGTCTTGGCACCTAACTTAGATGGTATGGTTTGCCTCACTGGAGTTTAGTAACTGGGTTTTAGATGCTGCAGTGTTTGTTCCTTAATCCACAGTCCTGCATCTATTAGTATAATACACTGCATTCAGAAATTTCTGAGGGACTTAACGAATGCACAGTACTCGTCTCTGGTAAAGAAGTATTGTTTTCATTCCCTTTCCTTTCCCCTGCTGCCCTGTGGAAATTAAAATTCTTAGCAGAGGGAAAAAACATAACTCCATGTCCATTATAATATGCTGAGACTGCTAACCATAAAAGTACTTTTTAATGCAATGAACTATCTGTAAGACCTGTACTAAGATCAGGAAAAGTCATTTTGGATAAGCCAAAAAAAGCATGGAGAAGAGCAGAGGGTGAGAACACATGCAAGGAAGTTTAGGAAACAAACAAACAAACAAAAGCCACTTCCTCTGATTTATAGGAAGTTGTGTGAAAGCTGTTGGGACCATTCTTGACCCAGTGACCTGTAGTCAAATTGAAAATCATCATTGTCTACATTCAATATTCTGAGATTTTCAGTTTTTTGAGTCTGTAACTTCCCCAGAATAAAATAATCAAATAGTAATTTCGATTTATGACATACTGTTTTTTATGTTTCTACATTTTTTTTGCTCGCATTCATCTTTGGAAGAATGATAAAGAATTGGGTTTTTTTCATAAAGATTAAACTTACTTTTCTCCTTGAGCTGAATGTCTAATGGAAGAGAATTAGGACTCCTGGGACACAAGTTGCAGTGGAGGAAGCACGCACACTTCCACTGAGCATGCTATATTTACTCTATGTATATGTAGAGACCTTGGAAGCGTAGGCTCCACCTAGAAGATGACTGACTGTGCCTGAATTGTGTGAGTGCAGAGCTCATTCAAGCTGCTGCAGAATACACGATAATGAAGGTACTGCATGTACACCCTTCACCATCTCTCTTGCCCCATGTCCCAGTGAACATAGGATAAATGAACACAGAGGAAGATGGGGTATGCACCAACCAGGACCTTTAGGGACCACTGTAGTCCCACCTTCCCTTGGTCACTGAAGAGACATTTAATGAAGTACACCACCATTTCCACACAGACTCTGTGGCTGAGTTTTATTCAGAAGACGCAGACTTAGAACTCAGCAATGTCATTTTCTAGGCACCAAATAATGGAGCGTTAAAGGTCCTAATAGTTTATTCATTTATGTAGGATGACTTAGAAAAATTAAGAGATACCCAATAACATGACTGGGCACAATGAGGTGAAGGAAATTGTACCTCGTGTCATGTGGACACTTGAAATATTCCTTCAGATTGGTGTTTCTCCAAGACTGACCTACTAGAAAATTTTCCTGATTATAGACTGCTCAGTATTTTACACTAAAAATGGCAGGACTCTGTTTTATTTCAAAACACGGGCAAGGTACAATGTGGTCATGTTATCTCTTCATTCAATAACTTATGCTTAAAATTGAATTGAAAACTTTAATCATGTTTTCCTTTGTTCTTCTCTTTCTCAGAGCAGGCAATCTAGTTTCTTTAGCCTTTTCTCACTAATCATGATTTTCATATGTTTCATTATTCTCATTGTTTCCTTTAACTCATACGTTCATTGTCTCTTCATTTGAAACTTATTTTCAGGTATAGACGTAACAGCCAGTTGCACAGCATGACAGGCAGTTTACTTGGCCTGTGCTGAAAGAGATGGACTGAGCAGCACTGTGTTAACAAATGGGTATCTCACTGCCAGGGTGCCATAACCGCCGTCGGATCCCTTTGGAGCGAGCACCAGGAGCTGCAGGAGCTGCATGGGCTTGAGGAAAGGAATGGCCCAAGCCACCCCTGGGAAGCCCCAGAGGATAAATGGGCTTGAGGGGAGGCTGATCAGTGCCATTAAGGCCTATTAGTGCACTCGGGGGCTTGACAGCCACTTGAAGGAAGCAACTGACAAGGGCAGCTATAAAGACATCAACTGGGTCCTCCATAGTGCTATCAGGAAGAATAATTTTTATCTCACTTGGAGACTTATGTAGAATGTCAGTCTGAGAATGTGATTTTCTCTCATATCACAGGCTCTTCTAATTTTCCTGAATATAAGCAGGTCACACAATTCACTTTCTGAGTTTATGGCAGCACATGGCCACTTAAGCAGGTGAGGAAGAAAAATGGGCAGAGCTGGGGAAACTGGGAAACTTCGGGAGAGAGAATTTTGGAAGACGAAGTTAATCAGCTATCAGAATAACAAAATGGCAATATGGGAGAACGTAAGCAGTATGTTGGCACAAGTTTTTTGTAAGATACTGCTACATTTTTGTGTCCCTTCAGGAACAAGCAGATAATTATGGCTCAGTTACAATGTCTTGTTGATAAAGCATACATAAAATTTGTTATTCAGAATTTTCTCTGAAGTAATGTTCTGTACTGTTGAGAATAACTTGGGGTCCATCAAGAAAAAAAAACCTAACACTCCTTACTGGATCTATTTCACAGTTGAAACAGTCAACAACTTATTAGGCTCACTTATTTTGTTTGCAAATTGAAGAAAGACATTCTATCCACTGAGGTCTGCAGTTTCTGCTGTTGGTGTAAAATAACTGTAATCCTCCTTGTTTGTGTCAGAGCCTTTCCCAGCTGCAACTCCCCCTTGACTCCAAACAATTTGTGTGATATACATGTCATTCAATTTAGGAAGAACAAGGCACTCGGCATGCATAACACAACCAGTTATTATATTCTGCCTGCTAAAGACTAAACAAGTTTTTTTCCTCCAAATGTGGTCAGAATGTTGGCAATAGCTCATTTTACACACAGACAAAAAAAGATAACACAGACAGCTGTACTTTTGTTAAATCAGATTATACTTGGCACTTGCATTAACATGAGTAAAATTATATCTTGTAAGCTAAATTTGCATTTCAAGAAAAATGACTGTATTGATTTCAGCATTTATGTCTTCCATATGTAGAGGTATATTTATTAGTCTGAAGTGACAACTTAGTAGTGTTTGATGATTGGTGTGTTTGTGTTTTTTTCTTTAAGCAGTTATGCGTTAACAGATAACAGTTGTAAAGTGGTAAAAGTTGTGATGTACAATACCAGGCTACAGAAGAGGCAACAGTAAATATCTCTCAAAAGAGAAGCAATGAATCTTGAGTTATTTTCTAGTAGTATGATTAAAGGATTGATTTTGAGACTGATTTTTTTTAACATTGGCATGAAAAGGAAGAATCAGATAATGTATTTTACAGGTGACACAAAACAGGGAGATACAATGTCAGAAAGCATCATGAAGTTATGTACTGGTATGTCTGGTAGGAATAGATCAGACTGCCATTCTATGAGACCCTCTTCAAACTGAAGTCCTGTGTAATGTTTTGGTGATCCCTATTCAAGGAAGATAAACTCAGACTGATGCAGAGAATCATGAGTAGCATGGATAACCTGCTTTACTTCAGGGTACTTTAAAACTTGTCTAGCTTATTCTGCTTAAAAGAAGGAAAAAAAAAAAAAAGAAAAAAGGAAAAAAGATAAGGTTAAGACTGAATTGCTCTGCAAACGCATCACAAAGGGGATGCCACAGAAAAAGAACTTTAAGCTACTAAATACTGACACAAGAACAAGTGAATGATGCAATTTCACCATGAATACATTTTGATAGACTATTGAAAGAAAGTTACTGAGCCTCAAAGAAGAATTTAAAGAAGGAAAAAGTAGAAGAAACATAGCAGGTTTCAAATTAGAGTGTGTGTCCTGGTTCCGGCGGGGATAGGGTTAATTCTTCCTGGTATTCCATGCCATGTGAGCCATGCCCACCCTGAGCTGCCGGGGGAGGGGGGGCAGGAAGTCGAGGCTTGGAGCCAGCTACTCCAGCCCAGCAAAAAGGACTGTCGTGGTTTTGCCTCAGACGGCAACAAAGAACCACGTGTCGCTCGCTCGGCTCTTCCCAATACAGGAAGACTCAGAAGAAAAAAAAAGGCAAAGACTCTGGGGTTGAGACAAGGGCAGTTTAACAGAACAGCAAAGAGAACAAGCAACCAACAACAATAACACGGATAGAGGAATATACAAACACGATTACGGAACCGCCGCTCCCCGCCGCTCACCGACCGGACCCGGGACGCCCCAGCCCGCTCCAAGCCTCGACTTCCTGCCCCCCCTCCCCCGGCAGCTCAGGGTGGGCATGGCTCACATGGCATGGAATACCAGGAAGAATTAACCCTATCCCCGCCGGAACCAGGACAGTGTGATAACAGAAAGAGTTGTACAAGATGGTTAGCAAATACTCTAGGTCTACATTCTACATTACTATGCTCAAGGCAACACCACAAAGGGTATTTCTATATGGCACCAGTTAACACAGGGAATCATTATTAATATATTCTGCATCTGAAAAAGGCTACTGAAATGCTGTGGGAATACAATTATCCTGCTTTCAGTACTCTAAACTGGAGTTTATCATACATGTAAACCAGAAAGAACAAAACAGTTCCCAGTTCTGTCCTCATTCCTATTTCTCTTTTTTATCCTTCTGCTGCCTACACCATTAGAGCAGTGAAGGTGCTTGTAAAGCTACCTGCTGAACCAGAGCAGGAGGTAAGTCTAGCTGAAAAATAAATAAACAAAAGAAAATATTTTTTTTATTTTCTACTCAAGCCAAAACTTGGTTTGCTGCACATTCCACAAGCGGTTGTCCTAGTATAAGAGAAGGTACAATGAAGTTTTAATTTTATTACAAAACTCGATGTAGAATTAAGAAAAATATTGCTTTTAAGAGTGCAGGTTAGTAAGGTTATCTATGAGAAATAAAATAATTTTAAAATTAATAAATATTTACCAATAATTTCGTTCCTTCCCTTCCTTTTTCCCTTCCCTTCCGCTTTCCCTTTTCCCTTTCCAAATCTTGGAAAGCCCTAGAATAGCTTAATCTGGCAAATGGAATGAGCATGGGGCTAAGAAAAACCTTCAGGTCAGCTTTTCCTATACAGCAGAAACCTTCTGGTTACATCACAGGGTAACGTTGCTATTTCCATGCATTTGTCTTTTCCGTACTACAGTTGAAAATGTCCCCATTTCAACTGGGGCTTCAAGGGTTGAAAAGTGCCATTTTTAGAAATTAATTAAGGAAAGCAAGTAACTTTTGGTTTTAGATCCAAATGTCTCCATTAATGACACAAGACTTATTAATGCTTCATTTTCTGAATACCCTTTCATATATAAATACTCTCCCCAACTGTACATGACGTTGAAGACATAATATAAAGTAGGACATGTCAAATAAACTTTTAAGTAAGGAGAATACAGGAGCTGAGATATACAAAATGCTGACATTTTCAAATGAATAAATATTTTAGCCTATCTAGATAAAACTTGGATTTAGATCAACTGAAACATACGTGAAGAGAATATATGAAACATAACCACTAAATAAGAGTAATTCCAAAAGCAAAGTTTTCAAAAAAATCTCAGTGAGAGTTTTAGTTGATTTGTGTCACTGAACATTACATATTCCATACATTTTAAATGAAAAACCTCATCTGCTTTAATTGCTATGCAAAAAGAAGAGTTGAAGAATTTATTAGACGATGACTCTTTACCTTGGGACCATATGAATAAATAATCACATAAACTGATTGAACATAGACTATTAAGAAAATGGGGCTGAGGAAAGTTGCATATAGCGATATGACTTTCACTGGAAGAGCAGGAACAGTAACATATCCATGAGAGGTGTATTGCCTATACAAAAGAATGATTTGACCTTTTAACAACTAAAAACATTTATGTTTAGATGGTATTTTAGCATGAATGAAGGGAAGAACAATTCAGAAAAAAATTTCCTGTCCTAAAAGTGCATAGGTCTGATCAAATTTATTTTTTTCTTTGACTTTCTGTGGGAGAAATGATAAAATAACATCAGTCATGATCTCAATTCTAATGCTTAAGAAATAAACGAACAACCCCTCTATCATTGTACAAATTCTTTTCCAGTGTGACTGCATGAAAGAATGAATCCTGTCTAATGGGGATTCCATGCGGGCTTTACTGCTTTACATAATACAGAGTGTGCTTCCATAGTCAAGTGGTGAGAATAATGTATGACTCCCATACAATGTAGTTCCAAGTAAATGGAATAATCATGAATTATGTTTGAATGATATTTTCAGTATTATATTCATTTTTCAATAGCTCAGATATTGAATTGTTAACTCTTATGCAAGTTAATCTCCAGGAACATCAGTTAGAAGTTCTGAAAACAAAAAAGAAAGAGACAGAACTGAAAAATTAAGAAAGAAACACATAAGTAATTAAGAAGCATTGGAAAACTAGGTTTTAACCTGTATTTAAAAAAAAAAAAAAAAAAAAAAAACAAGTCTAAACCACCTCATATTATAAAATCTAAACAAAAAACTATAGGAATTTTTCACATGCAAAAGCTTGACATGTTGTTTTCCACTGACAGAACTTTAAATTTCTTAGTCTTTAGGAGATTTTTTAAGTTACTAATAAAATAATAGGAAGCTGTTTTTTCTTCTTTGAGTTACTTAATTTGTTAGAATATTAAATTAACTTTTACAATTTGATATTACTCTTACATTAAGGAGTATAACGTAGCATTTTATCTCTAATTAAATCTTTTATTTCTTTCAGGAGCTCTTAAAAATATTTAAGACATATTGTGATCCAAAGCAGTAGATCATCCTCAATAGAATACTGTGTGGAGTCATCATAACCTTGGTTAAGAATATAATGAAACTTTTCTGAAAGGTGGGTGTCCACTTGTTCTGCCAGTTCCACCCAATGGCTAGTCATTCATCTGCATCAGCTATAGACAAAGCTATTGATTAGTTCATCCAAATTAGAATATAGTATAGTTGCAACTGAATCTGCGTATCCACATATCTATCTATACATCTATCTACATGTTTCTCTTTCTATTTATCACGTAGGGAATTAGAAAGCACTGTGATGGGAGAGAAAACTGACAAATCAGGCTAATTTTAAACTGTGAAATTAAAATGCAGTGAATTTGGTCATTGTCAACACACTTATTCATAGTCATCAGTTGTTACACAGGATTCATTATCATCACTACATGTACAAAACTGCCGATCTAAATCACAGCATCAGCTGTGGATAGGCACTACCATGGAGCTGATGCTATGCAGTTATTGCTGATGGTTGCTGCCTTTATCAGTTCTCTGTTGTGGAGGTCAAGGAGACCAGGCTTAAGAGCTCTTCAGTGAGAGAAGTTAGGACTGAAATGGACTTATCTTGTTTATTCTCTCCATTTTTCCTCTCATATGCAAAATGTTTTTATGTCATTGTCCGCCTCCCCAAAACCAGGGGTCTCCTCTACTCCTGATACTGCATGTTTTGTTCCATCTTGTCAATCACCTGTCTTGAGTGTTCAGGAGATGTCCCCATTTTTTTGGATTTGCGTGACAAGGTTTTGGTAGCGGAAGGACTACAGGGGTGGTTTCTGTGAGAAGCTGCTAGAAGCTTTCCCTGCGTCCAATAGAGCCAATGTCATCCAGCTCCAAAATGGACATGCTGCTGCCAAAGCTGAGACAACCAGCAATGGTCGTAACACCTCCATGACAACATGTTTAAGAAGGTGGTGGTAGTGGGGGGAACATGCTGCGCAACAACAGCCAGAAGAGAGGAGTGAGAATATGTGAGAGAAATAACTAGGCAGACACCAAGGAGGTGAAGAAGGAGGGGGAGTGGGTGCTCCAGGCACCAGAACAGAGGTTTCCCTTCAGGTTGTGTTGAAGACCATGGTGAGGTAAGCTGTCCCCCTGCAGCCCATAAAGGTCCATGGTGAAGGAGATATCCAGCTGCAGCCCATGGATAACTCCATGCCAGAGTAGGTAGATGTGCCTGAAGGAGGCTGTGTCCGCATGGACAGTCCTTGCTGGAGCAGGCTCCTTGGAAGGACATGTGAACTGTTGGAGGATCCACACTGGAGCAGTTTTCTGAAGGACTGCGCTCCATGGAAAAGACCCATGCTGGAGCAGTTCATGAAGAACTACAGCCTGTGGGAAAGGACTCACGTTGGAGAAGTCCATGGAGGACTGTCTCCTGTGGGAGGTACCCCATGCTGGAGCAGGGGAAGAATGTGAGGAGTTGTCCTTCTGAGGAGGAAGCAGTGGCAGACACAATGTGTGATGAACTGACTGCAACCCCCATTCACAGTCCCCCTGCACCACTCGAGGGGAGGAGATAGAAAAATCGGGAGTGAAGCTGAGCTCAGGAAGAAGGGAGGGGTGAGGGGAAGGTGTTTTGAGATTTGGTTTTATTTCACATTATCCTGCTCCGATTTGATTGGTAATAAATTAAACTAATTTCCCCAAGTTGAGTCTTTTTTGCCCGTGATGGTAATTGGTGAGTGATCTCCCTGTCCTTCTCTTGACCCTCCTATCTTCCATTGTATTTTTTCCTCCCCTGTCCAGAGAGGGAGTGATAAAGCAGCTTGTCCTAAAAGTATCTCAACACAGCTCTGAATCACAGTATGGTGAGATGGCCATGCTTAGCATGTTTTAATGTGATCCTACACCTCAGCTTGGATTGCTACTGAAAAGATAATCTAGAAAGTAGTTTCAGAGAGTGGTTCATGTCCTAAGGTAACTAAACATTATGTGACAGTATTAAAAAGTATTTAAAAGTGTTAAAGCAACCAAAAAGTTATTCTAGGAAAAGAATAAAGTAATTTTGTAAAGCTATAAAAAGCTATTAGCTAATACCAATGTAACTTCATTCTTTTGAGAATGAAAGTGTCTTTTAAATAATCTTTGAAGTAGAACTGGAAATACTATTTGAGTCACACAAAGAAGGAAAACCAGGAAAAGAAAAACACAACAAAGCAACAATGTAAAAGCAAAGAAAACTAAAGCTTTTATCAACAGCCGTCTTCCCCCAAACGAGTAAGTATATAATATATTCTGGACAGCTAATTTGCTTGAATTAAATTATAAATACAGGAAACAGCATCTTGATTACAGTTTGTGGATTTTTATTTATAATTCATTACGTTGGAAAAAAGGGTTAGTTTTTCATATTGATTTTTTGGCAAAATTTCCTGCAAAAGAAATGCCCTTATAGGACCTTAAAACTGAGGAAGGTGAAACATTGCAATGTTGTAATGATATACTATAGGAAGAGCCAAGTATGCAGTATAAATCACATGGGCATTTGTCTAAACTTAATTACATAATTCTATTCTGTCAGCCTAAACTGATTGATTTCTAGTGTGGAAAAAACCCACATTTTTAAATTATTCATCAAATGAAAGACTTTGAACTACCCCTCACCAAAAAAAAGAACAATATTCAAAGTTGTTTTAATACACAGAGCTGCAAATATAAGCAATTTTCTGTCAAGACACCAATTTAGCACCTTTTCAGTTAGAAAGTATGCGACAGAAACCGTCTTTTTTCAGTCATACTCTAGCAACACTCCATCACATCACCTTATTATGTTACAATAATTGAACTCTTTTATTAATTCAGAAGTTGCTATCGTTCAGAATTTCTTCATTAGGGTTAGTCTTTGTTATGCATAATAGCCCTGCAGACACTGAGGTCAGAGGAAAGGGAGAGGGAGGAGGTGCTGCAGGCACCAGAGCATAGATTCTCCTGCAGCCTGTGGGAGAGACCATGGTGCAAGAAGTATTTCCCTGCAACCTGTGGAGAAGACCACACCAGAACATACGGATATTCCCTGAAGGAAGCTGCAGCCTATGGAGAGCCCCTGCTGGAACAGGTACTCTTGGCAGAAACTATGGCCTGTGGTGAGAAGCCCACTCTGGAGCAGGTTTATCCCCAACAACTGCAGTCCATGCAAAGGATCCACACTGGAGTAAGGGAAAAGTGTGAGGAGGAAAGAGCAGCAGAGAGGAACTGTTATGGACTGACCACAACCCTCATCCCCCATCCCCCCTGCACTGCTCAGGGATAGGGGAAGGAGGTAGAGGGGCTGGGAATGAAAGAATAAAGTTAAGCCTGTGAAAAAGGGTGATGGAGGGAAGGAGTTTTAGTTTTTGCCTTTGTTTCTTACCATCCAACTTTATTTTAACTGGCTGTAAACTACAGATTTTCCCCAAGCTGAGACTGTTTTGTCTGTGACTGTCTTTATCTCAACCCATGAGTTTTTTGATCTTATTTTCTCCCCTGCCCTGTTCAGGAGGGGAAGTGAGAGAGTAGCTAGGTGAGGAGGGAGTGAGGGTCTAGCAGCTGGCTCAGGTCACCCCACAATATTTCATAAGGATGCAAGTAAATAAACACCATAAGTGCATCTGTGCTACTAAACAACAAAGAGAACCAGGAAACAAGCTAAGGGTTTGGACTTTCAGTTGGCTACCTAGCTCAACAGATAGCCTGTTCCGACAGAGTTTAGGTCCTCCCAAGACAATATTCTATTTTTATTCTAAAGACAATTGTCTCGAAGGACCACTGATAAATGACAGCAAAACCGTGAGAGGGCCTGAAGTTCTGCTCCCTCTGCCCCTCTTGCTACAACACAGACTGAATCTCTGCCTGGCAAAATGAGGTAAAAACGTGCACTTTTATGGTGTGCAGCACAGCCCTGTCATTGTGCCACACTTATTGTGAATAAAAAGCTATGTAACAGGCTTGCAGAGGCAATTGCAGGGGACCCAAATGCTACAAAACATGGATGTACTGTTTTCATCCTGATGCAACTAGTACTAAGCAGCCTGGATGCAAACCAGCCCGTAATGCTTGTTTTCGAGACCAAGGATTGATCCTGGTCATCAGTTTTGAATGGGTACAGCTGAACTCACTATGCCTATTGCAAGACTTCTTTCCCACCTGCTGTGGTATCTGATTTTGATCCCTGTCAGACTTAACATATCAAAATATTTAGGAGTTATTTTTCATTATGAACATCCTTATTGCTTCACTGTCTCTCTGTATTCATCTGCTATAACATGCCTTTTCTATCAGTAATAATCTCTTTGGGGTATGGTAAGAACTATACAAAGCCAAGCCTGCTGTGTGGTTCTTAACAGGAACTGAACATGAACACAATCCAGAGGCATTATTTATTTTATTTTATTTTATTAAAATGGATCTGAGACAGATGTTCTTGAACAGAACCAAATCAGAACAAATGCTGAAGGGAAATAAATATAGATATCATAAATAAAATGTAAGACAATAACACTATTAGTTTTGAATTTTTTTTCATTTATGCTAAAAACCTTGACACTGAAACCCTATACAATGTTTCAAGCTCCTCAATTTTAGATTCGTGATAATGTGTTCTTATATGAAACTAAAGAGCTGTATATTCTTCAACTGTCTATATATCTTGTACAAAGAAGTCTTGTTTATTTCTTTGTTTCAGTTCATGTTTTAATTTGGAATTTCCATTTCTGACATTGTTCTTTCCCACTAACTATTTTCAGATCATCTTTTCCAGCATACCTTTCAGTAATTTCTCCATGGCTAATTCATATTAAGACCCAAATCTTACCTTCTGAACTGATGCATGAAAGATGACACACTTGAATTTCCCATTGCACTTTCACATAACTACAAAAAATGAAGTGGACAATAAAAATATAGTGTACAACCACTACTAAATAAAGGTAAATGTACTGCTTTACACACAATTTTTTCCAGTCTGACAGTATCACAGTGCAGTAAAAGCTGCAAGACCTGCTAATCGTTATTGAGGTCAGAGCTGAGAGCACAACTGATCAAAGAAATAATAAGGAAATATATTTCAGGAATGGCATTTTTGCTATAGAAGAAAGCAGTCTAGAGAAACGAAGATTTAAATGTGTCAAGCATAATACTGACATGCCTAACTTTTACAATGTACTCGGGAAATGGAATTTCTAAACTAAGTTTATAAGCCCAAGTTCTCTAGATGCTGAGTGGGGATAAACAATTTTTTGAAGCATTAATTATAATAACCATTGCCAAATAATTCAGTACCTTAGCCAACAGGAAACACCAAATAATGAAAGTTCATGAAGAACTCTACTATTCTCCTCTGTACAGGTACTAATATAAGATTAGTATTCACAGACTGAAAAAGCATTTGAAGGTGGATGCCTGCAGTTTTCCTTCAGTTATGGAGGATCAGATCACATCAGCACCCAACGCCAAAAATGCAAATAGTGCAAATTCACCCTGACAAGGCAACCTGGGTTTTCCCTGGGTTTTATTCCACAGATCACTCCTCTCAGCATACTACTACAATTATTACCGCAACTAAATTTAGTTGTGCACTTATCCCTTCTGGTGAAGCTACACTAATATAGGTAAAGCAAGCAGTTTGTTGGTGAAAGTGTAAGAGTGAGGCATGACTTTTTGGTCCCTATTTGGCTTGATTTTGAACTTTGAATCTAAGATTCATTTGATGAGGTACAAAAACAAGTTTTGTGAGTGTTGATCTCTGGTCTTGAGTAACTCTTTGATAGCTGACAAAGTCAAATGACAGTTTTCCTCCTTTCTCTGCACTGCTTGGAGATAAAAGATGAAGTTTTTAACATCCTCAGAGATACACTTAGAGACCAGGTCTTCCTCTTCCTGTGCAAATAGCATCTTAATATTGAACTCAGTGCTTTCTGAATGTTAGGTAAAATATCAGCTAATTTGATCTCTTCTTTCAGTAAGTTCAGATAAAGTTGGCACCTGCTATACTGTGTAAGTCTTCAATGATTTGGTAGTAAAGTATTCCCTGAGATGTCCAGCTTAACTAAGAAGAAATTGTTGGCATGAGGAATAGCAGAGTTTTACTAACGTAGGGTATCCCAATGGCATAAAAGCACGGCCTTAAAGCCTGATAGGCACATAAAGGATTAGAGACACTGATAAAATTCCCAGCAAAACTAAAACAGTGTTCTGAGCTAAAAGTTTGTTTTATGAAATTTCTTTCTCTTCTATTGCCTTATTACTACATAGGAAAAGCAAATATCCTGTCCTATACTCCAAATTTATGTCGTTCTCTGTATGATTTACATTGTTATTTTCAGGCATTTATTTTTAAAGAAAGAATGGGCACACGGATTTATAACTGAAAAAAGGCAGCTGTTAAGAAAACTGGTATTCAGGGAGAAAAAAAATCTTTTTTTCCCATTACTAAATGAATAGCTAGAAAAAATGTAGCACATCAGATTAGCAACTGATAATTATCATCATACTAAAACACTGTGTTAGTACTAACAAATCATACTCAATTATATTTTCAAACTGGAACACAATGGTAAGAAAACTTGTACTTTTTAATGAAACCTGACTTTAAAAAAAAGTTCAGAAACCTCATCAAAGTTAGCCTAGAAGTGATATGAACTATGATATACTGACATGGAACGCTGCACAATAACTCATTCTGATTATAGTTTATGTAATACCTTCATCCTTGAATTTCTTTTACAAGCCTTAATCCACATAACATTGTCTACTTCAGGAAAGAACAGGATAATTGGATGTGGTGGAAAGGCTGATTTGTTTTTTCATCAAAAAGAAGACATTTCCTTAACAGAGTGAATTTTATCTGGTCTCCCACTGAAATGCTGTTCTAGATGTGTTATTCTGTAACCAGAAACATTAAATTGATATTCATACTTTGTCACACATGCTGTTGTTCCCTAAGAAAATAAAATTGAACTGCATGAAAGAATCTGAACCTTCAGAACAAAAACTCTTCGGGGGGGGGGGGGGGGGGGGGGGGGTGGGGGGAAGGCAGGCAGTTGTGAGAAAGGGAGAGATTCCTTAGATCACCTGGAACTTCATTACTGACATTAACCTCTGTGTTTTCTGAATCACAATATTCAGCAATATAGACTCACAGATCAAAGACGATAAAAGTTTCAGTATCAGAGATAAAAAAAATATTGCCTCTCCTTTTTTGTGAAGAAAACCACTTGAATTCTTGTGTTATATTTCAGTACAATTAGTAACCAACATCATGCTAAGAGATGAAAGACACTCAGGATCTCAGTTTCTTTTATTGACAGACACATACAAGCATATATGTCTGGTGAAGTTAGCAGCTTTATTTTTTATCTTCTTCCAAAGTTGATCATATAAAAAATCTGAGAAAAAAATAAAAATATAATAAATCAGAAAAGGAACTCTTGCAGATGCAAGTGAGATAATCAGGGGAGGGGAAGGGGTGAAGACCCAGGAGAATCATAGCACTTAAAATAGTAACTAAAAATCCAACCTATCTTAAAAGGTCTTTTTCATTTCATTTTCTCCCTTCTGTCCTGTTGAAGAGGGATAATGAGAGAGCAGCTGGGTGGGCAGCTGGCCAAGGCCAACCCACCATGAGTATTTAGGAAAATAATTGTTAGCATAATTAGCTAGCATCTGAATGTAGATTACTATAATGTTCATATCTATACTTGAGGTAATCAACTTAGGTTTCCCTTATTTTCACTTCTAGGCTCAGTTCTGCTTGTCTGGAAGTAGGTGTCTGTTTGTTAAGAAAATTTGTGTTCTAAATTTTCATTTATTTCCATGGACTCTTTATTGAATATAAGGCAATATTGCCTTTTGTAAGGCAATATTGAATAATTATTCAATATTGCCTTACAAAACTAGGTGAGATTAATTCTGCCCCATGTAACTGGTGGAACACAGAGCAGTGTCTCTGCTCCCGTATTCCAGCACTTGATTGCACAGCTTTTCTCCACTTCTTTCTCCTCACTGTGATCTGTTTCTGAGTAATCAGAAATGAGCAGGGGTGTCAATCCTTGCTAGGGACAAATTTTCAGGTCTAGATTTGGGACAGAGACTTCAGTATGTATTCTATCTACGATTTTAAGAAGAGCTAAATTAGAAAACACAGGCATTCTTAAAAAAAATAAATCACCTGTCAGAAAAAAAAAAAAATAAAAATCAAACTCTTAATCCCCAAGTTAGTATCAAACATTTTTAATGGGAAAAAAATCCCTTGGTGTTTTTTCAAAGAAATGCAACACTTAATCCAGAAAAAAACATCAATCAAACAAACGTATACCTGCAAAATCTCTTTTATCCCAATGAACAAGATTCAGCCTTCCCTATATAATTTAATTTCTTCATGAATTCTAATGGAGAAAAGTTCAAATAAATATATGGAAAAAGAGCCAGGTAAAAATAGCTGAAGCTGTATAATAGATCTAACCAACAAAAGATTTGTTTCTCATAATCGCCTGTTTTGGGATTACTAGTGTTTTTTCTTCACCATTAAATTCCTTAGTTTGTGTATTATTAACACAGAGTGTAAGGCTTGAAAAACTCTGCTGTGATATTGACAATCTTGTGTTGATTTTTATTCTGTTAAACTACAGCACATTGTTTGGTAATCTTAGAACGGCATACTTGGTGACATCTTGAATCAAGGATTTACAATGAGAACAGCTTTTACTGCACATACACAAATCTGCATAGTAGAAAGTGTTTTAACAATACTTCCTTTGTTATATTTGACTCATATTTTAGATCTTTTTGATTCTGTTAAATCGACTTACAATACTGTTTGATAAACAAATGTAAGTACCACGGCAAGAAAGAAAAAGTACTTTATTCAACAAACTACAGTTTGCATCTGCAATCCAAGCTCCACTGTCTAATTGTTTCATGCTGTAAAGAAAGCAATTTTCTCTTGAAATAGCATTAAGTTGTTTTTTGTTTGCTGTTACAATGTGAGTGCACACCGTTAAACTACAGAGGTAGAAACTAACATTATCATAAAATACAACACAAAAGGCCTGATCCTACATTTCACATGCAACCCAAACTCCCACTGAAGTTTAGACATAATAACAGAGCAAGGCTTTTTTTTTTTCCCATACAGTACTATGTTTTTAAAATCATGACTAACTGTTCTAGGCAATGAGAAATTACTGCTTTTAGAGTATAGAAAAAGGGGGTGTTCCTGGAAAACTGAAATCTGGAAATTAGAGTAAACTGCAGCTACAGAAACAAACTATTGACTTTCCATGTGACTTTGCTGGGCGGCTGGTACATTAGAGATGCCATTTCTAATAGTGCAACAATGTTTATTGCTGAAGAGGAAAGAAACCTCATGGAGAGAAACAATCATGACAATTTATGTCAAGAATAAAGGAAAGTAGTGAGGTAAATAAAAATTTTCCAGGCAGATGGCAACCACAGAACTGTTGAATTATTTAGATTGGAAGGCACCCATAAGGTCAACTATTTCCAAATCCATGCAAAAGCAGGTCCAGTTAGTGCAGACTGCTCATGGCTGCATCCACAGTTTTGAATATTTCCTAAGACACAAACTACACAATCTCTTTAGGCAGCTTGTGCCAGTGCTAAAGTATCCTCAGGGTGAATAAAGTTTTCCTAATATCTAGTCAGAATTTACCTTGTTGTATCAACAGTATGTACGTATATAAATATTTCATAATGCTGTGAGCACACCTAGGAACAGTGTATAATCATTTAACCTAAACATGTGAGAAATGTGACCATCAAAGGGGAAAAAAAGAAGCAAGTTTAGTTGTGCATACACAGTAACATTTAATTTTCAAGTAAGGGAAGTACTTAAAAATGAGAAAGCACACTGAAAAGGATTAAGGGCCAAGGCAAATCATAGCATATGGCTGTGATGACTCTGCTTAAGAAAACCATACTGGAGTCACAGAGCTAACACATACTATCTAAAAAGTCTTTAAGAATGGCCATTAGAGCCAACATGGACAAGCAAGATACCAAAAAAGTTCTTAGGGAAAAATAGTCCTTCTACACTAGGTGCAAAATCAGTAGAAACAATAATTATTGAGGGAGTAAAATTATTAGATATGTGCAGAAACATGTAACAGGAAATAACAATGGCACTTTCAAAGATAGCTGTTTGAAGCATAAGAAACTTGAGTTCTTTGAAGTAATTGATAAGCATACAGATAACTGTCATCATGCTCCTATGAAATGCTTAGACTTACGGAAAAAACTTTTGTGAATTCTGAAGAAACTAATTTAATATGAGGCTATAAGTAAGTAAGGAGTGTAACTTTATTTGCAATAGGATACCACCAGTGACTTCATTCCATAGGGTTCTGTACTGATGCTTGTACTGTACCACATGTTTTCAAATCACTTTGAAAATTAAGTGCATATATGACAAAATTTAGCAATAAATAAATCTATGTAGCCAAACGTGGAGGCCTGTTTTACCCATGAAATATGAAGCACACTAAGCAAATTTTAACTATGTTCAGCTTGTTTTAAACCTAAACATTAGCACGCTGACATTGCATATCTGGAGAAGCTTTTCTGTACCCAGCAGCTCAAAAAATACTACTTCCATTGCTAGTGACAAGCCACAGACCTTGCACTAACTGCACCTTATGCTGACTGGGCAAGGCCCCAGCTGTGGCCTTTTGTTACCAATTTGTTATGGGAACTGGCTGTGTGAGCTTGGCAGCAAGTAGCTCTTGTTGCGATGTGCAGTTTATGCAAGGTCTTGAAAGCATGAGCAGAAGCTGAAAGCAGAGCTGCCCTGGGAACCTAAACAACTGGGTAAGCATTTTTCCCCTTGGTTGAGCAGTGGTGCAGATAGCTCAAGGAGGCTGTGCTGTCCTTAGAGGTTTTCAAGATGTAGCTGGGCACAGCTCTGAGCAACCTGGCACGAACTTAGAGTTGACCCTTCTTTGAGAAAGAGATTGGGCTAAAGACATCCTGAGGTTTTGCATGCCTACTCAAGAGCAGGATAAAGACTGTTTTCATTTTAAGAAAATTAGAAGCAGCCAAGCAAGGGGTGGGTGGGAGGAGGAATGGGGGAGAGGGATGGGGACAGCCACACAAGAGGATGAGACACCTGCTGCAGCCTGGGAAAGTGACACTCCTCCAGGCATCAGGTAGTCCCAGGGTGGAGGCCAAGAGCTGCAGACTGCCTAGAGACTCAGCCTTCTTATAAAAGGACCAAACCCTTAATTAGGGGATGGGGAGGTGGAAGCAGGGAGAGGCCCTCACATTGAGCTCAATGAATAAGAACGTTACAGACTGCAGCCATTAGTGCTGACTACGGGGCATCCGCTCTGTGATGTTGCGTATTCACAGCTGGTGTAAGATACAATTGTTAAGGGAGGATTGCTTTTAGTATGGAGTGATAATGATTAACAGTGTGTAATAACTAATTATTGTCAACGTGTGATGTTAATTAATGTCAATCTAGTGAAGTGTTGTTTTAACAGTTTGAGACTGACCTGATTTTTCAGTCTTCTAAGCACTCCAATCACATCGCTCTCTGGTTTCCTGATACACACACACACAGGAGTTCAGTTGCAAGAGCTGGTTGTGAATGGTTGCAGAATACCCTAAAAATACTGACTGTTGTTTACTGTTGATAAAAACACGCTGAAGAACTAATACATATAATTTTGAAATAATAAAATTAAATGAACAATTATTTCTAAAAAAATCTATAAACATTTTTAATGAAAATCTAAACAGTATTTTTTTTCTGCTATCTCATTTTTGACTAATTTATATTGTAGAAACACATTAAAGAGCTATATCTCAAATATAGTATGCAGTACATGTTCTGTCACCCAAAAGACGTTTATAAAATCACAAACTGAATGGAGGATAAGCATGGAATATCCTTTAATGTTATAACACATGAAATTAGGGACATGGAAAAACTATCACCACAGGTGAAACTATCAGCACAAGCAACAGAAATACATTATTTTACAACAAATTCTGGCTTTATGTGAGATTGCGGAGGTGAAAAGTGCCAAGAGAATCAAAAGTGGTTGGTCAAGTTTATTAGAAGACAAGTATATCCCGAAATCGAAGAACACATATTCTACTTAGGAAAACCTCTGGCCTTAGCACACAAGAAGGTGTATCTGAAAGATCTAACTATACGCTTATCCATAATGCTAATCCACTTCCTAATATTTTGTGACTAAAAAGGCAGAACATGTTCAGAATAGAGAAAATACCAGTTGTAACTGACAATTTCACTGATGACACTCCTTCATGTAAATGTCTTCAGAGACTGGTGATAGTGAAGCTAATAATCACTCTAAGGGAATGTTAATTTGGTCAGTAAGGGTGGTTCCGCACTATACATGTCTAATTTATATAGATCTGTAATGAGGATCTTTGCAGCTGAGGTAAACTTCCTAAATTCCATTTTCAGTTAGAGTTAAAGAAAACCCCACAAAACATTGTGTTGTCTTAAGGAAAGACTTACCAGGCCTATTTTAATGTCCACATTGGTATGCACATGCAAGTGTAAAACTGTACCAGTAACCAATGCAATGAAAAAGGCTGTGCATTGGCTGAAGTTCTGAGTAATTCATAAATTCAAATGATGAATGTCAATGCATTTCAAGACAGATACTCAAGTGTACAAATCCTCCCAGTACAGGATCCAGGGACCAGCAAATGAAACTAATAAGTGTCAAGTTCAAACAAACAAATAAAAAAGCCCACAAAAAAGTCAGCAAACAACAGATACGTGGGATTCCTATCTAAAAAAACACTGAAATAAGTTTATATCAGTTCAAGAGAAGGCAGGAACATACCCGGAAGAGAGATTAACTGGAAGTGACTAAATGGATGATTCATACCAGGCCTGGGACACATCCCTGACAGGGAAATAGTACGGATCTGGGCGAGGATTGTGGAACTGAGGGACAGAAGGAGTATCACATATGCTTGCCTTTTTTAACTTTTCCTAAGTGTCCTCTTATGGCTGCAGTTGAAGATATAGCACTAGGCCAGATGGTAACTTGGTCTGAAGCAGATTTTGGTGTTCTTATATGTGGTTTTATTCAACCTAAACTCTAAAAACTTATATGATGACCACACTGGATCCAATTAGTTCTTATCTTAGTCAGAAGTAGTCTGAGTGATTGTAGTTCCTCCTATTATGTATGTATTAGTCTAATAAATAGAACAGGGGCTGAAGAACTGTGCCACAATACTGTTAAATTGTAAATGGTCTGTTGAGTTTGGTTTTGATCAATAACATCCAACAATCACGCAGAAAATTCCCAGTCATAGTCAAAGAATAACAGACCAAGACTTCTTCCAAATAAACAACAAGGACAACACCACCATGTTTTGGAGAAGGTAAAAGAGACAGTAAGTTTGTCTGAAAGCTATGCTGTGCTACTTGCCTTAAGGAGCAGATAATGGAAAAAATGTTGCCTTTACTGCTCCAGAGGTTCAGCTGTAATTTTCTGGCAGTCTACTGCATTTCAGGGGAGGAACAAAAATCTTCTGTACCATACCCCTGCTAGAAGCCCCACAGAAAGAGAATACGTGTTCAGACCAGCTGTGCAAATTTTATTCAGAGGAGTTCTTCTGGCAGACATCTTTTCCCACAAAATGGAAGGGACTAAACTTAACGCAGACATGCCAAATCTCATATATTGCATGCAAGAAACATTTACTTACCCTCCTCCTCTTCACAGTCTTCTTCCACGATGCCAGCTTCTCATGTCTTAGTGCAGCATTTCTGCCTTTCTTCCTCTCTGTAAACAAGATGTGGTTTGATTTATGATCTGCAGCTAGCCTCACTAGGACACTCAAAGGGTAAATATGCCATGGCTGAAGTGGTATTGAAATTGTTCCTACTACTTTCCTGTTTCACCACAGAAGTCCCATAACTGTTCCATCAGCTAATTCACACTCCCGAGAAAGCAGCTGGTGCTTGTTTTTCTAACCCTTGCAAAGTGTATCACAAAGAGGGCAGAATGGACCACAAAATCCATCCTGGGCCGTTATATGTGTGAAAGGTATCAGATCTTTCAAATATGTTATGCCCTCAGTATCACAAAGGTGAGATTTGATATAACCAGAGAACGTTTAGAGGAGGTGATTTAAACATTTTTTTGATTTCCATGCTATCTGGTATATATAAAATAAGGAGGATATTAGAAGATTTCTCTGTGGACAGCAGCAGATACTTTGTTGAACCATATCCTAGTCCATTTTTCTCTTCACTGACCATGTATTAGCTGACGAAGACATACTTTCTGTCCTGGAGATTTCTCAAGCGTTGCAACCACTGTGAAAAGCAGATATAAAAACGTACATACATAAGAACTCTCACTGAGTCATTCCCCCATCTAAGTTACACAGCTTGTTGTCCTGAACTACTGACTTTTTTTTTTCCTTTTAGGTTTAGACATAAACAGACGCTAGGACTAGTTGATCTTGCCATTAGATTCAGTATGCTGCCCTCAGCATCAGAGATAAGAACTGCAATGTTTGTACACGTCAGATTACTCTTCTATGTTTCATCCAGCATCAGTATATCCTTATAGCCATCTGATAACATTCCATCTTTAGGGCTCTGTGTAAATGTTAGATTCCCATTGTAATAACACACAAAATTCTCCTTCCCAGTCAAATTTCTTCCTTGTTTCCAGGTCATCTGAGTTATCACAAAAATTCTTATTTTAATGCTGAAGTCAGCAAGCTAATTTTTCCTATAATTGTATCTAAGGTCAAAAATCTTGTGCCTCACTCACAGTAGATATATACTTGCTAAATGATGCACGGTCTTCAAAGTGGTTCATGCCAATAATGCAAATAATTTACCAAAATAAACTAAAAATGAACACAGAAAAATGCACAAAAATACTTGTAGGTGATGTGATAGTTCATTTGACCTAGTTTGCAAATACTCTTAAGAGTAGGAATCAGATAAAGCACTTCTTTTGACAGAACATTACAAGTTATTGATAAGAAATTTTATTATCCGTGACAGAAATTTACTACTGATCCTGCTTGAACTGAAATAATCTATAGGTTTGCCTTAACATCAAAATGTTGAAAAAACTCTTATTAATAAACCATAGAATTCTAGATGACCGCACTAGTGTCTAGTGCCCTATTTTGTGACATCAGCGTCTGAAGTAAACCTTCATTTACAAAGAAAGGAAAGTGTATGCACATATAAACAGGTGTTACGCAAGTGCAAAATATTGCAGTTCAGTGTAGCTCCTGGGAATTTATAAATTATTATAAGCCATGATCTAAATGCTTTTTTTTCAGTAATTATCTTTCATGTAATTAACAAGGCAAAACAAGATTTCATGTTTGGACAGTAGCTACAACCAATTGAACAAACATTTGTTCCTTTATCCCAGAAATAAGAAGGGACCTGAAGAAAATGGCTAGTCCTTACTTTTTATTTTTTTCTTCTCAAGACTGTTTCTGCACATAAACTTTATAGCACTATAGAAATATTTTACAAGTTGTTCACTAGTGTCTTACATTTGACCTCCCTCTTTGTTCGGTTCTGATATGTATTTTCTTCCTGTCTCTAGAGAAAGGTATCTTTAATGGAGCCAGCTGCATTTTGCCAGTATTACTACTTCATTCTGTGTTTTGCATAACATTCAATGAACATGATGTTAACATAGCTCAGGTCATAATGTATAAAATTATGACTTTCTTTATTTGCCACTTATTCGGTATGAAAATGAACTCAGCTGTATAACAGTAGAATGAAATTTGGAAGAATGAATTGTTTAATAGTTATTTCATTTTAGAAATGTTTGCTATAATTTAAGCATTTTTGCTATGAAAATGGTTTTATAACCATTAAAGCTAATATGCTTTAAAATATTAAAACTGGTTTTCACAAAAACTTTGAGTAAGTGGTTTGTAATTTTTTAATCATACTTCAAAACCTACATATTTTAAAAAGCAAAATATAAAAAAGTAAACAGCAGGGAGTTATAAAAAGTAGTTAAAATCAGTAGTTAAACTATTGCATTATTAGCAATTGTGTCAAGGGAAATGATGAAGTCACTATTTTTAAAATACATCTCTTTAAAAGTCAACTAACTTCTAATGCAACTATGATTTAAATATGATTTAACACTACGTGTCCAAATCCAGCTAGCTGCACGCAACAGTGGGCAAGCAAAAGGGAGTATGAGTGTCTTGAGCATAAGACACTGGGAAAAAAAGGGTCAAGGAAAGAAAATCATTAAATGAAGAAGGCACGGTTTTACTCCCACTAAAAACAAGAACAAAAAAAAATCTGCTATCTGTTTTAATGAAAATTTAATTGGTTTGAAATGGAAAATTAGAGCAATTCTAAGTAACTAAAACTCTGCAAAATAAAATAATCTGATTCTGATCTTAACAGTAGTAGGTACAGGGAAAAGACATGCATTTAAAGGCCCTGCCAGTTTAAGACACTTAAACATAATTTCATTATTTACTGTAAGAAAAAGGACAGACGCAACATCATAAGAATGTTTTGTATCATTTTGGTTAAGTGAACTACTACTTAATTAAAAACAAAACAAAACAAAACAAAAGAACCTTTTCTTGCTTCTGAATTTAAATGTAAGTTATTTTTAAGCAAATATAGAAGAAGCTGTAGTGGAAAGAAAAAAATCTATCTCCTTCTGAAAGCCGGAGCCACTCTGTGCTACTCACAAAGAATATAATGTCAGCAGAAACAAAATCTCTCTCTCCTGTTTATGCTCAAGGCTACACAACAGACTATCAGTTTGACTTATGCACATTCAGTGTCCCTCATGGCCTCCTGGTTTCTGACTGAACCAATTCCTCAGTTTAGTGAACATGTACAACAGTAGACTCATCTGTCTGTACTTCCATTGAGATGCCTGGTCAGGTCCTACTGTCTGCAGAGCTTAAGTGGGATCAGCCTGGTTCTTCTTTCTTACCTTTCTTACAGGTGTACACAAAATACCAGAGAGGCTGTTCTCAGGCTGTCGACCTGGGCTTGAGAGGACAACTGAGGAGTTTGGCTCCTTGGAGGAGGGCAAGTAGAAGCCCTGAATTAATGCAAAATACAACCGTGCTGTCATCTACCTTGACTATATTTCTGGTGCAAGTGCGTGAAGTACTTTCTAAACTGAATGTGAACATTTGAACATTTTTTATTTATTTATTTATTTATTTTATTATGATGACACAGCAGGAGACCTTCCCTGCGTGTGTCTAACATATTTTCCTGCAATTTGTTTGGGTTTTTTTTGCTAATAGTAAGATGATGTACCTTTAGATGTAAACTTTCAATTAAGTTGATAAAAGTAGATTTCAGAATTATTAGTAGTTAGAAACTCTGAAAGCTGTTAGTCTTGCTTTCCAAGGCCTGAGTAGGTATATTTGTCTGTGTTTCTCTGGATATTGTTTGAGTTGAACAGGTTAGTCTTAGAGGTCAAACACAGCCAAAATGACAACATTTTACCGGGGATGAAGTTGTACATATTGTAGTTCTTATTGTTGACTCTAAACGTAAACTACAGGAAACAGCAGAACTACCTCTTTCTTTGATGTTCAGTCTTATAATCCTATTAAACAGGATAGTTTTCTTAGCAAATTTTGTCTGAAGAGAGCATACTGCATGCAAGGTATGTGTATACAATGAATACACTGTAAAAACAAAAGGCACTGTTAAGCAACAGGAACACTGATTGAAAACTCTGGGATTTTTTAATATCTTTTTGTGACTGAGTACCCTGCAGGGCTTGATTCATTGATGAGAATAATTTTATCACAAAATATCAGACTAATACTATAAACTGTGGACAGTACTGGGCCTGTCAGTTTAGTTTTGCTGCTATCATAGGATCTTCAATGGGAAATAGGCTAATAGCACTGCTGTGTTTCTGTGACCTTTTAGGGCTTATAGGCAAGTTACAAAGACGTTATAGGCAAGTTACAAATCTTTGTTATAAAGATTGTGCAAACCTATCTTACATGTAGATCTCAATTTTTTACATAAATGTCAGAGGAATTGTTAGTAAGATACCTGGTGAAGCAGCTTTTTCACAAATGTAAGTGACTTATGCCTTTGTCAGTTTCCTTAGGCATGTTATCTATATCTATTACCTTTTCGTTAATAGTGGAATGGTCAAGCAATTCAGATATATTTCAGAAACTTGTATCATCTACACTCATCTCAGGGCACAACAATTGCAGAAGCAAAAGTTAAACCATGAGAAAACCCCTCATTATCAAGGAAACTGTTGTTTAACAGCACAGAAACAGCAGAAACAGTTTAACTTTCTCAGGTTTTGATATGATTTACCTAGGGTGCCCTGAGTTCTTACCTGGTTGTAGAAGCTGTTGCATGCTAATGAAGATTATTTAGATTGCTTTTTTAAAAGAGGGACTGACTTCATATGCTTGAAAATTACAGGTGGTAAAAGGAGAAAACAATTATAGTTTGACAACTTGATGACTGTAAGCATCTTTTCCAACCTAAATGATTCTATGATTCTTTCAAATAGGAATGTGACTAAACATGCCCCACACACACTGCCTCTATCTAATTGTTAGCGGAGAAACAGACACAAGTTTGTGAAATTTAAATTTTCACTCAGGTCAGGATTGGAGTTCCTTTTCAGGAACATTACACTTCACAACAAGGGAATAAAGGGTTTCGGGGGAGTTTGGTGGGGTTTCTTGTGTTTTTTTGTTTGTTTGTTTGTTTCTTTGTTTGTTTGCTTTTTGTTTCTTAACTGTTCAAATAAACTTGAAGAGTTGTTACTCATTGATCCCTTCAAGATCAACACTGTAAATCACATAACATTGCAGTAGTTTCCATGGACACATATTTCTTACACTTTTCTTCCAACAGACTTCAGCAGGAGAAAATTCTCACTATAAATTACAGATTCATGGCATACTAAATGACATTCTTTATTTCAGTGTATTAGAGTGACTACAAGATCCCTACTTCAGTAGAACTTCAAGACATAGGAAGACTTTTTTGCTTAGAATTCCAAGCTCCATGCACAGTCAACTTCTGAAGCTAAGGCTTTTGAAGAGAAATCTTATTTTCTTTTGAATCTAGACTGGATTTTTTTCATTCATTTTTGCTGATATTTTGCTCTAATTCAAGACCTAAAAGTTAACTATTTAAATATAAGCTGTTAACCTTAAGGCATTCCATATAACAAATTAATAAACAGTAAAATCCCAAAAGGAAAATCTTTGCAGCATAAATCGGCACGCCTAATTCTTTCCATTAGCTATAAAGGGAATCTAGGGTTACTAATTCATAATTAATTGTCTTAAATATCTTTAGCTGGATGAGATAACTCTGACCCCTCATTTAACAAGGCAGCCTTCTAGCTTCAAACTTGTTGGCTATTATTCTCCTTTTCATTAAGGTTTTGACAGATACACTCTTACAAATTCAGCTGTTACAAATTAGTAAGTTACACTCCTCTTCTATTTTTCAAGCTAACTGCTGGTGGTCTCCGTCCCTCACTCTCTCCTGGAAGATACGTCTTCATCACAGTTGATTCAATGCAAAGCCTATCAGCTTATAATATACTCCATCATTGCCAGCTATTTTTTAAAATGAGTTCCTAAAATTTTCACACAAGTGGTTCATCTCCTTTCCTCCCTCTCCACTGTAAAGTTTGAAGCTTCTAGCAGGAAGACACTAATAAGAATTGAGGAACATATGGGAGAGCAGGTAGTGGTACTTTAAGTGTTATAGCTAGTTAGTGAATTGAAAATATGTTATAACTTACATATGTTTGACATTTCATCAAAACTATTCTCACACTGTACTAATACAGCTATACTAGTGAAAAAAATATATTTTTCATGGTGTATATACAACGTTCATTGTGGTAAGCCGACTATACAATAAAAGGTTGAATGTACACTGCTTTCACTAATCCTGGTTTAAGACAAATTCTGAGTCTATAGGAAGCACTGAAGGTTTCTCTTTTGGGGGAGAAAATTGTTTCATCTTGACATAGCTGTTTAGGATATTGGGGAGGTTCTGGCTGTCTCACTCATGACAAGCAAAGCCACTTAATCACATTTTTTCAGTAAAAGGCATGCTAATAGCACCCCAGAAATTGTTTTCAAAATATTGTTTCCCCTTTCTAAAAAGCATATAAACATCTAAAGGCTCACATTTTTTAAAAGGAAATGCTGTTTGAAGGGGAAAAAAAAAAAGATTAATGAGAAAATAGAAATGACTGAAACCATCTAAAACTAAAAAAAAAAAAAAAAAAAGAGTATTGAATATACATTCAGTTTAGAAACACAGAAAAAAAATTGTGTAGTTTCTAATTTTTCTGCAGTATGTTACACTGTGTTTAACATACTGTGAGGGGAAAAAAAAGAGACAGGAAATAGTAATGTCCTTGCAAAGAGAGAGTCTTATTAGAAAACCATTCATTCAGTTGAATTTCAACTTCTGTTTATCTGTTCATTAAGAATAGATTTGACTCTAAAATGCGTTATAGTAAACCTCACAGAGGATCATAGCATCTGAGATTTTCTCTTTGCTAAGTCATTAATCACATGAAACTGCACTACTCTTTTCTACCCTCTTCCTTTTCTTTCTCCTACTTAGAGAACAAAATGGAATAAAAAGGAGGTCAGAAATTTTGGAGAGTGTTCTTTCATGTGATGCAACTTACCTTGTTTTGTGTGTTTCCTTCCTGTTACCATTAGCTAAGGATGCCTGAATTAACTGATGAAGCATATGCTAAAATTCTTTGTAATGTATTGAAAAACTGGGGATTCCAAAAAGTTAACCTGAGTTTAAATATATGGAATTAGATTGCTCTGTAATGGTTATGAAACTAAATCAAAATAATTAATGCTTGGGAAGCAAAATATCTTTGCAGAAATAACACTATTCTTTACCTCTTTATAACTCTAGATGCTACAGAAAGGTGTTCTGAGTAAATACTGAGAACTCTCAAATTACGTACAAAAAAAGGAGTTTGAAAATGCAAGGTGAAGCTTATCACAGTTTACAACAACAGTAGAAAGAAAGCCAGCTTTTTCTCTCATTGGAATAAGGTAAGCATTAATTTTAATTTAGAATTTCAGAGGTTTTGTTTGTCCTAATTAATGTCCTGCTTTTTGTGTGTATCATTTATTGAAAGAGGGTTTGGGGGTGTGTGGAAAGTTACTTCATATATGAGAGTAATTCACTTATGCGTTCATAATTTACAGATACTCCATTCGTAGGTCTCCCAGGCTCATAAAGGTGGGTCAGACAGCGACATTACCTTCACAGGGCATATGGGGAAATGAGTGTATGGGAATCATATTCATAATAACCTGTTCCCTGAATAAAGGCAACTGAAAGAGAATAATAGGAAATCTATGAGGGCATGCTCACTGCTCAGCTGGTTTTGGTTTGTTTGTTTGTTTGTTTTTAATTCATTTTATCTTACTCAAGCTTTCTCTTCTTTCCTTTTATTTTTCTTTTTTCATTTTCTTTTTTCTTTTTTTCAGATCCTTGCTTTTTAGTACAAGTGCATATGAAGACTTGAAAAGAGGGTACAGCTCTTAAACCAATTTTTTCTCTCTCAGAGCAGTGCACTAATACCAGGTCACCGAGCCACACTCCTTCATGTTTACTTCTTTTCATGGCCACACCAACATCTCATTTTTGATACACGGTAACACACTTACAATGTAGAGGCAGGATTTTCTTTCAGGCGAGTCTTGCCGTTAAGGTAGGAGGTAGGAAACTCTTTGGAAAGGTGCAAACTGACAATTTGCAGCTTCTTTCTTTGTTTAGGTTTCATTAAAACCAAATTGGTACTTTTCTAAGACGTTTCTCAAAGAAAGGTATTTTTTTGGAAATGTTGTGATTAGGCGTGTTTCTTGTCTCCATTCTATTGTACAGCTACAAGTTACAAATTAACCCATTTTTATGTCCCACGTTTGTGCTTTGTTTGCAGGGGACAGAGGTGTGACAAGCACAGGAATTCTATTATATATGCACATATGCATAGCCAGTGGTTGAATATTTCCTAAAAACGAGGAAAGAATTTGAGAGTCTCTTGAAGTTCACTGGACAAGAAAAAAACATAGCTGTAGATCATGTTCCAGGTAAGCAGAGACTGAATAACTATTGTTTTGTAACCAAAGAGGGACAAGGGCAAAAAAAATTACCATCCTTCCTTCATTCATAGAATCATAGAATCATAGAATCTTCATGGTTGGAAAGGATCTTTGAGATCCTTGAGTCCAACCATACACACAAAAAAAACCCCCTACAATCTCTGCCGCTAGAGCACGCCCTGAAGTGCCACATCTAGACGTTTCTTAAACACCTCTAGGGATGGTGACTCAACCACCTCCCTGGGCAGGCTGTTCCAGTGCCTGACCACTCTTTCACTAAAGTAATTCTTCCTAATATCTAATGTAAACCTGCCCTGCTGCAGCTTCAGGCCATTTCCTCTGGTCCTGTCATTATCCACCTGGGAGAAGAGGCCAACCCCCACCTCTCTACAACATCCCTTCAGGTAGTTGTAGAGGACAATGAGGTCTCCCCTCAGCCTCCTCTTCTCCAAGCTAAACATGCCCAGCTCCCTCAGCCTCTCCTCATATGACCTGGTCTCCAGACCCCTCACCAGCCTGGTAGCTCTCCTCTGGACACGCTCCAGCACCTCAATGTCCCTCTTGTACAGAGGGGCCCAGAACTGAACACAGCACTCGAGGTGAGGCCTCCCCAGTGCCGAGTACAGAGGCACCATCACTTCCCTACTCCTGCTGGCCATGCTATTCCTGATACAAGCCAGAATGCTGTTGGCCTTCTTGGCCACCTGGGCACACTGCTGGCTCATGTTCAGCTGGCCGTCCACCAGCACCCCCAGGTCCTTTTCTGCTGGGCAGCTTTCCAGCCACTCTGCCCCAAGCCTGTAGTGTTGCTTGGGGTTGTTGTGACCGAAATGCAGGACCCGGCACTTGGCCTTATTAAACCTCATACAGTTGACCTTAGCCCATCGATCCAGCCTGTCCAGGTCCCTCTGTAGAGCCTTCCTATCCTCAAGCAGATCAACACTCCCACCTAGTTTGGTGTCATCTGCAAACTTACTGAGGGTGCACTCCATCCCCTCATCCAGATCATTGATAAAGATATTAAACAAAACTGGCTCCAAAACTGAGCCCTGAGGGACACCACTGGTGACCGGCCACCAAGAGGATTTCACCCCATTAATCACAACTCTCTGGGCACGGCCATCCAGCCAGTTTTTAACCCAGCAAAGAGTACACTTGTCTATGCCATGGTTCGCCAGCTTCTCCAGGAGAATGCTGTGGGGGACGGTGTCAAAGGCCTTCCCAAAGTCCAGATAGACAACGTCCACAGCCTTCCCCGCATCCAGAAGGCGGGTCACATGGTCATAGAAAGAGATCAGGTTGGTTAAGCAGGACCTCCCTTTCCTAAACCCATGCTGGCTGGCCCTGGTCCCTTGGCTGCCCTGCACTTGCCATGACATTGTCACATTGTCACTGTGGTCAGTAGAGATATGTTAATAAGCAGAGATGAGCTAAAAAGATAAAGCAATAGGGATACTTGCTAGACCTGAAATAAAGGGCTGATTTCATCATCATCATCAACCACAGTTCCAGTTTTAACCAGAGGACGTAAAGGAAAGACTTGGGATTTCAAAGTAAGAGTCCTTTCCTCCTCATCTTCTCCCTCATCCTCACTATTAGACCAAAAATCTCCAGTCTGGGTTCCGGAATTTGGATAACACATTAACTTACGAATTTGTTGGACCTGGGTTGAGGGCTGCATTTTATCTAAGAGCCCAGTCACCCTTTCCAATATGATTTTAAGTTGGAGGTTTTCACTCACAAGTCGAGCATTCTGGTTTCCTAAACATTCATTCTCACTCACGAGCTTATCAACTTGAGTTCTTAATTTTTCTCCTGTCTCCTTTTGAAAAGCTAATGATGACTTCAGCACCTCATTCTCCGATTTCAGTGTTGCATATTCTACAGCTGAAATCAGATTAGGAGCAGGGGTTTCCCTAGCTTCTTGTTGTGCAAGAGATAAAAAGGCGCCTAACACAGCACAAATCACACCCTTGCCTTTCCCCACTCTAAGCTTCTGTGAAGCCCGACACTCTTCAATACGTTCCACCACTTTCTCTTCATCCTTCCAAAATTTTTGGGCCCACTCCTTCCCAGCCTGGGAAGGGGCACAATCATATTTTTGCAGCAGTTTATCCATGACAATCCTGTCCGTGATGCCAATTCTGTTGCGTGAAAAGTGGGGGGCTAAATGGTTTTGGCAGAAGATAAACCCCCTTGCGTTCTAACACTCCTCACCGAGGTGGGAGGCTAGGTGTGGCTAGGTTTAAATTCTGAGTGATGCCCAATTCAGCACTATCAGTCCAATCGCGTTTAATATGTCTTAAACTATTACGATTTGGATACACTAATAGTGGACTGCACCTTCAGTCTAGTCGTGCTCATGAACTAGCACGGCCACTCTCGAGTCTTTGGTCGCGTTCAGTGAGAAACCGAAACGACTAGCTACTTAAACAGTGCAGTTTATTTAAACAACAGATATACAGGTTCTTAGGATTGCCGGTGATAAATACACTGTCTGCAAAGCACGTGCAAATAAAGATACTGTTAAGTGTACAAAACGCGTGACAAAATTATAAATGATACAGCCTGGCTATAAATGTCGGATAGAGATTCTCTAGAGAAATTTCTAAGTCCTCGAGAAAGCGCTCGGTATAATCGAAGTCTTACCCAAAGGCGTCCCTATGGGGGGGAAGAAAGGCTCAGCCCGTCGACTGATCCCGGAAACTGGCGATGGAATTCTTCGCGATGGTGTCTTCCCTGGCATCCCTTCTCTCTCGGGCTAATTTTATACTATTTTTTATCTTCAAAGTGGAGGTTGAGTGACTTTAGTCATATGTACTTTTGTTATGATTAATGTACTCAAGGAGGAGTGTTTGCACCCCCAGGAGGGGCGGCGAATAACTTCCGGGATGGGGGTTTGTTTTGGTACATTGTAGTGAGCAAGGTTCGCACAAAGGACAGCATTTCATCAACATTTGACGGAATGTTGGCTTGGGTAGCGTGTAGGCCGCTTATCTGTTCCGTAGTACCATCTCGTTCCCATATCTGTTGTTTGTCACAAGACAAGGCCACGGAACAAGCGCGTTTCGTCCCCTCCCTCGTGTAATCAACCTTGTACAGGGAATCGCAGACGTTGCATTCTTCGCATGCCAGCTGTGGCTGTATTCTACCTCAGAAGCCTCTTGATTTTATGACTTTCCTTAATGTGTGAACGATGCTGTACTTTTGTATTCTTGGCCAATTTAGTAATTATTCCACAGACACTGAAGTAAAAAACTGGCTTTGTTAACTAAGAAGTAGCCATTTTTATAGGGTCATTTTTTACCATCATTTTGCACTGCAGAATGCAAACAAACTCCTATTTTCTTTGTTCTAATGGGAGAAAAACATGAGCAGATTTGTGTTGTAATTTGGTCTTATACAGTTTTTCTGAGATATTTTCCCCATGTAATTTTGCATTGCAAACTCCTCAAATTATATGCATCAGCAGTGTAACACTAAGCATTTTAATCACAGTGAATGATGAGTTTCCTACGTTGAATAAAATGGAGACACCATCTCATGAGCTCACTTATTATATAGATACTTGACTTCTGCTAAATATTCTGGCAACATCCAGATAGAGTAAATCTGTTTTACCACTGAATAGCCTATATTTACTGAAGTGGTCCACTGATTTAAAGTGGATGTTAATGGGAAACCTTATCATAGCTGACACAGTGGAAAAAAGTGGTGAAAAAGAAAAAGTGCTTTTAAAAGTGCCGTGTCCCATGTTTTTGGCATATCAAATGTCACTGAGACATTTGGCATTATATCTTAGTGACATAAGAGTATAAAAAGTAAAAAGTAAAGAGCATAGAGATTTATATAACAAAGAACACCAAAGAGTTAAATAGTTGACTGGGTTTATTACTTCTTTTATTTATTTTCAATGAAATATATTTCAAACATCGCTGAAGGTGTACAGCTTTCCCCTTTTTAAAGCTAGATTTTGCTTATGAAGAAAATACTTAGCCAGAAAATATAATTGTATTTGCAAATATAACTTAAAAAAAAAAACAAACCACACACACACATCAAAAAATGATACAAATTCTGATGTTTTCTGGGTTTTTTTGAAAACATTTACTTTAAATTATTTTCTATTGGACATAATGTGCATTGATGTGATGAAATTTAGTTTTGTGAGAAGTTCTCCTTTTGCCTGATATGCATACTATGCGTGAAATAAGTACAAAATATCAGTCAGACATTCCATAGTTTAGATATTATCTACTAACACAATCTAGCCTCAAACAGAACTTTGTATTACCGAATAAACTCTAGCATGTCTTATATATTCAGTCTACCTTCTTGCATGTACTTATCAACGCTGACATATTTTATACAAGCACAAATATTTATTACAGATGTTCAGAAATACCTATATTTCTTACTTTTTCTTTCAACATAGTATTCTTTATTTTCTCAAATCTATTAATAATTTACCTCAAAAGAAAATAGGATTTTTTTTTTTTTTTTTTTTTTCTGTAAGTATCCAGGTGTTGGACTTTGAAATTTGGATTTAAAATAGTCTCTCAGATCATTAGTGAAATTGTTACATAATCCCAAAAGCCCCCTGCCAGCATAAGTCCTCCTTTCCCAAGAGGCCCAGGAAAATCTTGTTTCCCCCTTTCTTAACAGCTACAAAGATCAGAATGAGCATCTCTGAGGCTACACCTGAGGATTTTCTTCAAAGGCCCATCAGTCAGTGACCTAATAGTTCTGGTCTTGGTATTGTGACCATTATCCTTTGTTTCTTAGGGTTTGCGTACCTGTGTGTTTAACCTATTTTCCTGCCTTTTTTTTTTTTTTTTTATTTTTTTTTTTTTAAGTGCTGTCCTTAACTTTTCTCACAAACCAGAGGTTCTTGCCATACAGGTGACAATGTAGCCTTACCTTCTACATATCATTTTGATTTCACATACACTTTGTCATGGTTTAACCCCAGCCGGCAGCTAGGACCACACAGACACTTGTGCAGTTCTCATGCTTCCCCCTATAAGGGCATGGAGAAGAGGGAGAAAAGGAGGGGAAGGGAAACGAAAAAAAAACCTTGTGGGCTGAACTAAAGGCAGTTTAATAGAATAACAGAAAAGGAAAATAACAATAGCAATAACAATAACAATAACAATAACAATAACAATAATAATAATAATACAAGTCACTCTCACTTCCCCAATGAATTGGTACCTTACAAAGCAGCGATCATAGATTTCCCTCCCCCGGGCAACCCCCATTTATAAACTGAGCATGATGTCTATGGTATGGAATATCATAGAATCATAGAGTGTGTTGGGTTGGAAGGGACCTTTAAAGGTCATCCAGTCCAACCCCCCTGCAGTAAGCAGGGACATCTTCAACTAGATCAGGTTGCTCAGAGCCTCATCAAGCCTGGCCGTGAATGTCTCCAGGGATGGGACCTCCACCACCTCTCTGGGCAACCTGTTCCAGCGTCTCACCACCCTCATTGTAAAGAACTTCTTCCTAATGTCTAAGCTAAACCTACCCTGCTCTAGATTAAAACCATTGCCCCTCATCCTATCGCTACATGCCCTTGCAAACAGCCCCTCACCAGCTTTCTTATAGGCCCCCTTCAGGTACTGGAAGGCCACTATAAGGTGTCCCTGGAGCCTTCTCTTCTCCAGGCTGAACAACCCCAGCTCTCTCAGCCTGATATGCTATTGGCCATTTTACCATTCTGTGTATGCTCCTTCTTAATTTCTTACAGGAAGCTGAAAAGAGCCCTTAAAAAGTATAAATATTGCTTAATAACAACTAAACTAAAAAATATTATTGACATTCCTTTCACAGCAATCGCTAGAAAGAAAATTAACTCTCTCCTGGCTGAAACCAGAACACACTTGCAACCCTGTCTTGAAATTGAGATGACTCCATTTGTTCAGTAGGTAATAGAATACTATGATTAAAACAGAACCATGGACTAATTACATGAAAAATTAATATGGTAAAATAAGCCAAATTAAAGGGGCATTCCCCTTCAGTATGAAATAAAGAGAGACAACAATTCTGATGTACTTAAGAGCAGAATGACCATAACCCATCAAGGTGGTGTAGCCATGAAAAAAAGAAAACGTTAATTGTAGCACATATGAGGTATTTCTGGCAGAGACAGTAATAAAAATGTCTACCTTTGCTTCAATATATCTCACCAGGTGGGATGGCACTTGAATTATTATGGACAATTCAGGTCACCTACATTCTAAAAATAGAATATATAAGGAAAAGTGACTCCAGTCTTTCAAGATGAGACAGTAAAATGCTTGTGTAATCTAATAGAAGGAGGACTGAGGGGGATAATTCTTTTCAGTCCTGAGAAAAGGTGTGTAAGCTAATGTGCAACGTTATCAATGAAGCAGATGGACGCAAAACTAGACATTAATAAGTCTAGTCTTCAACTCCCAGAAAGCCGATATTTTAGAACCTTGCTTCCACATCAGAAAAGAGGTAATAAAAATAGAAGTTATTTTATGAAGATTGTATGATATTAGATAGCACTGGATTCTGCAACAGAAGATACACTTTTTAATTCTATATTTTCTTTGTTACAAAATGACTGTAGACAATGATCAAGGTCTTGGAGCCTGTCATTACATTTTTCTAGGAGAGGCTATCAGGAGAGGAGAGAGTAATCTTTGAGTAAGCACCTACTCCCTTGAAGATGTTTTAAGCTGTGTCTCAACTGTAGGGGAGCTCAACTCTGTGTGTTGCTTGAGCTCCTAATCCCTTAAAAGTTTGGACCTGGGTGTTGATGAGTAGCGATTCTTCATTTCACTCAGTGTCAAGAGAAAACAGAGTATGGCAAGAAAGGGAAAGCACATGAATTCAGGAAAATCCTGGGACATATACTGCAACTTGTAAAGCGCTCTGGGTTTTTATGACACAGATGTAGTCTTTTTATATTTAGTGAAGAATTAGAGAAGAAGCGTTTTGTGTGGTGTTGTGTGTTTGTGTGTAGTGGCAGCAGAGGTTTGAGACAGAGATAAAAATTGTTTGTTTGGAACTGCAGGACACAAAAATAGATGTTTTTGCTGGGACTTGTAAAATAATAGTAATAATAACATAATAAAATTGATTGAACTCTTTCTCCTCCTTTGCTGAAAACCTTAAGAGTAATATGGGCCAGATTTTCAGTTGCTCTATACCTTCAAACAGAGCCAGACTTTCCTACAGAACTCTGACTTTAATTAAATCTCAGGATAAAAGGTAGAAAGTTGGAAGACCTGCTCACTTTTTAGAAACTCTGATGCTGCCATGCTGGAAATAAACATACTGTACAAATACAGAAGACTAGCAGGACTTTTTATGTAATTATTCCTCTCTTAATAAGGCAATAATGCAGCTCAAGTCCAACCATTTGATTTCCTGGAAAACAAGAAAATGACAAGGAAAAATATAAAATTTTACTATAAAGTCTACAAATTATTAATTTCAGACTGAATTTGAAAGTCTAGGAATACAAGAGTGAAGTTAAAGAACAGTCAGGTGTTTATGGCAGGGACTAGAAAGATCTGTCATGATTTTGAAAAATGTTGCTATCTGGGATTTAAAAGTTTCTGAGCTGAGTTGCAAATTAATTTCATTTGTGGAGTAAGACTATCTGTGTGCTAATAAAATATGTCTGCTGCTTTCTTTTTAATGTTGTGGACCACGAAAATATTTTCTTTTAGAATACAGTTTTACTTATTAAGAGTTGTACACTGTACAACTCTTAATGACAGCTGAAATACTCAACTTGTATCTAACTGATGCTGCATAACTATAGCAACAAAACCTTGAGGAAAACCACCTGTTGAGAAAATTCTTTAAAGGAAAAGGTGATTCAAAGTGATGGGTCTAAGGAGAACCTTACTAAAGCTATACAATAATTTGAACAGAAGAATCAGCAAGGTATAAAATCAAAATCATCCTGAAAGAAACCAGAAACCTCACAGAAGTGACAACTACTCTGAGAAATAAGATAAGCCATACATAACATGGGGAATATGTTGCAGTGTGAAATGAAGAGAAGTGGCAAAGTCACTCATGTAATCAGAAAAAAACAGCAGAGAGTAATGATTGCTTGGGACTAGATACAACAGACAATTAAGGTATTGCCATCCAAATCAGCAGACAACTTAGCTTTTACATATGTGAGTCCCAAAGCAAAATTTGGCTAGTGTGGAGTGCCTGAGCTCCTAGTTTAATGCACTGAAGAATTAAATGACTCAGAATGGCAGAATTTATAGCAATCGACCTACAATTGCCTGAAGCAGCCAGTAGGAGATTTTATGAGAGCTGTGTCTCCAGATCAACCCTCTACATATACCCAAAGACCTGGGCTGCAGGGAAAAGCACGGAATTTGCAGCCTGCGGGTTTTTTCTCATTCTGGGTGTTTGCAAGACTGAAGCGAAGGAGGTTTACTTCTTTCTTTCATAAGACAATAGAGAGTCCTCTTTTGCAAAAAAGGCTTTAACAAATAGCACACTTGTGCAATATATAAGATTCCTGTTCCAGTGTTTTCATAAAACAATTTTAAATATATATTCTCAAGAAAGTGTTACAACCAGAGAACCATGAACAATAGCATCTCTTTTTCCTGTCGATGCTTTCTACATTAACAAAAAAAATTACACTGAATAAAACCAATCAGATGGATAGTAGAGGAGATGGAAGAAGGATTGTTAACAATCTAACCCAGTAAAAATAGGGCTATTTTGGAAGAGTAGAGAGCTATGATTGATGTACGTTCAAGTGGAATTTCTATATGTTACCCAATGACTGTCATGAACAGAATCAAATCATAAGCTACTGCCGTTGGATGAAACACCTCCACTTTTATGTTTTATTAATATCAGTTTGCCTACAGTCTTAGTATGAAAAATGATCACTTGAGCATTGCTACTTTCAGAGACCCGAGCAGCATAATATAAATATGAAATGTAAGGACTTCTTTTTTTTTTTTTTTTTCCCCCACTCCTTTCTCTGAGAGTTGACCTAGGGATAAATGGAGACAATTATGAACTGAATGTACACCCCGTATAAAACTCTGCCCCACTTCTGGGAGACAGCAGCAACCATAGTTCATAAGTTAGATGTTCAGTAGGAAAACTTCTGTACTGTACAGACCAGGATGGCACCTGGAGGAAGGCTGGGATTTACCACAGAGGAAGAAAGAGTCACTTGTTACCAAATAAAAGAAAACTGTCAGGAAAGAATTCTGACAGTTTTTCCTTTCTTCATGTCCCACAAACCTTTGGTCTTTTCCTAAGGTATAAAAAGAAAAGGTAAAAAAAAAAAAAAAAAAAAGAAAAAAACCCAAGCAAACAAAAAAAAAGATACAAGACATTATGAGGTAGAAGACAAAATTTATTTTTGTAATGAAAAGATAATATTTGTTATTTGTTTTTTGTAATATTTTTATTAGTATTAATTCCAATTCTATTAAGAATTCTAGCATTCTGAGTCAAATACTGTCTTTAGCAATAAAAATCTTCACGTTTTTCTAACCAACATTAATAGGTACTATTCTGCATTACAATATAGTCATTCATTTTTGTTGAATGTTTATTTTAAGAAATGATGACAGGTGAAAAACAAGACATTTTGAAAACACCATCAAGTTATTGGCTGCTATTAGCAAAAGAAACACATTTCAGCTTTATTGTGCAGAAAGACTTTGAAGCAGAGCACTACAGGATTTTCATAGCAATTATTTGAATTTCTTTGAAAAGTAAAGGAGCCAGGGATCCAGTTCTCACCTCAGGAACAGTTAAAGAAGGCAAAATACCAAAACAGCTCTTCCAAGCAGAGCCTGGAATCCCAGCAAACTGAGAACAAATCTGAAATTCTCTTCCTGTTCCAAATAGCGTGCTGTTCTACTGAAGGCAGGACTCTTACATCTCAAAACAGCAGCAACTACACTGCACGTAACTCTTCTGTTTGCTCTATCTTACGCTGCCTCACTTCAGTTTTTATTTACTTCTCTTAATGTGCTAGGAGGTCTTTGGGATTTAGTCTCAATACATCAATAATTTAAGTATAATCAGCACTTCGTGGAACATCTGTCTGTCTTTTATCATTTGAGCTGTCTTTAATTCCTCTGGCAATTTAGTAGCACTGAGGTTTGAGGTTCACAGTATAACTAAGTTGGAAGTTGGTGTGAAATGAAGCTGTACAGTTCAACAAACTATCACAGAGGATTTATTCAAGAATATGGATGTGAGTCAACAATATAGAGAACACCAATGCAGATAAGAGAAACATTTTTTCTCTTTGAAGTCCTTAGCTGTTATCCTTCGACCATGGGATAATTAGATCATGAGCTAATTGAAACATACGAATTAATTGCACTGATTGTTATTTTTATGAGAGGATAGTCTTTTCCTGACAAATTTGCTTTGATGAGGCAAAGGAAGCACTTGACATTTTGCCATTCAAAGTTAATTGCTCTCCTGCACCAATTAAAATGACACAGTATTTGAACTGAATTGCTTAATGGGCTGTTCCTCAGAAAAAAAAAAAAAAAAAAAAAAAAAAAAAAAAAGAAGGCAACGCTTAACCTAAGGTGTCCATGCTTTTAAAGCACAATGTATCAGTCTGACCAAATTTGCAATAAGCCTAGAAATCCTTAGGTGCCAGAGACACCTTAGGTGCAGATAGTTCTTAATTTCTCAGGAAAAAAAATGATGTTTTTTCAGTAAACCAATGACAGGCTGATGATTCCTCAATGCTGGCATCAACTTTGCAGGAATGTTCCTGTGACTTCCTAGACCTAGAGAAAGAAAAGTAAATAATGTAAGTAACAAAGACTAAACTTAAGCAAGAGTCATGGAGTAGAGTGGCATGTGGAACAAATGAGCTTGACCATGACTGCAAGCCGTTCTGAACTTCTTTCTTGCTGTTCATCTTTCTTACAAAAGCAAGGACACTAGTACATCACAGAATATCAGAATAAATGCTGTTATGATTCTGCATGAAAACTTGGATCATAGCATTCTAACCTCCTCCCACACATCAGTTCTCCGTTTGTAATCCAATTCATAGCCCATCAGTTGTGGTTCTTCCACCACTGGTTACATCCAGAGAAGAGCCAAACAGTCTATATACTAATATCATACCAGTGCTATACTAATATCATACTAGTCAAACAGTCTCTTCAAGTCCAACAGTAAATGTAGCATTTAAACTAAGTAATATTCAATAGGCCACAAAATAGAATCATTTATCTATCAACTGATTATTATAAAATGTTTGTAATTATAAAAACTTTGTAAGACAAGGCAAAAATCCATGTTTCTATTTTGTACTGTAACAGCTGATCTAGATAGTCATCCATATGCTTTCTTCATTTCTTCGTAGCAATGACTTTTCTTCCCTTGTGCATTGTTTCAGTTTTAACAAAAGAACTTAAATTCCTCTTTCTAGTTAAATTCCTCCTTCTAAACTGCTGCACAGCTTCACCTTTGTTGCTATCTGTAGCTGGATGTTACACTATTTTCGTAATTGATGAGAGAGGACAGAACTTCTGTCTGGGACATTGATAGGCACGCAAACAGAAATGGAACTACTTGTGGGGCAAGGAGGATTCCAGTTCTTCCTGCAGACAGAGGCTAATATAATTCCCAGTCATACAGCAGGCATACCACGAAGTCACTGCTTTCTTCCTATCATCACTGCAGATACATATTTCTTTGACTAGATGACCTGAAGCCATAAACAGATTTTGTGTTTCAGCTTCACTGAACACCATCAGGACTGCTTACTTGAATGCTTAAGGCACTTTTTTTTTTTTTATCTTAATCTGCTGGGCTACTATTTTGGGGTGGTTTTTTCCCCAGTTTTTGAACTTTCTAGTAAGGTTTGTAGGCAATTACTTTAAATAAGTTCCCAACACACTCAAAACCCAGATCTAATAGTTATCTACTAGCAAATACAAAACATCACTGTTTCATTGTGTGTTATTCTTTATCTTTTGTCAATATGCTGCCATTTATTTTGAAAGCCAAACATGATGGGCATCTTGGGTGATATCTTCTTTCTGCAGAAATAAATGGCAAAACACTTGAGTTCAGTAACATCAAGATTTCATATCTTGCTCTTTTACTCATGCTCAATGTCTCATATATCACATTATTCAACCAATTAGATGCATTTATTCTCAGTAGTATTACAGTACCCATTTATTAGGATTTTCAAAATATTGGTAGGAATTGAACTCAAATTATTTTAAAATAAACTTGCACATTTCAGCAGTTATCAAGTTAGAACTATTATCAAAAGGATAAAGATCAAAAGATAAAATTTATATATTAGAAAACCTGTTCGGTTTTATATTAGTCTTTACAGTACACGTAGTCTGTTTTTGCTGCAGTTTAACGGCTAGAAAAAATATTTAATTTTAATTGTAGACACGTTAAACCATGTTTTGACGTATTGTTCATTATCACATTAGTCAAGTCAATACATGCAGTAAAACTCTGTCAGATAAGATACTTGCTAATGTAATAAAATCTTGCAAAATCAGTAAAAAGAACATTGTATTTCAGTGTAAAGAATTGCAAATATAAAATGTCTCTAGATTGCAAGAAAACTATTAAAGGAAATATTTTAAAATTGAGCTGTTTTTTTCTAATTGCACAAGCGGGCCAACACAGAAATGCTGAATCAGATTTTTTTTCTTTCAGTTACTCCTGAGAGGGATGAACTCTTCGTGGGTGAAACCAGAAATTGATTAAATAAAGCCTTGGCACCCTGCTCTTTTTTCATAAAACTTTATTAAGCCAACTCAAGGAAACAGATGACACTTCAGAGTTTTTGCTGAAAATATACCACCAAAAAAACCCAGCTCTAGAAACATGTTGTGAACTGGGCAAAATAACAAAATCATTCCAGAACAGACTTACTGGGACCTGTTCAACTCACCTCACTGCCTTGCAGCTTTGTGAAAGTTATTGTAAAGGGAAATAAAAAATCACCAAAATTCTGTAGGAGATGGAACTGTGATATTTTCTTAGTCTGATGAAAGTTGGGCTCTGAGATCTAGGACATGAAAAAGAAGCTGCTATACGAAACATATTGCCCAATGGAAACCCCAGGAAAAGGTGCCGCTGAAGAAAGCTGTACCAACTGCTTCTACTCAGGCCACTCATGTTGGGTAAAAAGACGAGCATAATAGGAAAGTGCCAAAGTGAGTTTTCTATGAGGTGACTTTATCAAACTTTTACTTTTCCTCACTATTGTCATACAGTTTGATTTTATCTTGACCTTACAGTTTTATGAATTTACATCTGATACTGGACCTTCTTTCTGTAATTATTGGTAAAGTTAGTTTGATCAATGAGGTAATATGCTTATTGATCGCACTCAGTAGCACTCAGCTGAAAATAATAAACTTGTTACTCTTAATTCAGGTTGTCAGAAAATGTAAGGTGAAAATTTATTTAGTATGTACTTGTTAATACATTTGTTATAGACTTCTGCCATTTATTTGCATTATTTCTTAACAATGCTCCAGTGTGGGGTCCCTCCCATGTGATACAGTTCCTTCACAAGCTTCAGTCTAGGTTCTTCCCATGGACTGGAGTTCTTCAAGTGTCGGTCCTTTCCATGGTGTACAGTCCTTCATGAACAGAATGGTTCAGCATGGTCCCCGCCATGGGCCACAGGTCCTGCCAGAAAACCTGCTCTTTTATGGGCTCTCCATGAGCTGCAGTGTCTTTCAGGGTATATACACCTGCTCCAGCATGGGGTAGAGCACTGGTAGAGCTTCCAGAGGCAGGGAAAATAAGGGACAATCAGCTAGCTTTCTATTCTGTGGTTAGATCACTCTCCAGAATCATAAAAGTTAAAGTTCATAATGCAGAAAATGAACCCTGGTATTCTACCCCACCGTGTTCTAGCCTGTATCAGAATGTGGATCAAAACTACCGTGACTCAGATGATATTGGCTTCTGTAACTTCTCTGAGGAGCACCATGCTACAGATGTGTGTGCAGTGCTCTGGAAGAATCCCTTTTTGCTCCAAGTCTCCAAAGATCTTAGTTGGGAAGCCCACCATTTCTTCAACCTAGTCAAGTTTAGACATGAAAAAAAGTGCAAAGAAAATGTTTCAGTCCTGTTACAACTCATTCCTTCACAGCATGGAAAGAAACATAACTTTAGACTCCTACAGAAGTACTACTAAAAAAAAAAACAATAAAAAATGCTTATGATATACTTATGGAGTCTAGGCATTTTCTGGGTTCAGATAGCAGCTGAGCATTAAAACACACATCTAAGTTCTACCAGTCTCCCACGTAAGGCACTCAACTGCTTTCTGGGATCTGGCTGGAGCCGGATCAGATCTGGATCAGCCGAAGCTGATTTTTCCCAAGCTGATCCATTGCCCTACTTCAGGCTTTACTGGAACTATTTTTAAAATAAGTCATTACTCATAATCTTTATCCACACTAGTGTATACATCCATCTTAGGAGAGTTGTCACCCTACTGTGTGGTACAGATTGATTCATATCTATTTGGCTCAGGTCTAGCTACTTCCAGAACAGATTGGTGGTATCTGCATTACAGGTCATGTAAGCCTAGACGATTGGGGTTCCATGTAGCTCCTGAGAATCAAAATCTTTTCCTGTTTAAAGTGTCTGACATACTGTTCAGATTATTTTACAGGAAAGTTATTTTTATATCTTCCTTGATTTAGGATGTGGTATTAGGTAATATGAGCATGACTTAGGGTCTGATAGGGTTTAAGTGTATTCATTAAAGTAGAAAGAACACAATCTGCTGTTGTTTCACCTTTGTTGGGTTTGGAGAGTGGCACTGGAATGAAATTGTAAAACCATGCAAGGTTTTTTTGGACAATATGTTGACTCACTTTGACAATGAACCTGCGCAAAAATTAATAGACACAGTGCAGACATGCAGAGACAGAAACAAAATGGTGATGTGAGCAGCCATAAAGGTGTCCTGGTAAGAATAGGAAAGTTACTGAACAGAAGAAAATGTCTCCTGAAAAATACTGACAGAGAAATTTCCTGCTAGGTCGGGAGCTGTGAGCCCGGAAACTAGACCTTGGAAGCAGAAACAGCCTTGAAAAGTGGCATTAGCATCTTTGAAGTACAGCTGGGTACCTAGAAACCAGAGGTATCCTGAGATACCATTGATAAGTGCAAAACCCGAGAAACTGTAATGGCAACTTACCATCTGAAAAAGTGGAAACAGTCTGGGAAAATAAAATTAGTTTGAAAGAATAGGAAACGTCATCATCTCTTGTCTGTTACAGGTGAAAAATAGAGATTAGCAGCATCTATTGGCTATTCAAAATGCTGGTGTCCTATGCCTTCATGTCTCCGTGATATAAAAAGGACTTAATTTTTACCCCAAATGTAGCCTCTCTCTGAGAACTCCCCATGTAGTTTTAATTTCCTAAACAGGCTGAATTCTCTGCATGAACTTTCTACAGGATCTTGGACCCTTGCTGTGGATGCCTGGCTGACTCCAGACTCTGATGGAGTTTTTTATTTTTTATTTTTCAGATTTTATTTTTTTTTCAAAGATGATCAAGATCATCTTTGAAGTCAGACTCTGCTTCTTTATTGGTCTCCCTTTGGTCCCACTTCTGGGGTCAGTTTGGGTTGGGTCCCCTTCTGGGTATTGGTTTGTCCTCCCCTTCAGGATGATTTAGCACCTTCCGAAACCTGTCTGATTCACTTGATACTGGTATTACAAACCCGTATAAGTAATCTATTATATCTGCTGTTATATTGTTGATAAGTACAGCGGGGCCCAGAACTGAACACAGTACTCGAGGTGAGGCCTCACCAGTGCCGAGTACAGAGGCACCATCACTTCCCTGCTCCTGCTGGCCACGCTATTCCTGATACAAGCCAGAATGCCGTTGGCCCTCTTGGCCACCTGGGCACACTGCTGGCTCATGTTAAGCTGGCCGCCCACCAGCACCCCCAGGTCCTTTTCTGCAGGGCAGCTTTCCAGCCACTCTTTCCCAAGCCCAGCCACTCTTCCCCAAGAACCTTGTGCACCTGGGCACGCTGCTGGCTTTTGTTAAACTGGCTCACCCACAGGCCAGGTAATCTTTTAAATTGTGACAAATGGTGAGATAAACTACTTGACAGATTTGCTCATTTTAAGTGTGTCAGAGTCCAATACACTCTAACCAGGTTCTTTGAGATATTCCACACATGAAGGCTGCAATCTTTAATATCAGTTTCATTTATTTTAAAGATAGTTGATGCTACACAGGATTTCTGATTTAGCAGAGTGATTCAAAATATACTGTATAACACAATCATATATAAGTTACAGCTAGCAAAATACAGCAAGTGCTGTGCACAGCTCAATCACAATACCAATGTGATTCCCATCACCAGTCTCTATAATACAGTCACTGTCACGACGCTGTGCATCCTCAGTCATTGAGAGGGAATACACGGGTTGAAACCTTCTCAAGCCCCTTGTTCTCTTCGAAATTCCTTTGCTAGTTGTCTGGTTTTTATACTCTATGTTGGGCTAAGCCCCATATTCATGCCATCCATGTTGGTCTGGCTGACTTAGGGAGACATTCACACTTTTAAAGAACCCAGAGGAACATTTATGTTACTGGCTGATCAACTCAGCTGTTGATAGTTGTTTATCTAAAACAAAGGCCATCCTCTGGTTTGCTTTGTTTTGAGATTAAGTCACTTTGCATTACTCTCTGAGTTTCTTGGGCATATCACCTTGGCCCACCTCTGCTGAGCCTTCTTCCATTGCAGGAGTGATCAGTCACAAAGTGGCATATCAGGGCTCCCATTGGAAAACAAGTAAAATCATAGAGAAGTCATTTGTCTATCATCAGCAATAAAATATTAGTTTGTTAATATTCTCTCCTAAATAGAAAGATTTATGTACTAAGATCTATCATACTTAACTCCAGACAACAAAGTCATGAGACTTTCTGTACACTTAGCAGGGTGGCTGGATGACTAGGCTTTAGCTTCAGATGGATGGTTGATTCTGGGTGACAGTGAGTGTACAATTAGGTTGATTGTATTGAGAAATCCCAGTCGTTCAGAAAGCTGTAAAGCTTTTATTTCAGCCTATTAGGTCATTGAACAGTTTACATGTAGGTTTTCTATTAGGAGAGAACCATGCTCTAATATATATATGGTTATTTATTAGAACTATTTTGCACATTTTCCAGTTTTCCCATACCACCACGAACAACTTCTTCAGCTGCGGACATATGTGCATCTGCCATTCTGTTAGGACAACTCTTTCCAGTATGTATCACTTCCTTGCACTGGCTTTTCAATATGATAAATTATTTGTGATTGTACTATAATGACATTGTAGGGGAAAATAAAGGCCTTGAGATTTTTTTTTCTCTATAGAAAAGGAATGAATCATTTACTACTGGTGAGTAGGCAGTAAAGAGATTTCCCAGAACAGTTACACATAAATTAGAAGCAATTAACACACACAGTCTACAATAGAGGCTAAAAGAATGCACTGCAAAAGTGGACACTATTGAAAGACACACATCAATATTCCTTTGTTACGTATCATAAACATTTGTCAACTGAAATCACTTAATTCTGATAATTTCTAAAACTGTTTAATTATCCAATGTCTGATGACGTTTGAATGCACAAAAGTATACATCCAGAATATATTATCAAGTGACTCTTATCTTTTTGTGAGTTATCAGGAAATTGTTCTTAATTGTTCATAGTTGTACCATTGCACATGAATACACAAAAAAAGAAAAACTTTTCTGTTAAGCTTACTCATCTCATTGATGCAAAGCTTTCATTTCAGTTTTTGGAAAGATAGGAAACCAGATCTAAATATGCCAAATCATAAAAAAAAAAAAAGCAAACAATGCATATAGCACAATAATCAACACAGACCATGCAGAATTTGCTCAAAAAGAATGACTTACAGTTATAAACATAGGGTTGGTAGGAGTGAAAGAAGTTGGTGCACTTGAGTTAGTCTGCTAAATTTAAAATTATTTTCCCCAAGTCAGTAAAATCCATAGTAAATAAAGACTTTTTAAGGTGACTTACCAAAAATCATTATGAGGTAAGGAATGTGACCATAGTGAATGTTACATGAATGTTACCTTTATTGCCATACAGAAACAAATAAGTGGTCTCAACGTCTGGAAGAGAATATTATCACTTAGACAATAGATGACCCAAAATTTCACCTGCCAACCAATGTACTAGACTTTTACTGAGTGCAAATGTTATTAAAAAAGATTATTCTGACCTTAAACAGCATCTCCAGTTTTCCAGTCCTACTGGGTCCAATCAGTATCTTCATCCTTCCTCCATTATCTTGCAACTGTACTCCTTCCTGGAATGCAACCCTGATTTTGCCTCTTAAGAAATGTAGCTGCCTGGCCACAATTTTGCTGAAAGATCACTCTTAAGTACTCGCCTTTGTTCTCCCATTTGTATTTGGGTAACTCTAGATCGTCTCTGAATGAGTAATTCATACTGCCCCTTTTCATCTCTTTACATTTCCTTCTGAGCACCTTCTCTCTAAGACTGAGTTTCATCACCGATTTACATAAACTTCTGCTAGCAGCTAAACCCTGGAGCCTCTCTTTTCTACAGTCTCACCCTAAGACTGGTAATGAATTACATGTTTCTTTCGGTTTCATTTTCTTTAGCTGGGAAAGGAAGATAAAACAGAAAAAAAATCCTGCCGAGCACCTTGAAAGGCTACCCTAGAGGAAGAAAAATTCCAAAATCAAATAGAATTAATAATTTATGACTAAAATTCAAAATTGTTTGTAACAAAACAAGAATTAAATATTTTTGTACTGCTTCACATGAAAATTGTCCATGAAAACTGATTGGACTAGAGATGACACATAGCATCATCTGAATGTATTTAATCATTTTCAGAATGCCCCAGAAGCTGTGCACCAAATACGGCACAGTAATGACATTCTGGGAGAAGGGAAAACTCTTGTTGCTTCCATGTGCAACTTGTCAATTCCACATCCTGAGACCAAAAAGAAAAACTAGGCTATAGCAAAACTGAAGCTGCTATTGTTTATTTTAGTCATTATGAAGGAGCACTCCCAGTACACATTTGAATACACATGGGTTGCAGTTCTGGCCCAATGCATACTGTGAAGTATGCAAAACTGATTCTAGAACCTAAGAGGACAAGATGCAAGTTTCACACATTATTAACTCATTGTTCATTGAATAGAGTGCCAAGTTAAGGTTGTGTGAGCAAAGGGAATACCATCAAGGAAAAATGCATGAAAAAAATTTAATTTCTGCTAAGATTCCAACCTGAAATTAAAAACAAACAAACCAGATTCTAGAGTAAGCAAATAAATCCAAGGATGCATTGAATTATCCTCTCATTCTTATATATGTATGCACTATTATGGAAAAGCAAAACATACCCCAGTGAGTTTTGTTGTTATTTTTCTTCCTTATACCATGCTTGCAGTACAATGATATATTTTAAAATATAGTATTGTTTCTAGAAGGCCTAACCCCACAAAACTGTTGAAATGATAATCATATTCTGGGGGACTCTTAGCTACATATTCTCAGTAGATTGGTACAATGACCCTATGTCAATTCATTCTTTTTCTTCCTTTCTCTCACCATGCTATATTCATTCCTTGAAGCCCCACATGATTTCACTTAAAGCTTCCTTTGACAGCATGATTTCTTTGATCTACATTTTTGTGAGCTTTTAATGACCATCAGGTATAAAAAGTATGTCTTACCCATGCTCACTGCCTGAAAAATTGTTTTATTTATAATTAGATCCCTGGACTCCGTGGGGTTAGATCTTAATTTCATTTATGCTGGTGTAAATCCGAAGTGAATTGCAAAGGCAAACTAGAGATAAATCTGAGTAAAACACCAGAATCTGACCCCACGGTACATCAGTCAGATGTATCTGATAACTTCTTTTGAAGTTAGGGACAGACCTGAATTATGATCATATTCAAATATTGTAGTTTTCTTACTTGACAGCAAACCAAAAAAAAAACAAAAAAAAACCCTACACAAACTACAACAAGAACCTAAATCCAAATTTCCATACTGTTATCATGCTGTGATATTACCCTCATCTTTGATGTCCAAAATTGATAGTCTTTTCTACATCTTATGTAGATTTTAAATTAGAGAGAAGCTGGTTCTGATCAATCACTCAACATTGAATGAAAAAGGGAGAAATGGAATGGAAAGAACAAGCATTTTTATTGCAAAATTACGAAGTAGCTTTAATAACACAGAAAAAAATGGCAGATGGAAAGATTACACTTTCTTGTTCTGGTCATCTTTGAAGATGTGTCTATATTGACTCAGAAAAATTAAAAGATCTGTTAATATCTGTGCTACTTCACAATTCATTAAAAAATCATTACTATAAGGGCTTCATATAAAAGAGACATTTTTCTTCTGTTTCCATCAAACACTTCTGGCAGAATGCATTTGCTGTCATGTTAAAAAAGTCATGTTTCTGGAAAGCAGCACTTGTGGGAATTCCATTACTCAACATGGTAGCAGGATGGTATTGTGATTACCTGAGGGCACTTCTTCCATGCAGTTGTTTGAAATATTCATAATGCTATATAAATCAGTTCTGATATGGTTCTGCATATGAACAGAGTATATTAATGTTGCAATTATTAAAAAAAAAAAACAACTTTTTATTTTTCCTTTTTATTTTCTTACACTTGGGACTTGAGACTGAAGGGGACAACACTTGCATTATTTATTTTAGCACCTGAGAGTCTAATGTTTAAAATAAAAATCAAATTATTAAATGAATAAAAGTCACACAACTGTCTTTCCTGAAGGGAGTTATACTTCAATCATTCTTTAATCATTTAATCATACTTTGCTGAAGATATCTAAATTCAGTGAAGAATGTTAGTATTCCTTTGAGATCTTCTGGACCATGCCAAAATTTGCAGAGCCATATTACTAATTTCTTAATCTTTTGGTACTCCTCATAGCCAGAACAATTCCTTGGAGTGGGTGTGAGTCATTCTGAAAGCACAAAATTTGTGAAATCAACTCTAACAGCAAAATCAAGGCCTGGGTATTTCCATTTCCCATTGTTTTACAAAAAAAAAAAAAAAAAAAAAGGATGCTCTGCCAATGAGGAGAGACCCTTTCAGGATATTAGAAAAAATAAATAGATTGTTTTTCACTTTAGATGATCTTGATACTAAAAATCTGCTTTTTAGATGTCTCTAGCACAGAAAATGTTGAGGAACTAGAAGAAACATTGATTCAAGTGCACAAGGTGGAAAAAATTTATTTGTAAGCTTATTCAACAGTAAAAGATAGTGGCTTGAAGGTTTTGTAGTCTATTTGAAATTAGCAGTGCAACACTTTAGGGCAAAAGACACTGAGAAGCAACCAAAACGTGTTCATTGTCCTTATGCTAAGTAATGGGCAATGTAATTTTAGTTTTCTCAAGTGGTGCTTCTGCCAGTATACTGTTAGCAGAATATTGTGAAACCATGTCCTGTCCTTTAGATAATGCATAAGTATTTTACATGAACGGTGTTTCATTGTGAATACAAACAGATATTGCTGTAAAGAGATTTCTTGACTTAGTTGTCATACTTCGACAGCAAACAGGCATCAACCTGAGATTCAGCATTTAGGAAAATAAGTGGTATTTGTAACAAAATGGCTAAAATTTAATAATGAAATAATTAATTTAGAAAGAATAACAAATGCTTCCTTGTATTATTGTTTAATATAAAAGATCATTTACCTGTCAAAATACCTGTATCTCTTCCTTCTGTAGGGAATCTTGAGTGAGGTGCCTTAGAATTAAATAAAAAAAACCCAAACCCCAGATATCCTGAGAGCGCCTACCACATATTCATAGACTATGTTGACAATCACTTTTATATGAAATCACAAAATAAGTTCCAATCAACATTTTGCGTACAACTTGATATGGATGTCCCATAAGCTAAGAAAGGTTTTTCCCAATTACAGGAATGTCAACCTGCTGATCTTGTTCCTTAGAAAAATGGTTATAAGATAAGTTTCTATTGGGCTACTCTCTGTCCCTATTTATAAATCCTGTCAAATATTGAAAATCTGAAGTTGGAGAGAATAAAGAAGGAAAAGGAACATCTAGTCCCTAAGCAGCAATTAGAACTTGCAATTCAAGACTTTTAAGGAAACTTCTTTTCCACATTTTCTTTTTTTTTACACTGCTGTTTCACAGTACACATTCTTCTCTGCACAATTTATATCCATACTATTGTGCAGCTTTACTCCTATCTTTAAACCCAGGTCTCAAACCTATAGGTTGATGGTATCTCAGGTTCTGCTTCTGCTCCTTTGAGGATAACAGAAATGGCATTCCTATACATCAAAATGCGCCCCCTATACTTGAGACAGTATGCCAAATCTGGATATGCCTGGTTTATTCATGAGACTGTGAATAAATCTCAGAAGGCCCTGTAGAATATTCATTATAACTTTATGTTATATCCTAACACAGAGATTCTCCACTTTGGTTACCTGCTACAAAAAAAAGGAGTGTTTCTGGACTGTAAAACAGTCCTTTCTTTTCCACTATTTTCTCTGTCACCATGGTTTTTTTGAGAGGAATGACATGAAGCACTGAAGACACCTGCATTCTTCATAACATCTGTAAGAAATATGCTGGTTCATTATGATGAAAAAGGAAAAAATGTCTATTTTTCCTTAGGGAATAGTGTTAGTCCAAGTTAAAAAAAAAAAAAAAAAAAAAAAGCCTTTAGGAGCAGACTTTTACACATGCTTCTAGTGCAAAAAATTCAATATCATACTCTCCAGTCTCAGAGATCAATGTCAGTTCCCCATGTCAATAATGCAGAGCCAGAGCCAAAGCCAAAGCAAAACACTGGGGTCCGTAGATTGTGAAGAAACAGATTTTCTGCATGCCTTGATACGGTACTCATGTTGCTGGGAGGGGAAACAGGGACCAATGGATCGGGCATGCATCCTGCTTTAGAGACACATATATAATGTTGAAGTTAGGTTATCAGCTAATATGTGTTATTAGCATGAAGGACCTTTGCAACCCACTATTAACTCTCCTGATAGACAAACATTAAGCCTAACAAAGAACATTATCAGAAGATGTTGTATGGTTCAAAGGAAGTACAGCTACTCTCATACTACTGAGGTATTCCCTGTCAATTTAGGTAATTTAATGTAGTTTTGAAATCAGTAGAAAAGCCTATATCTCATATTAGTAAACAAAGCAGCATATTAACTTTCTATTATATTTAGTTTGAAATGGAACAAGCCCTATAAAACATTCCAGTAGTAAAGAATATTTTAGTGAACAGTTATCATGTTCAAGAGAACACATTTGTCATGAGACTTCATTCAGACCAATTAATTAACCTGAAAACTTGTTATGACAGTTTTAAAAAATGTAACAGAAGCCTCCCCAGTTGTTACGATGTCAGCTGGAGTGTGTGCTCTAAATTCATTAATAAAATGTGTAGCTTCATTAGTTCCACTGTATTTCACTTTTGTAGAAGAAAATAATCACATTCTTCTAATATGAAAGGAATCTCTTCAAGGCATACGTAGATCATGAATGTGATGTCTCAATTATGTAACGCGTAAATTCAAATGACTGATTGTCTGCATAAGAAATTATTCTCCAGTGCTGTGCTGCCATATCTAAGAAAATTTCCCTCTAATAATTCCTGAAACGTGAAGAAAGGATAAAAAAGATTACATCTTTAACAAAAATTCTTTAAGCATGTTTAATTTATGTGGTTTCCAAGCATCAGTTCATCACTAAATCCTTGAAATTGTCCACAGTGTTTTGTATTTAAAAAAAAAATCAAAGGTTTGGCTTTTGTGTTTATATTTGCCAGGTTGCATTTTTAATGTTCCTACTTGATTAAGGGAGAACCAAAATCAATTTCTATAATTAGAAAATTATAGCAAGTCATTGGAAAAGTGAGTATGTTTACAGGAGATCTGTGGGAGATTTTGTCTTTATGCCCAGATAATTAACAAACTTGTCTATTTAATCTCAAAATGCAGAAAGTTTGATTTGATGAATTTACCTTGCAGTAACTCAATTTTTTAATTCTGGGGGGGGGGGGGTGGGGTGTGTGATTTTTTGTGCTTTGGTGTTTTGTTTTTGTTTGTTTGTTTGTTTTTCGTTTGTTTTTTTTTTTAACCAATGATTATTAAATTATGACTTACTGGGAGTTTATTAGTAATAAAGAAGATAATCTTTCACCTGTAGGGTTTGAGTTCCATCCAGCTCAGCAGGAATTAAAAACTATTCCTATCTAATTAATTTCAGTGGTTCATACATGAGAGATTTTCAGTTTGAGTTCCAGTGTCACTAAGTTACGACCATACTTTCATTAATTGCCAGACTCATCAGACAGCAAGAGCTTTAAAAACTCACTTAAACTGAACTCTGTACTATCTACCTCCCTCGTAAGGGTCAAGCATGACTAAGAAAGCGCATGTGGGGCGCAATCTTTGCTACAGACTTGTGAGCACACAAAATGAATTTTCTGAAGCTGGCAGGGTGGAACCTCTCAGCCCCACTAGATCTACACCATGCTTTAAAGTTAATGTAATAGGTAGGATGTAACTAGCTTAGCTGAGGAGCCATATTTTCTTAAGCATACTGAGAAAAATAGTCAATTGTTTAATGTTCAGCATTTCTACAACCAGCCCCAGGACTGAGGACAGCAAAGGCCTTGAGTCCCTGCACCCTCTGCCATTCTCCCTCACTGGGTCTTTTTTGTTCAGGTACCTTTACCATACCCAAAACCACTCTTCAAACAGACAGCTTAAGAGTTATTTATTAACACAGCAATTATCTTTTGTCAAATACAAACAAAAGATAGCTATGAATACAGTGGTACTAAGCTGAACATTATATTAGTATGCTCAGCACTGTGCATGAGACACCCAATCAGTTTCTGCAAGACAGGCATGTGCCAGTTAAGTGAGGTATAATTCTTTCCTTGGAAAAGGATGATCCTTGATGTTGCTATCTATTTTTTCCTTAGGTTGCATACCTTTTCATTCATCCTGGGCTGCACTAAAAGAAGTATGGCCAGCAGGTTGGGGGAAGTGATTCTACCCCTCTGCTCCACTCTGGTGAGACCCCACCTGGAGTACTGCGTCCAGCTCTGGAGTCCTCAGCACAAGAAGGACATGGACCTGTTGTTGATCAGAGGTATGGAGCACCGAAGTTACGAGGACAGGCTGAGAAATTTGGGGTTGTTCAGCCCGGAGAAGAGAAGGCTCCAAGGAGACCTTATAGTAGCCTTCCAGTACCTTCAGGGGGCCTATAGGAGAGATGGGGAGGGACTCTTTATCAGGGAGTGGAGCAATACGACAAGGGGTTACAGTTTTAAACTGAAGGAGGGGAGATTTAGGTTAGATATTAGGAAGAAATTCTTTACTGTGAAGGTGGTGAGGCACTGGAACAGGTTGCTCAGGGAAGTTGTGGATGCCCCTTCCCTGGATGTGTTCAAGGCCAGGCTGGATGGGGCTTTGAGCAACCTGGTCTAGTGGAAGGTGTCCCTGCCAAAGGCAGGGGGGTTGGAACTAGGTGATCTTTAAGGCCCCTTCCAGCCCAAACCATTCTATGATTCTATGGTTCTATGTTGGTACCTTTCCTCTTACAGCTCTTCCTGTTAACAAATGCTTGTTACTGCTATCTACATGAAACTGTAGTTGTACCACACAAAGATCAACAATAGTAAAAAAAAATAATAAACTATATACATAGATGTTGACACCTGATCAATTAGAAAAATTGCTGTCAGAACCAAGCCAAGTAAAACAAAGTTACAGGAAAGTCAAAATAACCTGAGACAAACCTCAAGCCTGACAGACCTCAATCTTCAGACCTTGCAAACTCAGTACAATATGAATAAATCTTGTTACAAGAAACAAGTGGAAACATCTTAAATCATTCAACAAAACAAGAAAAAAAAATATGATTTGTTATCTAATACTTTTCAAACTATTTTGAAAGACCATTTATTGTTTAATCAGTTTCCCACTATTGTTAATTGCTTATGGGATGCAGTAAAAGATCAGCAGGGAGTAAGGAAAGGCATATATAATCTTGCTGGGGCTTTTAGACTAGGTTTTTGTTTTTTGGTTTTTTTTTTTTTACATTTTTTTCACATTAAATCTTTAAAATTCCTGTTAAGGGAATCAGATGAGGGGTTTTTTTAGGTCATCATATTTATCACTTCTTCCTTTGACACTCATTTTTTATCTCAAATATTTTTTTTTCTTTTTCTCTTTTACAGGAGAATGCTCATGTTCTGGAGCTAAAATGGACCATTGCAGAAGAGGACATTTCAGTATTATAGTTAGTGCTATTATAGTACTTCAGAGTTGAATATTCACAGAATATGACGATTTATCAAAATACCTATTGTAATGGCATAGCCATCATCATGATATCGGATGCTTTTCCATACAGTATAAGTTAAATCCCAACCTTTAAATAAGGGGTCAAAGGTGTAACATAACAACAACAAAAATAACAATAACAACACTAACAACAACAACAACAATAACAACAATGTTATTATTATGATGTTGTACCCATGAGCCATTATTATTGTTGGTCTTGTTAATTGTTAATTTAATAATAATTAAATAATTATAATTATAAAAATTCGGGCTGGGAGGATTTCAGAATGTCTCTAGTCTAAGCTCCTGCTCTAAGCAAGGCCATCTCTGCGGTCAGGTGAGGTTGCTCAGAGCTGTGCTCAGTCTGAAGGAGTCCAGGGAGGGTCACTAGGACAGTTGGGGCTGCAGCAGTTGCCCTGTGTGGAGAGTCTGAGGGACTGGGTTTCGTTCCGTTTGGAGAAGAGATGGCTGTGGAGGATCTGAGAGCTGCTGCCCAGTGCCTACGAGGAGATCAGCAAGGGGATAGAGCCAGCCTCTTTGCAGCGGTGTGTGTCAGGAGGATGACAGGTGGTAGGTATAAATTGAAATGAGACGCTCAGACTGTGTGTAAGGAGAAATCTCCCCGCCTTGAGGGCAGTCAACAGGGGAATATGACAAAAATCAATATGAGGCTTTTCAAGTTAAGGTATCCATCTGATTAAAGAGACTGTTAAGCAAAACTGCTAGTGAAACGCTCCTACCAAGAGTATGTTGGTCTAGGCGTGGAGGTAGCCCTGCAGAGCATGACAGTGAATCATGACATGCTATGTGTACGGGAGGAGAGGGTAACTGTCAGGGCAGCGTGCAGGGGGACCCAGGTCTGGCTGTGCCTTCCTTGATAGGCAGCAGCCTTCAGGGCTTGAGTGTAGCGGGCAGAGCTGGTAGCCAGCAACACAGTCCACTGTCCAAGAGACCAGCTCCCCACGGAGGCAGGGCAAGAGGCAGGGATGGGCACAGGCACCCTGGGGCCTGGCTGAGCCAAAATGGGCACCTGGGCCCTGGGCAGAGGCCCCACCTGAGGGGCCTCAAGGACAGTGTAAAAAACAGCCAGATCCCTTAAACAGAAATGGCACTTATTTTATTATAGGGACAAAGTCAATAAAGCAAAAGCACAGCGCTGGGTGCATGACTCAAGTCAGAGGCACACTTTCGGTTCTTGAAACACACCTTTTTATTTCCTAATCCCGGCCGAATTTTTCCCTCCCCTGTTTCCCATTGGTTAGGTACTCCAGGGTTCACAGTCTGTCCGAGGTGCCTAAAATTCTTCCCGGATGTCATGCTTCTGTTTACTTCCCTTTATGCTGACTAGTTTATTTATTTCCTTTTTGGTAAAAATTTGCTCAATGTCATTAGCCCTGGTTAAATGTTTGACTCCCCTTCTGGACGCTAATCCGGGATGAATCAGCTTTTCCTTTTGCCTGTGTGATAAGAGATGTTCTACAAGCCTTTGCTGGAGCCTCTTTCTTTTAGTCATTCCCTTATCATGCCACCTCTGATGGAAACGGCTTTTCTCCTCTGCAAAAGCAATACCTGCCTTTCTTACACTTCTGGTAGGATTGATTATCATCAATTCCCTTCTCCCATACCTCTGGTTCCTTCTGTTAATCATTTGTGGGGTCTTTTGGAGAAGTTCTCTTGTTTCTCTCGGATGTTTTTCTTCATAGCTGCTGTTAGTTGTTATCTTTGAGGTTTCTCATGTTTCCTAATTTACTAAAGGTTAGTTATCCTTATAAATCAAATATTTATAGCCTTGTTATTATGGCAAAAGCCAACAATACCTTCACTATTTTTCACAGACAGCAAGGCTGAGCAATGCCCTCAGGGCCCCAAGTAGAGTAACTGGGACCATCGTTAGCAACCAAAATACCTGCATTTTACACCACAATAAGTCTCACTAATCTAGCCCCTGAAATTACTGAAATGATTTTAGGGAAATATTTTTTATTTCCTCTAAGTTTAAACCAAATACCCCTTTGTGTGTTACTGCTGCTCCTCATTATGGAGTTCCATAAGGGCTGGGGTTGTCATAAAAGCACATCTGCGCATCAGAAAAATGGAATAAGTGCTTTCCTGAAGGTAGTTACTCCGGCTTTACAAAGGTGACACTGAGTAAAATCTAGACCTATTCTTGTGGAAAAGTCAGCTCTCATAGCAAACAAACAGTGCCATTATCTGTGCTTGTGCAGTATATATTTGGTGATCATCAGTAATCCCTTTGTTGAATCTAACCTGTTATCTCTACTACAAATAAAGGCTGCAGAAAATTACAACCAAGGTGTTAAGGTGCTAACAGGCATTACCTCATGAACAGTACCACACATTATTGTCATCCAACTCTAAACAAAGGCTCAAGGCCTGAAAAAATGAATATCTTTGATTGTAAAGCCTGGTGGCTTCAGCCATCTCTGACAGACCAAAAAAAAAAAAAAAAAAAAAAAAAAAAAAAAAGAAAAAACAGAAAAAAAAAGAAAGAAAAAGAAAAAAGGGAAAACAACAAAACAAAACAAAAAAAAAGAAAATGTCTGAAGCAGCAATTTTTGCTATCAAGCAATTACAACTGAGTTTAGTCCCACATTACTTCTAACTGGGAGGTCCTGTACTTTTGATAGTCTGTCCTTGAAAGCTACAATTTTGACTGTAAGCTTTGTCATCTTGCACAGAGTAATGATAACTCACATGTACTCTCCTAGCCTGAGCTATGTTAATTTACTGTTGGAGTTTAATTAGCCTTTTGCCACCAAGTGATTAAGATGCACCCTGTTTCATCCAGAAGTCGTGTCCTGCTTTTAACACACTATCAGTCTATTCACGTTCTCATGCCTGGCTTTTATCACTGTCTGTAAAACTGTCCTTTATAAACTTAGAAATTCAGGACTGTTCAGCTGCTCAGAAAAAAACCCCAAAACTGTTGTGCAGCAGCACATTTCATAGAGTATCTTAACAACTACACTAAAAAAATGAAGTTGTAAATCTGACAAGGCATAAACACAGACTCTGAGCTATGGGAGTGGTAGGGCTTTGCATTTTGCTTAAAGAGGGAGCTGGACAATATAGCCTCTTGGTTTTCTCAAAAATCAGATTATACCTGCATTAGTTCTAGTTATGCACATAACAGGAGTCCAATAATAGACTAAGCATATTGATCACTGTAGTGCAAAGCACTCTTTTATTACATGTTAGAGTGGCTGATCAGGCACAAAACCTTTTATGCCTCTGCAAATGAAAACTCGATATTTTTTCATTGTCAAGGTTGTAATTTACATTAACTGGTCTTCTACTCGAAATAAAGTCTATGAATTTCATATCCAGAGTAAGTCAGTTCTTTGAGGTGGCTGAAACATTACTCTCCAGACCTTTAAGTCGAATATTCTTAAGGAACACTGGTCTGATATATCATGTTTCTTGTCATTTAAAGTTGTTTTCCTGATATAGTACCAATACATATACATAGATATGCACACTCATTTATCTTTGCATTAAATGGGTAAAGCATATATTTTATACTGGGAATGTATTTATATTTTTAGAAATAGAAATTAACAACTTTCTCTACAAGTTTTTAAATATTTGAATTGGTGTAGCTGTCAGACTCCTTGAAGCCTTCCATGTTTTTGCAGATGTTCAGATCTGCTGGTATCACTGAGATACAAAGTCCTTACCTCATGGACAGCACTCACAAAATAATAAAATGTTATAATACAAAGAACTGAGGCTAATAAAGTAGATCTTGGATTATTTTACCAGGATGATAATGCAGAGAATTCCTTTCCTGAATTCCGTTTTTCTAATGTGGTGCCATGCATTATTGTCCAGAAACCACAAAAGAGCTACACAGCTTGTTGAAAGTGTTTAAGACAAGGTCCAGCTACATACGTATTAAAAGTTGAGCAGGCTTTTTCGTAGTCCTCTCTACAGGGTGAAAATTAACTTACAGGAAGCAAACATGAACTTTCTTTTTTTTTTCTTTTGTGTCAAAGTATGAATTTAAAAAAAACAAAGTCCAAAATTTATCATGTGCTTACCTGCAAACTCTGATGACAAAAACTTTCAGCAGCTTGCTAACTAACCAGGAAAACGCCTAACCCTCGTATACATGTAGTCTTGTACACTACAGTTCCTCAAGTAAACTAACTTCATGATCAAAATCACCTTAATTTTACCGTGTATTAGCAGGCTGTCACCTGACTCACATCCAATATTGAGATACATATAGTTGTTGTTTATCTCCTTACCTGCCTAGAAAGAGTAAATCTTTTCATAGGATTTATACTCACTCTATTTTCATCTGAACAGTCTCGGGTGACATACTCACATGCTGATCACTTTGAAACAGGGAGCATCCATCTTTCCCTGGCTAAAGACTGGAGGTTGGTAACACTGACCCATGATGACTTGCTGGGAGAACAGGAGTGTCTCAGCCAGTCAGCAACTCCTAGACTTTCATAGTGCTTTTTCTTTCACACCTGACTAGATAAAGTTATTTGGTAAGAAAAGATGTCAAACCTGTGTGGTAAACAGCCTCAGTTAAACCTTGTTGTACCTCATGCTGCACAGACAGTATCTACTGTCACTTTAAAAAATGTATCTGCAGGAATCAGTGCTTCCATGTTACACCATATTTCACAAGCAGCACTTACTAAGTGTATTGAATATCCAATTTAATTTCTTTCTGCAGTCACAAAGGATTTAGTCCAACAAAACCCTTTCCTCAGAATTGTGCTGCTTCTAAGTTAAAACTTTGACATGTTGATGTGACTTAGTAAGAGAAGTTATTGAAACCAGTCTGTTTAACTGTGGAAAAATCAAGACACACCACAAGGCAAACCTCCTACTTTGCAGGAAGGAAACTCAATTAGTAAAAGAGAAGGATGGAATCCAGCTTCTGCTCAAGACATATTTTGTACATTTTACACTGCAGTCTTCTGATAAAACAGTGAGTTGACTTGATTCTGGAACTGAAAAACCTGTGATTCTCCCATCCAAGCTGCCTGTCCTGATAATTTAACTTAAGAAACACATTTATTCTTTCTATGTCTCTATCTAGCACACATTTTTGTTTGGTTGTTTGTTTTGTTTTAATGCAAAAGAAAAGCATCCTTAAAAGCACCTCAGCCACTGCCTATATTACCTAGAACACACGGTTAGCTAATTCTCTTGAAAGTTTAATGATGTACTTTGAACCTTATTAGAACAATTAAACGATCTGATGTAGCTTTTCCATGACTTGGGTGAGAGTTGTAGAGATGCAATTGTTAAATAAAAGGTAAGGCTATAATACTGCTCATTCATTTTTATGTGGTTGAAATAGCAATTAGGAAAGTTTATTCCTCCTTGAAAATAAAATGCTGGCATTTAAATCTTGAGCATAAAGACATTTCTCCTAATAGTACAGAGTAAAATTGGCAAATCCTCCATGACAACTGGTTTTGGCAGCTTTCCACTCAGTAGGTCACCATTCTGCATGCCTAAAAAGTAGGTCTATATGGTCAGTGTAGTTAATTAGTTCTGCGTTTCAAGATAAGCAAGTCCCATTGAACCAACCCACATTTTGTGGGGGGAAAAATTGTACAACTGCTCATTATGCTTAATAACACAGGGTAAAGGCACATCCAAGCCATTCAACTAGCTTTCGGGCTGAAAGGGAGTAGAAGTTCAGTTGTTTGTACAACTTCATGCAGACCTTAAGTCACTGTAAATGCATCTTGATTCAGCAAGAGCTTTGAATTAGATTTATCTATTTTGCTTGCAGGGAGTTGCCTTACGAAAAAATGGTTTAGAGTGCCTAATAAATAGAGAAAGCTTTAAGTATGGAGGTAAGATAGCAATACAAGTTGAAAAAAAAAGTTTATAGGCAACTTTTTGTGTCCTTGTAGGGTGGGCCTCAAATTTCAGGCTTGTCTTTAATTAGCTCACTCATTTTATGAACTGAAATCCCTCAAGGTGCCTATCAAGTTTCCTGTTTCAGTGTCTGCTTGAGTGGCAGCTTCCTAGTTCCTTCCTGTGATTCTCATATTTGCTGCTATAGCCACACCCTGTACTCTGGAGTCTTCTTTCATCTAAGTATACTTTGTTGCTTTTCAAGGAAGAAATAGCCTTCCCTTCTTCCTGAATATCTGATCTGTATGCAAGATATTTTAAAGGAAAATAAATATGCAACCAAAGGACAAATAAAATACTCTGATACTGTTAAGGGAGCATAGTGTCTATTTGAAGACTGAGGATTCCCCTGACAGAAGCCAAAATGTAGGTAAAATAATGTTAAGCAGTTTGGTACTTTTTTGTGTCTTATGATGTGGCCCTTAAATATGCTAATTGTTTCTATACTAAAACGTTTATCTATCATTGTCTTTTTAAAATACTATATTTACCATTAAAACTTGTTGCAAGACATAGCTGTTAGTGACATCATTGTACAGATGAGGAAAAATTGCAGAAAATCAGTATCCCCAGCACAGACATTTCAGGAAATCATTAGTCTATGTAGAAACCTTAATCCATTTATTATTACTGGAATTTATTGTAGTTTGATAAAAACTGTTCTGCAAAAGCAATTCTTCTAACATTAATTTTTTATTGTATATTCTTCACCGACTGCTTAATTATACGCTAATGATTTTGACAGCAGAGCCAGATTCTTACTAAAAGAAAATGTTCTATTTCCCAGACCAAAACGCTTATGCAGAAATATGTTTATGTCTGAAAATATCAAACCTTTTTGTGTGGCATTTGAGTCACCTCTGCTTACAGCTTTACTTCAAAGTGCTTAAATGCAAAGCTCTTTTTTAGCTGAACGTTTCAATTTGAGCCCACACCATTTATTCCTAAGCTCTTTCCTTCATACATTATAAGACTATTCCGGGGTGAAGAGAAGCATGTTGTAGTTATGCTCATACAGTCCTCCAGAAAGGGGGTTCTGCTCGTAGATTTTGTTCAGCTTGGTATTGTCTTAAGAGAAATTTAATCAAGCCCAGATAAAGACATACAAAAGTAGTAATAGTAGTAGTAGTGGTGATGGTAGTGGTGGTGGTGGTGGTAGTAGTAGTGGTATTGATAGACCCTCACCTCCCCTTTATCTAAAGATTTATCTGCTGATTTTTTGTTGCAGACAGCATGTGCTTGATACCATTACTGTGACTGGTCAAGCAAAGTACTTATCACGCGTAGCTGTGACATAGGGCTCTTACCTTCATTTGACAGATTGGCCCTTTTACAGGAGAGTTCTTCCAGTAACAATGATAGGTTATTATTGAGGATATTCAACTTGGAAAATTGTTTTAGAAGAAAGCCAGTACAGATGAAACTTAGACTTCTATAGCTCCTGCAAATACATCCTTGCTGCTGTAAAACGTGAGGAGAACATTGTAATTTGGCTATACCCAGATGCAGCAGAGTTCTTCTTCCATTCTTACTGCACACACTCCAGGCCTCTAGTCTGTCATTTTGTGCCTCCAAAATGTTCTTGCAGCCCACAAGGGGTCCAAGAATCTCTGATAGTGACACATTTCTTATAGCTAAGGATAGCAGTGGAAAGCCAATTATAATAGCTTCCCTACTAGGCCCTGTGGTGTTTGAATCTTTTTAACTCTTGTGGCTTAGTTTTCTCTGAACTGCACTGTTAAATTTCTAAAGAGACCGCCCTTCGAGGCAGTCACCATTTTCTGAATCAGAACTGATGAAGAACACTGTGGAGGAGACATGCTGTGCTCTTTCAGGGGGATTTTATTGTAGTTACTTCTGCTTTGTTAAATCTAAACTTTTAAAATGAAGTTGAGGTGAAGACAGTTATGCTACACCATCACTTCTCATTGCCACTAACTTTACAGAAGAGAAAATATTTGTTAAAAGGTTGTATATACTTTCAGTCCATCCATTCCACCCCCTTGCTAGAAACTGAACTGTTAAAATACTGTACTCTGAAGTCCAAATGTTTAAGACTGTGAACTGGATAAAACAGGACAATGTGCCCTGTAAATAATTAATTAGAATCTTCTTGATGTTTAATGGTATGATTCAGGATAAAAGCCAATTAAATAAAATTTCTTCTGACTGGCAGGATAATTATTATTTCACACAAACAGTTTGCTTCTACATCAAGTGGGGAGCATCTTAAAAATTAAACACCAGCTTAATTTAATGATTGACCTTGAAAGGACAAAAAATGGGTTCTAGAAAAAAACCTATTAAATAGCCTTGGGGGTAGGAACACTAGAGAGGTTTATAATCTGGCATTTTCTTTATTCTTTGCTAGTATAAAATCAGATCACAAGCATTTTAAAGTAAAGAGTAATTTTGCAAGAAGCTTAAAATTTTAGCAACTGCAAGTCTTCGTGAATATGATTAATAGTTTCACCCTGTATCTCCATCCTGCTCCCAAGAACTACAAGGAAAATATGAAATTTTCTAGATTTTATTTCAACATTTTCAGTGTAAAATACTTCATAAGCACCCAGTAATTTACTTCTTTTTCAATCTGTCTATCAAACTGAAAAATTTGTTTCTCCACCAGAATTATGAACTTTTTTCTCTGTGACAATGTCAGAGAGGAACAGAGGAGCGGCTCAGGACTCTGGGTTTGTCTAGTTTGGTGAAGAGGAGGCTGGGGGGTGACCTCATTGCTCTCTACAGCTTCCTGAGGAGACGAAGCTGAGAGGGTGGTGATGATCTCTTCTCCCTGGGATCTAGTGCCAGGACTCGTGGTAATGGTTCAAAGCTGCACCATGGGTGGTTCAGACTGGACATTAAAAAGAATTTATTTACCGAGAGGGTGGTCAAACCCTGGAACAGGTTTCCTAGAGAGGTGGTTGATGCTCCAAGGCTGTCAGTGTTTAAGAGGCATTTGGACAATACTCTTAATAACATCCTTTAACGTTTGATTAGCCCTGAATTGGTCAGGCAGTTGGACTAGATGATAGCTGTAGGTCCCTTCCAACTGAAAAATACTCCACTCCACTCCACTCCACTCCACTCCACTCCACTCCACTCCACTCCACTCCAGTCTATTCTATTCTATTCTATTCTATTCTATTCTATTCTATTCTATTCTATTCTATTCTATTCTATTCTATTCTATTGCCATAGACAGGCTGTGGAATAATTACTAAATTGGCCAAGAATACAAAAGTACAGCATCGTTCACACATTAAGGAAAGTCATAAAATCAAGAGGCTTCTGAGGTAGAATACAGCCGCAGCTGGCATGCGAAGAATGCAACGTCTGCGATTCCCTGTACAAGGTTGATTACACGAGGGAGGGGACGAAACGCGCTTGTTCCGTGGCCTTGTCTTGTGACAAACAACAAATATGGGAACAAGATGGTACTACGGAACAGATAAGCGGCCTACATGCTACTCGGAGCCAACATTCCGTCAAATGTTGATGAAATGCTGTCCTTTGTGCGAACTTTGCTCACTACAATGTACCAAAACACACCCCCATCCCGGAAGCTATTCGCCCTCCCTCCTGGGGGTGCAAACACTCCTCCTTGAGTACATTAATCGTAACAAAAGTGCGTATGACTAAAGTCACTCAACCTCCACTTTGAAGATAAAAAATAGTATAAAATTAGCCCGAGAGAGAGGGGATGCCAGGGAAGACACCATCGCGAAGAATTCCATCGCCAATTTCCGGGATCAGTTGACGGGCTGAGCCTTTCTTCCCCCCCACAGGGACGCCTTTGGGTAAGACTTCGATTATACCGAGCGCTTTCTCGAGGACTTAGAAATTTCTCTAGAGAATCTCTATCCTACATTTATAGCCAGGCTATATCGTTTATAATTTTGTCGCGCGTTTTGTACACTTAACAGTATCTTTATTTGCACATACTTTGCAGACAGTGTATTTATCACCGGCAATCCTAAGAACCTGTATACCTGTTGTTTAAATAAACTGCACTGTTTAAGTAGCTAGTCGTTTTGATTTCTCACTGAACGCGACCAAAGACTCGAGGGTGGCCGTGCTAGTTCAGGAGCACGACTAGACTGAAGGTGCAGTCCACTATTAGTGTATCCAAATCGTAATAGTTTAAGACATATTAAACATGATTGAACTGATAGTGCTGAATTGGGCATCACTCAGAATTTAAACCTAGCCACCCCTAGCCTCCCACCTCAGTGAGGAGTGTTAGAACGCAAGGGGGTTTATCTTCTGCCAAAACCGTTTAGCCCCCCTTTTCACGCAACACAGGCATATATTTTGTATTGTTAAAATCCTTCCTTCATGATAACTCCTTCTTCTCTATTTTCCTGAGTCAAATTAAATCTTAGGAGGTATGCTTTTCTTTTTTACCCTAGGACCTTTTTTTTTTGGTCCTCTCATGAGGTTTACTTTCCAAGTATTTGAAGTATGCTTTTTTTTATGATTCAATCTAATTTAAGCTCAACAGAAATCAGGTTGCAGTCTGTCTTTCCTTCACCAACAACATCCCAAAAACATAGCAGACGTATGGTGAACTTAGAAAAATAGAAATTCAAACAGCAACATAATATCATCTAATGTATTGTTCTTCCTTCATAAAATTGTTAATTATCATTAATTTGAAAGGAATTGGTTCTAAACTGTTTATGCAGTATGGAGTTGCCAAGGAATACATGAATCCAGGGAAAATTTTGACATAATTTAAATGGTTAGAAAGAAGCTAAGAGTGAGTTCATTAGAATAATCTGGGACTGAAGTCTTTCAACATCAGAACAGTGTCAGCAAAATACGTTCAACTCAGTAGTTCAAATATGACTGATGTCTTTAAAAAAAAAGTTATTTTAAATTAAACAGCATGCAAAATGTTGTGGAATACTATCAGTCTGTATTAATAATATGCATTTCATAGCTCATAATTTATAATCATCTAGTCCAATTCTTTGCTCAAAATTAGATCAGATTGCTCAGGGCCTTCTGCAGTCAAGTTTTGAAATTCTTCTAGGACAGAGATTCCACAGCCTCTCTGAGAAACCCACCACAGTGCTTAGTTGTTCTCAGGGTAGTGCTTAACCACAACATTTACCTTATTTAATGTATTTCTTGTAATACAGATGTAGGTCTGTCCCTGGTCTCCAGACAAGATAAAAATCACAGTCCGTCATGTTGTTGTTGTTTTTTAGCAAATTTTCCATATATCTTATAATTCTGTGGGCCGGGTTTTGGGGTTTTTTTGTTTGTGGGTTTGTTTGTTTTTTTTTTTTTTTTTGGGGGGGGGGGTGGGGGGTGGGTGTGGGTGTGTGTCAGTACTATAGCATATTTTCAGTTTTTCAAGTAGACCAAAAATTAAATGAAAAATTTACAGCGTTCTTCTGAAGGGATATTTGGTTCTTGTTGTATACTTACATATATGATACTAATCTTTGAACACGCAGATCAAAGCAAGTATATGGAATTACACGTCTTCTACCTGTCTCCAAATTTAATCACTCATTGGTATCAATTAAACCTCAGAAACTGATTTTTAAAATTAAATTTGATATTCTCAGTAAATACTCAATAGAAACTCAGTAAATATTCATTAGAAACTCCTGCTTTTAAGGAATGTCTGCTATATATGAAATGCAGTCGTGCAAATTACTTTTGAGGTGTCTGACTGGCCAACAGATACATCATGGCAAATTGTATGACAAAATGTATGAAAAAACATAGGAAATTGCTGTGACCTTTAGGTTATTACAGTTGACAATTAAAGGAAATATAAAGCAGAAAATAATAGTTTACTTCTAGAATGGGCATAAATAACTTAATGAAAACATTGTGCATGGGGAAAATAATTCAAATAAACGATTATGTCATTAGTTTCACAAAATGAAGCTCTACTAATCAGAACATAAAAAAGGGAAAAAAAGGGATATTGGAGATGAAGCTAAACCTAGGCATAACTACCGGTCTTAAGAGAAATATTTATCACTGCAATGGTTATGAAGGTATATGTCTATACCACACAGACAATACAGTTATCTGCTTTTATATTAAAATTTCATATTAAAATTACTTGCCCGTATTTCTGAAAATTTACAGAAATGTCATCATTTTTCAAGGTTTCAACGTTCAGTAATTTTTCAAATTTGAGCTAAGCTAAAATTCAAAAGCTTGACATTGTTCAGCCTAAACTCTTGAGGAAGTCATGATTTTCATCATGAGAATTAAACTTACCCATAAGTTCAGACTCTTTACAAGACATAAACAGGGTAGCCACCTTCTTTCAAAAATTGGTGACTCTTCAATATGTATATAACTATTTATACAGAGAATCCACCAAACAGTTTAGACAGACTAATTTGGGTCTCTCTTTAGAGTGATGGGTTTAAGAACTATAGTTGCCAATAATTCTGTAACCACAGATTAAAATTATAACAGAGAATGGAACTGGAGAAATAAAGGGAATAGTTTCCACTAGCTACCCTAATACAGCCACCATACCAGAGTGGAAGTACACTATCATATAATTTAACTGACCAGGTCATCCTTTGCATTCATGGTTGTGCTTGCTTCAAACAAGTTATTTTACTCCAGTTCTCCCACAGCAATTTTCAGAACTTACAGTTCTCTCCAAAAGAAAACCATTGTGAAATTCTGGAGGTAGTGGTCCTCATGACACATTTCAAGGCTTGTAATATATAGGCTAATTTTTGTGCTAGACAAGCACATGGTCAACAATACAACAGTTACATTATTTCAAATAATTTAAATTAAAAGAATACATGCATACACAATCTCCTTAACATTTTTTTTTTTTTTTTTTACATAAAAGGTCACTAAATGCAGTTAATAAAAATTAAAAGGCCAAATAACAGCATGGATGTGGCCAGTTTGCTCATAAAGGGCTAGTGAGCCATTCTTTGTCACTTGACTCAACCAGGATTCATTCCTTGAAGTATATTCATTTGACAGTGTACAGATAGAATACTTAGCCAAGAGCAGAAGATCGATCATGTTTCATACTCTAATGTTGTTTTAGAAGTTACAAGTATTTTTCTCTATTCAGGCATTTAAGATGCATTTTGACCAATGTATGTTAGATATGTGCTAAATGAGACAATCTGCACTCTGAAACTATTTTTCTCCTTTGACTCAAAAATATCTGTTGGGACAGAAGGAAGATGAGGGACCCAGATTTTTTTCAGTGGTACTCAGTGACAGGACAATAGGCAATGGACACAAACTGAAATACATGACATTCCATCTTAACACAAGAGAAAAACTTTTTTATTCTGAGGGTGGTCAAACACAGGTTGCCCAGAAGTGTTATTGGGTTATTGTGTCTCCATCCTTGGGCATATTCAAAACTTGACTGGACACAACCATAAACAACCTGATCTATGTGACCCTACTTGCGCAGGAGAGTTGGGCTAGGTGATCTCAAAAGGTCCCTTCCAATTTCAACAATTGTGTGATTCTGTGATTTTATTGCTCTTGGTTGTTATCAAAAGGTATATTATCTCAGCTGATGTCTTTTGACATGTTTGTAAATAAAAAGCTCCTTTCTAGTGATGAAACAACTATGTTATGTGGAAATAACAGAGTAATTTTAAAATCCTTTGATAGGTGATACCAGGATAGCACAAGACATGTGCAAAGTTTAATAAAACATTCAGTTGCCCTACATTTGTTTTAATAGCTTGGTTCTTGAGAACAGTTAAAACCACTAATTATTCCTCCAATCTGAATCATCAAAAACAAACAAAAAACTTTAAAGAGGCATTAGTGTGATTAGAATAATCTGATCTCAACAACAAAGTCATAAGCAATTAAAAATATAGCAACTACAGCAAATAGAGGTAGATGTGTAATTAAGTTAATATTGTGTAAACAACCACAGGATGTCTTCCAGGTCCATAGGAAACCATTAAAATGCTAGCAATGCCAATGAGACAATGAAGTAAACTGAAGCACAAGAAGTAGAGACAGAGGAACTTAATCATATTAATGCAAGCAATAAAAAAGGTAATAAAATAGCTAGTCCTGTGCAATTAAAAAATAAAACTCCCTTTTGCTAATAACATAAATAAACAAAATAAGAGAAATGGCTGTTTTCCTGCCTTTGAAATAGCCATTTGAAATGTAACTAGGCAATCCTAAAAATCATGGTCGTGAAAATTTATTATAAGAACATCCAAGTAAATGTATTAAGCAAAAATTGAACGATTTCCTTTTCCCTAGATGCATATAAGTGCTATCGCCCCCAAGGTATCATTACACTAGTTCTACAAAGGCTTAAATATTCATTTACTGCTATGTACTCTATTAAATCACTTTCTCTTTTAGTCACTTTCCAGAAGCAGTTATAAATTAAAAGCACACCTCTAATTTGTCTTCTTTCCCTTTTGTAATATTAGTATACCACTAACATTATACTTTTTTTTAAGGCATTTTCTGTAGTATGACATTATTTATTCATTTTAAAGATTTGTAAACTACAGATTTCATGATCCAAGTGTTTAAAAAATTGTGGGAAAAATTGATTTGGGGTACTAATTACTAATATTTTTTGCTACTGATACAGGGGAAAATACTTAATCATCCCCTTGTATAATGTGTCTTCCTTCTCATAGTAGAAATATCTATTATTTTTTCTCTGTTCTTTGTAATTAAGAAATTTGGCTTTGTAATTTGATATTTTTCATATGTAATTCACAGGATTTATTTGATTCTTAATGTATTCAAACACCTTACTATCCTTATTTCTATTAGACCATCCCCCATCTCCTTCCAAGAAGAAAAGCTGCCATAATAATATTTATTTTAATACATATTGTTGTTATCTCATTTTTATTTAATTTGTTAAATAATTATAATTTAATAATTAATCCTCATGGTCCTTCATTTAACTTGTTAAAGCATGTCCACATAGCATTTGTACTGGGCAGTCCAGACGTGGACCTGGCACTCCAGATGTTACCTCCTTTCTGACTCTTTCCTGAGTGAGGGATGTGTGTGCATGTTTGTTTCAACTGGAGCCAAACCATGGCTTGAAAGGCTACGTTTCCATGGTACCAGTGACTGGAGCAAGTGTGGGTGTGAAAGTGCATGTAATTGTCAGCGCAGATAAAGCTGGAGCAGCTGGTGAACAGGCGAAGTGGCCTGGGATCAGGGTGAAGTGAGTAAGAGCACTGAGGGGTTGGCTGCCCTGACTCAGGAAGTCCTGGCCATCTGCATGTGCATGTATGTGGCAGTCTGTACCAGCAACTGGAGTGGAGCTGTAGTCTTGGGGGCTCATATGTCCAGGTGTCAGCAAGCGGGGAGACTGGGATCCAAGGGTCAGTTATGGCTCAGACTGAGAATCTGAGCCCAGTTGCTGGAGGGATCTACATCGTACATATGCATCACTAGAGGACCTCCATCCTGCTCAGCGTTTTATTCCATTTATCCAGGTCACCTCATAAAGAAATATACTAGGTCAACTCATATCAAATTAAATCTCAGACAGAAAATGGTTTTAAAATTATTTTTCCAAATAATTTTATCATCAGTTAAAAGACTGATGATGCTTATTTTTCCAATAACAACGTATCTTGCTGGTTTTCATTGTAGAGAACAAAATTTACACCGTAGAGAACAAAACAGATTTTAACCCAATATAATTCTGCATTCTTATTCTTGTGGTTTTTTAAAGAAGAAAAAAGCTTTTCAATAAACTATTATACTTTGAAAAGTGTTCATGAAAATGCCCATGCATTTTTTCAAGTTGCTCCAGTCTAAAAGTCAGATATAGACCCTAGTTACTCTTTCAGTGAATGCTATATTGTGTTAGTCAATAACAAATGACATTTGTCATCATGCTGGTCAGTAAGCAGGTTTTCTTCAGTTCTTCAGAAGTGATTCACATTCTTCTCTGGTTTGATTAGCCAAAGCCAGATTTATGTGATCTACTCAATGTGGCCTCAATTTAATTGTTAAGTTCTAAGCAGATTTTGAAAGCAGAATATGAGACAGAAAGAATCCAGAGAAAGAGAAATAAAAAGGAAAAGGAGAAAAATATAAAGAAAAATGAGAAAAAGAAAAAGGAGAAAAAGAAGAAGAAACAGAAGTAAAAGAAAAGAAAAAAGAAACAAAAACAAGCCAGAAACTTTCTGTTGTGGTTTAACTGTGTTAGGCAGCTCAGCCCCACACACCCACTGACTCACTACCCCCCTGGTGGGATGGGGAAGAGAATTGGCTGGGTAAAAGTGAGAAAGCTCATGGGTTGAGATAAAGACAATTTAATAGCTAAAGCAGAAACTGTGCTCTCAAGCAAATCAAAATAAGGAATTCATTCACTACTTCCCATCAGCTCGCAGGTGTTCAGCCATCCGCAGGAAAGCAGGGCTCCATCATGCATAACGGTTACTTTAGGAATAGAAATGTCCTAACTCCACATGTCCCCCCTTGCTCCTTCTTCCCCAGCTTTTATTACTGGGCTTGACATCATATGGTATGGAATATCCCTTTGGTCAGTTGGGATCAGCTGTCCCAGCTGTGTTCCCTCCCAACTTCTTGTGCACCCCCAGCCTACTCGTTGGCACATCAGCGTGAGAAGCAGAAAAGTCCTTGATGGGACTCTGCTCAGCAACAGCTAAAACATCTCGGTGTTATCAACACTCTTTTGGTGAAAAATCCAAAACATAGCACCATGCAATCTACTATGAAGAAAACTAACTCAATCCCAGCCAAAACAAGTACACTTAAAAAAACCCAACCCAACCTTCTTAGGAATCTAAGTTTTTTCTACTTTCTTTTTTTTGAACCTGAAAATTCATAAGGCAATTATTTATCTTTTTTTAAGAATCTAAAAAGTATAACCTAGCCACAATAGAAATATCTTAAACACAAAACGTAACTCAGAACTTAATAATATTTTCTTCTTCAGCAGCCAGAATATACACAACAAAGAAAACAGAATGAGTTTCGTAGATCAATAAGTTGAAAGTCAATACCATGTAGAATCTTTTTGAGAACCATTGTTTAACTGTATCATTTTTGTATCATGCCATGCATGTTGTTTACTATGTGATGCCATTCTGAATAAATTATTTTGAAGCAAGTCCAAATGGCATGTCATACATCCATACTGTACAAAAATACATTTTAAACTCAAAATATCCACACTTTATGAATCTACAGTGGAGAGAAATTAAATTAATTTCTTCCAGGAAAAGACAGTTATACTTGGCCTTATCCGTGAATTGACCAGTCTCCAACAAACAATTTATGGGAGAGCCAAAAGCCAGGACTTTCTGCTCGAGATCCTTTTTCAGATGAGAAGTGGTGACATTTATTTCACTAACACATGGTCCATGTTGTGAATTTGGTGTTTAAAATCAGACTAAGACCAAGACAGCAATCTTGTCTGTGTGTTTGCCATGACTGGTTAACCTTACTTACATCCAAAAAGAATAAATTACTTCTGTATTAGTCTGAGGTTCCCTGTGTGTCTAATTGCACAGGAATTCTCAGCATCTATCCTGGGAGATTAGTATTGATCTGTGTTCAGGGAAAGAGAATTAAAATCCCCTCAAAGACCTTGCAAGTTTCCATGTAGCACAACTAATTTCAGCATTTATGTCGAAGGTGCCTAGCTCTAACATTCAGCTAGAAAATGGGAAGTTCTTAGGGTTAAAGGATGCTAAACATATGCATTTCTCAAGAATATGACAACAACTAAAGTAAAGAATATTTTAGACAAGCATAGTCTCCACCTATCTGGAAAGAGAGATAAAAACATCTCTGAGAGCAGGAATTAAAGATCCATGTTTTCCAACTCGGCTAAATACCTTAAATACGAGATTCTGTGTTGTCTTCTTTACTACCCATCAATGACTTTTGTATGCCTAGTTGCAAATAAAAACTTTGGGCTTTTTTAACCAAGGATCGGATGTCTTTATAGTCATAACACACTCTTGGGATGCAAAGCATCTTCTTTCTCACTTAGACTGAATGAAGCATAGAACCAAGGACTTTCCACATGCTGTATTCCATTCAGTTCTCCACAGACTCATTAAAAGAGAACGGCATTTAACTTACCAGACTGGATCAACCATGTACTTTGTAAAAAAGCCTTAGACATCTGTGTTAAAAGTAGCCATCTCTCTGCATACTTTCAAAGACATTAAAATTTCTTCATTGATATCGTAAGGTAATCATATAAATTACAATGACACACATATCTGAGTGAAGTGCTTAATACTTTGGTGAGATAGCATCTAAGATAGTCATCTAAATTAATCCTACTGGATACTATATGAACTCCAAAAGCTTATAAACTGAAAATATACAGGCTTGTGTCCATCCGATAAGGTCTAGTTAAGTCACTGTCATTTTTATTTGAGAGTTGTGACTTACAGAAAGTTAAAAAAAAGGCCTGACTGTATCCTAAGATCATTTTTGACATCTTGTTCTCATCTTCACTTGCAAGACCTACTTATTTACAAGCTCTGCAGTGTAAAGTTTAGTAGATAGAAATTACCTTAACACTTGTTTGTTGGTACTCACAAATTCAGAAAAGGCAGTATCACCTTGACTGTTGCCTGACTAAAACCACCTTTCCAAATCACTAAAGTTCCTATTGTAGATAAGCAGATACCTTTTGCTCGTACATCCACATAGCAAAGTTTTCTGTATATATTTTGAGTTTCAAGTGCAATTACATTGCAAATGGAGACAATACAACAGCACGCTCTCTGGGTACTGAGCTCCCACATTCCAAGGACCTGTAAACTAGGCTTCAGCAGAAAAAGTGATGCTACTGAAATAAATGGACACTGTACACTAGCTGCTTGGAATATGTAAACTTAATTTAACATCTGAAACAACAATTCTGCTGTTTTATCTCTCTTCATCACTAACAGTAACCAACAGGGGGTATAGCAGCTTGCTACTTAATGGGTTATAAATGATCTAATTAAGTGTCTCCTTGCAATTGTCTTCACACTTCATTAGTGAGGTGGTTGTTTATTAAGCTAGGAAATTTATTGTCATTCTAATAATTCATTCAGTTTTAGTTAAATTTATAAAGGTTTTGATGGTATTATTTGAATGAGGATTTAAAAAACTAGTTAAAAATACTTTTGCTAAATTATTTATTCTTCAATAACACATATACTATTTTTTCTTGAATGTATTGAATAAAATGTGGAGGATGTGCATATAGTATGTGTTTTACAGATTATTTCACTGTATTTATCTTGTATTACACCAGATTCCTTTGACTTTCTAACTTTGGAATATGAAGAAAATTGCATTTTCTATAAAATACTTGCATCACCTTAATAAATCAACTGACCAGCAATGGACCAACAAGTCCATCATAGGCCAGAGTGGACACAAGGAAATTATGTGCTCAGTGGAATTTGGATTATTATAGTGTCAACATTTTGTTTTAATTCTTTGCTGCATTTACGTTTTAAGACAGACATTAGAGGAGCAGCTTAAAAGATAGGTTGTGAATAATCAAGTAAACAGCCTTCTGAAACAGCTACAAAGGGAAGGTATTATACTATGACTGCCAATTCCTGTAGATCAGGAGTTAGGTCAGGAAGGCAGAAGCAGCGCAGCAATTAAACTGTATATCCTCCAGTTCAAAGGCTCGCTATTTACAGATTCTGTTTCAAAGATCTACTTTGATTTTGGGTGTCTGTTTTGTCATGTAGAACTAACAAATGAAGTGTGTGGTGTTCAACAAATACTCCATTGAACCATAGACAAGACAAAGCCCATCTCTAAGTTTATCCTTGAATAGTCAGTGTACTGTTTTGCTGAATGTTGTACTGTTGCAAGGTCAGTTTACAGATTGCTGTTTGTCTCTAATGAAGGATAAGGATCTTAGGCTTGTCTCTCTTTTGCTGTATTCTGTTAGTACCATAAAAAAAAGAAACTTAAAAGAGGTTGGGTTTTTTTTCTAAAATTGGATTGGAGCTTCAAAACTGTGTTAAATCTAACTATAAAGATGCATTTAAAAAAAAAAAAGTTATTTTCATGTAATTATCAAATTATCACTTTAATTTCTTCATGAGCCCACATATATGGTGCACTAATAGACTGATACAACATTGAAAAACTACCAATTTAATATTTTAAAAGTATTCCTGACAGACCATTTGAAAGAATTGCCTTACATGAAACCTTCTTGTAGACAATAGGATTTGATGTGATGAGAAATAAATAATTTTAAAAAAGTACATATATCAGACAAGGAAATATATTTAGGAAAGAGAGAAGTGAATTCATGATATCTTAATGGTGCAGGCAAAAAATTGTTCAAGAAGGCAAGCTAAGCCCAAAGTGAATTAGGGATTTAGAAATTATGTCCTAAGAATACACCCTCACTAGAACTCAAGCCAAAATTCAACATACAATATTTCGGATTTAGCTAGATTCTTTTAGTCACAAAACTAGATCTATATTTACGTTTTTCTCATGGTCCTCTCTCCTCATGTGATTTTGGAGAGTTGGGTCAATTAGTAATTTTTTTCTACTATGAGAGGGCTATTATTCCACAACGTCCCTATGTGAGAGAGCTCAGCTGACAAAAGATTTAGCCACAATCTGCCAATCAATATGACACTCTGTGATAGAAGACCAGCAGGGATTAACCTATTTTAAATTAAGTACTGAAAATGGAGATAGGCATCTCTCTAAACATCTGCATTTAGTCATAGTTCAGTCACCCTAGAACAATTAATCCTGTGTACACAGCTGCTTGTACTGTAATGGAAAAATTTTCATTAGAAGAAATTCATATTCTTTTAATCTCATCTGAACATATAAACACATTTTCCTCCCCTCATGTTTTCCCTGTACCTGCATAAAGGCTCATTCTTCCACAGAATAACAGAAGCATGTAAATTGAAAACAGCCTCCAGAGGTCACACAGTCCAAAAGCCCTACACAAAGAAGGTCCAGTTACAGCAGGTTGCTCAGAATTCTGGCCAATCGGGTTCTGAATATCCCCAAGGATATCACTGCGAAGCCTGATCCCGAGTTTGATCACTCACACTGTGAAAGACCTTTTCCTTATATCAAGACAGAATTTCCTGTGTTTCAATTTTGTCCACTGTGTTTTACCAATATTGTGTGTTGTCCGTTGTGTACCTCAGACAATTCTGACTCTTTTTTTTTGTTTGTTTTCCTTTGTTTTAACAATCTATTATTGGAAGTTGTAGATAGCAGCAGGATTCCCATGGTAGCCTTCACTTTTCAGGGCTGAACAAACCCAGTCCTCCTAGCCTTTCCTTGAACATCATGGGTCACAGCCACCTTACGCTTTGATGGCCTTATGCTATGCTTACTCCAGGTTGTCAGTGTCTTTTTTGTACTGTGGAGCCCAGAATGGACACAGTCATCCACATGCAGTCTTCAGGCACCAAAGAGAAGGGAATAATCACCTTCCTTAGAATTATAGATTCATAGGATTGGAAAGGACCTCTGGAGATCATCTAGTCCAACCCCTCTGCCAGAGCAGGGTCACCTACAGCAGGTGGCACAGGAACGCGTCCAGGCAGGTTTTGAATGTCTCCAGAGATGGACACTCCAACACCTCCCTGGGCAGCCTGTTCCAGTGCTCTGCCACCCTCAAAGGAAAGAAGTTCCTCCTCATGTTTAGGTGGAACTTCCTATGCTCAAGTTTGTGCCCATTATCTCTTGTCCTGTTGCTGGGCACCACTGAAAAGAGCCTGGCCCCATCCTCCTGACACCCATCCTTTAAGTATTTATAAGTCTTTTTTCCAGGCTGAAGAGACCCAAATCCCTCAGCCTTTCTTCATCAGAGAGGTGTTCCAGTCCCCTAATTATCTTGGTAGCCCTTGGCTGCACCCTCTCCAGCAGTTCCCTGTCCTTCTGGAACCGGGGAGCCCAGAACTGGACACAGTACTCCAGGTGCGGCCTCACCAAGGCAGAGTAGAGGGGGAGGATGACCTCCCTCGACCTGCTGGCCACACTCTTCTTGATGCACCCCAGGATGCCATTGGCCTTTTTGGCCACAAGTGCACATTGCTGGCTCATGGTCATCCCGTTGTCCACCAGGACTCCCAGGTCTCTTTCCACCGAGCTGCTCTCCAGCAGGTCAGCCCCCAACCTGTCCTGGTGCATGGGGTTATTCCTCCCCAGGTGCAGCACCCTACACTTGCCCTTGTTGAATTTCATAAGGTTTCTCTCCGCCCAACTCTCCAGCCTGTCCAGGTCTCTCTGTATGGCGGCACAGCCTTCTGTTGCGTCAGCCACCCCTCCCAGCTTTGTGTCATCAGCAAACTTGCTGAGGGTGCACTCTATCCCCTCATCCAGGTCACTGATGAATATATTGAAGAGGACTGGACCCAGTACTGACCCCTGGGGAACACCACTCGTCACTGACCTCCAACTAGACTCTGTGCCCCTAATCACAACCCTCTGAGCTCTGTCTTTCAACCAGTTATCTATCCACCCCACTGTCCATTCATCAAACCTACTCTTCCTAAGCTTCCCTATGAGGATGCTGTGGGAGACCGTGTCGAACACCTTGCTCAAGACAAGGTAGACCACATCTACTACCCACCCCTCATCTATCCATCCAGTCATGCCATCATAGAAGGCTATCAGATTAGTCAGACATGATTTCCCCTTTTTGAATCCATGTTGAGTACTTCTGAGAGCTTTCTTTTCCTCCAAATGCCTTGACATGACGCCCAGAATGACCTGTTCCATCATCTTTCCAGGGATGGAGGTGAGGCTGACCAGCCTGTAGTTCCCCGGCTCCTCCTTCTTGCCTTTTTTGAAGACTGGAGTGACATTGGCTTTCCTCCAGTCCTCAGGCACCTCGCCTGACCTCCAGGACCTTCCAAAGATGATGGAGAGTGGCCCAGCAATGACTTCCGCCAGCTCCCTCAGCACTCTTGGGTGCATCCCATCGGGGCCCATGGACTTCTGAATATCCAATTGATCTAGTTGATCCCTCACTTGATCCTCCTCAACCCAGGGAAAGTCGTCTTCTTTCTCTGTTACTTCCCCCAATGCCTGGGACTCCTTAGGGCTGGGCCGAGCAGTAAAGACCAAAGCAAAGAAGGCATTCAGTAACTCCGCCTTCTCCACATCCTCTGTCACCATGGCTCCTGTTTCATTCAACAGTGGGCCCACAACTTCTCTGGTCTTCCTTTCGCTTCCAATACACTTGTAGAAGCCCTTCCTGTTGAGCTTGACATCCCTTGCCAGGTTTAGTTCCAAGGCAGCCTTGGCTTTCCTCATTTCATCCCTGCACGCTCTGGCAGCATTGTTGTAATCCTCCCAAGGGGTCAGTCCCTTCTTCCACTTATTGTAAACTTCCTTCTTCCACTTGAGCTTTTTCAGAAGTTCCCTGCTCAAACATGCAGGTCTCCTGCATCCGTTGGCCATTTTCTTGCTCTTAGGGATGCACCGATCCTGAGCTTGGAGGAAGTGGTCTTTGAATATCAACCAGCTTTCTTGAGCCCCTTTGCCTTCCAGAGCCCTAGCCCACGAGATCTCTCCAAGCAGTTTCTTGAAGAGGTCAAAGTTAGCCCTCCTGAAATCCAAGGTTGTAATTTTACTTCTTGTTGTTTTGTGCATAGTACCCATGATCCTGAACTGTATCATTTCATGATCACTACAACCTAGGGTGCCCCCAACCTTAATGTCCTCCACCAGTCCCTCTGTGTTTGTCAGTACTAGGTCCAGGAGTACTGCTCTCCTTGTTGGCTCCTGTACCACCTGTGCCAAAAAGTTACCATCAATGCACTGGAGGAGCCTCCTGGACTGTGCATGCCTGGCTGTGTGGTCTTCCCAGCAGATATCGGGGTGATTGAAGTCCCCCATGAGGACCAAGGCCTGCGATTGTGAGGCTACCTTCAGCTGTCTGTAGAAAGCCTTGTCAGCTTCCTCATCCTGATCAGGTGGCCTGTAATAAATACCCACAACAGTGTCCCTCATCTTTGCCTGCCCCTTAATCCTTACCCATAAGCTCTCGACCCCCTCTTCATCTGCCCCTAGTGAGAGCTCAATGCATTCCAAATGCTTTCTCATACAGAGCGCAATTCCACCACCACGCCTGGCTGGTCTGTCTTTCCTGAAAAGGACGTAGCCATCCATGACAGCATTCCAGTCATGCGAGCTGTCCCACCACGTCTCAGTAATTGCAATGAGATAGTGGCCCTGCAACCGCACACAGATCTCCAGCTCTTCCTGCTTATTCCCCATGCTGCGTACGTTGGTGTATAAGCATTTCAGAGAGGGAGTTGTGCGTGTAGTTTTGACCCTTGAGATGTGTTGGGCCTTCCGGCTTTCAGAAATACTGGCACACTGGCCCACGAGCGCTGAGCAACTATGCCCTGGCACCTCACCAGCAAGCCCAGTACCGTCCCCACCTGCCTTCAAATCTAGTTTAAAGCCCTCTCAATGAGCCCTGATAACTCTTGTCCTAGAACCCTTTTCCCCCTGGAAGTCAAGGTATTCCCGCCTGTTACCAGCAGGCCAGGCGTTCTGTAGATCAGGCCATGATCAAAGTACCCAAAGTCCTGCCGGCAGCACCAGGCTCGAAGCCAGGCATTGATCTGCTGGCTCCTCCTGTTTACCCCCTCATCATTCCCTGCAAGCAGGGGGATAGACGAGAACACAACTTGTGCTCCCGATCCCTTGACCAGGCGTCCCAGGGTCTTGAAATCTTCCTTCATTGCCCTTGGACTTCTTCTTGTTACCTTGTCACTGTCTACCTGAAAGAGCAAAAGTGGGTAGTAGTCTGAGGGCCGTACCAGGGAAGGAAGCATCCTCTTCACGTCCTTGACCCGGGCCCCAGGGAGGCAGCAGACCTCCCTATGTACCGGGTCCGGCCTGCATATTGGGCCTTCTGCTCCCTTCAGTAAGGAGTCACCTATGACAAGGACACGTCTTCTTTACTGCAGAGGTTTTGGTGCGGGGGGAGGTCTGACTAGACCTCACTGATGCCTCCAAGGTAGAACTATTGTGCTCATCATCATCCAGGTTCCTCTGCAGAGCACTGTACCTGTTAAATAATAGCACCCGGGAAGATGGGGTAGTCACCAGGCTGTCTTGAGTGCGGCGCCTGTTGCGTCATGCAGGAACTTCTTGCCATTGCCCCCTGTCCTCCAGGTTACCACCTTCAGTTGAGGTGCCAGCGGATAGGGAGTTCTCTGTTGCAGGGGTTCTGTCTGCCTGCTGGGTTTCTGTCATGGGATGCAGGATTTTACTCCAAGAATCTATCTCCCTCTCACATTCCCTGATGCTTCTCAACGTACTTACCTCCTCCCTACGCTCCATGACTAATTAGAGGAGAACCTCTACCTGGGCACATCTCCCACAGGCGTGCCCATCACTGCCATCCGATACCGGTGTGAGAGCAGGGCACACCCTACAGCCTGATGTCTGTGTGGTAGCATGCTCCCACAAGAGTTCCATTTGAGAGGCTGCATCAGACCTGGTGGTTGTGGAGATCATGGATGCCACAGTCTTCTTGCGAGTAGTTACCATCTCTACCTGGCTGGGTTGGCTGTCTTTCAGCTCTATCCTGCGCAAACTGCTGTGCAGACTGCTGTGATTGGACTGGTGTGTCACACCCTGTTTGGCCGCCCTCTTCTCCAGCCCAGGAAGTACACCCTTGTCGTGGTGCTCCCGGGTGGTTCCGTGGGTGACACCCAGGGAATACCCACTCACCACTTGTTTGCCCAGTGCCCAGCAACCTGGTTGCTGCAATCCCGAAGGGATTGTTTTATGAGGGGGGAGAGTGGTCCCACCCCCTGCTTGTTCACACCTGCTGCCGGGGGTGGTGGCTCCGCCCTCGGCTCCTCAGCTGCCTCCGCCCCCTAGAAACGCTGGGTACCGGCTCAGCCTGGCTGCTTTTACTGGCTTTAAAAAGCCTCAAAAATGAGCCCCCAGCTGACCCTTTTTTGCCACGATTCCCTTCCCCAGTACAGACTTACCAGCACTGGAGCTGGTCTCCTCAGCAAATGACCGTTAGCATGTTTACGCCTCATTTAAATCTGCTAGAAGAGGATTAAAGGATTAAAATAACTGTTCCTGTGCAATAACTTACTTAAATTGTGCAGAATTTCTCCTTCAGATCCTGAATAAGCACCCCACTTTCTGTCTTCTATTTCTGCTGTGTCTCTGAATGGGTGGTCCCTTGTCTGTCTTCTGAGCTAATACGGATAGCTAAACATTCACAAGTCCATGGGCCCTGACGGGATGCACCCGCGAGTGCTGAGAGAGCTGGCAGATGTTATTGCCAGACCACTCTCCATCATCTTTGAAAGGTCATGGGGAACAGGAGAGGTGCCTGAGGACTGGAGGAAGGCTGACATCACTCCAATCTTCAAAAAAGGCAGGAAGGAGGACCCGGGGAACTACAGACCAGTTAGTCTCACCTCTGTCCCTGGGAAGGTGATGGAGCGACTCATTCTGGATGTCATCTCCAAACACGTAGAGGAACAGGAAGTTATTGGAAGTGGTCAACATGGATTTACCAAGGGTAAATCATGCCTGACCAATCTGATAGCTTTCTATGATGTTATAACTGGTTGGCTGGATGAGGGGAGAGCCATAGATGTCATCTACCTTGACTTTAGCAAGGCTTTTGACACTGTCTCCCATAACATCCTCATTAGGAAGCTGAGGAAGTGTGGGCTAGATGAGGTGACAGCAAGGTGGATCGAGAGCTGGCTGAGTGACAGAACTCAGAGGGTTGTGATCAGCAGCACAGAGTCTAGTTGGAGGCCTGTAACCAGTGGTGTCCCCCAGGGGGCAATACTTGGTCCAATTTTGTTCAATATATTCATTAATGACCTAGATGAGGGGATAGAGTGTATCCTCAGCAAATTTGCTGATGATACCAAACTGGGAGGGGTGGCTGACACCCCAGAGGGCTGTGCTGCCATCCAGCGTGACCTGGACAGGCTGGAGAGCTGGGCAGAGAAGAACTTAATGAGGTTCAACAAAAGCAAGTGCAAGGTCCTGCACCTGGGGAGGAAGAATGCTAAGCACCAGTATAGGTTAGGGGTGGACCTGCTGGGAAGCAGCTCTGGGGAGAAGGACCTGGAGAAGGACAGCAAATTATCCATGAGCCAGCAATGTGCCCTTGTTGCCAAAAAGGCCAATGGAATCCTGGGCTGCACAGGGAAGAGTGTGGCCAGTAGGTCGAGGGAGGTCATTCTCCCCCTCTACTCTGCACTGGTGAGGCCACAACTGGAATACTGTGTTCAGTTTTGGGCTTCTCAGTTCAAGAGGGATAGGGAACTGCTGGAGCAAGTCCAGTGAAGGGCAACTAAGATGATTGAGGGACTGGAGCATCTCCCTTATGAGGAAAGGCTGAAAGAGCTGGGACTCTTTAGCCTGGAGAAGAGAAGGCTGAGGGGAGACCTGATTAATGTTTACAAGTATCTAAAGGGTGGGCTTAAGGAGGATGGAGCCAGGCTCTTTTCAATGGTTCCCAGTGACAGGACGAGGGGCAATGGGCACAAGTTAGAACATAGGAAGTTCCGTTCAAACACGCGGAAAAACTTCTTTACGGTGAGGGTGACAGAGCACTGGAACAGGCCGCCCAGGGAGGTTGTGGAGTCCCCTTCTCTGGAGATTTTCAAGACTCGCCTGGATGCAGTCCTGAGGGATGTGCTCCAGGCAATCCTGCTTTAGCAGGGGAGTTGGACTAGATGATCTCTAGAGGTCCCTTCCAACTCTGAAAAATTCCGTGATTCCGTGATTCCGTGAACATGTGCCAAATAAATAAGAACCCCTTAGGGACACCCCAACTCTCCTTTCAGGAAAACCACAGGTACAGAATGCATACATACAATACCTAAACACAGTCTCTTTAAAGAAATGGGAGTTAAAAAGAATGGGAGAGGACAGTGATTTTCTCCCTTTCTTTCTGAATCTACCTTGCAGAAAATCATCAGGTGAAACAATGACATAATCAACTGAAAAGTACAGGTTGGTACTAAAACAATTAGTAACAAAACTACACTATAAAACTTAAGGATGGCCCTAATATTTCACAGTCATCACATAACTACATATATCAGCGTAGAGGAAGTACAGGAGGAGACCTCTAGAGAGTCCACATAAAGTACGTCTGCCAACCCCATTTTGTATATATGTACATTTTGGTTTTGCAGTTGTTTCACCAAATGATTTGGGCTGTAAACAGTGTATGTGGTATGCACATATGGAGAAACCAGTCAGGGTCGAGATGTCCAGAATCAGAAGCAGTAGAACAAAGACATTGTAAACATTGATCACAGTATAGCCTCAGCTACATCTTTTCTTATGCTTGCCATCAGCAGAACATCTAAACCATTCCCAAATGGTACATATACCACTATCTTTGTCTATTTTTTCAACTTTTCGATGGGAGAATCCATTTCTGAAGAAGCCCTGGAAAAATGACTAAATAATATCGAATAATGAATGATAACTATTGGGTGAAATTCACCATTAAACAAAAGAACTGTGTATGCAATTATCTCTACAGATGAGAAGTTCAAAAATAGACATATGCTTCAACAATGTGTTGGTCACCTTCACAGGTTGATTTTTCTTTGAGTAAATGTTATCTAATTTTCCTATTTACAGCTTTTCTCCTTCAGTTTTTGTACTCTTCAAATATTTCAAATTGATATTCTCATTAGCAATTTCCTGTAGCCAGTTTACAGTATGCAGATTGTTTTTTTTATTCTTTAGTGTTCTCATTAGTTCTTCCAGACAGTGAATTGGGTTTATTTTTCATTTCTAATTTTTTCCAGTTTGTCAAACTATTCTTCATTATAAAGTGTCAGTCTGCTCAGTGTTCTAATAACTAATTTCTAACACCAAAAAGCAAGGAGTATCTGGGTTTATTTCCCAACATCTTTATTTCTGTAGTTCATTGTTGCTTTGTTTTTTCATTGCTACAGTACCTTGAGGCTCACATCTGGTTTGCTATTCTCTTCACCCCTAGTCTTTATTGACAACAAAATTTCCTCCTTCCCTCAAATGGTCTTTCTGAATTTTTATTCCCCAGATGTACAGCTTACATATTTCCCAAGACTAAATATCATTTTATTTCCTGCCAATAATTCTAACCTCCCTTGGTCTTCCTATGTTATTCCTTCATCCACAATGACATTTGCAATACTTTCCAATTTCATATCATCTGAAAATTTACTAAATATGCCATTTACTCCCCCATCAAAAGCAGAAATAAAGTTGCTAAATAAAACTGGGCCTAACACCAATCCTGGCAATTTAACATAACTTTTCTGATTGTCCTTCAGCCAATTTTCCATCACTGTGATGGTGCCAGTTTGAATTAGTTTTGTAAATAACAATGGGGGTTCTATATTAAAAGTATTCAGTACAAGATAATATAAAAGTTGAATGTTACTTTTTCAGCCAGATTGTATTTCAACTCATGAAAACTTGCAGACCTAATGTGTCTTTACTAGAAAGCTGAAGTTCTTAAACAGCAGAGGTTATTTGTGATCTCTGCATGATGCTAACAGATACCACACAGGTTCTGTAGGAAACTCTGATATTCTTCATCTCCAGCCTGGAGACCAGACAGGATACCCTGTAGTATCAAAAGTGGCACTAAGCACTGATATTTAAAACTTAATTACTCCTTGTCGTGGTTTGGGACAGACTGGACAATGACAAGAGAACAGATGCTTTCCCCTACCTCTCATTCCAAGGAGGGGAGGAGGAGAGATAAAGAGATTTATGAGTTTAGAAGGAACTAAACTACTTTAATGAAATATTAATAATAAAATAAATTAAATAGATGCAATATAGACAAAACTGTATCAAGTTCCCAGGGTAACGTCACGTGCAGGCACTGGGGAAGTCCCAGACTGGACTCAGTGACGGATGAGAACTGGATTCCAGATCTGGAGTCAGGAACCCATGGATCACGATCAAAGGCAGATGAACAGACAGTGTCCTCCTCGGACATCAGCCATTGAAAAAAGAGGGCTGACCCTTTGATCCCTCAGCTTTTATACTGGGCATGGGGCAGATGGGTTGGAATACCCTGTTGGTTAGTTTTGGGTCACCTGTCCTGTCCGCTCCCCCACACAGGTATGACCCTTCTACACTTTTCCATTTCCGACCTTCCAGTGCGGCAAATAACAAAGTCAGATGACCTTGGTTGTTATTGCTATAAGTATAAGCAAGAGCCTCTCTGTGTACCATTCCTTGGAAACTGTGAGAATGAACTGTTTCCTGCACAATATGGTGTTAATTTCAGGGAGTTAGAAGAGGCTTAGTTAAGAAGTGAAATTACTGAACAGAAAGTTGATTCTGTTTTACCTCAAACCAGGACACTCTTTTATTTTCCATCTTTAGTCACTGGAGTGTGGCAGTCACATGCAATAAGCATTTCAGAAAAAGGGCCTGTCTTATAAGCATATAGATCTACTGTGCTGTCTCCTGGAAGACACAGTCTTTCTCTCTTTGACTAACGAAAATTGACAATAGAGCTCATTTTAGCTAACATTAATTATCCAGAAGACAAATACCTATAACTGAATTTGGCTACCCACACAAAGACATCAAGTGACATTTCAGATTCCCTAGGTTATATGAAGTACCCTCACAGGGCTAATAGAAAAGATGTAGGACCTATAGGAGAACCATACTCTTCTGGAATAGCTAGAATACCCTAAACACCTCAAAAGCACTGAATTCCCATCTGTATACAATGGAATTTATCCCTTATATTCCACTTAGTGTTTGAATAGATCATCACCCTGTTCTTCCCCTATCTCCTCACCCCTTTTGCTTGTAGTTTCAGTCTATAACTCCACGCTAAGATCCCTTCATCATTCACCTTACAGCTTTTAGTCTATAAATTCGTATTACAATAAATAGATCCTAGTAGATAACAAGGTAATAGTCCTTTTCATATTACCCAATTAATATACATGCACAAAGCTTAATAATCAATTAGCATGCAACACTGACATCTAATTAAGCTTCTCCAACCAGCACTAATACAGTCATAAACAGAAACTACCACTGGGGAGCTTGAGGGAGTCTCAATGAAAAGTGTAATTGTACTAGGGAGAAAACATGAAAATCACCATTCATCATCATCATCTTCATTGTCATCACCGCCTGGTGTGTTGGAGAGGATGCCCAAAGGATGCTTGTCTGGTGACCCCATTGCTGCTCTTCTGACCTGGCCACTGGAGAGAGGTTTCTCTTTCTCTTTCTCTTTTCTTTTCCTTCCCCAGTTTCTGCCTGGTACCTTTAAATTGATGCATGCTGTCAATTACAGAACCTAAAAAAGAAATTTTCTTCATTTAAGATTATTCCAGCTTTCTTTGTGCAACAGCATTGCTATCAGAGACATATTGAAATATAGAAGCAACAGCACAAAGAAAATAGGGAAAGGAAGCTGGTACGTCAGTGGGTTGGCTTGATTAAAAACTGGGATGTAGCTGGTGCATATATCAAGATCAGACATCAAGTCTTTCAGGTTTTTCAGTCTGTATGAATTTAGATTAGATAATCCATCTCCTGGAACACAACTGCTGAAAAAGCAGATGGAGATCAACAAAGCCTCTTGTAGTACTGTATCTGATCAAAATAAAAAGAAAACTGTGTAAGTCCTTTTTTTTTCTCAGCATTATATTTACAAAATTACTGTACTTTCTTTTTTACCACAGCATATAGTTATTTAAAAATTCATCAGAATAAAATAAGGTATCACCCATTATCTCCCATAAAGATCTCACTTTTTAGATAACGTCCTCAAAGCTCTTGAGAATAAGCTAACTGTGGTTTGTAGCAAAGCTTTCTTACTTGTTTGCTATGTTTCATTTTATAGTGTTACTAACATTCCTGCATTATTTATTTGTTTTGGAGCTGCCAGAGAAATAAGCAGAAATAAATTTCGATAACTCCAGAGAAAGAGCTTACCAACATAGTTTGAAATGGGGCTTGAAAAGAAGGAAAAGACATCTCAAGTACATGTTGAATGGACCTATTGCAAGATCCTCTTCATAGCCTGAAAGTGAAGTAACATTCATGAAAGGATTAGACTGCTTAGGACAAAGAAAGTCCTAAGCATCTGAAGTCATTGAGTCCAGAAAACAGTAGAAGAGACAGCTAGCTATTTAGCTAGATATGCATACTACTTTGAAAAATATATTTTCTAACTACTTTTTTGCATAGTTTCTTCTCACTAGAATTTATCTTCTTTTTTTTTTTTTTTTTTTTTTTTTTTTTGCAGTGGTATTAAAAGCTACTGCAGGCATATGTATATGCCTATTTTTTGGAAGCTCAGATGGCACCTTTCTATGGAAAAAAACCAAACCCTTCTTAAAAAATTCAAATAAATATAAAACAAGTTAACTCCTTTTGAGAAGATATTTTCACTCACTTGCTGTGAGCTGTGTAAAGGCTTGGTACCAGGCATCTGTCCTATTATGGTGTGCATTTTAAGCATTGGATAAGAGCAAAAGCCATGAAAATATCGGTACTGATTGAAAGCTGATGGCCCAGAACCATAAACAATGTGATGGTGTGACTGGCTAAACCCCTAGGGGTGGAATACGACTCCCTAAATAAGAATTTATAATGGAAGACGGACTAGTGGAGATGGGCAAGGGTGATATGCCAGTGAAGCTCAAAGAATAATGCAAAGCAGCTGACTTTATCTCAACACAAAGGGGACCTGAGGGTGGCCTTTTTTACAGATAAACATCTATTAATAGCTGAGTGGATCAACTGGTGGTGTAAATGTTTCCCTGAAGGGGGAGTGAATACATGGTTCATCCCAATATAGAGTACAAAACTAGACCACTAGCAAAAGAATTCCAAAGACACCAATGGGCTTGAGATGGCTTCAACAATAATTTGGATTCATGAAATATTAATTGGTCTAATATTCAATTCTTAGCTTTCTATATATGGCATGTTCCCTTTTGTCTGTAACACCAGTAATAATTACATTTGTTTTCTGAAGTCGTTTTCCCACTCTTTACTTTATCTTCCTTAAAATTATTGCTGCTCACACTGCGCTAAGTAATTTGTGTTATCACTGATTAAATAAAATGGTCTTCTCATGCATCAGCATGCAGATCACCGTATAGAATATGTGACCAAGTAATTGAAAAGAAAAACAGTTGTAGGTTAAGGCTTTGTGAGCAATTGCAGTATAAATGTGATAATAGGAATAATTCCTAGTCAGCTGTGGCTTACTGCTTTCTAATACCTACGTAATCAAAAGGCCAGTCAATTAACATTTAACCTACTTACCTATGTAGGATTTTTTAAATAGAATTTTATTCTCCAAGTACTATTTTCATGTTTTCCGGGTACACTTCACTGTGTGAAATAGTTACCGGGTAATCATATATACATAGAATAATAAATAATAATACAAGAATAATTTTATTTAAGCTATTAAAATCACTGTTGCATAATAATTTTAGCCAGCAGCAAGATTTTAAACAATATAATTGTAGCATCGAGAGCTTAAAAGAGGATTTTAAATAAAAAGCGTGTAATAGGTTCTACTCCAGTGCTATACTATATCAAATACTTGTCTAATACTTGACATATACCTATTTTTCCGTAATTTTAGAAAACTATTTATTCTCTAGTGTTAATATTCATAATATCTTAGAATGAGCATTACCTTAATATGATTCTGTATCATCATCATCATGAATAATGTGAACCTTAGTGTGGTTTGCAGTTATTACCTGCCTTCTTTATGTCAGTTATTCTTTGAGACCTTCATTGCTTGGGGTGAAAAGCTGCAATGTAAATGGTTTTAGTAGTGTATTGGTTTTGTCTGAGATAGAGTTAATTTTCATCGTAGTAGCTTGCATGGGGCTGTGTTTTGGATTTTTGACCAAAACAGTATTGATAACACACTGATTTTTTAGTTCTTGCTGAACAGTGCTTCCACAACATGAAGCCTTTTCTGTTTCTCATACTTATAACTAAGACTTATAATGAAGACCTGACGTGACAAGAGAAGGGGCAATAGTGAACCTGAAAGAGAGCAGGGTTAGACTGGAGATAAGGAAGAAATTTTTTATGGTGGGGGTGGTGAGACACTGTAACAGACTGCCTCAGAGAAGTTGTGCATGCAGCATCATTGGAAGTGTTCACAGACAGGCTTGATGGGGCTTTGAGCAACCTCATCTAGTGAAAGATGTCCCTATCTATGATTCCATGGTTCTAGGAAGCTGGCAGGGAACACAGACAGGATAGCTGAGCCCAACTGACCAAAGGGATATCCCAAACAATATGACATCATGCTCATTTATAAAAGCTGTGAAAGAAGGAGGAAGAGGGGGAGTTATGGCATTTGTCTTCCCAAGTAACTGTTATGTTGGAGCCCTGCTTTCCTGGAAATAGCTAAGCATCTGCCTACTGATGGGAAATAGTGAATCAATTCCTTATTTTGCTTTGCTTGCGCATGCTGCTTTTGATTTTACTATTAAACTATCTTTTTCGCAACCCACGAGTTTTCGCACTTTTACCTTCCAATTCTCTCCCCAGTTCTACTGTGGGGGAGTGAGCCAGCAGCTGTGTGGGGCTTAGCTGCCTACCGAAGCTAACCACAACAAATAGAAAACTGTGAAGTATTGCATTTTATCTCTTTCTGTATTACTCCTGAACACGCCTTTTTGAATTGTGATCATTACTTCTGTTTAAACACGATACTGAAAGGTGTTTGCTCCATGAACACCGGGCACTCCCCTTTTTATGATATAATTCAATTAATATAAGGAATATCACGTCAAAGGAATTCCAAACTAAACCAAGTAAGGCCTTCTATAGGAAAGACTGCTTGTAGCTGTATTCACATATTGGGATGACTGCAGAGGAGTTATCCAGAAAATTGAACCAATTAACTCATCTGATCTTACAAAGTTTATCTCTTTTTTTAGGGAAGTTGTTAACAAATTAGTTTTGATAGTTTAACACATTAACAATAATGAATGAGAACATGTTTTCTAGACTCAACCCATAAATATTTCCTTTCTACAGCAAAAGACATATTTTACCACATTTATTTTATTATGAAATTGAGCTACAGTTTCAGTCCTGCTTTGTAAAATATTTCTGTGAACACAATTACTCAAAAATTTGTCATATGCTACCTATAATAATTGTTTTCTGTAGCAGATAATTTGAATCTGCAAGGCTTCATAGCTTTTGTTGGAAGTTTAGATTGACAATTGGGACTAAGTGATAAAGTTAAAAATCTCGTAAACAAGTAAACTGTGTTGATGGAAATAAATACGTAGAATACCAATATTTAAACTATGAAACAAATGGTATCAACATTGACTATTTATTATAATTCATGATGCCTAGCTTACTATACTCCATAAGTGCTGTTAAAACATTCAAAATGTATGAATTTAAAACATAATCCAGGCATATCTCATCTTCGTTTATACTCTGTCCATTTCAATACCAGTTAGGAAAGTCTGACAGATTCAATACCGATTAAGGGCTCCCTAGAGAAGAATATGTGATTCTGATTCTCATCTGCACTGTTTCCTTTCGTAGTTTTAGGGAAGTCACTTTAATCTCCCTCTATTGCCTGTTCCAATCCAATGGAATCCCAAGGAGTTGGTTTGCCAGAAGGTAAAACACACTATTGGCATTAAAATCACATAAATCCCCAATCCACCTTCAGGATTATGTTCTTTAGTTTTCTTTCATATTGCTTATATTTGAAAATAGATGTTTAAATATTTAAATTTGGTATTATGATTTCTTATAGCTTTCTTGGTAATTAGAAAGGTACAGTTTTTGCATCTACGTGCAAGATACCATCTTAGTAATTCAGACACAAGATGAATGTACCAAGACCAGGGTATAGTTAACTGAAAATGTGAATACGTAGTATTAAATTCAGCATACACTGGACTGTGTTTGTTAATAAACTATTAGAATATTTCCTGGTGCAGATTTGACCCATTTCAAATAACACGTGCCCTAGTAATTCCTGGACATGGTTTATCTGTTAAATTGTTCTTGCCCAGTATGCAGCACTTGGGAGCCTAGGGCACTTTACTAGCGTAGAAACAGGAGGTGTCATGGCAGTTGCTTTCAGTGCCCAGAAAGATTTCTGAGCATTTTTAGTGCAGACATAGCACTATTAATGTAGATACAGCCATAAGATCTTGCTAAAATATTTCTTATTACTCAGGATCTTCAACCTGAGAATTTCTCATTCAACGGAGCATAGCTTTCGTCACTATTCCCTGTTTCTTCTCTGACTTTCAGACAATGTTTTTCACAAAGAATTGGCAAAATGCATGCTTATTTCATGATCTTTTGATATTGAAACGTTTATTCATCTTTGAAGTTTACCTACCTAGGATTGTATATTTTCATTGCTTGCAGTACCCCATGGGCAGGCACCTAGAACTTGTGCCTATCTTCAATACATCTGCCTGCAATATTGTAAGAAGGTAGACAGGTATCAGTCAGTCATCTCTCAGAAATAATAACCCTTTCCACTCAGGGTTTTTAAAGAGATGAGTTTGAAATAGAGTCAGTTTACTGTCCAATTAATGATAATATAATCACTAATGTAGTTGTGCTTGCTTTGAGCTATGTAATAGCCCAGTAGCAATAATAAACTGTTGTTGTACAGACTGCGTACATGCTTTTGTACATGCTGTACGTGTAGTTGTACGTGCTTTGGGCTTTGCAATAGTATAGTAACAATAATAAATATTGAAAGTGGTGTCAGCAAGACTCTTGTTCTGGAGAGCTTAATACTGAAGGAAATGAAGAATCCCATAGAGGGTTTAAAGAGATAGCAATTCTAGGACAAAGCTGGTAGTGCTTTGTAAAGTATGTGCTAATTTCAAAAAAAGTTTATGTTCAGTTTATCATATAGTTTATCAGTGTCAAGGTTACAATCACAAATAATTAGGATCCAATGCACATCTGTACAACTCAGCAGAACAAGTTTTAAAGAACACTGTTGTCTCATTTTCTGCTTATCCAGCAGCAGTTGCCAACTATTCTCCTCCAACTACTTTTTAAACATTAAACAATTAAATCTTTACTGTATTGATAGCAGTTGTTACTTAGGAAGGATTTCCAATGTAGATGCAGAAATACTCATTTAGCTTTTCTGTTCTTTTTTCAGTATTATTTTTTTCTTATTAGAATTGTAATTCATAACGTATCATTTTGAATCTTGTTACAATGTACAGATGAATCCTGAAAACATTATTTCACTCTTTCTTGAAATCCTTTTCAAATGTTTAGGGCAATAATACAACAACGTCATCAGATGAGGGTGTTAATAAATGTGAAAGTTATAAATGCAATAACAATACAGAGAGAATGATATTAATCTTACTTGAATGTCCATATTTACAACATATGCATGTCAGTAAGCTACAGATTAGAAACACAAAAAATGTAGGTGTCTAATTTAGGTTTCTACATATGAGCCAGGTAATCTCTTTAGAGTCAGTGGACATTCAGTGTGGGATTCAGGTGTCTAAACATATACACCTAATGCCATTTAAGACATTCTATGTAATTCAGAAAGTCTACTCAGGGTTGGAAAATATGGCACAGGATGTAGAATAGTCTCATACATTTCTGGACATAAGACCTAATTTGGTTGCCCATATATGGGTAACTAGTGTCATGTGATATTCTCTTGGGGATCTTTCCTGGTCTTCAGTTGCTGCTCAGAAAAGACATAAGACTCTCATTGATGTTCATAGAATCATACGATGGTTTGGGTTGGAAGGGACCTTAATGATCACCTAGTTCTAACGATCACTTAGTTCCAACCACCCTGCCATGAACACAGACACGTCCCACTAGAGCAGGTTGCTCAAAGCTCCATCCAGCCTGGTCTTGAACAGTTCCAGGGATGGGACATCCACAGCTGCTCTGGGCAGCCTGTTCTAGTGCGTCACCACTCTCACAGTAAAGAATTTCTTCCTACTAACTAGTCTAAATTTCAGTTCTTTCAGTTTAAAACCCTTACCCCTCATCCTATCGCTCCACTCCCTCATAAAGAGCCTCTCCCCATCTCTCCTGTAGGCCCCCTGTAGGCACTGAAAGCCTGCTCTAAGGTCTCCTTGGAGCCTTCTCTTCTGCAGGCTTAACAACCCCAATACTATCAGCCTGTCTTCATAGAAGAGGTGCTCAAGCCCTCTGATCAGCTCCATGGCCCTCCTCTGGACCCGTTCCAACAAATCCATGTCCTTATGTTGGGGACTCCAGAGCTGGACACAGTACTCCAGGTGGGGTCTCACCAGAGTAGAGTAGAGGGGCAGAATCACCTCCTTCAACCTCTGGTTGTGCTTCTTCTGATGCAGCTGGAGATGCAGTTGGCTTTCTGGGCTGCAAGCTCACATTGCTGGCTCATGTTGAGTTTCTCATACACAAACACCCAAAGTCCTTCTTGGCAGGGCTGCTCTCAATCCATTCTTTGCTCAGCCTGTATTTGTCCTTGGGATTGCCGTGACCCAGGTGCAGGACCTTGCACTTGGCCTGGCTGAACTTCATGAGGTTTGCACAAGCCCACCTCTCAAGTCTGTCCAGGTCCCTCTGGATAGCATCCCTTCCTGCCAGCGTGTCAAACACTCCACATAGCTTGGTGTTGTCACCAAACTTGCTGAGTGTGCTCTCAATCCCCCTGTCCATGTCGCCAACAAAGATGTTAAACCGCACTGGTCCCAGTACTGACCACTGAGGAATGCCATTCATCACTGGTATCCACTTGGACATTGAGATGTTCACTGCAATCCTTTGAGTGTGGCCATCTCGCCAGTTTCTTATCCACCGAGTGGTCCACCTATCAGATCCATGCCTTTCCAATTTAGAGACCAGGATTTCGTGCGGGACAGTGTCAAATGCTTTGCATAAGTCCAGGCAAATGACATCTGTTTCTCTCCCCTTATCTACCAATGCTGTAGCACCATTGTAGAAGGCCATCAGGTTTGTCAGACATGACTTGCCCTTGGTGAAGCCATGCTTGCTGTCACCAATCAGATGTTCAAGATATCTACAAGGGCAGTGGATCTAATAGAAGACCAATAGAAGATGTGTGGCCAGGTTGGTAGCTGTCAGGAGAAATGCCTTAAGGCATTTCAAATGGCACAAGTCATCTAGCTTCATTGGCCCTGTTTGTTTAGACACCTAAATCTAGATGTCTTGAATGTGGAGCTAAATGACAGTCAGAAATTGTAGATGCCAGCAGTCAGCTTTAGAGGGTCTAGCCTGAAAAATAGTTGACAGGAATCACTTTGGTGCAATTGATCAGGGAGTCAAGAGTCACTTCCTATGTTAGGTTAAGTCAGCAGTGTAGATGGCACCTAATGTTCTCCCTTCATTATGCAGGAAGTCTACAGGATTAACTCAGCTGTGTAAACATATATCATAGTTGTCCACATTTGACTAGATGAATCCAACTCAGAACAGCTTATATGCCACTATTCATTTCATAATAACATGTAAAAATACCGTTTTTCTTCAGATGGCTGTCCTGAAACTTCTATTTATTTTTTCCAGCATGTTATTTCCTATGCAGTCTTTTAAGTTTAAGCAATCTCTTGAAAGGTCAGATGTCAACTACCTTGATCCATTTCAACATTTACAAAATGTGAGGTTTAACATGGTTTCCTTATAAAATAAGCACCATAATTTTTACAAGAAATGCTTGCTGTATCAGCCTCTGAAACACCAGCAATTCTGAACACAAGTGGCTTAACAAGGCCAGTTTTAAAGATATACATGTATTCTTCCCTAAATTATATGTAGCTGAGGGAATGCATTTTATACGCACAAGTCATTGCTAAGGAAACAAACAGAGCTCCAACAACTAAGTGCACTGCTCAGAACAAATATGTTCTACAGACACCACTTCTATTCTAACAAAGAATCAGTGCAAAGAAAACAAAGAAAACAGAAGTTGTAGAGACATTTCTCTTGAAGTGGAAAGCAGAGTATTGTGGTGATCTACACTTCAGGACAGGAGAAAGCATCATATAAAACAAAACAAGTTTAAAATACCATATCCTGTTTTAAACTGTTGGTTTTTATTCTTTAAATACAGCATGAAAGTTATGAAATAGCAAGTAAAAAATACCTAAGAAGATTGTTTTACATTTATAGTTGTATTTTAAGGTTGTAATTTTTACCTCAAGTAACTGTCTCAAATGTCACTAAAAAAAAAAATAAATTACAAATAAGCAATATTTTATCAGAATATATTTTTTGTTCTACATTTTAAGTGACTTTATACTGCCAGTCACTTTATGTACATGAAATTCAAAATCTTTTTTCTCTCTGTGAAATGTTAAAGAAAGGAAGGAATAACAACTGCATTAAACCCATTTCTGCCTCCTTCCTGACAGTTCCTCTTCTGGAAGATTCTCAGCCGTACCAAGTTTGTCCATCAAAGTGACCATATCCATGTTAACGGGCTTGCGCTGGGTACAGGTGTCCAGGTAGGTGTCCAGGTGTAGCAGGGGACCTTCAGCAGTGGCCTCTGTGAGGAGAGGCCAGGGCTGCCCCAAGCCAGACACAGCCCATTTCAGCTGGCTCCAACCAACCCACCACAGGGCACAGCTGAGCCCCGCAGCCAAAATGGTGGCACCCCTGGGAAAGCATATTTAAGAAAGGGCAAAATGCTGCACAGGGAGTGAGGAGTGAGGAAAAATTTGTGAGAAACAGCCCTGCGAGCACCAAGGTGAGAGAAGAAGGGGGAGAAAGTGCTGCAGGCGCTGAATCAGAGATTCTCCTGCAGCCCCTGGAGAAGACAACGCTGGAGCAGATATCCACACTGCAGCCTGCGGAGGACTCCATTCTGCCGGAGTTGGGTATCTCCTGAAAGAACTGCAGCCCATGGAGAGACCATGCAGGAACAGATTTTCCCTGACAGGAACTGCAGCCCATGGAAGGACCCACACTGCAGCAGAGGAATAGTGTGAGGAGAAAGAAGCACGAGAGAGGAGCTATTAAGGACTGACAATAACCCCCTCTCTCCATCCCCCTGCACCACTCAGGGAGGTGTTGAGGGAGAGGAGTTAGGAATGAAGGAAACACAGGAGTTCATCATCATTGTTAGGATATTCAGTGGGGGATCTAAGGCAATTTATTTGACTTTTTCCTGACAGGTTAGCAATATTTGGCATCCACTGTAACACACCACTACAATTACAATTACAAATTAAGTTAGTATATATATTACATTGCAGAGTATTGTCTCTGGCATCACATTAATGAAAAAAAAATGCCAAAAAAAGACAGATGATGTATTTCTTTGGTTCATCTGTTTCTGAGTACATAATTGCAACCATAATGAACACCTAAAACACCTTAGACTTTAAAACTAAGAATATTGTGTGAATTCACCTGGAATTTAAACTGGTGAAAACTCACAAGGAATTTAAACTGACAAGTGATTTAAAGGACAGCTAGAACAGTGTCTACTACTACATGAAGAGTAGAAAAATATGTAAAGAAAATACGGGCCATATGCTGAATGGGACAAGTAATTTAGTGATGTCAAATACAAATAAAGTTGCAGTATTCAACACTTTCTTTGCCAGAGGTCTCCTAGGACTTTGTGCCTAGTGGCAGTATTCAAGGAGGAGAGGAACAACCAGTAGTGTGAAAGCCAGTGGTATCTTGAGAAATCTCTACCCATACAAGTCCATAGTATCAGATGGGATGCATCTGAAGGTCCTGAGAAAAGTATTAATATAATTTCTAGGCCACTATAATTTCTGAAAGGTCATGGAGCTCAGTAGAGCTCCACAAAGTGGAGGAAGGCAAGCGTGACATGCATCAGAAAAGCAGAGATTATTGAGACAAATACAGAACGGTCAGCATCACTTCAGTCCCTGAGAAAATTATTAAGCCTTCTTGGAAGGCATTTCTGATACCTGAAGAAGGTGCTTGGGAAGAGATATTTGCTCTTGGTAATTATATGTTTAACCAACCTGATTGCCTTGCATGAAAAAAAAAATGACTAGATCTGTGAATCAGGAGGAGAAGACCACTCTCATCAAGTTTTTGGATGACACCAAATTGAAAGGTGTCATCAATCCATTTGAAGGTGAGGCTACCATTCAGAGCAACCTGGGTGGGTTAGAGGAAAAGACTGACAGGAACACCATGAAATTCAGCAAGGACATGTGTAAAGTCCTACACTTGGGACAAACTAATCCTTTCAGTAGTACATGCTGGGGAATAACTGACTGGGTAGCAGTTCTGTGGAAAGGACCTGGGGGTCCTGGGGAACAGCTGGCAAAACATAAGACAGTAGCATGTTCTCACCATGCTGAAGGCCATCTGTATACTTTACTGTATCAACAAAAGCATAGCCAGTAAATAAAGGGAAGTGATCGTTCCTTTTTATCCTGCACATGTTAGACAACACCGGAAATACAACATTCAATTTCAGGCCCCCAGTAAAATAAAGCTGTTGATAAACACAGCAAGTTTAGTGGAGGACCAGAAGACGGCCAGAGGCTGGAGCCTCTGACAAAGACAGGCTGAGTGAAGTGGACTCCTTTATATTTGGGAGAGTGTGTGTGGGAGAAATAGCTGCCTTACAGTAGGTAGGAGGAGGTTACAGAGAAGATGTAACCAGCCTTTTTATGGAGGCTTACAATAGGAGAATGAAACCCAAAAAGGGAGGTTCTGACTGGAAGTAAAGAAAAAAAGGACTCCTTATCACAATAAACAAGTATTGGAACATCACAATAAACACGCACTGGAACAGTTTACCCAGAAAGGTGATGAAGAGTTTGTCTTTTAATAATTGCTGGACAAATTCCTGAGAAAATGGTATGAGATTAATGTTGATTGTGCTTTCAGTACAGGTTTAACCAGAGAGCTCCCTCAGATTCTATGATTCTATCATAGGACCAAGTATTATATCATCTTTATTTCTTAATGTATCAAATTGGAGTGATTGAGTTGGTATCTATAAAACCAAACCAAAGCAAAAATACTGCTAGAGGTGGAACAGCTTCCCTCCCTCCCCTGTTTTGTTACCTTAACAAAGTGTTTGATCACTCTTCAGTTACAGCCTTTTACTGCTTCCAATTGTCTTAGTACAGCTGGTGTTTGTTGCAATTTTAAAGTTTCAACCCAGCAAGTAACCAGTGTAGAAAATATTTTTATTCTCTGGTAGGCATATTTTTAAAACCTCTTTGGGAGGGGGAAGTTATATTGTAAATCTTGCCAAAGAAACAACACAAGTAAAAAGCCATTTTGGACTGTCAAAGGAGCATAGGTATAAGTGCTATCAGTCCCCAGCCTCCTTTCTTGTTGAAATTGGAAAGTACCTAGTGAATTAATACAACAGCTAAGAAAGAAATGTCTGAAGCATCTGGATGTCAACACTGAATGTTGAATTATTTCCTTGATTCCTCTGCAGATTTTTAATGTGATGCTGAGCAAATTACTTCAATACAACTGTTCACAGGTGATCATTAACTGTGCATTTCTCATTCCCTGGTGCTTATACTGAAAGTCAGGGTTCCCACCAGCAAAACCACTAGGCATTTGCAACTTTGAACGAGAAGTGTGATTGGAAAATATTGCATAGTATTAGAATGCTCATGCTCAGAAACAAACAAACAAACCAAAGGCCCCACAGTAAATCAGGGGCTAAGCTATCATATATCAAAAAGAATTTTGTCTTTGTCACTCTACTTCAACATTTTCTCCATTTTCTCTTTAACTTGAAGATCATCCTTTTTCTCCATGTAAAATTGTGGTGGGTTGACCTTGGCTAGCCACGAGGTGCCCATCAAGCTGCTTTATCACTTCTCTTCCTCAACTGGTTAGGGGGAAGAAAATATGATGAAAGGCTATGATGAAAGGTCAAGATAAGGACAGAGAGATCACTTACCAATTACCATCATGGGCAAAATAGACTCAACTTGGGGAGGTGATTGTCCCCCTGTACTCAGCACTGATGAGGCCACACCTTGAGTATTGTGTCCAGTTTTGGGCACCTCAATACGAGAGAGATATCGAGGTGCTGGAGCGAGTGCAGAGGAGGGCAACGAAGCTGGTGAAGGGCCTGCAGAATAAATCTTATGAGGAGCGATTGAAGGAGCTGGGACTGTTTAGTTTGAGGAAGAGGAGTCTGAGGGGAGACCTCATCACTCTCTACAACTACTTGAAAGGACATTGTAGAGAGGATGGTGCTGGTCTCTTCTCACACGTAATTAGCGATAGAACAAGAGGGAATGGGTTCAGGCTGCAGCAGGGTAGGTTTAGTCTGGACGTTAGGAAAAAAATTCTTCACGGAAAGAGTGGTTAGACACTGGAATAGGCTGCCCAGGAAGGCGGTGGAGTCACCTTCGCTGAGTGCGTTTAAGAGTCGTTTAGATGTGGTGTTAAGGGATATGGTGTAAGGGAGAACTTTGTAGAGTGGAGTTGATGGTTGGACTCGATGATCCCAAGGGTCTTTTCCAACCTAAATGATTCTATGATTCTATGATTCTAATTATCACCAATCAAATCAAAGTAGGATAATGAGAAATAAGAATAAAACTAAAAAACGCCTTTCCCCACCCCTCCCGTCTTCCTGGGCTCAACTTCACTCCCAAATTCTCTACCTCCACTTCCTGAGCATTGCAGGGGCACGGAGAATGGGATTGTAGTCAGTTCATCACATATTTTCTCTGCCACTTCTTCCTGCTCATGCTCTTCCCCTGTCCAGTATGGGGTCCCACCCATGGCAGACAGTCCTTCATGAACTTCTCCAACATGGGTCCTTCCCACCGGCTACATCATGAACTGCATGGATCCTTTCCTGCCTTTCATGAACAGACTGCTTCAGCGTGGGTCCCCCGTGGGCCCACAGGTCTTACCAGAAAACCTGCTCCAGTGTTGGCTTCTCTCCACAGGCCACAGTTCCTGCCATGAACTTGTTCCAGCACAGGATCTCCATGGGGTCACAGCTTCCTTCAGGGCACATCCACCTTCTCTGTTGTGGCATCCTCCATGGGCTGTAGGGTGGATATCTGCTCCACCGTGGGCTTCCATGGGCTGCAGGGAGATAACCTGCTTCACCATGGCCTTCTCACCAGAGAATCTCTGCTCTGGTGCCTGGAGCACTTCCTCCCCCTCTTTCTTCACTGACCTTGGTGTCTGCAGGGTTGTTTCTCTCACACGTTCTGACTCCTTTCTCCTGACTGCTGTTGTGCAGCAATTTTTTTCCCTTTCTTAAATATGTTATCACAGAAGTGCTAGCAGTCATTGATTGTCTCAGCTTTGGCCAGCAGTGGGTCCATCTTGAGGACAACTGGAACTGGCTTTGTTTGACATGGGGAAACTTCTGCTGTCTTCTCACAAAAGCCACCCCTGCAGCCCCTGCACTAACAAAACTTTGCTCAATACGATATATTTCTGCCTACTAGAGATATTGTAAAGACAAACTCCTTGATATTTATGAAGGACTTGACTATGATAAAAAAAATGTCACAGAAAAGCTTAGAAGCAACTTAAACTCTTCCTTAAATACATATTTATTACACCATATTTATATATATTGAAAACTCTGGGGATCACACATAGAACAAGGATGAAGGAGGAGTACAGACTTGTTTCTAGTATGAGGTCATGCAATTAAATACTTTGCCATTTATATATCAATTAAAATTAACTTTAGCTTAAGCCTTATTTTTCTTTCATTTTCCATATAGTTGGTGCATATTTAAATACATACAGTAACTATCTCTAGGAAAGTTCAGCCTGTCTCCTTTCATATGATGAATTTTTACTGCACCAATTCTCATCTTCAAGGAAAATTCTCTTACTTTAGCATTCTGATTAATTTTTTGATTTCTCTTGCAAGACCATTGTACTGCACTGCATCTCATACGGAATGTCAAATCATGCACTTTGTTTTGCTCCCTTTGTTCACCTAATTAATGCTTCTGTTAAGGAAGGCCAGCAGTCAGTTTGACATTAGATGCAGTTCAGTAATTTGTGTTTAAATTAAAGCTCCAGTTCTTGCTGTCTTACTCTTGCTGATCAGGGCTTTTCCTGATAAGTCCTGATGGTGCCTTTCGAACAACAGACTTATTTATTGATTAAAATTATATACAACATGAACAAGAAAGAGAGATTAAGTCAGTGAATCACTCTCACTCTATGCCACTAAGCAAGTGGCAACACTAAATTATGTTTCATGTCCAAAGTTAGTAATAGAAAGTTGTTATATTGTTCCAGAGGCAGAACTGAAACTAGTTGGCATATAATCATAGAGTAGTTGGGTTGGAAGGGATCTTTAAAGGTCTGTTGCGAGAAAAGGGGCAAAGCGGTTTTGGCAGAAAATAAACCCCCTTGCGTTCTAACACTCCTCACCGAGGTGGGAGGCTAGGGGCGGCTAGGTTTAAATTCTGAGTGATGCCCAATTCAGCACTATCAGTCCAATCGCGTTTAATATGTATTAAACTATTACGATTTGGATACACTAATTGTGGACTGCACCTTCAGTCTAGTCGTGCTCCTGAACTAGCACGGCCACTCTCGAGTCTTTGGTCGCATTCAGTGAGAAACCAAACCGACTAGCTACTTAAACAGTGCAGTTTATTTAAACAACAGATACACAGGTTCTTAGGATTGCCGGTGATAAATACACTGTCTGCAAAGCACGTGCAAATAAAGATATTGTTACATATACAAAACACGTGACAAAGTTATAAAGATACAGCCTGGCTATAAATGTAGAAAAGAGATTCTCTAGAGAAATTTCTAAGTTTCCCGAGGAAGCACTCGGTATAATCTAAGTCTTACCCAAAGGCATCCCTATGGTGGGGGGAAGAGAGGCTCAGCCCATTGACTGATCCCAGAAGTCAGTGATGATGTAATTCTTTGCGATGGTGTCTTGCCTGGGTATCCCCCCTCTCTCGGGCTATTTTTATACTATTTGTTATCTTCAAGGTGGAGTTTGAGTGACTTTAGTCATACATACTTTTATCATGATTGGTGTAAATTTTCCTCGCTTCGCAATTAAAGGTATAGTTCACTTGAAATTCAGTCTCAAGGAGGAGTGGTCGCACCTTGGAGGCGGTTAGCCTTCAGGATGGAGATGTGTTTTGGTATTATAATGACATTATAATGAGCAAAGTTCGCACAAAGGACAGCATTTCATCAAAATTTGACAAGATGTTGGCTCCGAGTATCAAGCGGGCAGCTAATTGGCAGTTTATCTGTTTCATGGTATCATCCCATTCCCGTATCTGCTATACATCATAAGGTAAAGCTGCGGAATAATTGCATCCCATCCCGTACCTCATGTAGCTTATCAGGGAACCACAGATGTTGCATTCTTCATGCCAGCTGTGGCTATTTTCTACCTCAGAAACCTCTTGATTTTATATTTTTCCTTAATGTGTGAACAATGATATACTTTTGTATTTTTAGCCAATTTAGTATTTACTCCACAAGGTCATCTAGTCAAAGACCCCCTGCAATGAGTAGAGACATCTTCAACTAGATCAGGTTGCTCAGAGACCTGTTCAAGCTGAACTTGAATGTTTCCAGAGATGGAGCATCTACCATCCCTCTGGGCAATCTGTTCCAGTGTTTCCCTCAACTTCTTTGCAAAAATTTTCTTCTTTCTATCTAGTCTGAATCTACCCTCTTTTAGTTTAAAATCATAACATCTTATCCTGCAAAAAAGTTTATCCCTATCTTTCTAATAAGCCTCTAAGTACTGAAAGGTCTCAATAAGGTCTGCCCAGAGCTTTCTCTTCTCTAGGCTGAGTAACCTCAACTCTCTCAGCCTTTCTACACAGGAGAGGTGTTACATATCTTTGGTAATTTTTTGGCCCACTTTCGGACCTGCTCCAGCAGACCCATGTCTTTCCTATGCTGAGAACTCCAGAGCTGCATGCAGTACTCCAGACGGAGTGTCGCCAGAGTGGAGCAGAGTGAGAGAATTGCCTCCCTTGACCTGTTGGCCACACTTCTTTTGATGCAGCCCAGGATACGGTTGGCCTTCTGGGATGTGAGTGCACATTGCCTGCTCATGTCCAGCTTTTCACTCACCAGTACCCCCCAGCTCCTTCTCGGCAGGGCTGTTCTTAATCTCTTCATCCCCCAGCGGAACCCTGGATAGGTGCAGCTCAAACCACAGCTGCAGCAACTCTCCACTCCTGTCTACTTCATGTTGTGAAATGGTAGCATTTGAAAGTCGATTTCCTGTATTGTTTATTTACACTCAGCAGTCTGATGATATGTTGGAGGGCTTATATGTCTCCATTTCTGACTTCCACAGAATGAAAAGGGTGTACACACCCCAACTAGCTCATAAGTGACCTTAAACTGCCTTTTCTAGATAATGGTAGGCTCTCCACCATGTCATCAGACTGCTGAATGTATTTGAGTACACCTGGCAGGTAAGTGAAGAAATAATAATTGTTTTCCATAGTAACTTGTCCATTGCCAACCAATTTCTAAGCTTTACCAGACTGTTGTGATGGTGTGAAAAAGTGTTGCCCAGTTCCTATAAATCAGTTTTTAAGGTTTGCTTGTGAACTGGTTCAGTCTTGACCAGTACACTTCTACATCATATTTTTAGAGTATGTAGATCTTTTTGCAGCTCTTGGTGTTAATATGCATACAAATTAAGGGGGAAAAAATATTTTGTGATGTTTTCTTTTTCCCTAGGAGAATGATAATTAATGCTTTTTGGGACAGGACAAAACAGCCAAGAAAAAATAGAGCATGTCAAGGCAAAAAAATTAATCTGAATTCCAAGTACTGACTGAAGTCAATATTGATATTAGAGCAAAGATGTTCAATTTAAGCAACGAAATGTTTGGTTAAAACTATCTCTCTAATCTGGTGGCTAAAATTATAGAATACCTATACGGATTTAAAGTGCTTGCTGAAATGTCAGCATGTAAAGAAAATTTATTGATTCATATGTGATAAGAACTTATTCATGCCATTGTGGCAAAATTTGTTTTCATAAACAAGCACCGTTTCATTTTTTGTGTCCATAATTTGAATACCGCTTTTACTTTATTTTGAAATCCTTCTCCTTTTAAATATACTGGAAACCTGAAAAGATTTATAGGAAGTATATTTAAAATAAAAAACTCCCCAAAACATCAAAATTAGAGTTTGATTTATCAATTTATCCCTGAAGTAAAACTTGTATAATATGAAAACTGTCATACTGAATTGAGAGAGTGATCCATCTAGTCTAGTATCCGGTCACTGACTTTAGTAGTGATAGCTGCAGTATGAATTTTGACATAAATTTGCAACAGGAAAATTTTCTTCTAACTCCATTAGATGGATTTATATCATGGGCATATTTAATGCAAAACAATAATTATTATAATTTTTGTTAAATACTCAGAAGTCTAGATGTAGCCCCAACAACACTGATTGCCAGCTGATGGAGCGCAGAAATGCTGCCCTAATACACACCAAGAGAGAGGAGACCCATACCAAAGGGGCTGCACCTGCCACAGACACCCCACTCCTCCCAGCACCAGGGTTCAGGGCACCGGTAAGGTGTGATCACATCCCCAGGCACAGCAACCCTGAGGACAACTGACACCATCGACCTTTGGGTCCAGAGTGAGAGCAGAAGGGTGATCCCAGCACTAGAGCAAAGTGGTAGATACTCAGAAGTGTGAGTGAGGTTGTGTAAATTTATCTGTATTACTACAAAATCTTTTCTGTATTCATTAGATAATTTGGACTGGTAGCACATTAATTGGACTCTTATTAATATTGGACAATCTTAATATGATGTCTTAGCTCCATATACATAGTGTGTTCATTTTGCCAGTAATACACATTTTGCGTGTATAATTTCTTTTTTTGATGTTCATATTTTTAATCCCACGAAGTGCACCTCCTTCTCATAGAGTGAATAGAAACAATTTTTAAATACTTTTCCCTTCATTCCTATGTGTCTTTGTAGAAGTAGTTCCTATATATTTGCACTTAATTTATTCACTACCTTGACCTTCCCATTTAATAATAATATACATATATTTTCATTTGCATTAACCAGAAAAGAACAACCTGTTTCATGCTGGATTACGTCAGGGACAGATTAGCAGGAGATCTCAGGGGACATTTCCTCCTTTCCCACTGTGCCGTGTTAAATGACATGACTAACTATAAAATTATGCAACTTGTCTTTGTACTTGAATCATAGCTATTACATACCATCCGAGGATTTCTGCCACACATCAACTGCACCACCAGACTGCGAAAATGCTTTCAGTTCACTCAGTAGTGGTTCCTTTGGGAGGCTGGCAAGGGAATCACTACAGTAAGGATACAGCTTTTCTAATTTACCATACTGCACATTTAAAACACTGATTCAGCAGGAAGCACAGAGCGACACATCCCGTCACCTCAGTTTAACTCTGTGTCTATTACAAATAATCTATGTTATGGCTAAGAAACTGTTGATCACATCTTCTGTGTCCCCACAGGACATCTGAGATCTAATGTTTCTTCTTTGGTTCTGGTATTGCTCCTGGATGCAGTTAGTCCAGGACCACCTAGCCCGTTGATTTCTCGTCTGCACTCTTCTACCACAGTAGTCACCCTTTGCAAGCTCTTTGTAATCTGCTAGGGGCAGTGCAGAACTAATGACTTCTTTCTAATCACAGACCTCATGACCACCACAGATGTTTTGTGGTAGATCATCTCCCAGCTAACGCCTTCAATTTCACGCAAGCTACTGTGAGAGAAAAATCCAGAATGAATTCAATAGTACCGACAAATTGTCACATGAGTTGTGAGGACACTATCCCACACACCTATATGTAGTAAGGGCTACCAAAAGATAAAAATTTCCTGTGGCTTTGCTATTGATCATTTTCACATGTGGTTAATTTGGCTTAATTTTCTCACTACCTGATAGATACAAAACTAGCTCAGCTTGAATGTTACACTCAATTATTCTGAACACTTCATAAAAATACAGTGCCCGTTCTCCTGGAGTTTCTGGGGTGATGAATGTACTTTGGTAGGCCTTTGAAACTGCTGTGGAAAATTCTCTTTTAGCACAGCCTTTCCCATTTATCTTTGTCTGGAAATCTTCCCTTTGCTTACGGTCAGTGCTGCAGACCATATTACTCAGTCCTCCTGCTGTTCTTATTTGGGGAGAAAGTAATTATGCTTTTTCCCTGAATCAAGGGAATCATCAGCAAATGTTACCTTGTTATACTTTTGTTTCTAGCATATGTAGATGGGAAGAAATGGAATTCAAGATACACAAGCAGGGAGACTGAAAAGATTGTTAGAAGAATCTAATCAGTTATTCCTCATATACAAAAAATTCATATGCATACAGTTCGCAAAAACACACAGGCAGTAGGAAATTGGGATTTCACAGTACATGCCTGTGTCAGCTTATATCCACTATACTAGCTCTGCCTCCTGATTGCTACTGGTTTGCTATCTCATTTAATGTAGTCTAATTAATATAGGATTTCACAGAATCACAGAACAGTTGAGATCGGAAGGTACCTTTGGAGATCACCTTTTCTAACTCCCCTGCACAAAGTAGAGTCCAACTCCAGTAGGCTGATCAGTATCAAGTTTTGAATACCTCCAAGGATGGAGATTTCACAGCCTCTCTGGGCAACCTGTGCCAGTGTTCGATTACCATCGTGGTAAAAAAGTCTTCTGTTTAAATAGAATTTCTCGTATTTCAGTTTGTGCCGGTTGTCCCTTGTCCTTTCACTGGGCACCACTGAGAAAATTCTGGCTCTGGATACTTAACAGATATCATTCAAATTTAGTTAGGACAAAAAGCTGTTCAGACATTTGGATAATCTAGTAACTGTTTTCCCCCTGAGACTAATAACTGAGTAATAATTTACGTGAAAAGTTAGAGAGAGAAATAATGTGTATTCAAAGATTTGAATTAGATTGTACTTCCCACTCTAGATACAACCTTTTTCTTCTTTCTTCAGTGAGCCAAGAGCAGGGAAATAGTTAGCAAATAATTTTACAGTCGCTTATATTTACTAAATTGTCAGACAATCTTAAAAGGTTATAATATTTTGCAAAGATACAAAATAAAAATTATGATCTGTGCAGTGAAACATGATCACAATGACATTCATTAGAGATTAGCCTCTGAGGTACTTCTGTATTTAAACAGGAATCTTTCTAAACGAACTGGAGAGTTATACAATAAAACCTTTGACACTGAATTGTTCACAGAACTGCTTAAGCTAAAGAGAGTTTGTTTCTCATCAACCTGTCTTTTAGGAGAAGTTATTGGTGAAAATATACTGAAATCTCATTTTGTTTATACTGCTTTGTTAGCTATTAAGGTTGAAATTGGGCTTTATTAAATAAATTACTGTTTCCCCACAAACAAAAGCAATGTGATACTATAAGTGACTTAGCCTAGATAATTTCACTGTCCAAACAAAATCTGTATTTACAGCAAGACCAACCATTTATACGTACTGTTTACCTCACTGTAAAATTGCTGCTTATATAAAATGAGACTTGGTTTAGACTTTGATGTAGTGAGGCAAGGTCAACAGTGTCATTCCATATCTTCCTCACCCAAAGGCTTGCTGTGATTAGGCACACAAAGGCTATATGGTCTTTCTGATACAATTCTAAAGCATCAGGTATCTGTCAGTGTAGTTGTGAAAAAAATGCATATTTGTGAATGTGCTTGTAAGATTGGACGTAAGGAAAGAACAAAGACAGCTGTGGCCCATAGCAGAAGCTGCTGTTTGTCCACTAACTGCAACATACTACTTATCCCTCATTTTTTTAAATGGTGAACACTTACATCATGTAGCCTCCTTCATCTTGACATTAAAGAAACTTTCGGATTTGTTATGTGCTCTTTACAAGGTTCTCTCCAGCTGGTGAACGTCACTGGAGAACAGGCATACTCTGTGCAAGTAAAGGTCCTTTGAGAAAACTTGGATGCCAAGTGGTTCAAAGAAATCCAGTCTGGTCCAGAAATGATATTGGAAATTTGACAGTCCATTTTTTCACTACAGATCCTAACACTAGAGACCATTTTTGGAAGCCAGGGTCATAGTTTAGATAGTTTACAAAAATTGACAGTCATTAAAAAGAACACTAAAGAATAAAAAACCCAGTTCTGAGCTTTCTTAAGTTTTTTGAAGAGCGATACTATTGCAATAAGTGCCATTGCAGCCACATAATGGAGTCTCGATTCAGGTCCATGAAATGATAGCGAAATTTATCTACAGCAATAGTGATCCTTCCAATAACTTTAATACAGAGTGCAATAAATCAGCCACACTCAAGCATTTAGTATATTTACAAAAAGGCAACAGTCCAAAACAGAAGGAATGTTAAATTCTTGTGATACAGAGTTGGGATTTTTCTTCCTCTAACACTAATTGCTTACAACTGAAATAAATAAAAAATACCAAGTTATTAAAAATGTGCTCTTTGCTGCTTCTGCTAATGGTTTAATAATTCCAACACTATAATAAGAAAATGAAGAGGAAGACAACATTTGTCACTGATTTTTTTGACCATTAACTTTATTGTGAAAAGATTTAATGAACAAGTACCAAACGCTGTGTGCTTCATTAAGTATGTCTGATCAGGCAGGGTCTCCCAGTGTCCCTGGTTCTGGGATAGAGTTTAGAATACATCACAAGTGGAAAGAAATAATTTCCCTGCAGCCCAATTAGATGATTTTCTACTGCCCTCCTCCACATTTCCTGCTGGTTAACATAGGTGCAAAGCTTTTGTCATTATTTTAGATCTCTTAAAAGGTATATCCATCTGACAGTTCTAGGATGTAAGCGGATGATTATTGTGCTTGACACTGCGTTTGCAGAGTGAACTTGGTACCCTCAGGTTTTTGAGCTTATAATTCCAGTTGGTTTAAGTATATAAATTGCTCTCTAAAGTGTGCTGTTGGGGGGGGGGGGAGGGAGCAGGGGGGAATGGAGGCAAGTCTGGAAAACATATTTGTACCTTAAAGTTGTTTAGAAATGAGGATAATTTGAAAAGATGCATAGGCTTATTCATAATACGCTCTTGAATGAGTCAGCTTCTGGCTGTGCTAGGCTTTTATTGTTTAAGGGTGTAGTCACGTCTTATCTGAGATTATCCTACTGACAAGTATTTTAAAGATCTGTGTCTTGGAGTACCCTTTGACATTTAGTAAAATTCATAGGTCTGTAGCATAAACATCTTAGAAGTTATTGTTCCAGTACTTTTCCCTTGCTGCTCCACTATTTGTTTATTCCCAGACCTCCTATTTTTGAAACTCCTTTTCTTGCAGGAAGGAGCTTACTGTAATTACAGATTCCATGAATCACACTTGTGGAGTAGAGAGGGCATGTCATAACAAAAAAGCCTTAAACTGCAGTAAACTGGTGGTCTGTAATTTCTTACTTGGTGCCATTTTTAGGAGAGTTCTGCTGCAGCATTACTTTTTCCTTTAATGCACCTGAAGTTTCCCATTGTTTGCTCTGCTTTAGACTTCTTCTGGACTCTTGGAAAGAAATCACTTAAGATATATGTCTCACTTGAGTACTATTTCTCCCACTTTACTAAGCTTCTGTTGGTAAGTTCTGCATTGTGAAATAAATGCATCCGAAATGGTCTATAACACTAAAAATAATGTTTTAAGAGTACTTACCTGTTTTCTTGCATTCAAAAGTTTAGTAAATATATAGCCAGCACATTCTGAGTATTTTTATAGAGCAAAATAAGTAAACTCAGTATGGTAGACTAACCAGACAATGAACTGACCTACAGAAGTTCTTCCCTTCGGTTTACAAGTCCATTCTTTGTTTTTAAAGCCATAGTCTCGAATTAATCCCATATAAACTACTCATAGCATGATAGTTCCTATTCCCCCTCCTTTTTTTCCTCTTTTTCTGGGGGGCGGGGGGGTGGAGCGGGCAGCAGGCAGGGTGGAATAGGAGAGAAGACAACTTATCTTTCATTAGAACGGATTTTGAATGAAGTAGCAGAAACTGAAATGTTGGCATTCTGCTATATCATGGGTCAGGGAGCAGCAAGAATAGGGATGCTTCCTGCAGGCTAGGGAGCTGAGAAGGATCACACCGCCAGCAGAGGCCTCACCCACCAGGGCACAGTCCCACAAGCACCCAAGCAAGGCAAGTAGGACAGGCCCAGAGACCGCAGTTGAGTACGAGCAATGGCACAGATCATAAAGTAGCATCAAGAAGATGAGGCAAGTTCAAGCTGGAAAGTCCATCCGCAGATCGCAGTTAGGCTCGGGTCTAGTGATTACTGGGCAAGTTCATAGTAATGAGGCAAGGCTAAGGTCAAACTCTGTCAACATAAATAATTCTATTGGTTGAAAAAAAAACCCATACCTACTGTCAGGTTGGACATCCAGATCAGGGGACTCTGTGGCTGTAGTTACAGCTAGAAGGCAATTCTTCTTCAACGTAGCTCACATAGGAACTGCACCCCTTGGGTTGAGCTTAAATAGAGCTCCAGGTCTCATGGTGTGAGTGGAGGCCCCAGGTGAAGCTGGTCAAGACGAGTAGAGCCTGTTAGTGCAGACCGGAACTTGGCAACACCTGTGTTTATTTCAACTTGTATGTTTATTTACAACCAATGGAATCATTTCACCATGATTACCTTTTAAGTTTTAAATCAGATAATGGGAAAGTGAGCAGTCACAGTCTGCCTGCGAGGGAGATTAGTAGCGATTCTCGAGGCAATGAAATATCCCACCTGTATCTAGAATACAGTTAAGTAAAAGATTACACAGGGATTCAGCAACTGTTAGTTTAGAAATACTGCCCTAGCGTCTTGTGCATGTAATAGTTGAAGGATAGATACATAAAGAGGATTTGATACTTGTTTCATATATGCTCTGTTTCAGCCTCCAAAAAACTGTATTTGACAGGAACCATAGCAGCAAAATTAATTAGGCATGGTTGAATGAACAAATCATGAAATAGCATTTTTTATTTAGAGTTTCAATAAAGGATGCTTAATACTGTAAATAAGTACATTCAATTCTATTCTAAAAAAAATAATCAGGTGGATGAAAGAGCTGAAACTGTCACATTCGTAACAAAAGCAAAATATTTTTAATACACTACTTAATACTACTTTAATACACTATTAAGAAATTACATTCAACGTTGTGAGGCTGAACTCACGAAAGTAACCTTCAGGAGAAGTAAGCATAATTCTTTTCAGGTCTGTCTTATGGGCTATACTTTTGATATCTTTTTGAGCACTTGCTGCTTCTGCTGACCTGTTTCCCACAGCATGTGGTATTGGGAAACAGGAAGAACAGATGAAAAGCAGATTTTATGTTGTTACTTGACGCACCACTGCAAAACACTCAAAATGCAAGAATAGCAAACCCTGGGAATCTATAGATGAAGCAGGATTTCTAGAATCCCTCTTTGCTTACCTGAGGCAATACAGTTATCCTTATACTGCTAGAAGTTTGCATGCTGATCTCCATAAGCAAGCAATTTAGTGACTATTGCAGTGCAGGAGACATCCTTAGAGTGAATTAAACACACTGACATTTGTATCATACCTTTGCCCTTTCAGGGTTTATAAAGCAGGTATTGTAATTCCTTCCTCTGGGTGACTTTTACAGTAGTGCATAAACGTACCTGGAAATAGGAACTCAAGCATACTACTATTCACATCTAAAATGAGCCTTGCTAGGTTTTAGAATCTAACTTCCACCTGTTGCTTCCTGATGGTTTTCTGTGAGTTATGATCATATTCAATCAAAATATTATTGTATATCTGTGTTCCAACCTGGCTTCAACCCTACTTCTTCTAATAGATATGAGTTCAAAGCTGAGAAGAAAAGTAAACCTCTGTATCCCAGTTCATGGATTATTGTTACATTTGCCTAACTTGACAGGTTCTGGGAGTGTATAAAACAAGAGTCAAAGAGAGCCATCCATATCCAAGTATACGAGTTGGGTAACCTGAGTCATAAGAAGGAGTTTTTGTGCCACTCTTCATCTGGTATAAGATGGACTTATTTACAGCAGCAAAGAGAATTCCAACTCTCTATTTCAACTAACCAGACACAATCCAGTGGAGAGGAAAAGACACCCTTTCATGTTGCCTAAGCCAATAAGTTATTCTTGGTGGCTGGAAATACTGAAAGTATGCTACTGACATGGCCAAACTTCACTCTCTCTGACTGAAGTTCAGGCAAACTTTGGTCTATCTGCAATCCTCTTTGTAAATATATCCTCAGGTATCTAGAGCAGTCTAATTCTTCCTAATTTATGGCTAGGGTAACTAACCTAAGACACTTTATCTTGATCTGGTTGCCCACATGTAGGCATGCGGGACCATTTGGATGCTAAATTATTCCTCATAGCATTCACTTACTGCTTCAGAAAGATGTGAGTCATTCACAAATCCTCTATCAGTTCTGTGGACCTCACCTGACTGCGTTGCATGCTCTGGGCTGTTCTAAGTGGCATTAAATGTCCATATTTTGTTAGCCAAATAAATCTCTGAGCGTCTGAAAATTAAATATGGATCTCATTTTGGTTTTCCATTTATGACATTACTGTTGTAGAGTTTTAATAAAAATAACCAGTATGGCACTTGGATACCAGAGGACTGAGAGATGCACAAATGTTTGTTAAGTAACTAATGATTCTGTTTTCAAAGTAAGCTTTTGAAAGGTATGTGGATAATAAAACCAATTGCTTCTCAATGAACAATTAACCTAAAAAGTGGTAATAAATGAGAGGAGTACTGTAAACTGTGCATAGAATAAAGAAGAGGTGTACTGGAATTGTTGTGCTCGTGCAGTTAGGGGCAAGAACTATACACATACAATTCTGCAGAGAAACTTAATTTTATTATTCTTCCTTTTGGAAGGCTGAATTTTCAAACACAGTAAAAATATTTTGAATGAATTAATGGATTATTTTTTTTTTCTTTTTACTTCTCAAGCAAAAAAAAAAATATGGTATGACATCATAATGGCATCAGCAATGAGTATTGAGAAGGATGTGGTGGGTTGAGTCTAGCCAGCAACTAAGCACCGACCCAGCTGCTTACATCCTTCCCCTCTTTCTTCTAACCAGAAAGACAGGGAAAAGAACTGGAAGAACAAAACCATTACTTACCTTACGGGTCAAGATAAAGACGATTTAATAAGTGAAGGAAGGAGAGAGAGAAAAAAAAAAGATGAAAAAGCAATCGTTCACTACTTCCCACAAGCAGACTGATGCTTAGCCAGTATCCAAGCAACAACTACCTTGGATAGACCAAACCCTCAGTTTCAAGGGCTGAGCATGATGTTATGTGTCATGAAATATGTCTTTGGTCAATTTGGGTCAGCTGACCCGGCTGTGTACCCTCCAAACCACTTTTCTACATCTAGCCTACTCCCTGTGAGGGGCAGATTGAAAATCAGGAAAAGCCTTGACATTGTTCAGCCATAGATAAAACATTGGTGTGTTTTCAACACCGTTTTAATCTCAAATGCAAGACACAGCACCATACAAGCATTAAGAAAATTAACTCTGACCTAGTGAGACCCAGTACAGAGGACTAGAAATTTTAGGTTCAGGGCAAAGACTTCTCTGCTTCAGATAGCAGAGGAAATAAATATAAGAATATAAAAATTATTATATAAATCAGATCAAAGACCTTTGCAGTTAATATGCTCTCTCTGATAATTGCTTCCTGCAGATGTCTGAGAGTGAAGACATGGCACAAAAATATCAATATTTAGCCCAACAGGCTGCCATACTTACAAAAATTTCTAGTGCAGAGCCAGAGTGTTCTCTTTGTATCTAATAGATGATGGGGCTCTTGTCTTCCATGAACTTTTCCCATCTTCCTTGGAAGCTTCTTAAACTGTTATCAGCCACAACATTTGATACACCTGTAAGTTCCTTATTTTATACATGTAACTAGTACTTATGCACAATTAGATTCGTTTTCTTGATACCTTTACATATATTCACTGACTATGTAAAAATGATGAGACATCATTGTTTTAGATTCTCCTCCAGCATCTGAAAAACAGAAAACTTTCTCAGCTGTCCTGAAGGAGCTAAATTCTGTTCATTTAATTCTTGTTATCCCCTGTTATTCCTTGAGTCCCTTGGGATTACTCAGTTCTTTACACAGTACTAGCTTCTTGTCTGTCTCCTAGCTGTGGCAGTGCCAATTTTCTACAATGTCTTTGAATCATTTAGTTTTTTGCTGTTTACACAGTCTGTCCTCCCATCCCCAAATCCTCCATATGTTCCTTATTCTTATCCTTTTGCTTCATCCCTTTCTGTTTCTTCCAAATATGCATCAAAATCTTACTGCAAAAAAAACCCCTCAAACAAACAAAACCAGAAACAGAAAAAGAAAACCAAATATAAAGACAAATCTGTCACCTGCTGAACTGAGTAAGGTGTTATCATGGAAAAGATATGGTAAATAATGCACACAATTTTATTTTGAAGTGCAGATTGTGCTTATTGCAATTATTTGTCTTAAATTATATTTAATGCACATTTATACATTATGTCATACTGTTTTATAAATGGAATCATCATAGACATAGAATCATAGAATACAGGTTAGAAGGGACCGCAGGCATCACCTGTCCCAAGCTTTCTTGGCAAAAGCACAGTCTAGACAAGATGGCCTAGCACCCTGTCCAGATGAATTTTAAAAGTCTCCAGTGATGGGGAATCCACCACTTCCCTGGGGAGATTATTCCAATGGATGACTGTTCTCATTGTGAAAAATTTTCCTCTTTTGTCCAATTGGAAACTCCCAAGGAGTAACTTGTACCCATTGCCCCTTGTCTTTTCCATGTGACTCCTTGTAAAAAGGGAGTCTCCATCTTCTTTGTAACCATCCTTTAAACACTGCAACATGGTCTCCCCTAAGCTTTCTTTTCTCAAGACTGAACAAAGCCAATTCTCTCAGCCTTTCCTCATATGATAAGCTTCCCAGTCCTTTGATCATCTTGGTGGCCCTTCTCTGGGCCCTCTCCAGCCCGTCCACATCTTTTTTCCATAGCAGGGACCAAAACTGAAGACGGTATTCCAGGTGTGGCCTGACAAGCAATGAGTAGAGTGGGATAATGACTTCTTTATCTCCGCTGTGATGCCCATGTTGATGCAACTCAGCATCCTGGTGGCTTTCTTTACCTCAGCAGCACACCCCTCACTCATATTGAGCTTGTTGTCCACCAGGACCCCCAGGTCCCTTTCCACAGAGCTCCTCCCCAGCTGGGTAGATCCCAGCCTGTGCTGCACTCCAGGATTATGTTTTCCTGGGTGCAAGACTATGTAAGGGTCTTGGTAGCCCACTCTTCCAGCCTATCCAGGCCTTTCTGCAGGGTGGCGCTCCCTTCCAAAGTGTCCACTTCCCCACTCAGTTTGGTGTCATCAGCAAAATTCATCAGGGTACAGTTGATCCCATCATCCAGATCACTTATGAAGATATTAAATATCATTGGGCTCAGTATTGATCCCTGGGGGACCCCACTTGGGACGGGCTGCCAGTTTGACAAGGAGCTATTTACCACCACCATCTGGGTGTGGTCTGTCAGCCTGTTCCCCACCCACCACACAGACCACTTGTCTAGACCATAACACATCAGTTGATCTAGGAGGCAGCTGTGGGGAACTGCGTTGAAAGCCTTGGAGAAATCCAGGTAGACAGTGTCCACAATAGATATTACTTAGACTACATATATTTGTAAATATAAATATCTATATCATTTAATACTACTTATTACTTAGACACATAACAATAATGAAGTATCAGCTGAGTATTATTAGTCACCCATCTCAAAAAAGAATACTGCAGAAGTTGAGGAGGATTATGTATGAGTAATGGGAACAAGCAAAGGCACAGAGAAATTCCTATATTAAGAAAAACGAAGAAGCTGTTAGTGTTTATGTTACCGAAAAAATCCAAACAAATCAAAAACAGAGAAGATATGACAAGTCTACAAATTAATGAATGATTCAGAGAAAATAGATCAGGAACGTATCTCCTAACATATAGTGAAGGGAACATTCAGTAAAACTGAAGACTGAGAATTTTAAAGTTAGTCAAAAAATAGTACTGAAGAGGTTTTTTTGGAATGATTTGCCACAGAAGTCTCAACTCATGAAACTTTAAATTTCAAGAAAAAAATATATTAGTCCTAGAGTTATTTTATTGTCATTAACTAGAAAATGGTCTAAAGCAGGAATATCACTCTCAGGCCTTAAATTCCTCTAATTTTAGGGGTCCGAGTTAAATTTGTGTGTTTTAGACTTTCCCCCATATCACTATCTAGAGTATTCTTTCATCATCTTTCACCATTAAACAGCTGAGTCTATTCCACCAGAGTGAGAATACCAGAGAAAATCAGCTTTATACTTGTGTTCAACAATATGGTGATTTCTCCAGTCTAGATTTAATAAGGTGAGAGAAATGGGCTTCTTGGCCATTGAGCCAACAAACTATGCTACATGCGTACTTACCCTCCCTGTACAGGACTTGGGAAGGGTTTGGTATCTAGGAATGGGATACAAAATTTCATGCAGGCTGAGGAAAAAGTCTTCAAAGGTTTCCTTGTTAGAATAGTTGCATTTAGTGTTTGGTTTTTTTCTTGTGTTCAAAGAGGAAGACATCCATCAGCTGAATTAAACAGAAATCAGGAGATTACAAGGAGTTTTTTGAAACAAAGAATGAGTCAGCCTGAAAATAAGCATAGAAGAGGCATTGGAGTATGCAACAAGCTGAGAGAGACCTTGAATAGGTAAGAATATCAGTCAAAATCTGGTCTGACATTGCCAGAAGTCACACAACCAACATCACAACTTCAGCCTAGACCTGATAACAGCAATCTCCTTGTGGGACATCAGGAGCATCAGGGACATTTTTTTCACCTCTGTGTGGATCAGCAAGCTGTAGGGAGTGGCAAGTGCATATAAACCTTGATACCCATGTCTTCTACAGGAGAGGCACACAAGACAACCTGCTTCCAGAAGCGGGGATCTGCACCTGTAATCTACATTTGCTGTGGAAGGGGGTATGAATGTAACTGCATATTCATGTAAAGGGATAGAATTAGAGAAGGGCGTATAGCAATTTTTTAGGTATTGATTAGCATTTTGTAAGTGCCTAGTGTCTTACTTTATCTCTTGTTATTGATATTGAGTTATCCTGAGTTATCACTGCTTGCTGGATAATTATGTATTGTTAATGAATTAATAAACTGCATCGATTCTGATTTTGGCTTAAACTATGTGAAAGGAGTGTTGTTTTCTTCTTCCTGTGATAGTCCTGAATTCATGTTAGGCTGCAACCTGGATGCATAAGATATCCATTCCAAGTCTCTGATCTCTGTAAAAAAGAAAGGTGATTCCTTGAAGATTTCTCAAATACCTTAGCATACCTGAAGTGACATAGTAAGCGCATAGTTAGGCAAGAAAAACCCTTTTTCAGTGTTGTTTTCAACCTAGAACTTCCAATTACAGAAAATCAGTGCTGTCATTTCACTGTTTTAGGATAGCTTTTAACAAGATCCATTGCTATTTCCCCACCAAATCTTATCATCAAAATATCTGCTAAGTTCTGTTTCCTGAGGCTGAAATGGTTGATTGCATTTAGACCCTGAAGAAATTATACAAAATTGTTATTTGAGGGCCAGGGCAGGTGGTAATATGGAGACACTATTACACTGTTAACAAAGCTTTGTGGAAGAACTCTAAACATAGATCTGGTAAGAAAATGCATGTCTAAACATAAAAAAGAGGGCAGGATTCTTGTTTTAATCAGATTTATTTTTGCTCACAGTTTTTCATTGTCTATACAATTTGTTTATATCACTGATATTTGTATTACTGAACCAAAAAATAGTGATAACTTTTGAGAGAATGTGCAGGAGAGAGAGAGTAAAGGAAATAATCCAAGAAAAAACCAGGTCTCGAAAACATACAGTATTATCTTCTTGTTTAGGAAGTTTCTGATCCATGACTTCTGGAAGCTGGAAGGCTGTGTGGTTTCATGGTATGCTCTTGTGCTTTTCTTTATTACTGGTCAGAGTCTTAACATATCAGGCTTTAATGGGCACTTCAGGTATTACTATGCTTGAAAATTACATTTTGCATGCTTAGCAGGTGTGTTATGTCAGCATTACAAAAAAAAAATGTCAGTAACAACGTTAGAAAAATGTTAAATCTCTTCTAGTAAAACCTATCTACTGATAGAACTTGAGAACAGCTTGTGTTGTAAGTTCCACGGTTTTCACATCCTCAGTTATGAAAGAAAGACGGGTCCTTGTAGTAGGGGACTCGATTCTGAAGGGAGTGGAAGGTCCCATATGTAGACCAGACCCAATCTGTAGGGAAGTCTGCTGTCTCCCTGGGGCCAAAGGTAAGGATGTCCAGAAGAAACTCCCTACCCTAGTTAGGCCGACTGACTACTATCCTTTATTGACTTTTCAGTTAGGCAACGATGAAATTTCAGGAAGAAGCCTGAGGGCAATGAAGAAAGACTTTAGGGCCCTGGGACGGCTGGTTAGGGGATCAGGAGCACAAGTGGTCTTTGCTTCTATCCCAACGGTTGCGAGGATTGATGAGAAAATTAATAGGAAATGCCAGCTGTTCAATGCCTGGCTCAGAGACTGGTGTCATCGGCAGGATTTTGGGTTCTTTGATTATGGGCTGCTTTTCAGGACACCAGGCTTGCTGGCAACAGAGGGCAAAAGCCTGTCTCGGAGGGGAAAAAGTGTTTTAGGGCAGGAGTTGGCAGGGCTCATTGACAGAGCTTTAAACTAGATTCGAAGGGGGATGGGGATAGATTCAAGCTTGCTAGCAAAAAGCCTGAAGGTGGCACGCTGGTGCTAGACCTGGAAAAGATAGGGGGCGTAACCGGGCTCCTTAGGAATAAGTCTGGGGGTGGCAGAATTCCGGCGCCCACCAGTAAAGAGGAGAAAGGACCTATAGCCCAGCTGAAGTGCTTATACACTAATGCACGTAGCATGGGCAACAAACAGGAGGAGCTGGAAGCCATTGTGCAGCAGGATGATTATGATGTAGTCGCCATCACAGAAACGTGGTGGGTTGACTCACATAGCTATAGTGCTGCCATGGATGCCTATAGGCTCTTCAGGAAGGATAGGAGAGCAAGGAGAGGCGGGGGTGTGGCCTTGTATGTTAAGGAGTGTTATGAATGCTTTGAACTAAATGATGGTGATGACGGGACTGAGTGTTTATGGGTAAGAATCAGGGGCAGGGCTAACAAGGGAGATATCGTGGTGGGAGTCTGTTATAGACCGCCCAACCAGGATGAGGAGACAGATGAAATATTCTATAAACGTCTGGGAGAAGTCTCAAGGTCGTGAGCTCTTGTCCTCGTGGGGGACTTCAATTTGCCGGACATCTGCTGGGAATACAATACAGCAGGGAGGGAACAGTCTAGAAGGTTCCTGGAATGTACTGGGGATAACTTCCTGACACAGCTAGTGAGAGAGCCAACTAGGGAAGGTGCCCTGCTGGATCTGTTGTTTGTAAACAGGGAAGGTCTTGTGGGGGATGTGAAGGTTGGAGGCTGTCTCCGTAACAGTGACCATGAAATGATAGAGTTTTCGATTCTGCGGGAAGCAAGGAGGGGGGTCAGCAGAACTGCTACCTTGGACTTCCAGAGGGCAGACTTCGGGCTTTTCAGGAGCCTGGTTGACAAAGTCCCCTGGGAGGCAGTCCTCCAGGGCAAAGGAGCCCAGGAAGCCTGGATGTTTTTCAAGAAGGAAGTCTTAAAGGCGCAGGAGCAGGCTGTCCCCATGTGCCAGAAGACAAGCCGTCGGGGAAAAAGACCGGCCTGGCTAAACAGGGAGCTAGTGTTGCAACTTAGGGAAAAAAAGAGGATCTATGGCCTTTGGAAGGAAGGACAGGCCACTCAAGAGGACTACAAAGAGGTAGTGAAGCTATGTCGGGAAAAAATCAGGAGAGCCAAAGCCCAGCTAGAACTAAACCTGGCTTCTGTTGTCAAGGACAACAAAAAAAGTTTCTATAAATATATTAGCAATAAGAGGAGGACTAAGGATAATCTTTATCCTCTAGTAGATGGGGCCGGCAACATAGTGACCAAGGATGAGGAAAAGGCTGAGGTACTTAATGCCGTCTTTGCCTCAGTCTTCAGCAGTAGGACCAGTTGTTCCCTGAGTACCCAGCCCCTGAGCTAGAAGACAGGATTGGGGAGCAGAATGAAGCCCCTGTAATCCAAAGGGAAATGGTGAGGGATCTGCTTCAGCACCTGGAGGTGCACAAATCTATGGGGCCGGATGGGATCCACCCAAGGGTACTGAAGGAGCTGGCGGAAGTGCTCGCCAGGCCACTTAGCATCATTTACGAGCAGTCCTGGACAACTGGGGAGGTCCCAGCTGACTGGAGGTTGGCAAATGTGACACCCATCCACAAGAAGGGCCGGAAGGAGGATCCGGGGAACTACAGGCCAGTCAGTCTGACCTCGGTGCCTGGGAAGGTCATGGAACAGATCCTCCTCAGTGCCATTACACAGCACATGCAGGAAAACAGGGTGATCAGGCCCAGTCAGCATGGGTTTGTGAAGGGCAGGTCATGCCTGTCAAACCTGATCTCCTTCTATGATAAGGTGACCGGCTTAGTAGATGAGGGAAAAGCCGTAGATGTTATCTACCTGGATTTTTGCAAAGCTTTTGACACTGTTTCCCACAGCATTCTCCTGGAGAAACTGGCTGCTCATGGCCTGGACAGGTGTGCTCTTTGCTGGGTAAAAAACTGGCTGGATGGCCGTGCCCAGAGAGTGGTGGTAAATGGAGCTAAATCCAGTTGGTGTCTGGTCACAAGTGGTGTCCCCCAGGGCTCGGTGCTGGGGCCGGTTCTCTTTAATATCTTTATCAATGATCTGGATGAGGGGATCAAATGCACCCTCAGTAAGTTCGCAGATGACACTAAACTAGGCGGGCGTGTTGATCTGCTTGAGGGTAGGTTGGCTCTGCAGAGGGACCTGGACAGGCTGGATCAATGGGCCGAGGCCAATGGGATGAGGTTCAACAAGGCCAAGTGCCGGGTCCTGCACTTGGGTCACAACAACCCCATGCAGCGCTACAGGATTGGGGCGGAGTGGCTTGAAAGCAGCCCGGCAGAAAAGGACCTGGGGGTGTTGGTGGACAGCCGGCTGAATATGAGCCAGCAGTGTGCCCAGGTGGCCAAGAAGGCCAACAGCATCCTGGCCTGTATCAGGAATAGTGTGGTGAGCCGGACTAGGGAAGTGATCATCCCCTGTACTTGGCACTGGTGAGGCCCCACCTCAAGTACTGCGTTCAGTTTTGGGCCCTTCACTACAAGAAGGACATGGAGGTGTTGGAGCGTGTCCAGAGAAGGGCTACAAAGCTGGTGAGGGGTCTGGAGGACAAACCTTATGAGGAACAACTGAGGGAGCTGGGGTTGTTTAGCCTGGAGAAGAGGAGGCTGAGGGGAGACCTTATCACCCTCTACAACTACCTGAAAGGAGGCTGTAGAGAGATGGGGGCTGACCTCTTCTCCCTGGTGACAAGTGATAGGACAAGCGGAAACGGGTTCAAGTTGTGTCAGGGGAGGTTTAGATTGGATATTAGGAAACATTTTTTCACTGAAAGGGTTATTAAACATTGGAATAGGCTGCCCAGGGAGGTGGTGGATTCACCATCCCTGGAGGTGTTTAAAAAAAGGGTAGATGGGGCACTTAGGGACATGGTTTAGAGGTGGCTTTTGTCAGGGTAGGTTAAAGGTTGGACTTGATGACCTTAAAGGTCCCTTCCAACCACAGCGATTCTATGATTCTATAGTTATTAATGAAATAAACAACATTTCTCATATATATTTGGGGTATCTTTAATACCACAAATATTATGAATTCATCTTTGATCAAGTGCAACTGAAACAGTGAACAACCCCAATTCTCTCAGCCTTTCCTCACAGGAGAGGTGTTCCATCCCTTTGATCATTTTTGTGGCCCTCCTCTGGACCCACTCCAACAGGTCCATGTCTTTCCCATGCTGAGGGCTCCAGAGCTGGTTACAGTACTCCAGGTGGGGTCTCACAAGAGCAGCGTAGCTGGGGAGAATCAGTTTCCTTGACCTGTTGGCCATGCTTCTTTTGATTCAGCCCAGGATATGACCAGCTTTCTGGGCTGTGAGAACATAATGCTGGCTCATGTCCAGCTTTTCATCCACCAGTACTCCCAAGTCCTTCTCCTCAGGGCTGTTCTCAATCCCTTCATTCCCTAGCCTGTATTGATACTGGAGTTTGCCCTGACCCACGAAGAGTGCACCTTTGCCTTGTTGAACCTCATGAGGTTCACACAGGCCCACTGCTCAAGCCTGACCAGGTCCTGCATGATGGCGTCTCGTCCCTCAAGTGTATCAACTGCAACACTGAGCTTGGTGTCATCTGCAAACTTGCTGAAGGTGCACTCAGTCCCACTCTCTCTGTCATTAATAAAGGTATTGAACAGTACTGGTCCCAATACAAACCCTTGAGGGGCACCACTCATTACTGGTTTCCACTTGGACATTGAGCTATTGACTGTAACTCTTTGGATGCGGCCATCCTGCTGATTCCTTGTTCGTTGAATAGCCCATTCATAAAACACATATCTTCCACATGAAGTCCATCCATCAAACCCATACAAAGTGGTTGAAGAATGATTATTTTGAGATCATTGCATAATGGTTTGTGGTTATATCAAATCAAAATGATTTTAGATGTGATCATCAGAGTGTTCTTGTTGGCAACTATTTTTTCTAATTGCTATAAAACACTACATTTTTATTACATATATTCTATATGTTATATACATAGAATAATAAAAATAATCAGATCCTACAGTGTTCCTATTGGAAACTATTGTTTCCAAGGGCTATAAATTGCTATAATTAAAACATGTAGTAATATAGTGCCATCGTTTAAGCCCAGCAAATAGGACCATGCAGCTGCTCACTCACTCCCCATGTCCCCAGCCCCCCAAGTAGGGCAGGGAGAAGAGGGAGAAAAGGAGGGGGAAAAAACACACACAAAAACTTGGTGCATTGAGATAAAGGCAGTTTAATAGAATAGTAATGGAAGAAGAGAATAATAATAATAATAATGGTAAAAGAATACGCAAAATAAAATGATACAACACAAGTTGCTCTCACCATCCAACGATCAGTTGCCCAGCATGTCCCGAGCAGGATTCCTGCCCCCTGGCCAACCCCCATTTATAGACCCAGCATGATGTCTATGGCGAGGAATATTCCTTTGGCCAGCTTATCCTGTCTATACTCTGTCTCTCAACTTCTATGGGAAGCTGAAAAAGTCCTTGACTAATGTAAATATCACTTAGCAACAACTAAAACAATATCTGTTATCAACATTATTCTCATACTAAATCTGAAACACAGCAGCTACTAGAAAGAAAATTAACTTTATCCCAGCTGAAACCAGGACATAGATATTTCTATAATAATACATAAATATATAATTGCTATAGCATTCAGTTCATTGGATCCCTGATGATTATACAGTGGAAGAATAAGTTAAGGGAAGAGGTATTGAAAACTTTTTTTAATCTCTTAGGGTTCTTTTTAAGTATCTAGTTGTGGCTATCAGGAAATGGAGCACAAATACAGGTGGATCTTTAGTCTTACCCGGCCATTGTGATAGCTGATAGGCTTTTAATAATGACAGTTTCATAAATCCTTTCAAGTAAAATCCCACAGGCTGAAGTTAAAAGGGTACATGAGCAGCATAGCATTTTTTTATCTTCTGTCCTCACTGTCTTTCCTCTTCCAACCCACTCTTTTTTCCAACTTCTCTACCTTTCTGCTTTTATAGCTGGCAGACAGTCATTTAAGTCTTTTATATTCATCTGGAATATGTCTAATTAAAATCAGGCTTTTTCTTAACACTGTGTTAAAAATATTCTTTCCATTGCTTTTCTTGTTTAATGTTACCTAAAGTGCATATGCTAGTTCAGCACAGGAAGGCAGTGTCCTATATCACAGGTGAATGCTCAAAGCATCAGAATTTATATCCATACATCTCCTCAGGGTTAATGCCTGTCTATCCTTTTAACCTCAGGGAAGAAATGCAGTTTTCTTAAATTGCTAATTTGCATCTAAAAGAAACAAATATGATGTTGGAACCCCCCCCCAGGACCAAATTTAATTGCTTAAATATATGTGTCTAGTGTTATTTGAGGTGTCCCAGGGTATCCACATGTGGCTAGCAGATAGCACAGGACTTTTTAAAATTTCTGCCTTTCTGGCATGGCAGCAGAAGATAAGGTAGCATGCTCAGGTGTCCCAAATACACACATTTTCTATGACTTTTTTTCCAAACACAGTAGCAAAGCATCTATTATTTCTGCTTTTTAGTATAGCTTTACACGTATTATCCAACTGTTATAATACATATCTTGGGATCTTAAAAGAAGCCATTACCCAAACTTTCCTTAGAGGCCCACATTCTTGTTGAGGGTATGTTAAGATTAACCTCAGAGAATGAAACCTTATGCATGTCCTAGCATCCTGCTCCCCAAAATGTGTTAGCACACTTGGCCTATATCAGATTGCTTAACTGGCTTCAGAATCCAGGTTTCTTGCCTCTGGAAGGGAAGAAGAGGTGATGTATATCTTGGTGTTTTCTCTAACATGAAGTCAATATGAACCTGTGCCACAGACCTGTAGTAGGATCTCTGGACCCAGTGATACAAACAACATTAATCTGCTATGAAAACATTTCATTTTGCATAAGCAGCCAAAAAAAGAGTTAAATTTATTCTTCTCAAATGAATATAAACTAAAGAGGTATCAAAACTAATTGTTTTTATTAAAAAGACTTGTACAAAATTTCTTACTAGTAATTTTTTACTACATATGACACTATTTGATGCTTTAATTAAACTAGAATTTCAGAAAATCTTTACAATTCAGAATATGTTTGTCCAAATTGTTCTCTCGGGTATGGTTTCTCTAAGAGGATATAAGTGAATAATATTTTAATATTCTTAAAATATGTAGGATTTTTAAAATACTAAAACACTATCTGTGTATAAATACTGTCAAACTGTTTGGGATTATTAACTACAGTAAGTAGTGAAGATAAGAAAGTTCTTTGATCTTAATTTAAAGTCTTTATATCTTTATTTTTCATAAGGAAACAGAAACCAAATCAAGCATTTGTCAGCTTAGGTAAAACATTGTCAGCCTTGACAAAATGTCAATCTTTTGGAGAAGAGTGAAAATCTACTGTCAGGTAAAATTGAGTATGTTGTTTTGAACAAATCTGTATGTGGTATTAAAATCAAAGTCCATATAAGAAAAAAGATAAGAAAGCCACATGCAGTTTATCATGTATGGTAGACTTACAAATATTTTCTTATGTTTTTGAGAATTATGAATGATTCTACTAGTTTTAGGACTACAAAGAGGGATATGTTCAAGTACATAAGGGATACAGAGGAGAGATGCACAACATGGTTTTTCCTCATATGACCCAGCGGTTGTACCAGACAATATACAACCAAAGCAATATCTATATCTTCAACAGAGTAAATATACAGAAAATGCAGACTTCCAATCCTATTAATCTTTAATTTTCCTGTAATTCTTTTGGAAATGGTTTGAATCCAATCACAAGATAGTAATTTTTGCATTAGAGTATCTTCTGGCCCTTTAGTAGCAAATCTGGAAAGATAGGTCATTCTGGGTTTTGGCACTGGTAACTGTGTCTATCAGTCAAATATTTTATACCTCTGGTTCAGCATTAGAACAACATGAAGCAGGCCTGAAAGCTAACAACACAGAAATGAGTAACAGTTCTTTTTTTTTTTCTCAGAGAGACTTCTAGGAATGGTGGGAAGCAGCTACTTCCTGCAAATCCCAGCAATATGGTTGAATTAGTTTGAAGGTAATCTTAGGAAGTTTGAAAGTGAAAAGACTTGCAATCTGGTTCTTTTTTTCATGGTGATGAAGAACTAAGGATATCACAGAGAAAGTGTTTGTTGGTGGCTTTTGGGTTTTTTTGGGTGATTTTTTTTTTTTGAGAGGGTGTCTGTGTCTAGGATAGGGTGGCTCTCAAGAGGAATCATATTGTTAGAATTGATGTGTAAAGTAATTTTTTCATCCTGTCCCACAATTTTACAGCAAATATAGTTCTATAAAGAAATCTTGATTTGAATACCGAATATTCTGTTTACACAGTCAAAAAAAGTAGCGTCTGCCATTTTCCACACACATTATAAGCGTAGTAACAGATACAAGCATGTTTCCTCTTAAGCATGAGATTACACTGTGGGTTTTGAGGTCAGAAAACAGCTGATCTTAGAGTTACAGGGACATGCCCTCCTTTCACATCAAGCAAATGGTTCTTCTCTAAATAAAATTCTATCATTATGTCCTCTTGAACTTAAATGTATGCTATATACTATAGAGTATATATACATCAAAAAAAAAAAAAAGTAGAAATCTCATCTTTTTTATCCTTACATTTTTAACAGACATATGTAAATGAGTTTGCTGTACTAATAGTAACCAAACTGTCTAACCAAACATCCCTAAACCAGTGCTGGTATATGGCTAAAAACAATACTTCAGGCTAATCTGGAGACTTGGAAGATGATGTGAACTCCAGGTCTTACTACACTGCATGGTCACTTCTGAGCAGGAGTTTCTGCATCTGTATAGATGTTTGCAGACTGCATGCCAACACTGTATTTTCTTTGTTCTCATCTCATCCTTTTCAGATTTTCAAAAATGTATGTTAAATCTCTTTGTAGCAAACCACAGGAGTAGCCTTTATTAGTATCCCTTGTTGGGTGTTCTCTCTTCTGGCTTTTATGAGTCTTCTGCAGATTCAAAACAGACAACAGCAAAAGAAGAATAGATGATATCTTATCCTTTTTCAGTCAGATGCCTCCTGTGAGGAAGTTGTCATTAAATGAGAAAGGAATAATAATTGCAAAATTCATGAGAACTTATTGAAAGGAATAATGTTTTAGACGAGAAATCTGTTACCTGTGTAGTGCTTGCCTCTTTTGAGAGGTACCTGCCTTATACAGACTTATGAATGGCATAATTAAATTGTGGACATTTTTGTGCAAAAGGATGTTGTGAATGTAAAGAATATGATAGGTTTTAAGAGTTGTCAGACAAATTAATGATGCCCATGGTTATTAATTAGCTTCTGTAATAGAAAGTGCCTAAATTACTGACTGGAGGAAAATGAAAAGGAATAGTTAATGAAGGATTGTATTTAAGCCTCACTGTTAACTACAGGCAGAAACAGGAAAGATAACTTTCAGTGAAGTCAGATTTGATTTTGGCCCACGCTAAAGAGCAGTGTTGTACACTTTATTTAGTCATAGGCAACTTACTGAAGAAAGTTTCCATGAGAGTCTACTGCTGAGAGCAATGATTTTCTCTGATCGTACTGCCATTATTAATATGCTAAGGGGCTCACAGATATCACCTCCCTCCATATTGCTGGTCAGTGTTCTAATTGTGCCTCCTTTTTACTTGGTCTCGTAGTCAAGCCCAGGATTACTATGAAAATGCAGGAAATAACTTCTGATCTTTAGAGAAAAATTGTAGAATAGCTTTAATCTCTACTATCTTTTGCCTTTACACTCTTAGTTTATCATGCCAGGGCAAAGGACTGCAAATTTGTTCAAAAATCGATACAGAATTGGGGTTTTTTTGTTGGTTTGCTTTTTTTTTTTTATTTTTTTATTTTGATTGTGTTGTTTCGTATTTGGACTCTCCAACAGTATGAACAGGGTTCACCAACATGTTGAATTTTTAGACTTTGCAATCTTTTCTAGGTTTAAAATAGATTCTTCAGTTGCCCTGAAATTCTTCTTCTTCCTCTTTTTTATCAATAAAGGATTATGGAAAGTGTTCACAGGTAAATTGCAATCCTCTTGTGAAGTTTATTTTTATTATAAACTGGAAAGTAAATAAGAATCACAACATATTTCTATAACTCAGCCCAGGAAAACCAATTTTCCTTCCAGTATCTAAGAATATTGTTCCTGTCAACATTTTCGTCAAATGTTATTCATATATCTTTATGTAAAAAACATATTTCTTACTTTCATTGTGTTAAGTATGTATCCTAGTGTGACTCTGTCTCTTTAAACGACAATTTCCCTGTCAATGTCTGTACAGTAGAATATTCTAATGCAAAGGAGAAAGGCATAACTTTGTTGTATCATCTGTATGGATACTCTGCTAAATATAATTGAATGTGCAGGCTAATTAAATAATTATTTTCACATTTATTTTAAATTCTGCTATAAATACTGTTCTATACTTTGTTCAAAGACATGTGACTGTCTCTGTTTGGGAGCCTGCATATAGTTTCCTAAAATAAGTAAATGCACCACTTCTTTCTTAGTGCTCCCCATTGTTTGAACAATACCTTCCTTGTGGTTTGAGATTAGAATCCTAATTATAATAGAAGATTGGACAACCCTCAGGTGGGGTTAATTAGTATAACTCAATTTAATTCTATGGAACTCCGCTGATTTATTGTAACTGAGGATCTATTTTCGCATTTCTAATTTTATGTCTAATATTCATTTTTATTTAACAAAAATTAGGCTTTTCTAAATATAAAAAGTTGTGTTCTGATTTCACTGTTATTGATCTAAAACTAGAATAATGTAAATTACTTCAGTCCTTATGTAGCTGAATACAATGTACCCATATACAATGAACAGAAAAACAGGACACACACATGGAATCATCCTCAGGGAATAACTATTAGTGGAAGGACACTATAAATATTCTTTTGTTTGAATAAAAACTACCAACGTGATTCTATGTTCTGCGGTGTGGGTTTACTCAGCTCTCAGAAAACCAGCTGCATGGAGTCAAGAGCTCCTTCGGAGAGCCCAAAGGGAAGAAAAAAGCAGCAACCTCTCAGTAAACACAAATGCCCTATGGCTAAAGTGTATGGAAATGCTATTATCATATTTCTTTCCATTTAAAAATCCAAATTGAAAATGGAAATAAAATAAATGTGAATTTCTACATGTGGGGTCTGAAAAAGTTTTCTAAACATCTAAACCTCCAGGTTTATCTCATGACAGAAAAAGCACAGACTGTCCTTTTTGATGATAATGCCACAGGAAACAAAGCCAAGCAGAGAACTAATATAAATGCACGGTTGAAGTCTTGTTCAATGTTATGTGTTATTTTCTTAGCTCTGAGAGTTGGAGGGTATGGAAATATAAGCTTTCTACAGCACAGCCCATATGGTGAATTTATAATGTGTGATCAGGACAAAACATAAATTACTGTGACTAGTCCATGAGTGTACATTTCAGTGATTTTAATTAGATATAAGAATATATTCATACCCTCGGATGCCTGTCACAATTTTTGTCTTGATAGTCCAAAAATTCACCTTCTATTTCTAGCAAAGTACAGTTATTAAGGAGAGTGGACTTAGCACTGCAAGTCTTCAATGTACTTTACATGTTCTTTTATTAACACGATGAGAGCCTTTGCTCTTTTGATAAGAAGCTCTTGAAATGACACAAGTACAAGTATAGTCTTTTATTGGTATATGAAATAACTCCTAGAAAAGTCAGAAATAATTCCTTCAAGTTCTTTATCTATGATTTCACTTATTGTCTGCGGACAGGCTGCAAAACAACTCGGGTATCTTGACTATTAACTGACTAGATTAGATGCCTGCTGGAGCCTGCCACAGCATTTGCTCTGCAGCCCGAGTTTTCCTTTTTATGAAAACATGAGGACATCAGGTAGTTTGCACTCAGTTCTAACCATGCTGTTGAGCTGGGAAGTGGATAAGACTGGATTTTAAACTGGAAAAAACCAAGGTTTAGACAATATTTGCTGAAGATGGACTTTGTGTTATGGATAATGTTGTTGAAGGGGAGTTATTCAAGCTGGCCCAGTATGAATAGCAGTGAGATATATACTGCTAAGGTGAAACAGACAGCTTCTACATATTGCTGCTTATATACAGAGAGACCTTATGTACCAAGTAAAATCCAGAAAGCTGTGAGCTAATGTAACTATATCTCACAGTTAAAGTTCTTTCATCATCTTGATTGTACAGATTTCTCTTTATTTGTTTTTTTTTTGTTGTTTTGTTTTTTTAATTTCTCCATAATATAAGGAGCTTTGGAAGGCAACAGAGATTTAACCTTTGAAGCTCTGAGTCTTTTTTGAGTCTTTACCTCATTTGCCTCTAATTGTGTCTACTTGCTCTCTGGCCAATACTAACCTTGAAAATTAGAGGATGAAGATAGGACTATTTTCTGCATTTTGTCAGAAATTGTGTACAATATATTCTGATCGTTCTTTAAGCATGCTAACTACACAGGGGTGAACACTCTCTGGAAAAGGCAGGAAGCCCTCCCCTTAGTCTCTCCAAAGACTTTCCTTTTATCACTTCTACTAGAACATACATGATCTGAATTGCTCTCCTGCTCCTACTACATGAGGGATGCTGTCACAGAGTCATCAGACTGAGGAAATATTTTGGGTGCTTACTAGTTCCTTCAGAAACTGGGCAAAGGAATCCTACAATAACAATGAATAGGTGTTCTGACTCACCATAACACACATATAAATCACAGACTTAGGAGTACAACCTGCCACGTGTAGGGTGACTTTACAAAAAACTACAGGGTATGTCAATTTATCTCCATGTCTATTAGAAACACGTTATGGCTAAGAGACTGTTGATCACATCTTCTACATCCCATAGGAAAGGCTAAGGTCCAATGCTTCTTCTTGGTACTGTTCTTGGATGATATTAGGCCAGGACTGCCTAACTTGTTAATTTATTCTCTTCACTCTCCGACCACAGCAGTCACTCTTTTTGTAACCTGTTAGGAGCTGCGCAAAACTGGTTACTTCTTTTTAATCACAGATGTTGTGTTGTCCACTACAGATCTCAGTCAGCTATCATTTCACATTACTTTTCACTTGTGATAAATTTTATAACTTCCTAAATCTAGTTTAAGTTATTGCTAAACTGGGTTAGAGATAAATAGCACATTTGTAGTTAAAGGGTCAGCTATTCATCAGTTCCTCCCTTGTAATTTTATCTGGCCAGATGGCTTTACAGGGCCCTCAATACCACTTGAGTGGCAATACCTCCCACTGATTCTGTAAAGCGTTTGTAATTTATCATGTGTTGCAAACACTTCTGGGAATCTTCCTTTACAATCAATGCCCTAGATACTAAGGAACCAGATCCAAAAGTGAATTGAGGGATCTAAAAAAAATTTTATGTGGGCATTCAGCCTAAATCCAGATCAGAGTTTAACAAATTTCACATAGGCATAACTTAATATTAAAAAAAAAATAAAATTCAAGATACATCTTTCCATTTCCTTTCCTACTACTTGTCTACTAATATTAACTTCTATGGGTTTTTTTTCATTCTTAGAACTTCCCTAGCCCAAGCAGTCTCTTTCTGGTGTCCTCTTGTTTTTAAAAGTCTACCAAAATCCAAAAAGTGCTGAAAAAGTAATTAAAGAGCCCCTTATAGAAAATATACTTTGTGCAAACATAAATCACACAAGAAGTACTAGTTCCATTCTTACCTGCTTGCTTTTAACAGAAGAATGCCTCCGTTTTGGAGCTAGTGCTGTTTTTTGTATTACAGCCTCTGTACTGCCCAGTAAAGTTCAATGCTTAGCTGCAAACTTTTAATTCCATTCTGTGTTGTAGGAACCCCGTTGTTTGTTGTTTGGTTGGTTTGGGGTTTTTTTGATCTGTCCATAAATTAGACTCCATACATCATTCTCTCTCTGAGTCTGTTGTTTAGAATAGGACATTTCTCTCTCCTGCACTATTTTAATTTGAATTTGATACTGCAATGTTTCATACATCATCACAAAAAATATCCAAACAATGGAGTCTAGTTTTCTGAACATGAAATCTGCAACTACATCTTCCAGTCTTGAATGCTTATTTTAATTCATTCTTTTATTTTCTATTTTTTTATATATTTCATCCTCCAAAATAAAATTTGTTAATAATTGAAACACAAAAGATATATCTCCTGCATTTCTTGATATAGTTTTCTATATTTAACTTATAAATTGATGCATTATAGTTGTAAAGCACTGTAAAAAGGTGTGAAACTTCCTAATATTTGGCGTAGGTTTTGATACCAGGTAAAATTTCAGGACTGGATCAGTCACATAGTCACACAGAATCATAGAATCATAGAATGGTTTGGGTTGGAAGGGTCCTTACAGACCGTCTAGCTCCAACCTCGCTCCCATGGGCAGGGACACTTTCCACTATACCAGGTTGCTCAAAGTCCCATCCAACCTGACCTTGAACACCTCCAGGGATGGGGCAGCCACAACTTCTCTGGGCAACCCATTCCAGTGTCTCACCACCCTCACAGTCAAGAATTTCTTCCTAATATCTAATGTAAATTTCCCCTCTTTCACATGGCCAGGAAGATGAATAATATTTTCAGAAAGAGACTAGTGACAGTACAAGTAGAATCAAGCAATGACAAGTGACTGAACAGTGTTGAAATCTCATGAGCAGAAGATACCAAGTGTAACAAGACAGAGATATCTTGTAGATGAGCAGAAAATGAGAACTGGAACATTTCTCAAATCTCTATCCATTGCTAACTATATTGTTGTCTTAAGACAACAATGTAAGGAAAGATAAAGATGGAAAAATGGTAGAATAACAGCAAACACAAGTTGTACCGTTCCTTTTTCATTACCTTATGACAGCACTGGATTGAAACAATACCTAGAAAGACAATTACACTAGTTAGTGGGAGAGATAATAAAAGCCCCTGTGCTATGTAACAGCTATGTTTGGTGCTGATGAGATGGGCATATAGAATTTAGAATTACAGAACTGTTTGTCTCTCAGCATCTCTTGAATGAGAATATAAGGTATTTCAAAGGAAAACTGAAAAACCTTCCAAAATGCAGTATAACCCTGCAAGCTTCTTTCTGATATTTCCGTTGGTACGATGGTGCTTTTGTCTCTTGTTCTGAACAGCAGTAAATGTAATCCATAATGAGGAACAGTAGGGAAAAAGACTGTGTTTTGAAGAATCTACAAACACATAGAATAGCTTTTCTTCCATCTCATTTTTCAAATAATACAAATGTCTTGTATAAATTTTGTTTTCCAATATGTGCAGTAATACCAAGGTTTTGAGCACCACCAGACCAAATTTTGTTTAACTCTTTTCTGTTCAAGATCACAAACTACTATTTTTCAAAGAATCCACACAAGATTTAGATTTTACTTGATAAGTTGGGTCATCCAGTAGGTAGACATGTACATATTAAATACATGATTGAAGTGTGCACTTATATGTCCATACTTATTAAAATTTCTTTAACTTTACCATTCTACTCTTCATATGTACCATTGTAGACAATTATAGTTGGAAATTACAGAGTGTTTACATGAATGAGCGTATGTGGGCATACACTTCTCATACAGAATTCATTATGAAAGGAATTTAAAAATTAGTAAGTTAATGCTGTACATTTTCTGATAGAAAAAAACTTGTATTCTTGATTCATAAATGCTGATAAGACATGTGTAGATCTTTCAAGATGGACTACGTCCTCATATTCAGACACTAGAACTTATGGTGTCTACAATATAGCTGTTAATATCCTTTTGGGGACTCTGCACTTTTGTTTTCTTTGGGTTACCAACTGAATTTTTATTTAATCTTACTTTTAAGTGGTATTAATCATGACCTTGAAAATGTCGATTGATGATGGCACTGCAGTTATAACAAAGGTCCTTTGAGGAGTATGTTGAAGACAACTATCATTTTACTAGGAGATAAGTGATAGTGGGTTGCACTCAGTACAAACACACAAAAATAACTTCAAAATGAAAAAAAAAAAAAAAGGCAAAACTAAAAAACCTTTGTCCAAAAATAAATTTTGATGTAGGAGTTGTCTATATACATGAATCATGCAGTCATGATCCTACAGATCATGATCTTACATACAGATTCTGAGTCAGCACACACTTTCAGACAGATATTTACACTAACCTGCTCACTCACAGCTACACCAGCTTACTTTTATTTTAGGAACCATGATTCAAAATAAAACATAGGCTTAAATATACTACAAGGCTTTAGCCGAGTTCTTTGGATTTGCATTACTTTTCATGTTAATTTGCACAGAAATACTGCAAGAACTTATCAGATTTTAAGTATCCTGGTGTAGATCAAGAGAATGCTGAAATCCTTTGTTTCAGCTGAAATCCTGGTATGTGTTTGACACTCTTATTCTCAAATATTTAGACTTTTGCATAAGTCTTAAACTGTATTAGTTAGCATCCATTAGCATAAATTAGCATAAGAACATAAGTTAGATTAAGAAGTAATGCTATAAGGAAATGCATGAAAAAGGACATAATCATAGATGAGAACACTTAAGAGGTGCTGAATACCCCACAGCTAACATTTAGATGTATTTAAACACAGAATGATGAAATTGGACCAGTTAGCACTAGTTTGACTTCAGACAATCAAAACGAAGTGCAGTTTCTTGAAATATTTATATTCAGATAGCTTTATATTAATGATTTAATGATAAAAATACGTCTGACATAGAACTTCAAGATTTGACATTTGGATTCCAGAGCAGAGCAGAGGTGTTCAAATATTTTTTTTATTTGTGACCCTACCAAAATTTTTCAGTGAACATGCATATTAAATGTAGATCTACTTATAGTAGTTTAGGGGCTTTTTTTAAATAGCAGTCATGACCAACATATTCATACAGATCCCAAACTGCTTCCCTTCAGCATTCCAATTCTCTTGAAATAAGTTCTGCTGCTGTGTTTCAGACTTCTGGCTGTCTTCCCACCTCCCCATGAACAAATTTCTTCCTTTCCCTTCTCCCAGCTTCATCTGTTCTAGCACTCGATTTGCTGTTTTCAGATTTGTTGTTATTATTGTTTAAGATTTAACTGGAAATCTAATGCCTCCAGTAGTGCATCTGTGTTGCTTAAGTGTTTTTTTGTTTTTTTTTTTTTAATAAAATCATCAGAATTTATGTACTCCTATTCTCTTCTGCATAGCTGATGGCTTGAACTTTTGATAGAATTACACTATGTTTAACACTATTGAGCAGACACTAATAGAGAGCATGGCCTACAAATTCAATAACAGAAGGGCTTGAGTGGGAAGATGTAAGTAGAAATATTGTGAGTATTGTGTCTGAGATGAGCTGTAGACAAGATGTCTAATCAAGAGTGAAACTGGCTAAACTGTGAAAAAAAAAGGAAACAAAGCAGTAGCCTGAATTCAGAGTTCCTACTACAAAAAGCGGCATTACTCCCATACTTGCTTAAAACCCTTTACAGCTACCATCCAGCTGCAGTCCTGTTCTGTACTGGAAAATCTAGCTCATTTATCTCAGTTCTCATTAATGTCTTCTCCAAATACCATTTAAGTCTTGGCAATGGGAGGAAAAGGCTAAAAATCTCAGTTGACCTGAACACGTTTTAAACACCTTTTAAATGTATAGCTGCTCCATTTTTTTTTTACATTTTTCCTCAGCACTTTGAAGGAAGGAGAATAAGAAACAGGACACAATAAAGTCTTCATGGCAATTTTGTATGGGAAGAGCTAGTGGAAGAAGATATGATGACTCCTAGAAGCAAGTAAGCTTGGTAAATTTCAAGTTTGGACAGTCAATGGATGTTATTTTGGTTGTGGTGTTATATTTTGGGTCAGTGCTTGAGTCAGCCAAGACCTGCTAAGTGGTTGCTTCTGGATGTGAAAAGGATTTGCTTGTCAAGGTGATCCCAAAGATGAAGCAGAGCTTCCTTTGCCCTGAGAGGATAAAAAGGCAACTGCTGAGCAACGACAAGGGAGTGTGGAGTAAATGGTTAGTTTGCATTGGGAGTGGGAATCTCCAAAAGTGTAAAATTCTCTTCTTCCTGCACTTTTCTCTGCACTTTTTGGCATATCTGAACCTGAGGTATAACTAATCAGCAAGACCAGGCCTCACTTTTTCTTGGCCTCTAGTGAGAGAGACAGACCATAAAAGGAAATTAAGTTGATTAAGCAGAACTTTCCCCTTGTGAACCCATGCTGGCTATAACCAATGACTGCGTTGTCTCCCAAGTGTTTTTCGATAAGTCTCCATAATTTTACAAGGCAATGAAGTGAGACTGACAGGCCTGTAATTACCAGGGTCTTCCTTCTCACCCTTCTTGAAAATTGAAACAACGTTTGCCAGCTTCCAGTCAACTGGGAGCTCTCCAGATTCCCAGGATTGTTGAAAAACAGCGGAGAGAGATCCTGCAATAACATCAGCCAGCTCTTTCAGTACTCTGGGATGAGTCCCATCAGGCCCCATAGACTTATGTGCAACCAGCTGGAACAGCAAGTCTCGAACAAGTTCAGGGTCAGCTGGGAGTTTAATAACCCCCCCGGTCACAGTCTTCCAACACAGGGCTCCAAAGGTCCCAGGGCCCATCACTAGGGCTGAAGACAGAGGCAAAGAAGACACTAAATATCTCTGCTTTGTCTACCTCCCTGTTTGTGAGGTGACCAATGTTGTCAAGCAACAGATCAATGTCATCTCTGATTCTACTTTTGCTGTTAACATATTTAAAATGCTATTTTTGTTGTCTGTCACAGTACTGGCAAGCTTGAACTTTAATTGAGTTTGGGCTACAACAAGTTTCTCCCTACAGTGGCGAACAACACATCTCTCTAGTCCTCCCATGTAACCTGTCCTTGCTTCCAATGACCGTAGACTTCCCTTTTCCGCCTAAGTTCTAGAAGAAGATCCCTGCTCATCCTTGACTCTTGATCATCTTTGAAAAGTCATGGGGATTAGAAGAGATTCCTGAGGACTAGAGCAAGGCAAATGTTGTTATTATCTCCAAAAGAGGAAAGAAGGAAGATCCAGACAGCTTCAGTCTGCTCAATCTCACCTCGATTCCTGAGAATATGGTGGAGGGAATCATCCTGGAAATCATTTTCAAGTACATGAAGATCAAGAATATGACTGTAAAGTTATCAGTGTGAATTTATGAATTAGAAATCATGCTTAACCAGTGAGATCGCTTTCTATGTTGAGTTAATTGGCTCTGTGCATGAGGGGAGAGCAGTGAATATAATTTATCTTTATTTTATGAGGGATTGCCATAACATCCTATTAGACCATCTGATGAAGTACAAACTCAGTAAGTGGTCAGTGAGGGGGACTGAAAACTTATCTAACCCTGGTTTTGTCAAGCAGATTGTACCAGATGATCTCCAGAGGACACCTCCGACCTCAGCAATTCTGTCATCCACAATGACCAAAAAAGCATGAATATATTATGGTGTTTTCTGTTGACAAAGAGAAATTTAGGGTGCAGTAATCTCCAGAACAGAACTAGGCCACCCTGCGGTATGGAATCTAAGGTCTGAGTGAGATAGATATAGCAGTTCACTAACTATTTCTGCTGTCTGTCTCACACACACACATACACATGGTCTATAGATAACGCAGAACAGTAAAAGTGTCTGGCCCAGCTGTGACTGGAACCAGGGTCTTGGAAAATCAGGACACTCACTCCAGGTGTTTGAGTTGCCCAAATACTGAGTGACACGCAGAAATTTCACTGCAGGCTCACCCTTCAGCACGCTGTCAATTGTTCACAGATGTGTGTGGGTCATGCATATATGTGGAGAGATTTATTTTAAATATTTATTGCTTTGCAATTTAAATAGTTGGCATGAGCTGCCAACGATGACTGGAAAAGAGTTAGATTTTGTTTAAATTTTCTATTTTTTTCAGTTTATACTTATATGAGTTCTAAATAAGATCAAAGACAGGGACAAGGTTCATATGAGCTTTTACCTTAGGGAAGTACCTTCCTCTATTTCAGTTCCAATGAGCTGTACAAACACTCGTCCAACAGTTGTTCCATCATATGTAATTCACCCACATTGCAAAAAAACTTCTGAGACAGTAGCTTCAATAGAATTTCTATGAATATGTTTGAAGTTCAGTATGATTAGTCTGGAAAATTACTGCATCATCAGTCTTGGGACTGCAGTATTACTGCTGCTAATATACTAATTCAAACTAGGGTTGAAAAAGGTCATTTCAGACTTCATGGACTGAAGCAGCATCCATAGAATTAATGTGTTAGCAGAAACTGAAAAAAATCACTTCTCCGATCAAAGGATTAATTTTATATTCCTTTGCCATAATTAGGAATCTGAAAACGGATTATAGACTTCTATTGTGGTATAACCGGACACATATTGTGCAGCTCTTATAGATATTTGTGATACTTGTTACATGATGGAAGAAATAGTGCCATATATTCAATAATACTGGGTATTTTTGAAACAAAAAAAAATACTGCCCTTGAACATTTATGCTGAGCTCTTATAATAGACATGTACCCAGAGGGAGAACCTCAGCCTTTCAAAACTTTTAGCAAAAATAAAGAACAAAGCAATTGGGTTTTTGCCTTAGTGCCACTGTCTCTGACATAAAAAAAAGAATATTCATTTAACTATTGTGAGCTTGTGACCATGGTCAAAGCAATAAGAGAAAATGAACTATAAAAAATCAGAGACAGTATTATTTGATAATACATATAAAGATTTTTGGTTTAAAATCAGTTCTGGGTTTCTTATATGTATTCATGTATTAATATATCATTGCATAATGAAAAACAACCCTTTTGAGCAAATTATGACTCCCGCTATATTACGATATAAGACCTCCCAGAAAGTTCTTTGCTTTTAGCTCCCTGCTCCCGAGATACCACATGCATGAACTCATGAATTCTTGTAATAAGAAGGCCTGCTCATGTGTTTATTATCTTCCCAGATAAAAAGCACTAAATGGATCCATGGCTATCTGTTTAAAGTGACTTAGCAAGGACAGCAAAATAATAGTTAAATGTTTTCAGGAAATAATGAGGCAACAGAGAAGAGATAATGACTCAGATAATTCTAAGTGTAATTATTAGAGTTTATGTTTTCGATTGTGCATAACACAAAAACATACCTGTTATCAGAATACAGTTATCTCTATTCAGTTATTGTAATTTTTCAGGTGTTCCATAATTTATATGAAATGGAATATTACATTAACTTTAATTATTCTGATGTAAATCATTAGTATTTCCAGAACTTAAAAAAATATGCTGTTGTAAAGACTCATTCATGGAGATATTTACTTTTAAAAACTTATTGGCCCAATCTAGGGCTTGTATGTAGAAAATTTTCTAGGTAAATCTGAGATTTCCAAAACATATGCTGAATGTGGATGAGACATAGTGCAATATGTCCTTTAATTAGAGAAAGCTTTTTTTAAAAAAAAATTTTAGTTCATTATCAGACATATTTACCCTAGGTCTTTGCCTCTCATTTTGAGCCTGCCCTGACAGTAACTAGCTACTCAAGCCAGATTTTCCCCATGCAACTTACATGTTTGAGAGCTCAGAAATTTGGTTTGCAGGTTATTATTTGCTTCATTTCAGACTCTGATTTATTGATTTACTGTATATTCAGACTATTAGTAGTAGTAGTAGTAGTAGTATGGCAAATAACCCATCTTACTAAGATAACGGCATAAACAGGAAGAAAATTAATGTAGCTAACCGCAGCCGTGATAAGAATTGTTCTCTGCTTTGCAGATGATTTCTCATTTGATTAGCTTGCATGACCACAAGCCCTAAAAGTTATCCTGAAGCTAGAATCCCAAACACCAAAATCTATACATTCATCTCTGATCATACTTAGGAAGTATCTTTGTGAAGAGAATGAGACCACATTTCATCATTCTCTTGGTGGCAATTTTACATTTTACATGGTCATTGCAACACCTATTTTTATCATTTAAATGAATTTCTTCAGGCCCATGTTCTTCCTTCACTTTATTTCTTGAACTTTTTCGCACATCTGTTGTGGTTTGGGCCGGGTTGGCCAATGACAAGACAACAGATACGCTCCCCCACCTCTCACTCCACGGAGAAGAAGAAGAGAGATAAAGAGATTTATGAGTTCAGAAAAACTAAATTACTTTAATGAAATATTAAGAATAAAATAAAAAGTAAATAAAAACATAGATACAATATATACATATTTATACAAAACTGTATCAAGCTCTCAGGGAGCTGTCACCGATAGGCGCTGGCGAAGTTCCAGACCGGACTCAGTGACAAATGGGAACTGGATTCTGGATCTTGATTCAGGAACCTACAGGTTGGGGTCAAAGGTAGACAAACTGACAGGGTACTCCTCAGAGATCACCAAGAGAACCACCAAAGATGCCAAACCATTGAAAAAGAAACCAACCCTTGCCTCCCTCAGCTTTTATAGTGAGCATGGCGGATGGGGTGGAATACGCTATTGGTCAGTTTGGGTCACCTGGCTTGTCCACGACACCCCCACCCCCCCCAACCGCTGCCCTTCCCATACCCCCCTACCCTCCGCAGGGTAAACAACCAGGTCAGCTGGCCCTGGTTGCCACAGCAACAAGTGTGAGCAAGAGCCTCTCTCTGAACCGAAGGTTGGCTCTGCTCCACCCCAAACCAGGACAACCTTCATCTCTTCAGGTTTACTTCATGAAATAAGGTGAGGTTCCTAAGGAGTCAACTCAACCTTTACCACATTCAGTGGAAAGAATTATGCACTTCCAGCTATGTATTTAGACCTTAGATGAACTGAATCATCTTCTGGAGGTGTTTACTGTCAGGGCCCTGACTGCCCCACTAAGCCTGGTTTGCCCATGCTAGCTCACCTGGGACCTCCGCCACACTCTGGCATTGACCCAGGAGCATCATTTGAGCTTAGGCTGAGGATCCTGGTCTTTGCCTGAGACAAGTAGGCAAGTGTGCATCCAGCCCTATTACTTGACAGACTAACCAGGCTTGTGGATTGACCTTGGACTTGCTTTATCACTTGGAACTTGTCTCAAGATCACCAGGCAGGTGACTGAACCTGCTATTGGCACAGGATCTGCTCTGTTTGTCTGGTTTGGATACAATAGGACTGTTTTCCTGTTGTTGAGGTGATGATCCCTGCCTGCATTGTTGTCACTTTTGGGTCCTGGCTTGTCTTCCCTTGCAGAGTGGACCCAACCTTCCTACTTCCTTGCATTTTCTATTCTCCAGTGACTATATATCTAAAATTTGAGAGGAATGACTTCAGGCCTAGGACCTCATATAGCTGTGGTGCTAAGTGACGTCTTTGCAAGCTGTGTTTCTTTTTGGCAGATGATAATTGCTATTCACACCTACACTATCTCTTACAAATCAATTTACCTAAATGTGAATCTCTGAGTTTATGAAACTGCAGCTTTTTTAGAATGTTGCATAACATCTTGACAAAACAAACTGCTAGAAATATATTAGATCTTTTTCTTTGAGTTCTCAAAGAAGTCTATAGCTGTAGATTCAAGAAAAAAAGTATTCTGGAACAATTTAGGAGGAGAGGGACCTCCAGTTCCCAGCTTCCATCTATTCCAATTTTATACTCCATGCTATTCCCTATGTCTCCTTATTTCTTAGTCCAAGCTTCTCCCTGTCTAGCATCCTAGCCTGCTGGTTTAACCTACAGCTTCCTGTCAGATCATTCCTGTCTATTCTAATAGCGCTCTAAATGTAGAGAAATCAGTGTTTTACAAGAGAGTTTTATTGCCTGAGTTGTATCTTTGTTTCTGACCAGGCATATACCTATGTCCAGCCATGGAATGTTACATTATTATATATCACACCAAGAGCCATATTAGCAAGTATGTAGATGGCAGGTAGAAGGAATTGATTATTCCCCTCTGTTTGGCAATTGTGACACTACATCTGGGGTACAGTGTACAATTTTGAGCTCCTCAGTACAGAAAAGACACTGACATACCGGGATCCTGCAGAGGACCACCAAGGTTGGTAGAGATAGGAGCCCATGACATAGAAGGAGAAGCTGAAAGATCTGGGTTTTTTCTACCTTTAGAAGACCAAGGAAGATTTTTTTTTTTTTTTTTCCTTTCTGCAGTTACTTAATGAAAGAGTACAGTGATGACAGAGACAGACTTTTCTCCAAGTTGGACAGTAGATGGATAAGAGGCAATGGACATAAACTGAAAAATTCTGTGAAATTCTGACTCACTGTACAGAAAACTTTTTTCACCATAGGGGTGATCAAGTGTTGGAACAAATTGCCAGAGAAAGTTTGGAATCTGCATCCTTGGAGACTGTTAAAAGTCAAGTAGAAGGCGCCAATGCTATTAGAGAATAAGGTGATGCTTAGTGAGTATTACATCAGCTCACAGGAGCTATGAAGTCTGTGAAGCTCACAGTCTATGAAGAAACACATGGATAAAACTATAGAATTTTATTTTTATTTTTCTGCTTGTTGGTTTTTATCTTTTTCACTCAGTTGATTTCCTGGGGGTTGTTTTTAGGGGTTTTATATTTTACAGAGAAGACAGGCTGTTCCTTTTAAACAATACCTTTTTTTTGTGTCTCATTAAATACAACCACTTAAACTCTGATTATTCAAAAACAGAGTTCAGAAAAAGAGAATCGTTTTTATAGTCAAAGATTAAGTTCAAGTTTACCTGTGCTTAACTTGGCAGATTAATTAATTTAAGTAATGAATGACTTGGAATTTATACCTAAAATACCAGAGAACAAAAAAAAACAAAGGGTAAACCAATTTTAATGTAATGTAAGATTATGTAAAATATAGGAAAGAAAACCTGTTTTTTTCCCCTACATGACAATTTCAGGTGGTCATGACAACAAGAAAATGAAGAAAAACCAAACAGACAGACAAAAGCCTTATGTAGTTAGTGAAGCTGAAACAGTTTCAGGATTTAATTTCAAGAGAGTATGTAAAAATTAGTCCTCACTTACTGGAAAACCTGAAAAATTGTCCTTGTATAATAATTTTCTGTTATAAAAGCCTTTATATCTCACTTACGAGTAAACAAACTGCATCAGCATTTCTAGGAAGGTAATGACTGTGAACAGTTACATTCAGTAGCAATTGAAGATGACCTTAGTTTGGTAAATTAATGATAATGATAATAAGAAACTTTTATGGGAGCAGTTACCTGCTACAGCAACAGTAGACATTAATGTAATATTAGACTAAATCATGGAATCATAGAATTGTAGAATCACAGAATAATAGAATACTTTGCGTTGGAAGGGGCCTTTAAAGGTCATCTATTCCAACACCCCTGCAATGAGCAGAGACATCTTCAACTACATTAGGTTACTCAGAGCCCCAAAATGTGTGGTCCCACTAACTCAGGTTTTATTCTCTGTTCTGAAATGCGACGTGTAATATGTCTTCTTTGAGAACATGGTAGAAAGAAAAGAAATCTTTGCTACTTCTACCGCAAATGAGAGGTCTTTTCCTAAATTTCTCAGTTAACTGCTACTAACTGATAAGATTCAAATCATATTTTCATATCTTAATGCTTAAACTTGTCTTGTGCATCTTACAATGAGGGCTGAAAAAACAGAACAGTTTTTGGTTGTGCCTTTGGTTGCATCTATTAGTCTCACTGACTATACAGTAAGACTATAATAAAAGTAACCCCCATTTTTAGCTATCTTACCAAGGACTTGCAGACTGTATGAATCCGCAGTGGAAAATGTGCTGTTAAATGCATAACATATTTGGAAACTCTGAATTTAATCGTGTGCTCAAATAGAAAAAGCACTGTGGAATACCTGACATTAGCAACAGTCAGTCCATATTAGATATTCCATGATTCAAGATATGTTTATTACCTGTAAGTAAATGTCAGTTATTTCGATAGCATGACACTGACAACCTTTAGCTGTAAGGAACATGTAAAGTAGAGATATGAAGGCAGAAAAAGGGTTTACAGTTAATGAAACTGCACCTGCTTTATATAAAACATCTTATTCATAATGTTCCAGGATGTGTTCTGTTTTCAGTCCAGCTATTGTATCGTGCTGCAACAGATATGTAAATACACACACTTACAAACGCAAACACACACACAAAGACATTTCAACAAAAATCTAGAGGGTTTTTTTCAGACCCACATCCTGACATTATCTGGTTACTCATGTTAATATATCTTGGCAGAGAGCAGATGTGCTACCGCAAGACTGCCATAGCCATAGAAACATCAAAGTAACATATGGCTGGTACTCTGCTCTGCAGTCTTTTTAGTGAGTGTGTTTGTTGTTTGTCAAAAAACATTCTTATTGGGAACTTTAGGTGCCCTGTAGGTGTTTATCTTGTGCAGAGTACTCATCTGCTAAAAGACTTTAAAAGTTTAGTTGAAACAAGAATAGTATTTAACTTCTATTTTACTTATGTTTCTAGTAAGTTTTATTCTACAGAATTTGTAGGTAATCAATTCCCATGTTAAGTATCGGTTAGGAAGTAGCTATCAGCTAGACTTACAAAGTTTGCTAGTTTTTTTCCTGTTGTTTTTTATTTGATTGGTTGGTTGTGTTTTTTTTGTTTTTTTTTTTTTCATTTTCGGAATCTCCCTTACTGTAGCTCAAGTCTATTACTTCAACAGGTTATTTATAAGAGACTTGGGAAACAATTTATCCCCCTCACTTTCACAACAATTTTTCATCTATTTGAAGACTATTACCATAACTCTTCTCTTTTGTAGAATAAGCAGATACAATGCTTCAATCTTTCTTCATGTTGCTTTATTATACTATTATCCCATACTCTGAAAGAGGTGATATTCCTTTCCAGTTCTTCAATGTGCCAGGTTCTGGAAATGTCAGGAAATTCTATGGTCTCCTTTTTTCCCCTAATTACTCATTTCCTTTTTCTATACATGCCACTTTATCTTCAGTTCTTCCTGCTACTGCCAATCTTTACAGCCAAAACAAGTAAATCACAAATTAAGTGAATAAAGAGGAGGGAAGTTAAGATTGGTGCTTGTCAGTCCAATATTCAGTCTGGCAGAGCTCTTTATTGCTTCTTTACAGCTTATTTTGGCTTATAAATGTTGCACTTGAAACAAAATCTACACATTACTTGACAGTATACTGTTGTGCAGAAGTCAAGTAGCTATTTCAGAACTGTGCGAGAGAAAGTGTAATTTTACTTATGGAGTGGTAGGCCTTGTTTTTCGTGGCTTAACATAGATTACACGTAGCTGAATATGGTTGCATCAATTCCTATGATAATATTATCAAAGTAAGGTAATATTCAGCAGTAGCGAAGGTGACAAGGATCAACGCATTATGTTTGAATCTTTGTAAAGAGCTGCGTCCTTATTCATCTCAAGCACTTATGTAAATGAAATTATGAAGTTAAAATGTCTTTTAAATTTATTTTTAAGACAGTTTTTCCAACTTTAATTTCTTTAATTGTATTTATATATATTTCATAGAGAATATAAAGATGTAAACTTCATTTGACAGTTCTGTTTAAGCAGGAATTATTAGATATGTCTTAAATTCATTATGATAGCTATCTACAGGTAGGAACATGTGTAAGATAAACCAGAAAATGGATATGAGATCTTGTTTCTTTGGTGTATGCTGAAAGATAAGTAACTGGCGTGATACATCCAGTTTGTGTTTTTCTGTGCAACTTAAAGACTGTGCTATTTTCAATGAAGGAGACACCATGACTGATAGAAATTGAGTGGTGAGAGGCAATTAGGAGCCTTTACTTCCTTTTCTACCAAGATATGTGATTATTTAACCTAGAATTATAGAATCAAAAAATCATAGAATGTGTTGTGTCGGAAGGGACCTTTAAAGGTCATCTAGTCCAACCCCCCCTGCAGTAAGCAGGGACATCTTTAACTAGATAAGAGTTAACCTGCCAACTACCATTTTCTTATACCACTCAGGATATATGCAATAGTAGTAGCAATTGTAATAGTAATGCAATAGTGGCAGTAAATTCGTTTGCTTACAGAAAAACATAGTATCAAATGCACCATCAGCAAGTTTGCAGATGACATCAAGCTGAGTGGTGCAGCTGACATGCTTGAGGGACAAGATCTCATCCAGAGGGACCTGGACAGGCTTGAGAAGTGGGCCCATGTGAACCTCATGAGGTTCAACAAGGCCAAGTACAGGGTCCTGCACTTGGGTTAGGGCAACCCCTGGTATCAATACAAACTGGGGGAAGAAGAGATTGAGAACAGCCCTGCTGAGAAGGACTTGGGGGTACTGGTGGATGAAAAGCTGGACGTGAGTTGACAGTGTGTGCTCACAGCCCAGAAGGCCGACTGTATTCTGGGCTGCATCAAAAGAAGTGTGACCAGCAGGTGGAGGGAGGTGATTCTGCCTCTCTACTCCACTCTGGTGAGACCCCACCTAGAGTACTGCATCCAGCTCTGGAGCCCTCAGCACAGGAAAGACATGGACCTGTTGGAGCGGGTCTGGAAGAGGGCTGCAAAAATGATCAGAGGAATGGAACACCTCTCCTGTGAGGACAGGCTGAGAGAGTTGGAATTGTTCAGCGTGGAGAAGAGAAGGCTCCGAGGAGACCTTACAGTGGCCTTCCACTACTTAAAGGGGGCCTACAGGAAAAATGGTGACAAACTTTTTAGCAGGGCCTGTTGCAATAGCACAAGGGATAGTGGCTTTAAACTAAAAGAGAGCAGATTTAAACTAGATAGAAGGAAGAAAGTTTTCACAATGAGGGTGGTGAAACACTGGAACAGGCTGCCCAGAGAGGTAGTAGATGCGTCATCCCTGGAAACATTCAAGGTCAGGCTTCCAAATTCACTATTCTGGGTGTTTTGTATTATATGTAAAAAACTGTCTTTCAGTACTCACATATTTGCTAGTACTTCATAAGGAAGACTTATGGGAAAAAATCTTTTAAATGTCAGCGTTAATAAGAAGTTAAAGTGTTATGCTCAATGTAGTATTACTCAAAAATTACGTGCCTCCTTGTCTGCTTTTCTTTGTCCAGTATGTAAGTGGTATTTTTTTTTCTTTCTCTGTACATAAAATGCTTGAATTAATTTTAAAAGAGTTCTCTAGCTGTGTTCCTGCTTTTAAAATAAAAATAAAAAATAAATTTGATTTCTCCATTCCTTCAATATTTTTGGATGAAAAAGTACGAAACCCTTGGGGTTCTGTTCAACTGAATGTTGCATGGCTTCCTAGATCCTGGCTACACTCTAACCCAACAGATTCAGGGCTGGCACTATGCAAGTGGAAAACCAATGAAAAGCTTTGTTCCACAAGTGGTATAATGAGTTTATTGACCCTCAGCAAAATCTTTCTACTCTTTTCCATCCTTTCTTACCTGACGAAAAGCACAGGTAATAACTGCAAATGCATGAAGGCAATAATCGTGTTGTACTCTTCTAGTGAACAGTCTGTTCTTCTGGAGAAAAAAAATAAATCCTGTTATGAGTGTCATCTATTGATTCCTTCTGAAGTAAAGCAGAAATTGCTGCTAATCTGAAACTCTAATTGGTTTACAGTTTCCATGAAGTGGCACATGTTTATTTTTCTGTTGTCAGATGCTTTAAGTTCTAGATACTTTTCATAAGGGATCACTAAGAAATGTACATGTATTTATACATGCGTATATATTCTTTGAAGTGTACAAGATGCACAAGTTTTATCACTGTTGCCCAAAGTAATCTTCAAATATCTTGATTTTTCAAATCAAGTTCTGGTCACCGAAAAGTGACAAAGTAATCAGAAAATACCACATATAATAAAAAAACCCAAACCAAAACAAAAAAAAATCTCTTCATTGGTGCTGGTTGCTTTTTCCAGTGTCTGCTCTTTTTTCCCTGGGTGGTACTACATCATGTACCAGAACTAGAAGTCAGGCAGTGGCTACTGACTTTACAGACACGCAGGAGTATAGCAGCTCATCTTCTGTCTATAACTTATTGACACCAAGGCTGTCTCTAATGTTACTTGTTCCCATGAGCAGAGCTACCCAGCTCTGTTCAGCCACACCAATTTTCTTAACAGTGATTTACCATCCAGGTTATTTTTTCCAAGGCAGCATGGTAGATAGTAAATGAAACACTGGATAGTGGAGATCAGACAGCACCTAGTGTGACTGGAAATCAGACAGCACCTAGTGTGACTGGCTGCACAGAACATTGTGCAGAATCCAAGCTATTGCTCTTTCTAAATAATATACATTATTTCATTAATTCTTTTACAGTATCTGCCCTGCACCTTCTAACCAAGTATTGCGCATTGACCTCACACTCCCATGCCATCACTTGCTCACTCCCCCTCAGCAGGATTAGGGAAAGAACTGAAAGGGCAAGACCGAGAAAAACTCGTGGGTTCAGAAAGAGACAGTTTAAGAAGGGAAGCAAAGATGCATGCACAAGTAAAATAAAACAAGGAATTAATTTGCTACTTCCCATGGGAAAGCAAATATCCAGGTACTTCCTGGAAAGACAGACCTCAACATGAGCAATGATTACTTGGGACAAAAAAAAGTCATAGCCATGAATGTCCCATCTTACTCCTCTTTTTTCGACCCTTTTATTGCTGAGCACGATGTTGTGCAGTATGGAATATCCTTTTGGTCAGTTAGGGTCAGCTGTCACAATTGTGTCCCCTCCCAATTTCTTCTGTATCCCAGCCTACTCACAAGAGGGTGGCAGAGTGAGAAGACCTGGAAACTGTGCCAACACTGTTCAGCAATTCCCAAAACATCGGTGTGCTATCAACACTGTTTTAGTTGCAAATCCAAAAACTTAGCACCATGCTGGCTGCTATGAAGAAAAATAACTACATCCCAGCCAGACCCAGTAGACGAAGTATATACTCTAAACACTAGAAATGCAGTGAAACTTTAATCATAGGAACCATATGTTCATGCAGACTTTGTGTCTCAAAATGCTGTATTTGGGAATCTCACATTCTGCGTATCATTTTCTGTATAGCACCCTCTGTGTTGCTGTCCACAGTCTTTTGATGGACTCCAGACATCTTAGCCTAAATCTAATTCATTATCAGTCATTGTCCCAACCTCCACATTGCTTTAATCACACAGCTATAATAATTAGATTTTGTCATTTCCTAAGCTTTCAAATTAGCCTAAAATTGCTGTAGAAATTGTGCTTTTAAAGACATAAAACTTAAAACTATAATGGAAATATTTTAGCGAACTTAGCTGCCAAATTTGCATCTACATCTTTAGCACGTGATGAAGCAATCCCTGAAGAAGCTGTGTAAGTTCTGTAAGTAGTCAATGGACAGCAGTGCACTTGAAGATTCCCAGAAACTGAACACCAAATTTAAACTGTCCTGGTTTCTTCCTGGAGATTCTTGAATACATGTAGTCATAAAATATAAGGTCAGCAGTTATTATGCAGTTGAGCATATGGTACAAATTTAAAGAACGGCTTGTAAGCCTGACTTTTTTTTTTTTTTCTTCCCCAAATATAAAATACTGACTCTCCATTCTACCTTACTCTGAGAATGCAAATGTGGTATTGTGATAGCTTTTTCACTGAGAAAGGATTGACCCAGGCCTAGTGTTATTATTTTAACAATCCTCTTAGTAACTTGTGGTTCTCGAGATAAGACAGTCAAGTCAGAATCTATTAACGTTTAAAATTTCTATTGACAAAGTAAAAGTTGATTTTTATAACAATCAACTTTGAAGAACTTAAGTTATCTTTGATAGAGAGAATGAATTCATTTATATAGAACTAAAACTTCCAGTATAATAATGAATTAAATGTTGCTCTCAGGGTGTGAAACTAATTATTTTTGTATTTCCATTGTGTGATTAAATGCATAAATGCAGGTATGCACTCATAATTCAGATTGTAAAAGTCTTACAGTCATATAATCCACAATGTAATTCTTTGAATTAAGGCTGGTTTACAAGAACGAGAATTCAATTGTGGTTTTTTTTTTTTTTTTTTTTGTTTCTTTTTTAATAATGTGAAAAATATTAAGGGTCTTTCTGCTTTTTAGCAAAACCAACATTTTTTTTATTTTTTTATGGGAGATGGACTTCTGAAAAACGCTGTTTCTTTACTTGTAATCATATAATTCAGAAAAAAAAGGCACAAATTGACTCAATGAGAGTAGCTGTGTGTCATTTTTTTGTTATTTTCAAAAAATAATATTGTGTGGCTTTCTTTAATTGGTTTGGTCACTCAGCATGGTCAAGTGCCTTATGGTAAGAGAAAGCACGGATAGAAGCAATAATTGACATATGAATTAGTAGAGGAAAGAGAAACTTGACAAGGCTGCAGAACCAAGGTGAGCATTGAGAATGTAGTGAACATGAGGGAGAAAAAGCTGAAAGACTTGTGAATTTACTTAAAAAGAGCATGAGAAATTAAAAGGGCAGAGGGGTCTTGAATGAAGTAGAAAATTGAAATGAGCAAAGGAATCACTGCAGAGTGATTAACAAAGCTGTAAAATTTAATAGACAATAAAGGAAACCTGTGCCTTTATAACAGCCCAGAACTTGTTATTCACTCAGATAAAACACGAGTATGTGGATGAGCCATGTGATCTGAGGATACAGTAATGAGGTCATATCATTTTCCTATTGATGAACAGATTAAAGAATGGCTTATTCTAGTTTATTTGCTTAGATTTCCTTCCTAGAAATCCTCCAGATAACACTTTGGAAAACTGCATAAACTGTATAGGAAAGTGTAGGCAGAAATGAGAACCACAGACAGGTGAAAGAATATTCTTTCGTAGCATCATTCTAGTCATAACTTTAAATTTTCTTGAATATATCTCTACACAAATTTCAGAAGACTTTTAGTGAGGTAGTCTGTAGATATTCAGGACATGATAAACCAGGATTTTGCCTAAGGCCTAAAGAAAGATGAAACAGGCACGAAATTTCTATATGTTTTGTTTATTTTATATTCTAGAACATATGGGCTTTGTGGTAGTATATTAGGCTTTATTAGACAGTTACATAGATCCAGGAGAGATTTGGAGACCTCTAATGTCCTCCAATGCTTATTTTATTTATTTATTATATGTATGATGCAAGTTGAAGTCCCTGCTTTCTTGCTTCCTATCAATGATTCTTTGATCTGCATATCTTCCTATCTTTTAAATGTTATTATTGAATGTTTTCCTCTTTCTTTCAATTGAAAGAGAGGGAATCTCAGGACTGAGATAATTTTTATTCAATTGTAGTTATTTTGTTTTGTGCTTATTTTTAAGTCAGTTTTTATATTTTATTTTATTTTATTTTATGTTATGTTATGTTATGTTATGTTATTTTATTTTATTTTATTTTATTTTATTTTATTTTATTTTATTTTTTATTTTCTGAACCATTTGTTTTTCCAATTGATTTAATCTCACTAATTACATGAGAAATCCAGTATTTATCCAGCTTTAATTTAAAAAAAAAAAAAAAAGGAGCAGATATATGAGAAGATAAGGGTAGTTCTTTCTATTCTATGTGTAATCTACTTGTACTGAATATTTGGAGCTTCCACGGAAAAAAAAACCCTACTCTAAATAAGAATATTTTTAACCTCTGAATGTACAAAAATTTCAGGTAGGTATTTTTCCAATGACAATGTGTAAGTGGAAAGCAAATTAATCCTGGTCTTTATTTTGCTACATTTATATGTACCTTTGAGACATCTGTTTCTGTGATGATAACATAGAAAAGTTGCATAAAGCATAAGGAAGCACTTCTACCTAAAACATCACACCATTTCTATGCATCAATTCCACTTACAATTATTTTTATACAGGAAATTTCAGAGTGATACCTAACATCTATTAGGTGTGCTTTATTTCTGTGTGTAGTGGAATATTAACATTTGAAAGTGATTAAGTTTTAAAATGTCTTTCAAGCAATATGGAGAGTTCTAGGATCTTTGATACACAAATCAGTGTCTTTGGAGCCAATAGCAATTCAAATGGGAATGTGATTGTAAAACGCCAGTCCAAAAGCTTGATCTTAAACTAGCCCTACACACATTTCAATAACCACTACTAAAAGTGGAATCATATACAGGACCATGAAAGAGATCAGCTAGGAAAACATAAAGCCACATGACATTGATGGGAAATACATTCCAGATTTGGCATCTGGTTTCATTGTTGAAGGAGATAAGGAAAGATCTCTTTTCAGAAGCAAAAAGCATAAATCACTGTAGGGTTGAAATCACACAATAATGATACACATTAGTTTATTTAGCATCTCATTTATAAAATTAACTGCCTTTAAACTTTATAAACCCAGTTCTGCATTTTTAGGGAAGCTGCTGTCTTTATTTATTTAGAGCAGAATATGGATTGGCACCCTGCATAGTAGAAACATTCACAGCTTCCTTTATTTATTTATTTCATTCATTGACACAAAATATGTATGTATATATGGTTCTCATATATATATATATATATAATATTTCCCAGAAACATTTGATTTCCATATGTCTTAAATATTGAAAAAGAAAACAATTATTACTATTTTTAAAACCAAAGTATATAAATTCTTCATTAATTGCCAGAATAAGTTTTTCAAGTCAAACTTGGTAGAGGGAGTGCTTTTTATTCTAGTAAAATGTTAATGTTAAATCTTTTTTATTTATTCAGAAATCATTCAATTATCTATGTGACCTCAAATAAACATAAAATGAGGAAACATAAAGGTCAAAAATACAGACAATATAAGTTGTTTGACATATTTTAAAATACTTCTCCTGAAACCATTATTTTCATGTTTATAATATATGTGAAATACATGTTTCAGTCAGAATTATTATGAAATTATATATACACAGATATATGTATATTCACAGATATATATATATTCACTGTGCAAAGATTTGAAATTCTAAATTACTCTCTGTTCCTTATATTTTTCATCATGAATTCTTTTCTGTTCTCCACATGTTTAAATTATGCTATTTAAAATAATTGGTTGCATTCAAGCTGTTTGCATTTCCCTTAGCTTTTTTACTGTGAGGTATAGGAAATAGCTAAGTTGTTCAAGTTTTTGACTAGAAATTCTGAAGGAGATTTTAGTCTGGGTCACTGTTAATACAGTCTAAAAATTGTATTCTATAAAGCAGTCTTACACACTTAGGAGATAAATATGCTCAAGAAAATCTTATTTTAAGGTTAGTCCTAGTTTAGAAAACCTGTTTTTGTGACAGTTTGGGAAGCTGCACGATTTTAGCCCCCTGATTCGTGTTTGAATTCTGATTTAATTGCTGATGCATATTTGTGAGAATTGTTCTGAAGACTTTGAGGACCAAGAAGATGGCTAAGACGTTCAAGCATGTTGATATTTTGCTCACCTCAGTTTCTAGTAAAACCACTGGAGACACTTTAATGATTACTGATTTTCAAAATTTAAAAAGCATCCCACTACTAAAAATCAAATCTCTACAGTGCATGCCAACTAAGATACCCCAAAATAGAATCACTGTCTGACATTATTAGTTACTTCTGTAAATCCTACTTATGGGTTAATTCTGGCCTCTTTTTCATTCAGGCACCAAAGTAGATAAAAAAGTATAAGAGAGAAAATCTGATAAAAGCAAAAAAGGACTGGTGGGAAGCTCCTAGTAATCTTCCCTTGCTGTCACAACAGCTCCCTCTAGCCAAAACCAACAGCACCTTGAAGGTGACATTCTAAATGTGTTAAACTTGGCAGTTACCTCAATAAATAATATATGATGATTAAACTATATAAAATATATTAATTTACAAATATGATGATAACTTCTGCAAACATCAGTAAAGTCATAGAAAATTTAGCATAGTAAAATATCTCTGCTTGAATCACTAATTTATTTTCAGTGGCTACAGCAATGCTACACTTAATACTTGTCAATCACAATAAATTAAACTGAACATTTTATATGAAATGTAATAACATCTCCTAACATTTGCCAGTATGTCCTGGTTTGAGGTAAAACAGAACCTATTTTCTTTCCAGTAATTTTGTATTTCAGTTAAGCCTCTTCTAACTCTGAAATTTGCAGTGTATTTTTCAGACAGTATCTGCTTCTAGCAGATAAGGTATGATGTTTATAGTGAACACCATGGAATGGTATGCAGAGAGGCTCCTGCTTATACTTATAACAATCAAGGTCAGCTAACTTTGTTATTTGCCACATTGGAAGGTCGGAATCGGAAAAGCATAGAGGGGCACACCTGTGGGGAGGGGTGGAAAGGACATATGACCCAAAACTGACCAACAGGGTATTCCATCCCACTGGCATCATGCTTAAAAAAAGCTGAAGGATCAAAGGAGTCAGTCATCTTCTTCAATGGCTGGCATCCGAGGAGGACTCTGTTCATCTGCCTTTGATCCCAGTCTGTGCATTCCTGAATCCAGATCCTGAATCCAGCCCGCATCCATTGCTGAGTCCAGTCTGGGACTTTCCTAGTGCCTGCCAGTGCCCGGGACCTCGATACTGGTTTTGTATATATTGTATATATTTAATTATTTTCTTATTAATATTATTATGTTACTTTTATCATTATTTTCTTACTAATATTTCATTAAAGTAGTTCAGTTTTTTTTCAACTCATAATTCTCTCTCTCTGTCTCATTTTGTCTCTCTCTGAAGGGGAGAGAGATAAAAGAGAGCATCTGTCATTTATTTTAGTGCCCAGGCCAGCCCAAACCATGACACAGTAATAATGATAACAACAATAAGATTTTGATTGACATTTTATTATTCCCACCTGTTGTTACAAAATTCTAGGTGCTTATTAATCCTGTATGTTACAAATCCACCTTAGGATGTGATGAATTTCTTCTGGAAAGTTAAATGAAATTCTGTTGCAACTATTTTAAGATACGTAAATATTGATGCAATATAATCTGAAATAAGGGCTGTTAAAGGAAACAGACATTGATTCTATATAGCTTGAATTCTATGTCTCTTCATTCAGCTTGACTAAATTTTGTTTAGATGTGCTGTGTGTGATTCATTTAACCACATGTAGACATCTCCAATAACTGTCTAAGAAAGTTCAGTCCAATTTCCTTTGAAGCATCTACTACTTTCCATTCTACAATGGAAGTCTGGCTTACACTGAGATATCTAATTTTCAGACATAAAAACTTTTGTGAAATAAATCTTACCAAAGATGTTGAAGAACATAATAAATATATATATGAAAAAAATCTTCGGAAGGAATTGCCCAGTACTTCCCCGAATTTTAACATTTAGTCAAACTTCACAAATAGTTGTGACAGTAAAACATTCATGTCTCACACGTCAACAGATTGACATAATTCTTAAAAATCTTGGATGATGTAGTTTTGATATTCCTTCTTGATTGGCTTGAAATGGTTGTTCATGTCTGTTCAATTAGCATATCAATAAAATCAACAGTCAGAAGCATACAAAATAGCTAATTGCATCAGGGAATTCAGAAAAGACAGATTCAGATCCCAGACTTGTAAATCCTAAGGTCACAGTTGGTATGAAATGCTCTTTTCTTCTTCTTGTTTATTGTTGTGGCATATTCTTCAGGTGAAGGAAGTTTAAGTTTGGCCTCACTGAGATGTCCATCACCTCTGATGACTGAGGAAGGATATAGCTGAGCAGCAAGACTTAGTCTCAAAGTCAGCTGTCAAGTGATCCCTAGAATTGTGAAAAATTTAGCTTAAGCATATGAAATTTTTTTCCCATTCTATAATTCACTTTTTAATTTTATTATGGAGAGTAATGAAATAATAGATTTGTTCTAAGATGGAAGTGCTGTGATTTGTTTTCTCCTTAATAACAAGAGACATACTTATTATGACCCAGAATTAATTTCAACAATTATTTTATTGCCTGTACATAAACAAGAATGCTAAACCAAAATATTTGGAAATTCCTATCTAAGCGTCTAAATACATCTATCTCTTAGGAAGATTCTCATGACTGGAATATTAAACTCAGGAATGTTACTCCTAGCATTTGCAGGAGTGAGAGTGCACTTTGCCAAGGAAGGCTTTACTGTTCGGAGTCCATTAACACTATGTATGTCAGTAAATCCCCAAAACAGATGAGTTCCTGAAACAGTAGTTTATAGTATCTGAGCAAAATAAAACATGTAGCGCTTAGATCTGTGATGTACTATGAGACTCAATTTGTATATACAAAACACCTACAGAATTTCTAAGTTGCAGAAAACGTTTTCTTCCTCTGAAAGCCCTTTACCCAATATGGGAGAGCACTGTGGTAGATCTCACTTGACAGATAAAGTGTTTGGTAAAAGGAAAAGGACAGCTATAACAAAAGTGAGCATAATGAATTTTAAAACTACAAAATGTATTATTCGAGAGGAAAAAAGTATGAGCAGAAATGTATGAACAAAATTGGTAAATATTTAAGACATTTCAAAGCTAATCAATATCTAGAATTGTAAACTCTAGTGTAAAAATAAATAGTGAAAACATACAAGCAAAAAATCCATACTTCCTATGAAGTAAATGGAAATAAGTTATAAAATATAAATGACACCTCTTTCCCGCAATACAGAGCACTTCAGCATATACAGACAGAATAACAAGAGGGTTTTATAAATAAATAATAAACCAGAGGCTAGAAGAGGGTACAGGTAGTGAAAGGCATAAGAAAACACAATAAGAATTTGCCAGAACGATGTTACATTATTAAATTTAAAATAAATGTATAATTACTTATATTACAATAATTTAAACTCAGAATCATAGAATAGTTTGGGTTAGAAGGGACCTTTGAAGGTCATCTACTCCCAACTCCCCCGCAATAAGCAGGGACATCTTCAACTAGATCAAGTTGCTCAGAGTCCCATCCAGCCTGACCTTGAATGTTTCCAGGGATATGGCATCTACCACCTCTCTGGGCAACCTGTTCCATTGTTTCACCACCCTCATTGTAAAAAAATTATGGAGCAAACAGGGTACAGGGCAATCCAGCACTGGATACCTCTGGGACCACTCTATAGTCACTTTCCATATTAATATTTGTCAGCAAACCCTTATAGTATTAGTAATTCCTAAACATTTATGTTTGTTTGTTTCTAGCTGTTTTTTTTTCTTTCCAGCATGGAGTGGATGACATCAGTTGGGGAAACTTCTGGGTACGCAACACATTGAGAGTCACAACTTTTTTTCTTCAGTGCTTATACTATATGTTGCTGCCTATTCAAACAATTTGACAGGATGTGCTTCTAAGCATCAGTAACCACACAAAAATGGTTAATATCAGGTATCTTGAAATGTGACAGACAGCAGACAACATTGGCAAGTTTTCTCAGTAATGAGGAGGAACTGAGAAGATGCAATATAAAGCATGGAACATTTTTTTTTTTTTCAGGAGCTAGGAAAAACATTCATAATTTTAGAAAAGTAGGCACTCATTATTCATAAATTCAGAAGTAACATAACAAACACATTATATGAAAACAAAAAAAACCCCTACAAACAACTAGAGACAACACCAAAAAGAAGCTTAATTTCCTGATCAGGCCTTATTGAGAGTGTTTCTTAGGAATGCTTTTCATGACTGTGAAGCTTACAAGAAAAATACCGTTTCATAAATTGAAATCTATGATGCAATGACCTCAATTTCTTTCCTCCATTTTTTTTTCTCTCTATCTGTTCTATAGAAAGGTAGAAAACAGGGAGGACAACTCATAATAGAGAAGTCAGGACCTTAGGAAGATGCCTGCCTGACTTAGCTAGACAAAACTTTTCCTAGTGAAAACAGTCAGAGTGTTTAAAGGTTTTTTATTCTAAAATAAAAAAGTAATTTATTTTATTAGGACATTATATTATAAAAAATATTTTCTACAAATTGGACTTCACAAGATAGAGAACATAAGATTTGTTAAAAAATTAAATGTATACAGTTCATTACATTTAATTTACTGCTAGGATAATTTTTCTTTAATGCAGAAACCAAATTACTGTTAATAGAGCAGAGTTATGTTCCCCTCATTCCTAGCTGAGCTAAGCATAGAATGCTTTGTCTTTGTTGTCTTTCTGACAGTATCTCAAAAAAACATACTAGAATGACAAAGAAATTTGATCAGAAAATTGCTAATAATTTTTCTCTTGTTTGATCATGATTTCTTGTTATATAAATTCTATCTGCAATTTTCTACCTGTCAAGACTTGTCTGTCAATTAATAGGATGGAAAGTCCAATATTTGGTCAGATAAAGCAGTATGTATGTAAATAGAAAGACAAGGAAATAAGTTTAAAGGAGTTTTTCAGCATTGTTCCTAGTTAGGGAAAAGGCCTTACCTGTAAAATTTGGAGATTTAAAGTTTTCTTCTTGTATCTGGGAAGAATTAATACTTTGTTTCAGTCTTTGTTACTGTTTTACATATTAAAAACAATGAAAAATATAGATCTATATATGAGAATTTGATGATAAAGGCTTTATTTTTTTTCACTGGCTGTTCAGAAAAAAGGTTTGAACCTTTGTCTTCCATGTCTCATGTAAATTTCCTAATGCTAGAGTCCTTTCTGATGTCCACTGATACATAATTTAATAGAATTTGCTTGTTTTACAGTGTGACTATCGTGTTCTTCTGTAACACAGTCATGAAATGATAGATCCTTTAAAATGCAAAATAGACCTTGAATATAAAAGTTAAGCTCTGATCTTTCTGGTTCAAGCATTTTCACTGGCAATAAAGATTTCACATTTGGAACTGTAATAATTGCATTGATGATACATGAACCAAAAAAGAAACCCTGCTCTCAGTCACTTATATATTAGTTCGACAATGCCAATGGAAGCAAAAGAAAAGTAATGAAAATTCATTTTTGCCTCACAGAAAGCATATGAGATTTAAATTTAACAGAATGCAGTAATGTTGACTAAGAAGATTTCAATTTTACGAATATCCTTCTCTGTCCATAACTGGTCTTTAAAATATATCCAGAGGGAAATTCCATTATCTGTTCAAAAATAACAGCAGCAGTGTGAAAAGTTACACGGACAATCTCAAGGTCATACACTCTACCAAAAATTAACTTCACAGTTAAGCTTTCACAGATTTTCTAATAAAAATTTATAATGCTACAGCTAGCATTTACTTCATTCTTTTGACAGTATACCATATAGAGCAATATGAATGTTATTTTAAGATCCATCCCTTAGTAAGGTTCACAATCTGTTGAATTTTTATGAACTACTTTGTGTTTCCACATACATGGAAACCAACAATAAATAAACTTTTTCAAGCTCTGAATACTTTTCCTTTCCTGTTGGATATAAACCTCACAGCTTCTGATTGCATTTCCTAATTTCCTACAATACACGTTAACTAGGAAATCATTGATTTCACTCAGAAGCACCAAAATATGTTCTTCCTTAAGCACTGGAAGATGTTGTCACTTGTCCTTCAAACACCTTGTGACTAACCATTCATTTTCACAGAAGTTTCTCCTTTCCAGGTGAAAACTAAACTAAAATAAAATAAAATAAAAAAAAAAAAAACAAACAAAAAAACAACCCACAACTTTTTTCCAGTCTGAGTTTTTTATTTTTTCGTTCCCTCAATGATTTTCTGCTCTGAGATCACATATCAACAGATAATTTTCCCCAAATAAGAGTGTAGAAAGAGAAAAATAGACCCAGATATTAGGTTTAGGAAATCTTTGACGTGGTCTTTTTTTTTTCCCAACATAATGCAAACATAAATTTTTAAGCCATCTCTCTTACAAGAGAAAAAAAGAAAGTTAGTTTTTATTCCATAACTAACATTCTGAAGACAAACACATTCCTACTGAATGTCAGTACATTCTTAATGTTATTTTGGTTTTAGTGGAAGGTTATCTATAAGGAAGATTAATATCCTTTTTCCATTTCTCTTATGATTGATTACTTTCACTAGTAAAATATTTCCTTTTGATTGTTTATTTTTCACATTTCAGTTTTAGGCAACTATATCTTATTTTAAATTTGTCTCTTAAATTAAATTTATAACTCTTCATCTTTTAAATTAGATCTCCAAGGCCTGTGAAGACTACCACAAAGACAGTGAAACTAGATAAGCATATCCTTCCCACATGGTTTTTAAACCCTAAGATTAATTTGATCTGTTCTTTGAAATCTTTCCAACTCTTAAAATAATTTTATTTTCTTTTTGAGAATACTGATCAAAGCATGTTATTAATATTCCCACCAATAATACCTTCAAAGATGGTATCTTCATACTCTTATCTAAAACTCAGTTTTAAATATTTCCAAATTAATTTTGGTTGTTACACACAAAATATTGTTAATGTCTTTGATGGAATCAATGTAGAGGATAATTGTGTGTTCCACCCACCTTTACATCTCTAGTAATACAAGATGAACTCAATACACCAGGAAATAGGAATAAAGAAGTCACACCAATAAGTAAGTTATGCCCTAAAGATGGTTTATGGAGCATATCTATATTGATTGTTAATCCATTATTGGTTATTAATAATAATTAAAGAAAATCAATAAGCTTTTGACACAAAAGGATTTTTTTTGTGCTTATTTGCCTTCTGGAATGATTACAGTTGGGAATTTTGAATTTAGTCTTCTGCTTCTTTGTTTGAAACTTTTTCATAATGACAAATATAATAATTATTATGTTTTATCTTGTATTGTCTTGAAGCAAAACATTTCTGAATTAAAATGAATGAAGCTGAATGAAAACATTTTAGCTTATATTAATTGAACATTAATATGAGTTTCTCTGAGTTGATACTGTGACTGAAAGAAATTATCACCTAGGGTATACAAGCCTCCATTGTCTTTCATAGGAAGGACTCCTCATTCAGGCATCAAGTATAAAACACTGTATGTTGCATTCTGCTTGAATTTTTAGGGCTTCTTTTGAAAAAAAAAAAAATAAATAGCTGTCATGCATAATCAGGAGCGTAGTCAATTCTTTGACCTTAAACTCGATGAATTCAGTAGCTGAACTACGAGACTCATGGAGTACTAGAGCAATTAACGTGAACAGATTTATACAGGAGAGGCTAAACAAATTAATTTTGTCTTGCTTTGATGGATCAAATGAATTATCTTGATATTCTATGAAAGTGTAGGATATTTTATTGTCATTCTCACCACTTTGAGTGTTCATTAATGTGTGGGTTTTTTGCTTTCATATGCATTCTTCATGCCTCATTTATCTGTAATAACTTCATAAGATGTTCTTCTCCCCTCTTTCTTATTTCCAGATAATGTTTTGGACCAGTCTGTGGCTGAGGTGGGTTGGAAAAGGTATTAAGATTGTCACTGTGGAATATCAGGACAAATCTATCAACATTTCAGAAAAAAAAAAAAAAATCTATAGAGACTTAGATGGAAAGTAATAGCATCTTTTTTATTATTTTTTAATCTTTCTCTATAAAATCCAAGTGAATATGCCATAAATATCTTTTTCTTTATGATGAGCAATAGGGTATGCCTTTTTTTCATCTTGATATTTCCTAGAAAGCTATTCAGTAACACTTTTACATCCATACTAAAATGGCCTTTAAAAATTAAGGATTTAAAGATAGTCATTAAGGGGAAAAATAAAAAAAAAAGCATACTGTGATAAAATATGGCATTTTATAAGAAACTGGGAAAATCCTGATATTACATTTTGGGTTTTGTGTAGCATATTATTTTAGTATGCTAAACTAGCTTGGGAGTGTTCGAATTCATAGATGGCAGTTTATTAATTATCTTTAAGTAGTCTATTAATAAAAAAAAATGAAGTTCTTTTAGTCATATTAGAAAGATCCTTTGTCAGCTTTTTATTCTACTTTAATTACTCTTCAGAATATTTGAGTTTTCAAGGGGAACTTATCACTATAGTTTCTACGAGGGAGAATCATATTTCATCAGTCTAGATAATCAATCTAGAATTCCTAGAACCGGTCAACAAAATACTAGTAAAGGCAAAACAGGCAACATAATTTATGTAGACTTCCAAAATGCTTTTGATGTGCCACACAAAAAACTATTTCAGAAGTGAATAATCATAGATGAAGGTTACAAAATTTTCTCACATGTTAAGAACAATATAGAATACCTAAAGCAAAAAAAAAAAAGAAAAAAGATGACAATTTTTCAGTATAACAAAAGATTAATAATAAGCTATTTTGAGAATATATACTTTTTCATGTAGTTACCTATTTGTCTGTAGGTTGTTTGGTTGGACTCGATGATCTTAAAGGTCCTTTCCAACCATGAAGATTTTATGATTTTATGATTTTCATTAATAATCTAGAAAATAAGTTAATGGTGAGGCAAGAAAAGTTTTTTTAAATTGATCAATTCTAGACAAATTGAAAAAGTTCAAAAGGTCAAGGAGGCATTAGTGTAAAATATTGTGTTTTGAAGGAAATACTAGAATTATTAATATGTTTTCCAGATAAATATATTAGGATATGTAAAAATATATTAACATATTTTATTAGAATTAATATTTATTTATATCTGGAATGTGTCTTTCCTCAGGCTTGATTCACAGAAATGAAGAGGCAATCAATTTTAACAGCAAATTAAAAATTAGTTACAAGTAGTGACTTTCAAAAAATGAAATAATTTTTAAATTGCTATGAGGTATATTTCAAAGACTTATCCAACTTCAGTGATAATTTTTGTATGGCTACTAAAGCTTAATTTTAACCGATACTTTGTGTTAGCATGGATTCCAAGTGAATGCCTTGTTTACTGCCAGTGACTGCTGTTTGGTTCGCTGTGCACAGCCATTACGTTGCTTGCAAGCGAGAGTCTTTTGAAAGTAAATGTAATCACATTCCAGGGGCATTTCAAATGTCCTTAATGGAGATGTAAGAGTGTGAACCAGTGACTGTCCCTCTGGACAGCCTTGAATCAGTTGCAAGATGAGCACATTCAATACAAATGACCAGATTAAATGTAATGTAGAGTAAAAACATTGAACTGCAGATTGTAGCTATATAGAAGATATTGTTAGAAACTGTTTTCATGCATTAATGTTTTTCTGTTAAGATTAACTCCTTTCCACTTTCCAGAATAAAAAAAAAATGTAAACAACATGAGTTTTAATATTCAATGCTGTTTTCACTTTTGCTTCACAGATGTAGGAAAAGTTTTAAGACAAGTTATATTCAGAACTACATATCTAGAGAGATAAATTGCGAAAATGTATTTATTTATTTATTTATTTATTTATTATTAGTTAATTTAATTATTAATTCCGTGGTATTTGTTTTTCCCAATACTGACTGCTACAAGTGATACGACACTTAAGTTCTCCTTTGCTTGAATTCCATAGAAATTGTTTCATTCCGTGTTTGCATTGGGCAAGAGCACCCACATAAAGGATTACAACAGTCAGCTGGTTCATAGTATCTTTTAAAACTGTGTTAATCTTCTGTGTAAAATATCAGATTAGATCAACCATAAATTCATTCTTTCCTGAGGGTGTTTGCATTCTCAGATATTCTGGTGTACAGGCACGGTGCAAAAAATTAGTGCTATTTCCAAGCTTAATGAAACTTTGCATATTTGCATCCAGTTTGTGCATTTTGGTATGCTTATTTTCTTTCATATAAATTTTTGCATCATCATCCTGCAGCTTCCTTCACTAATGAATAAAATCTCAGGAGACAGTACTCATATACTGAAGTACTCAGCAGTTCATATTTATTCTGACAGGTTATGAAGTAAAAAGCCCTGTGTAACACTATTTGTAATCCTGAAGAAGAAAATTACATGGTGAAATTTTTCAAATGCTTCTTCATGTTGGACAGATCTTATCCCTTATCAATTTTTTTGGTATGCTTCATAATGGCAACAGCAACTGGTATAAATAATTTCATTTTTTTAAGAGTGAGAGTGTTTATAATTAACAGACATTAAAATCAATAAAAAGGAGAACACGTATTACCCTACAGCCCTTGAACCTTTTCCCTAACAGTTGAATGTTTGCAATAGTTGAGTTCCCACATTTGTTTGTGTAGTTCTGGGCTTAAGGTTTTGGCCACTCCAGTTCTGATGGTAATGGTACTTTACTGATATTTATGAAGAAGTATACTGGGAAGAAACATTAAATCAACTGGAACATATGAAAGTAAACTTTTACCATCACCAGTTAAATGACAAAAACTGACCTCCTGACAGACCAAGCTGGAGTTGTGTTCAGATTGAAAATCTAATCAAATCAACAGCTGGCTTTGCTAATGTATCATAATACTTTTTGAATTATAGTTTAAAATTAGTTTAGATAAATTAAATTAAATACATGGCATTTCGTTAAGTTCAGCTCACCAAAAAACACCCGTAAAATTGTCATAAAACTCTGTATTTCTGCTCAGCAAAAAAACAAGCAGAGATTAAGTTAATGCTCCTGTATTGCCAATATCAAAGCAATGTATTTCTATATAGATTCAGAATAGAACAGGGAAGATCACTTGTCTCACCATACAGTGGATAACAAAGGTAACAGGGATAAAAAAGTATACTAATTCTATCCCATAAAAGTTCAAGTGAGACTGCTTATTGTTATCTTATCATACCTTATCATATCATTTCACAGAATCACAAAATGGTTCGGGTTGGAAGGGACCTTAAAGATCATCTATCTCTAACCCCTCTTGCCATAGGCAGGGACACCTCCCACTAGACCAGGCTGCTCAAAGCCCCATCCAGCCTGGCCTTGAACACTTCCAGGGATGGGACATCTACAGCATCCCTGCGCAACCTGTTCCAGTGCCTCATCACCCTCACAGTAAAGAATTTCTTCTTGATATCCAATCTAAATCTACCCTCTTTCAGTTTGAGACCGTTATGCTGTGTCCTATCGTAACACTCCCTGATAAAGAGTCCCTCCTCATCCTTCCTGTAGGCCCCCTTCAGGTACTGGAAGGCCGCTATAAGGTCTCCTTTGAGCCTTCTCTTCTGCAGGCTGAACAACGCCAACTCTCTCAGCCTGTCCTCATAGCAGAGGTGCTCCAGCCCTCTGATTGTCTTCATGGCCCTCTGCTGGACCCATTCCAACAGGTCCATGTCCTTCGTGTGTTGAGGACTCCAGAGCTGGACGCAGTACTCCAGGTGGGGTCTCACGAGAAGAGAGCAGAGGGGCAGAATCACCTCCCTCGACCTGCTGGCCACACTTCTTTTGATACATCCCAGGATGCAGTTGGCTTTCTGGGCTGCAAGCGTGCATTGAGTCCACCAGCACCCCAAGTCCTTCTCCTCAGGGCTGCTCTCAAGCCATTCTCTATCCAACCTGTAGTTATGCCTGGGATCGCCATGACCCAGGTGCAGGACCTTGCACTTCATGTTGGAACTTCATGAGGTTTGCACAGGCCCACCTCTCAAGCCTTCCAAGATCCGTCTGGATGGCATCCCTTCCCTCCAGTGTGTCGACCGTGCCACACACACGCATTTTCCAAGTCTACACTTAGTTAAAATGATTGAATATTTAATTCTTAGGGATTCTTCAAGAAACTCCTTTACCTTTATATTAAGCATATATCATAACTTATCCATTATTATTATAACAAATCAACCTTACAAGTGATTTCTCAAAATGCCTGGCAACAAAACAGGTCTAATATGCTGTTGCTATGTTGCATAGCAAATATTATGTTCTTCAATTAGAGGATTAAAATTTTATCTTAGTAAGATGCTATATCTGTCATTCATTACTTACCACAAATCTCCCTCTATACCTCACTGATAAATGGAAAGAAATCTTAATGTAGTCAACTGTTTGAAACAGTAGCATTCAAAATGTTTTTTATAATAAGATGGAGGGACTGTTCCCTAACACATAACAGGATCCAAATTATATTAAGGTTTTGATTGCAGGAAGGAAGAGGAATGTTCTGAGAAGAGACACAGATTTTAATGAGAAACAAAGCTTCTTTCTTCCAGGATAGAGAAAAAGCAGATTTTTCAAACCCACTTTGAAATGTTCACCCCTCAGAGAACTAATGTATTTATAAAGAATCCCAAAGAAAAAGTCCCTTTTATCCCAGTTTCAGAAGTATCTTAAACATGACTTGAAAAGCACCAAGAGCAAGATATTTCATTGAAAGTAAAAGTTATTGCTTCCTTGGATCCAAATGACAGGTTCATACAAGGTCAGTATACTGAAAGAATTCACTCATTGCAGGATACTGCTTACTACTATATTAAGCCATTTTGTGCCACTATAAAGCAGTTAATTATTCTTCCATGGGAATAAAAGGAATGAATTGGAAGAATTCCTGAATTTTTATGCAACATACACAGAGAGATGCATCCTCAAACATTTGAGCTGTGTCAGCAAAAGACACTTCTTCTAGAGGCAGAAAATTCCAAGCAGATGACAGAGAATGCTGCCAGTTCTAGTTATTGATCACCACAGAGGAAAAAAGAAATCATCATAAAGAGGACAAGCCCTATAAATTTAACTCAGAGCCAGGGTGATCCAGAAACTATATACTTTCTTTTTTATTGTTCTAACTGTGCTGACCAATTTTAATTATTCAGAAAAAATTGTACATGAACAATTTCTATGAGTCTTAGTTTCCCTGAACTAAATTAGAAAAGAGGAAAATTCATTTGCATCAGCACACTTCTGACTTTAATTTAACAGTTTCTGGTGCAAATACAGCCATTCCAGCCAGTAAATTAGCTTCATTGGGGACCCAACTTAAATGCCTCAATGTAAACGTGTGTAGCATGGTGAATAAACAAGAGGAAGTAGAGACAAGTGCATGCCTGCAGGGCTATAATCTTATTGGCATCACAGAGATGTGATGGGATGGCTCCTGTGACAGGAATGTTGGAATAGAAGGATACAGACTCCTTAGGAAGGACAGGCAGGGGAGACGAGGAAGGGGTGTTGCACTCTATGTCAATGACCAGCTGGAGTGCATGGAGCTCCACCTGGGGATGGATGAGGAGCTGACCAAGAATTTATGAGTCAGGATTAAAGGGAGGGCAGGGACAGGTGAAATACAATGGGGGTGCTACAGGCCACCCAACCAGGAAGACCAAGCAGATGAGACCCTCTATAGACAGATAGGAGCAGCCTCATGTTCATGAGCCCTGGTCCTCATGGGGAATTTCAACCACCCCAATATCTGTTGGAAGGACAACACAGCAGGGAATAAGCAATCCAGGAGGTTCCTGGAATGCTTCGATGATAACTTCCTTCTCCAAGTGATAGAGGAGCCAACAAAGAGAGGAGCCATGCTGGACCTTGTTCTCACCAACAATGAGGGGCTGGTGGGAAATGTGAAGCTCAAGGGCAGCCTTGGCTACAGTGACCATGAGATTATGGAGTTCAAGATCCTTAGGGCAGTGAGGAGGGAGCACAGTAAGCTCACTACCCTGGAGAGCAGGCTTGGCCTCTTAAGAGATCTGCTTGGCAGAGTACCATGGAATAAAGCCCTGGAGGGAAGAGGGGCCCGAGAAAGCTGGTCGATATTCAAGGATCACCTCCTCCAAGCTCAGAAGAGATGCATCTCAACAAAGAGGAAGTCAGGCAAAAATGCCAGGAGGCGAGCGTGGATGAACAAGGAGCTCCTGGACAGTCTCAAATAGAAAAAAGAAGTCTACAGAGGGTTGAAGCAAAGACAGGTAGTCTGTGAGGAATACAGAAAAATTGTCCGAGCAGCCAGGGATCAGGTTAAGAAAGCGAAATACCAGATAGAATTAAATCTGGCCAAGGGCAACTGCAGGTACATCAGTGATAAAAGGAAGACTATGGAAAATGTGGACCCTCTCTGGAAGGTAACGGGAGACCTGATCACGTGGAAAATTGAGAAGGCTGAGGTACTCAATGATTTTTTACCACGGTCTTCACTGGTATGTGCTCTAGCCACACTGATGAGGTCTCAGAAGGCAAGGACTGGAAGAATGAAGAACCGCCCACTGTAGGAGAAGATCAGGTTCGAGACCATCTAAGGAACCTGAAGGTGCACAAAACCATGGGACCTGATGAGATGCATCTGCGGGCCCTGAGGGACCTGGCAGATAAAGTTGCCAAGCCCCTATCCATCATATTTGAGAAGTTGTGGCAGTCTGGTGAAGTTCCTGCTGACAGAAAAAGGGGAAACATAACCCCCATTTTTAAAAAGGGAAAGAAGGAAGACCTGGGGAACCACAGGCCAGTCAGTCTCACATCTGTGCCTGGCAAGATCATGGAGCAGATCCTTCCAGAAACTCTGCTGAGGCACATGGAAAATAAGGAGGTGATTGGTGAGTGTCAACATGGCTTCACTAAAGGCAAATCGTGCCTGACAAATTTGGTGGCCTTCATTAGAGCATTGGTGGATAACAGATGAGCAACTGACATCATCTTCCTGGACTCTTCCACACAACATCCTTGTCTCTAAATTGGTGAGACATGGATTTGACGGATCACTCATTGGATAAGGAATTAGATGGATGGTTGCACTCAAAGAGTTGCAATCAAAAGCTCAATGTCTGGATGGAGACTAGTAATGAGTGGCATTCCTCAGAGGTCAGTATTAGGACTGGTGCTGTTTAATATCTTTGTTGGTAACATGGACGCTGGGGGTAAGTGCACCCTCAACAAGTTTACTGATGACACCAAGCTGTGTGGTACGGTCAACACACTGGAGGGAAGGGATGCCATCCAGAGGGACCTAGGCAGGCTTGAGAGGTGGGCCTGTTCAAATCTTGTGAAATTCAACTGGGCCAAGTGCGAAGTCCTGCACATGGGTCAGGACAATCTCATGCACAAATGCAGGCTGGGCAGAGAATTGAGTGAGAGCAGCCCTGAGCAGCAGGGTTTGGGGGTATGGGTTGATGAGAAGCTCAACACGAGCCAGCAATATGAGCCCACAGCCCACAAAGCCAACTGCATCCTGGGCTGCATCAAAAGAACCGCAGCCAGAGGTTGAGGGAGATGAGACTGCCCCTCTACTTCACTCTGGTGAGACCCCACCTGGAGTACTGTGTCCAGCTCTGGGGCCCCCAACGTAAGAAGGACACATGGACCATTTGGAGGGGGTCCAGAGGAGGGCCACAAGGATGTCTGGAGCAGCTCTCCTATGAAGAAAAACTGAGAGAGTTGGGGTTGTTCAGTCTGGAGAAGAGAAAGCTCCAGCGAGACCATATGGTGGGCTTCCAGTACTTAAAGGGGGCCTACAAGGAAGATGGGGAGTCACTCCTTATCAGGGAGTGTAACAATAGGACGAGGGGTAACAGTTTTAAACTGAAAGAGGATAGATTTAGATTAGATATTAGGGAGAAATTCTTTACTGTGAGGATGGTGAGGCACTGGAACAGGCTGCCTAGAGAAGGTGTGGATGCCCCATCCCTGGAAATGTTAAAGGCCAAGTTGGATGGGGCTTTGAGCAGCCTGGTGTACTGGGAGGTGTCCCTGCCCAGGGCAGGGGTGTTGAACTGGCTGATCTTTAAGGTCCCTTCCAACCCAAACCATTCTATGATTCTATGTATTCACTTTCTACTAAAATGAGCTAGGAATTATTTTCTTTGTTATTGATTTTAGATTCTATGGCTTAGCATTCCATGCTTTTCCTGCTTGATGCACCAGATCAGACCAGTGGATGCATATGCATCTATAGAACCTTGTATCTCTTTTGAGCTATTACTGTGGTTAGGATAATATAGTATTTTGCTTATTGAATGTGTTATTTTCTTTGGAGTGGTATTTAGAGATAGTGATGTGTGAACGTTAAGCTCTATCACAGGCATCTATGTTTTCCTGGACTAGTTAATTGTTGTAAAATATCTATTTCCCATGTGCTTGTGACCTCTTTGGAGACAAAATTTAACAGTATAGTTGCATGTATAGTTTAAAAAAAACAAAACAAAACAAAACAAAAAACAAAACCACAACACAACCCTCTCTCAAAAAACCTATAATGTCAGTGACCATGAATTCAAGAAAAAAAAGTGAGAATAAAAAGAAGAAGAAAAAAAAGTGAGAATACTGCCAGCATACTGTGATGAAGATACCTCCAGTAGGAAAAGTTTAATTTAGAAGCTGCCATTTTAAAGGTGCTATAACCAGTAACATTCCCTGAAGGTTTCTTCAGCTATTGAAAGCATGTCTTGATGATATGTTGATTTCCTTCCAGCATTTCATAAATACTGTATTTTTAAGCTATGTGAAAAGGCAGCAGGAGCTTTTCTGTACTGCTTGTAGTACGGATGACTTCCTGTATTATCTTTCAAAGACACCAAGGCAGAAAGTTTTTATCAAGCAGAGAGATATGTCATTCAAACAGCTTTGAATTACTCAGGGATTGGATCCTACTCTATATAACAGCAACTGGAATAAGACTTAGAAGCAATTTTGTCCAATTTTGGTCCAATTTTGTTCAGTATATTCATTAATGACCTGGACGAAGGGACAGAGTGTATCCTCAGCAAGTTCGCTGATGATACCAAACTGGGAGGGGTGGCTGACACCCCAGAGGGCCGTGCTGCGATCCAGCGTGACCTGGACAGGCTGGAGAGCTGGGAAGAGAAGAACCTAATGGGGTTCAACAAAAGCAAGTGCAAGGTCCTGCACCTGGGGAGGAAGAATGCTAAGCACCAGTATAGGTTAGGGGTGGACCTGCTGGGAAGTAGTTCCGAGGAGAAGGATCTGGGGGTCCTGGTGGACAGTAGATTATCCATGAGCCAGCAATGTGCCCTTGTTGCCAAAAAGGCCAATGGAATCCTGGGCTGCATAGGGAAGAGTGTGGCCAGCCGGTCAAGGGAGGTCATTCTCCCCCTCTACTGGCACTGGTGAGGCCACAACTGGAATACTGTGTCCAGTTTTGGGCTCCCCAGTTCAAGAGGGACAGGGAACTGCTGGAGCGAGTCCAGCGAAGGGCAACTAGGATGATTGAGGGACTGGAGCACCTCCCTTATGAGGAAAGGCTGAGAGAGCTGGGACTCTTTAGCCTGGAGAAGAGAAGGCTGAGGGGAGACCTTATTAATGTTTACAAGTATCTAAAGGGTGGGTTTAAGGAGGATGGAGCCAGGCTCTTTTCAATGGTTCCCAGTGACAGGACGAGGGGCAATGGGCACAAGTTAGAACATAGGAAGTTCCGTTCAAACACGCGGAAAAACTTCTTTACGGTGAGGGTGACAGAGCACTGGAACAGGCTGCCCAGGGCGGTTGTGGAGTCCCCTTCTCTGGAGATTTTCAAGACCCGCCTGGATGCAGTCCTGAGGGATGTGCTCTAGGCAATCCTGCTTTAGCAGGGGAGTTGGACTAGATGATCTCTAGAGGTCCCTTCCAACTCTGAAAAATTCTGTGATTCCGTGAAGCAGGCCAATGTGTCATGCGTGCCTGTGGACTTCCACCATACACAGCAGCAATAGCGCTGGCATGATGGAGTCAGAGCTATTTTGATATTGGAGGTCTCTGACATCCATACAGTTAAAGACTGTCACTTTTGCTCAAATTCAGGCTTTTGACTAGAAAACAAGTCAGACATAGTATATTGCTTTCCAAATATATATACATAAATTGCCAATTTTATTTTCCAAGAGTACCAGGCATTTTAAAGGTCTTCAAATATTTCTGCTTGATAGAGTTATCACATTTTCATAAGCATATAGATTCAATCACCAACTACAAAATGTTCTTATCTTAATTGCTTGCTAGTGTATCTGTCAGTACAATAAAAGCATAATAATATTGTGATATGTAAAGAACACAAGAAAAAAAAATACAGAGCACAGTTCCTAATTTTGCAGGAACTGTTATACAGACAATAAAGCAGAAAAGTATTATGAGCCATTATCATAATGCTACAAACCTCACTTTTAACACATACCTGTGTCAGACTTTTAATTCAACCCTATTTCCCAAAGTTTAGGATGTGACTCATTTTCAAGGGTCTGCACCCGCAATCCCTATTCTTATTTTGTGGTATGAATGCATGCAAAAAGCATGCTGATCTGCAATGTCTTTCTTCGGCTCACCAATACATTCAAGCTGGTACACTTAGAGGTTTTGCAGAAATTAGGTTACTGCATATCCAGCCTTCCTGTGTTTGCTTTGATTATGTTTTAAAATAGAAGTCTTGTACTTTCAAATATAGGAAAAATTGCGGCAGCAAAGAATCTGATTCGTCAAGATCTGTTTTATTAGAAGTGGGAGAAGTAAAGTGTTTTTTATGAATTTACTTCAAAGCTACAGAGTTTACAGAGCTTTACACTCTGTATACTATGCCAAATCTTAATATTCTGTCCTCTTTAGCTAAATGTGTTCTGCCCCATGTAAAATCTTCCATATAAACTAGCTTCGAGAAATAATTGTATGAAGTGCTCCCTCTTGCCCCTTCCAAAAGAAATGTCTAGTATTCATGGACACTTGATTGTCAGTCTTTCTCCTTATTTTTATTTCATAGAATATTTTTATTCTTTCCAACATGAGTTTCCATTGCATTTGTGATTCGCTTGCTTCCTATAGACCTTCAGAAAATACTTCCTCTATACATCCAATGCACTTTCCCAACAAATATCTAAATACGCTAAATATTTCACCCTGATATTTGAGGTGATAATCCGAATAGTAACACTAGTAAAATCTGTAATAATAACTTTTACAGCAATATAAAAATATCAGCGATTTCCGTCTTTATAGAACTAGAAGTAGGGAAAAGTCATTATGTCTATTTAAAATAAACATTATGTGAAAGATGTATTTTCTGATTCAGAGAAATATTTTTAAGCTTCAGAGACAGATTTTGTCCTACTGGAGTGCTTAGTGTAACCCACTTTTTAGTTTTGACTAATAATCTCTCTTTATAGATGTCTCTATCAGGTAGAAGCCACTGTTTAGCTAGGTATCTATCAATACTAATTTCTCTAATTAAATTTTCCACAATATTAATTTAACTGTTGAATAAAATAAGACTTATTTTTAGTCATTTTTAAATCCAGAGGTGTGAGATAAAATTCAAGTTGACATGTCTGGCTGTTTAGCGGTTAAACGTGTTAGCACTGAGATGACAGTGAAGACTACCAGTCTGCTAGTATCAGCTAGTATACTTTTAGACTATCAGCTTAGTCTTGAAATTAGGACTTCCATGTTTAAGGGAGTTTAGTCAAAGGAAAATTCTTCAACACTTCGCTTCCATATTCCTCAATTTTTAAATCACTTCAGTTTAAAAAAATGGCAACAATTATAATCACTTATCCATTTACTTCTGCGGATCTCTATTCTCTGTAGACATGGTAAACCTGCTGCCTCGATGATGATGTTGGTATTTTTTAATGGTCTCTGCAAGGTACAGAATATCTGTACATGTAAATGTGAACATGCCATTCTCTCAAAAGAACCTGAACTGTTAGAAGAGATGTAGACACCAGCAATAACATGTGAATGTATGCCTTATATATATAAATGCACAACACATTTATATACCCATTTAGGTACATAAATCAACACTTATATTAGTAAAATAAATATGTCTGTGACTATTGTGTGGCTGGCATAACAAACATCCATACTATGAAGCGCCATTATTCTCCAAAACAAGGTACAGCTTGCAGACGGTACATTAGAAATGATACCTGACCTGTGCCAGCTCCCATATCATATCCGAGAACTGCTTGGGTAAATACTGCCTGGCCATAGCTGTGCCCAGGGATCATTTTAAAGGCTTAATGTTATAGAGGAGTGAGATCCAGTGCACAAGAATATTTGCAGGCAGTGTCTAATTTGCTGGCATAGATACAGCCTAGCTGAACCAGCATTTGCACAGGGGGTACCTAAATCCTTACTATAAGCAATGGAGAGTAAGCAGGTTGTTCTGAAGATGCTGGAGAGGCAGAATCTGCCTTCCTAAATTAGGCATTAAAATCAGATGGACTAGCTCTATCTAACCATCTAACAACTCATGGAATCTATATTATAAATCGTGACAAAATAAAGTAACGAACGAATAGCTACTTATGTGTAAGAAGTTGAAAACTAAACAGCAAACCACAAAATATTGATAAAAATAAAAGGTTTAATAATACAAATAGGATACTACAGTAATTAAATCAAAAAGTGAAAAGCCATGGAAAGACACGTGAAACTCCCTGATTATAAAAAAGCATAAACAGAGCCTATTAAAGTTAATCCACAGGGTTAGCTGACAGTATGGCTCTGGTTCATCAATACATTCTGTTAATACTGTGGTATTTTAACTGAACCAAAAGTTTACATAAAAACGTGGTAATGTCAGTATATTTTCAATAACTAAAGCAGTTTTTTGGAGAATGTTAGTTCATACATTACTTTTAATTTATACCTCTAATAGAAATAATGAATAAGAAACTGGAAACAAACTCCCCACTCTGTGGAAACATGGTTTTATACATACTATTGTTCAGTCTCATGTCCTCAAAATCTTATCTTTGTTTGAGATGTCACAAATTTTGTTCTGCTTGAGTCAGGCAGCAACTGCAAAGGCTTATTTAATGCTGAAATGAAGTATAACAAAGCATTCAATTTCACAACCGGATGCTTTTATGCACATGCTTCAGACATCATAACCCTGTAGCCCAGTCTTAAAATGACAATACTTCTTCTGTTACGTTCTTTTTTTTTTTTCTTTTTTCATATGGAACACCGATTTCCTGAAATGGTATGTTTATTTCAAACAGTTGTAATACATAATGTGTTTTGAACTTGAGTTTTCTTTGATAGCTAACTTGGAGATTTTTATTGCCAAGATTATAAATTGATCTTTACTAAAACTATGGATCCTGTTGATAAAGTGTATTTAATATAATATAGACATGATATATGTTCTGGTTTTGTGACTCATCATCTGAAAATTTTTCATTTTTTTCAATATTAAAATTTTGTATTCATATTATTTTTTCATTGAGGCTTGGGGTTTCTTTTTCTTGTTTGTTTTGTTTTTCATCTATTATGCTTTTTTTTTTTTTTTTGGTGAGGAACTTTCAGCTTATACTTTTTTGGTGCAAGTCAACCAGAAAGAAATACTGTAAAAATAGAATATATGCAGTGGCTTTCAAAAGGACACTCAGCTCTTAGTAATATAGAAATGTTAAGGGGTCTTCAGTGTTAGACTTTAAAATTCATGTCACTTGTTACAAAAAGATGAAAAGTTAAATCTTACATTTGCCAAAAAAACGAATCTTAATCTTAAATTTACAAACACACATATTTTACCAGAGCATGTGGGAAGGAAAAAAGACTAAAAGTAGGAATCACCTCATCTAACTCGAGCATCTAGAAAATAAGTATTTAGGCAAACCTCAAATTCTATTAATTGTCTATAATCAGTGCAGCTGTATACTTGGGACAATTCATGTCATTTATCTACTTTAAAACTGAATGAATCACTAACTGGAAATGTCTTCTACTATCTTGAAAAGGAGCTTTGATACGACTCTGACTCCATACCTGAGTCCAAATGTGCCTGAAACTTCACTTGGAGTTATCAGATTTGTAAAATTAATACAAATCAGGACTTCAATTTTCATTTTGCAGATGTATGAAATACAAAATACCTTCTGATTTCAGAGTAAGTACTCTTTAATTGCATTTTATATTTATTTATTTATTTATTTATTTATTTATTTTCAGAGAAGCTTGGATAGTGGGAAGGAAAAGAAAAAAGTATTTTTGGACTCCCAGTTTTATGATTCAAATTTTGTAGCTAACCCAGTTTATAGGTTTTTTTATGCGAGTGTGTGTCTTATGAGCAGTTGCCTTGAATGGGTATACGCTCCATGACAGGTAGGCACAGATTCCCAGCCATTATGTCCCAGTCTGCATCCAGTATACATACTTTATGGCACAGCCTGTAACATGGTCAGATTAGTTATGCACATTTAACCTACAAGGATATTAAACCGGTTTTAATTGCACCCCAGGCAGATTTTTAACCTTGTCCAGTACACAGCTGTAGTCCTTATTCTTTAGTTTCCTTTAAAAACAACTGTAGTTATTTCAGCCAAAAAGGAAAAAAAGGAAAGGGAGGAAGACAGAGTGATACAAACAAGTTTTCTATTCCATACAATTCCTGTCTGTTGGAGATAGAGGGTTCATGTAACAGACCAGACTCTTTTATTTAACTTTTTTGCTCCTACACAATGTGTGTGATTGAATTATGGATATTTTCTTAATGCATACTTGGTGTAGAAGAGCTTAGGAAATATACAGCAATAATTTAATAAACAGAATATATTTAGCTGGAGTAGATTAAAGCTTTGTTATGTCCAAAGGCAAGAAAATCTGCAAAGTTGATCATTTAATGCAGGAGAAATCTATAGTAAAACCTGTGAAAATAATTTTGTAATTGTGAATGTAGTGTATTGAAACATCCATTTTTTATTTTTATTTGACTTGCCCCATTGTAAACACAGGCTCAAATGCACTGAGAAAACAATAAACTGGAACAAATAAAATGAAAAAACCCTCACATAGCTGTGGTATAAGGTCTAGTCTCTCATAATCTACAGTTCTAACAATCATTGCACACTTACAAACTTCACAAAAAATATTGTAGCAATATTTTTCTTCACTCAGAAGATAGTTTCTCTTAATTACTAATTTTCACAAGGGATAACAAATTTTAAACGGCATTTTCATATGCTGCAAATTCTGGTAGGTAAAACAGATTTTTGACTGTCACAGAATACAGGAATATAAATTCGCATTTGGCTTTATTTTTTCACCCAGTAACTCACTCCACTGTTTCCACTGAGTAAATGGGGTGTCAGTCAGGAAAAGTGACTCATTTAAGGGAATGTAAGCTCACACATAGACAGTATAGTGTCTGCAAATGCTGTTGTATATTCCAACCAATTTAGTACCTAGCATTTAAAGTAGCAACATTTCATCGAAGTACTTTAATAGCAACTTTGTTAACTACCCACAACTGTCACAAATATTTTCAATCAACATTTTATTTCATGAAGCCAAGCTGTGTAAAACTTCCATTACAGAAAGCAAGCCCTTGCAAAATAAGATTGTGTCATGTTTCATTTGTGAATACAAAACTCATCTCAGTTCTCTGGCAACATCCAGAGCACAGGAAAGATTTTGGTAATGTGTAACTGTCCCTTCTGGTGAATTTATTTCCTTTTTTCCAAGGTCTTGAAAATAAAACAACAGTGCCCATCAAGTTGGCTGTTATTTTCTAGCTTATCATATGTTTTTGGCAAATATATTTTACTTCCTTTCTAAAGCTTTCAGTGGTAAGGTAGGGCTGCATCTAAATAAGGGTGAAAGGGGCACACAGTTGCCAAAACTGTCTAGCCATCCAGGAGAAATGTGTCCAAACCCTTCTATTTTTGAAAGATTGCTTTCTGGCTCCATTATCTGCTTGTGCTTAATGAACTTTTCCCAGGTTGTTTTTTTTTTTTTTTTTTTTTTTTTTTTGGGAAGAAAAAAAGATGAAAAAAGGAAAGGCTGTGAATTTCCTGCCAAGCAAAGAAATCCTTATATAAACCATAGCAGCATTTGGAGAAGGACTTTTTCTCGTTTGTTTCTTTAGAGAGGGACTGGAGACAACCTCTGGAGAACCTACTAAAGAAATACAATTAGGAAAAATATTCAGTAGGTGCCCAAAGAAATAATGACTTGCCATCCACTTCCACAATAGTCAGAAATCTTTTTCTAGGTAAATAATTTGTCCCACGTGCTCTCTTTTAAGTGGTAATTATCTTTGGGTGGAATAAATGAGGATAAGACAAGCTTGTCAGTTTTTTGTTGTTGTTGCTTGTTTGGTTTTTTTATTACTGACTTGCTCTGACTTCTATGCCTGCCCACAGAGTCTGTTGTTTACAGTTTTCAAAGCCTTTAAATTTTTATTCTAAGTTGTATGTGTAAGCCACACAAAGTGAGGGTTTTGGCACAGCTTTCAAAGTACATCCAGCTTTTTTGCCTAATACTTTGAGAATGAAAAACACTCTGTTTCATTTTCCTTCCAGTGCATTCCTTTTTATTTGAAAAAAATACCATCAATTACAAAGAGATAAGGAATGATGTTTTCAACTGATAAACCTCAGTAATAATAGTGATTAGAACATGAAAAAGACTGAGAAAGGCTAGGATGGATGAGGAGAAATGTTTTGTAAAAAGACCTACGACAGTATCTGTGGAATTTTTCAAAAGGAAGATAGTTTATCTACATCAAGGCTTGAGGAGTGGGACAGAGTACCTTGTACACAGTGCTTGAAAAGCATTTCTGAATACTGGTTGAACTTATGCCACTGGTAAAGCAGTCTGTAGGAACCATTACAGAGGCACAGGTGTGCCTTAACTATGTCTTCTTTACTTTTTCTCTGCCCCTTTTGACTTTTGATCTAAACTCTCTTGCTCCCGAGAAAAACTAAAAAATTATCTGAAGTTAGAAAGGATTATTATGTTCCCCATTTGACTCTACTTTCATAAAATCACAGAATCATAGAATATCACGTTGAAAGGGACCTCAAGGATCACCTGGTCCAAACTTTCTTGGCAAAAACACAGTCTAGACAAGATGGCCTAGCACCCTGTCCAGATGAATTTTAAAAGTCTCCAGTGATGGGGAATCCACCACTTCCCTGGGGAGATTATTCCAATGGACGACTGTTCTCATTGTGAAAAATTTTCCTCTTTTGTCCAATTGGAAACTCCCAAGGAGTAACTTGTACCCATTGCCCCTTGTCTTTTCCATGTGACTCCTTGTAAAAAGGGAGTCTCCCTCTTCTTTGTAACCATCCTTTAAACACTGGAACATGGTCTCCCCTAAGCTTTCTTTTCTCAAGACTGAACAAAGCCAATTCTCTCAGCCTTTCCTCATATGATAAGCTTCCCAGTCCTTTGATCATCTTGGTGGCCCTTTTCTGGGCCCTCTCCAGCCCGTCCACATCTTTTTTCCATAGCAGGGACCAAAACTGAAGACGGTATTCCAGGTGTGGCTTGACAAGCAATGAGTAGAGTGGGATAATGACTTCTTTATCTCTGCTGTGATGCCCATGTTGATGCAACCCAGCATCCTGGTGGCTTTCTTTACCTCAGCAGCACACTCTGCACTCATATTGAGCTTGTTGTCCACCAGGACGCCCAGGTCCCTTTCCACAGAGCTCCTCCCCAGCTGGGTAGATCCCAGCCTGTGCTGCACTCCAGGATTATGTTTTCCCAGGTGCAAGACTTTACACTTGTCCTTGTTGAACTATATAAGGGTCTTGTTAGCCCACTCTTCCAGCCTATTCAGGTCTTCGTGCAGGGTGGCGCTCCCTTCCAAAGTGTCCACTTCCCCACTCAGTTTGGTGTCATCAGCAAAATTCATCAGGGTACAGTTGATCCCATCATCCAGATCACTTATGAAGATACTAAACATCATTGGGCCCAACATCAATCCCTGGGGGATCCCACTTGGGACGGGCTGCCAGTTTGACAAGGAGCTATTTACCACACCGTCTGGGTGTGGTCTGTCAGCCTGGTCCCCACCCACCACACAGACCACTTGTCTAGACCATAACACATCAGTTTCTCTAGGAGGAGGCTGTGGGGAACCATGTTGAAAGCCTTGAAGAAATCCAGGTAGACAATGTCCACCGCTTGCTTGTAGTTCTTAATGGGTATTGGTCTAGTTTTCCATCTCTGGTACACTTCTCTTTTGGTTTAGAGCAGACTCAGAAGCTTGTGGTTCAGCTAAGGGGGTCTCTTGTTTCACCTGCTTCCCTTAACTCTAAAAGGGATGAACTGTGTTCTTGAAAAACTCCTATCACTCGCTAACTCCTTTATCCTCCATGGAAGCTTTCCATGGAATACCTCCCAATTGAGCTGTGAGTAAGCTGAAGTTTGCTCTTCTAAAATCTAAAAACTAAGCTTCAGCATGCTCAGAAGGATCCCACAGTCCACAATATTGTAATCACTGCAGCCAAGGCTATCACTAACCAAGATATTACAAAGCAGGTTATCTTGGTTTGTGAATAGAAAGTCCAGCAGCACCTGTTCCTGGTTGGCACACCTAATATTTGTATGAGGAAGCAATCCTCTACGTGTTCCAGGAACTTGATAGATGACATGTGAGCTGCTATATTGTTTTTTCAACAAATGTCTGGGTAGTTGAAGTCACCATAGGAACAAGTTTTTGTTGACCCGAAGCTGCTTAAGTGACCCAAATATTGTTTCATTGGCCTTTTTGTCTTGGTTTGGAGGTCAGTAGGAGATGCCTACTGTAAGATCCCCCTTGGAGACAACCCGTCTGATCTTGACCCAAAGGCATTTAATAGAGTTTCCACAATCGCCGTAGTTGACTTCTATACATTCAAGGTTCTCATTAACACAGAGCGTGATGACTCCTCCCCTTCTTCCCTGTCGGTCTTTACAAAACAACCTATAGCTATCCATCATGATCCTCCAGTCACGTGAGTTATCCCACCACGTTTCAGTTATTCCTATGATACCATATCTTTCTGACTTTTGAAGACAGTTAGAGGATTAGAATAAGTTAAGCTTTAGGCTTGTCATTATTTTTACTCAAGTTTGAAAACAATCAAGATCAAATTACCTTGGAGAGTTTCTCCTGCTCAGATGTAGACACCTGATTCAGTTAGCTGTCCATGCACGGACAAGTAAGGATTTCTGAGATCTCTAGACATACAGGGGCGGCAGAATAGTTGTTTTCTAGGATATGATTAGTGTCATTTTAAAGATGGAGGTGTCTAAAATAGGTCAGGTGAATCATGACCAAATAGCAGCTCTTTTTGTCCAAACAGTGTAACGGGTTATTGAGTTACTAACTCAGATCTCGATTTCTATGTTTTAAATATCTAGAGTTAGATAAGTCCTAATTTTCACGTCCAAAAAGATGGTGACTTTACTATCTATTGAGAGAAACAATTGTACCCATTTGCTAATCCTGCTTAAAATGTTGGTGTTTTTTTTTTTATAAAATAAATCCTATAAAAAATCAAAACTTTCTAAAAATTACATCTTAGTGATACTGGTTTTTGAGTGTGGTTTTGTTTTATTGTTTCGCCTCAAAGATTGATTTCAAAATGTCCACAGTGAACCATAACAAAATGTTGCGATCTTTTGAATTATTTTGGTTTTTTGTTTCCTCTGTAAGTACATATTGACTATATGGTATTTATTTTTATTCTTGTATCTAATTTTGTAGTAACTGGGAGAATAATCATAAAAGCTATCCATAGTGAAATTATGTGAACAAAGGTTACATAGAAATAATAATTTAGTAAAGTTTAATGACTTTTCTTATTTCTTATACAATAAATAGTTTTGTTTTCCTTTTTGTTTTCCTTTTGTTTTGTTTTTCAAACCCAGCAACAAAAAAAGAATTATATATATATAAATGGATGCAAATGGTGCCAGGTTGAATTTTTAATGAAAGAAATAATGATAGGGAAGGGGGGGTGAAATCAGTGAATCCAAGAGAGTTTGCTATAAAATTAGAGTTTTCTGCTACCAGTTTCTTAGAATTATAGAATCATAGAATCATTTAGGCTGGAAAAGACCCTTGGCATCATCGGGTCCAACCATCAACCCCACTCTACAAAGTTCTCCCCTACATCATATACCCTAACACCACATCTAAACGACTCTTAAACACATACAGGGATGGTGACTCCACCACCTCCCTGGGCAGCCTATTCCAGGGTCTGACCACCTTTCTGTGAAGAATTTTTTTCCTAATGTCCAGTCTAAACCTACCCTGCTGCAGCTTGAAGCCATTCCCTCTTGTTCTATTGCTAATTACCTGTGAGAAGAGACCAGCACCAACCTCTCTACAATGTCCTTTCAAGTAGCTGTAGAGAGTGATGAGGTCTCCCCTCAGCCTCCTCTTCCTCAAACTAAACAGTCCCACCTCCTTCAATCGCTCCTCATAAGGTTTATTCTCCAGGCCCTTCACCAGCTTCGTTGCCCTCCTCTGCACTCGCTCCAGCACCTCGATATCTCTCTCGTATTGAGGTGCCCAAAACTGGACACAGTACTCAAGGTGTGGCCTCACCAGTGCTGAGTACAGGGGGACAATCACCTCCCTCCTCCTGCTGGTCACACTATTTCTAATACAAGCCAGGATGCCATTGGCCCTCTTGGCCACCCGGGCACACTGCTGGCTCATGTTCAGCCGCTTGTCAATTAGAACCCCCAGGTCCTTTTCTGCCAGGCAGCTCTCCAGCCACACTTCCCCAAGCCTGTAGCATGGGGTGGTTGTGGCCCAAGTGCAGGACCCGGCACTTGGCCTTGTTGAAGCACATTCCATTAGCATTGGCCCATTGATCCAATCTATCCAGGTCTCTCTGTAGAGCCTCCCTATCCTCATGTAGATCAACACTCACGCTTAACTTGGTGTCATCTGCAAACTTACTGATGATACATTCTATGTCCTTAGCGAGATCATCAATAAAGATGTTAAACAGAAATGGTCCCGACACTGAGCCCTGAGGAACGCCACTTGTGACTGGCTGCTAGCTGGATTTAACTCCACTGACCACCACTCTTTGGGACCGTCCAGCCAGCCAGCGCTTGATCCAGCAGATCGTATGCTCATCCAGGCCATGAGCCGCCATTTTTTTCCATGAGGATTCTGTGGGGGACAGCGTCAAATGCTTTTCAAAAGTCTAGGTAGCCAGTATCCACAGCCTTTCCCTCGTACAATAATCTGGTCATCTTGTCATAGAAGGAAATCAGGTTCGTCAGGCAGGACCTGCCTTTCATAAACCCATGCTGACTAGGCCTGATCCCCTGCTTGTCCGTTATATGGCTTGCAATGGCACTCAAGATGATCTGCTCCATGACCTTCCCTGCTACCGAGGTCAGACTGACAGGCCTATAGTTTCCTGGATCCTCCTTTCTGCCTTTCTTGTAGATGGATGCTACATTTGCTACGTTCCAGTCCATTGGGACCTCCCCAGTCAGCCATGACTTCAGGTAGATAATGGAAAGTGGCTTGGCGAGCACGTTTGCCAACTCTTTCAGCAGTCTTGGATGTAACCCATCCGGACCCATAGACTTGTGTGCATCCAAGCGGCGTAGCAGGTCACTGATCACTTCCTCTTTAATTGTGATGACCTCATTCAGCTTCCCCTCCCTGTCCCCTAGCTCATGAGGCTGGGTGCCCAGGGAACAGCTAGTTCCACAGCTAAAGACTGAGGCAAAGTAGGCGTTGAGCACCTCAGCCTTTTCCTTATCCTTTGTGACTATGTTTCCCTGCATCCAATAGGGGAGGGAGATTTTCCCTAATCTTCCTTTTGTTGTTAATGAATTTATGGAAAGAGTTTTGTTATCCTTAACGGCTGTAGCTAGGTTGAGCTGTAGCTGCGCTCTGGCTCTCCTAATTTTCTCCCTGCATAGCTTCGCTATATCCTTATAGTCTTCATGAGAGACCTGCCCCCTCTTCCAGAGGTCATAGACTCTCCTTTTGTTCTTGGGGTCCAACCAAAGGTCCCTATTTAGCCAGGCTGGTCTCCTTCCCCGCCTACTTGTTTTTTGACACATGGGGACAGCCTCCTCCTGTGCCTTTAAGACTTCTGTCTTGAAATATGTCCAGCCTTCCTGGGCTCCTATATCCTTCAGGGCAGCCTCCCAAGGGATTATGTCAAGCAGTTTTCTGAACAGGAAGATTTTTCCTTCAAGATTTTCTGAAATATGCTGACATAAAAGGGACCTGCTTTCCACCTCCTCTTTTGGAGGTGGAAATTGGTATTTCATTGTCAAAAATATTGCCAGTAACATTTCATTTATATAACAAAGGTATTTAAAGTCCCAGTGCACTACCGATATAGTGCATATGTAAAATCCCCAGAAATAATTCTCAGTAGCTTCTCTGGATTTACTAATTCCTTCTGAATCATTTATTTGTGTTGATTAAACCTAATCATGCAACCAGACAATGGATACAAGGACACCAGCAGGTACTACTTATGCATAGTCTTTTGTGGCACAATCAAGAATGAACATCTGGTAGGCCAAATGTGCAAGTCTGCTGTAAATATTATCAAACTCAGAGAGAATCCCAAGAGAAGCAGAAGAGATACCCACTAGGCTTTTCTAACCCAGTCCTTGAAAGAACTCATTAATTAGTGAGAATCTAATATCTTAAGCTGTTTCACACCAAAATCAACAGCAACACTGTAGATTTCCTTTAATTGTAGAGCTTTGTGTCTATCTGAAATTAGTTTATTGCTATTATGTATTCTAAAGAGATGAAGTTTCTCTGTTATTCCCGTAATTATCTCCAATTTCTTTAAAACTAACAAATAAAAGCAGAATTTAAAGGCACAGCACAAAGAACTAAATTACTGATGCATATACTGGGCCAAATATATCTTAAATATGCTGTAAAAACTCCAATATATTCAGTAAGACATGAATATCGTTATAAAATTTGTGCAGGAAAAATAAAATAAAATCATCCTTCCACTACCAGATCAAGTGTCCATAGAAATCTAAGTAGAAAAAGTTGAAATAGTCCTGGAAGCAGGATCCAAGCAAGATGCTTTTTCTCATTTAGAGCTAGGGAATCAGAGTAACTCTAGGGTTGGCCAATGACTTTTGTTATCTTACGCAAGGTGGGCTATCTGCGACTGAGATCACAATGTTACCTGTCCCTAAAATATGGCTCAGGGTTAACAGTACAAGATAAGGAGTCCTACGGCTAGCTGCCAATCACCGTTATTTTTCTGGTCTCCCTCTGCTAAACTTTCAGCCACTGTGCTCCCCATGTGTTACACTGGCACATCTGATCACACAAGGACCCAGTTCAGAGAGGAAAATCATCAGGGGAACAGGAATGCATGGCTGGATGTGAGGGGAAGAGGAACAGGGACACAACCTTCAGCATCAGGTCTGCAGATCATCTAGTCACACTCTCAGGCTTTTGCACAGACCTGAGGAGGGGGATGTGACTTACACCTTAAGTTGGAAAAAGATGCAAAGATTAGTTGTGGTTTTGTTTTGTTGTGTTTTTTGTCTTATTATTATTTCCTATGACAGCGCTTAATATACAGTAATGAGTCAAAAAATGCAGACGTAAGTCAGTCATTTCATTATTCACCTACAAATACTCAATTTCAGTTCAAATTTCCTTCTTTGTTTGATCCCCAGATCTACACAGATCTAAGCTCCAGCCCACAGAATAACATACATATGCCCTTCTTACCATGTGCACGGCAGTTCTGCTCCCACAAAGAGGAAGCGTGGGTTAAACCGGGAGAGAATGGAAGAGAAAGCAGCACAGCTAAGCTTATAAATAGAAATTGGGACACTGAGCGGGAATACAACAGCCAGCAGTCTACAAGGAGAGCTGGTAGATATGATGATTTTTCCTAAAGCAAATAATTAGGAGTGGAAGGGGCAGCTGTGAGAAAGAGCGACTCATAGTAATAAAACTTTTTTAGAGCACTGTCCATCAGGTATTTCAATATCTTCAGTCCTGCTCTTTATCCAATTATTCGTGAGTACTTTCTCACGCAACCTTCCCCCCCGCCCCCCCCCGCCAAGAAAAAGCTGTTAGATTTTCTTAACAAAGGATTGATACCTAAAATTAATTTGTGCATAAATAACACCATATGATGCTGTTAATTTCCCTATTTTCCCACAAGCTTGGGCCTTCACGTTAAGATATCAGGCTAAAACCCACTTGTTCTGGAAGCTGTTGTGAAATCTCAGTTCATTTAAATGTTCTCAAACTGACTTAGTCATAAAACTCCGAAAGTGGAAGATGAATTATTACATTCCTTCATTATTATTTTTTTAAAATAACTGTACCTTATTAATAAAACAGAAGGTTAAAACAATACAAAACAATGTCTCAAAAATATATTTTGTTATAATGTTAGAATAAGTCAGAGTTACAGACATGAAATTTGTATGAAAATATTAAAGAAACACAATATGTAAGAAGGGTGATGTTGAATACCACTGTCCAATAAAATGCATTAAAGTTTGATCAACAGATCTACTAGTGAAGTTAGTTTACTATTAAATAATATTTTAAGTAGAGAATATTTTATATCCATTGTTTCAAAGATTCTATCTCTTTCTATTTACCAAGGTATTAAATCTACAACAGAACTTTTTGGTAGATAATCAATTTACACAATTGGAAAAAAACCCCACCCAATTCTTAATTCTTACTTTCTCTTTTTTCTTATTAAAATATAAGATTTATTTATTCTTACTTGTGATGCACTTGCTCTTTTCTGAAATGGTTGTGTGACCTGACAATCATGCTCTACCTATGCATAGGTAACCAGAAGTGGGTCATGCATAAAAGCTGTCACATTATGCAATCCCCAGCCTCTGAAAGCTTTTTTTTTTTTTGTTATTAATCTAGCTTTAAAATCTCTCCAAAGCATAAGTTTCTAAACAAAATTCACAATAGTTTATCTTCCTGAAGCAGAATCTTTAATTTTCTACAAAACCAAAGGCCCATTCTTGTTTCTGTTGAAATTAGTTTTCATGCAAGGCTTTTACTAGGATTTGCTGATTGAACTGAGGAATTGCAGCCATATCAATACCATATTAAATATATTCACTATTGGGATGCCTAAATAGTACACATAAAAGATATTAGCTCCTCTTTCCATTGGTCTCTTGCTCAGGTATTTTTAAAAATGCATGTTTAAAATAAAATTGACAATCAACAAATACACACATTATTGATCTTATTTATTCTTTTTTTTAGAATAATCCACCGATGAATCTCTGTAAGGGTTGTACAACTATCAGTGGGACTTCTCAGACTTGAAACAGATCACAGAGAATTTTATAATAAGATGACCAATTAAAACAGGAAGCTTTTCTTGGGAATTTATTTCACTGCGCTTTTTTATTTTTCTGTGCTGATTTGTTCATAGCTGATTGATGTTTCTGTGAGAAAATTATAATGGGGCACATCTTTTGAAGACACTTTTATTGCACAGGCAGCACAGCGGGAATGATTAAACAGTCATAAAAAATACCAAAATATCTTTCCATGTCAAAGGACACTTTCTGTGAGTGCCAGTTAGAAGAACCTGTCATGACTTCAAGATCTGGTTCTTCAGTTGGCGGGGAGACAGCACGTCAGATCATAATGTGACAGTCCCCTGGGGGGCCAAAATGTGTTAAGGGCTTTCACTCTCCCTGCAGTAGCAAAACAGGCTGTTTTAAAAGTTGATAAGGCCATAACTCTGACACAAAACTTCATTTTCCCTGTCTTGACCAAAATTCTGGAGTAGGGCAACCCAGTTTAACCAGTGGAAAAGGCCAGTTCAAACAAAGATAGAAATCCAAAAGACTTTTTAGGTTTTGACACCCAATCTAGAAGAGAGTTTGGGTCAAATTGATTCTTAATTACCTAGTATCACTCAGTGCACCTTAAATTATATATAGAAATAGAAACGGAGTTAAACTTTTGGTAACTAAACAGGTCATGAAGAAAAATTTGTCTTAAAATGACATCTCAGAATCCCAAATGACATGATGTAAGTAAAATTCAGGTGTATATACCTCATCTCAAGTTTGTAGCACTTCCTGCAAATAGCATGGGAAACCTCATTATAATTTTGACTTCTTCAGGAGGCAAAGGTCATGTTGTAAGTGATATACTTTCCATCTTTTTTGAAACCAGCAAAATGTCTTTTGTAGAAAGACTGCACTAAAAATGCACATCAATCTTTTCTATATGATATCCTCGAGGATTTTAACATAGAGTACACAGAATAAATTGAATATAAGGGAAAAATTGGTCTGAAGGAAACCAATACTAAAGAAATGAAAATACAGTAAAAATAATTAATGTTATTAAAAACACTGTGCACTTGTATGAAGTGCCTGACTGAACTAGCATGTTTAGCTAAAATACATATTCTATCTGTGGTGTTGCAGGATTCTCACCTGAAATAGTTCCTTAAATTTAAATAACGTGCTTTATTTTTGATGAACTGGGTATTAATTTCTAGTACTTTGTATTGTAGATAGTGCATTTCTTACTCTGGAGAGACAGTTTTCCTGAATCATGATTTCTTTCTCTTACATTGCTTTGTTGGATTATAGCTCCTTTATCTGTCTCATCTCACAATGATTATAATGGTCTTCTAGTCTAGAATAGTAGTTCCAGTCTAAAAAGTAGTAGTTTTGAGAGTTACTTAATATGTTGCTTTTGACATTTTGGTCCCTTTTTCAATGTTACATTGTGGTGACACAGAATTTTTCTCTTTCTTTGAACCCACACAGGGAGCCCCAAGTGATCTCCTGGCCCAAGGGAGCTACAGGCACCACACTTCTCCTCGAAACGACTGTGGCATGCTGTGTGACTCCACTGTAACCCCACACAACCTTATTTTTCTTGACCTCGGGAGCTGTTGCCCTCTGGACCCAGAGGGACATTGGATGAGTGTAATACCAAAGAAAAGGGTTAGAAATCAAAAGGGTTTTGTCTATGACAGTTGTGAATGTATTAGTGAGTCTTCTTTCTATTACTCTGGGCAGTTTGTGTCAGTATTGTTTGTTAAAATCTGTAAAGAGTGTGGCTGCCTCCTCCAGCCGCTCCGCCTTCCGCATACCCTTACATTAGTGTAATTAAATTAGCAACAACTATTTGTTCTATCTTGATTAGACTACTAAGATTGTAAGAAGGCAAAGTGCGGTGTGTTTTCTTTTTTTTCTCCAAACGACCTTTTGGATCTACATATATGTATAGAAATCAGTTATAAGAACAGACTTTAAATTCAACAGGAAATAAGGGGTGGGATCAAGTACAGAAGTAGATACTTACACTCAGGCATTTACATTACCCATAATGCTTAAGGACGAGCCTTAACGTAAATGTCCAGTGGCATTTGAGATGTCCTGGCATGCATATATCTTTTGACCTTCATCTGGCATTAGAGAAAGTATGAGCATTTCCAAAATCTTGTGTTGTGTATGCCAGTTCCATATAGATATCTTTGTGCCTGTCATGCAATAGATGTCACTGTTTGGGCAGCTGAATAAAGTTCAAGGTTTGCACTAGCTGTACACAACTTTGAAGATAATGGGTGCCAAGCTATCAGACAGGGGTTTAAATATAAAGCGAGCAGACAGAGGTTTAAATGGAAAGTGTTGTGATTAGCTCTAAACCTGACCATCAAGCAGGAGTCTGAAAAACATGTAATTCTTTTAGGATTCTGAGGGATTACAGAAGCAGCAGCTGAGGTCAAGGAAGTTCACAAGATCTACCTTCCCCTAAGGTCTACATGTTCAAATTGAGAAACAGTGAAAGAAAATACATCAGCTGTTGTCACCACTTTTGAGATATACGTTGAATAAGTCAGCTTTATGGGAAGTGAAATCACCAGATCTGTAGATTCAGCCCTCACATATAGGCTTTGGCTAACTTAGCAATATATTGGTAAATAGCACAAGCAACATTCAGGTAAACTGGAACATCTTGGTCTAGAAATCGTGAAAGACTTTCATGGAAGTGAACACACACTCCTAAAATTCCATATTTTATCTAATATGCTTAAATTTGAAATAAAATGAAGATTTTAAGACAAAATGTTTGTAATGTGATTACCTATATGTAGAAATCATAGAATAGTTTGGATTGGAAGGGTCTGCACTTGGCCTTGTTAAACCTCTTCAGGTTCACACAGGCTCACTTCTCAAGCCTGTCCAGGTCCCTCTGGATGGCATCCTGTCCCTCAGTCATGCCAACCACACCATTCTGCTTGGTGTCACCCGCAAACTTGCTGAGGGTGCACTTGATCCCACTGTCTATACCACTGATGAAGATATTAAACAATACTGGTCCCAGTACAGTCCCCTAAGGGACACCACTCATCACTGATCTCCATCTGGATATTGAGCCTTTGACCACTACCCTCTGGATGTGAGCATCCAACCACACTCCAAGGGTGTTGTGGGGGACCGTGTCAAAGGCCTTACAGAAGTCCAGATAGGCAACATCTGCAGCTCTTCCTTTGTCCTCTGATGTGGTCACTCCATCATAGAAGGCCACTAGGTTGCTCAGGCAGGACTTGCCCTTGGTGAAACCATGATGGCTTTCTTGAATCACCTCCCTGTCCTCCATGTGCCTTAGCATAGCTTCTAGGAGGACATGTTCCATGACTTTCCCAGGCACAGAGGCGAGGCTGACAGCTCGGTAGTTCCCAGGGTCCTGCTTTCTACCCTTATAAAAAATGGGTACAGTGTTTTTCCAGTCAGGGACGTCACCTCACCAGGGACTTCACCTCACTGCCATGACTTTTCAAATATGATGGAGAGTGATCTACCTTGACTTAAGCAAGGTGTTCAACATGGTTTCCCACAGCATTCTCATAGGGAACCTTAGGAAGAGTGGGCTTGATGAATGGACAGTGGGGTGGATAGATAACTGGTTGAAAGACAGAGCTCAGAGGGTGGTGATTAGGGGCACAGAGTCTAGTTGGAGGTCAGTGACGAGTGGTGTTACCCAGGGGTCAGTACTGGGTCCAGTCCTCTTCAATATATTCATCAATGACCTGGATGAGGGGATAGAGTGCACCCTCAGCAAGTTTGCTGATGACACAAAGCTGGGAGGGGTGCGTGGCTGACACACCGGAAGGCTGTGCCGCCATACAGAGAGACCTGGACAGGCTGGAGAGCTGGGCAAAGAGGAACCTTATGAAATTCAACCAGGGCAAGTGTAGGGTGCTGCACCTGGGGAGGAATAACCCCATGCACCAGGACAGGTTGGGGGCTGACCTGCTGGAGAAGCTGGAGCTCTGTGGAAAGAGACCTGGGAGTCCTGGTGGACAACAGGATGACCATGAGCCAGCAATGTGCCCTCGTGGCCAAGAAGGAAGGCCAATGGCATCCTGGGGTGCATCAAGAAGAGTGTGGCCAGCAGGTGGAGGGAGATCATCCTCCCCCTCTACTCTGCCCTGGTGAGGCTGCACCTGGACTACTGTGTCCAGTTCTGGGCTCCCCGATTCAAGAAGGACAGGGAACTGCTGGAGAGGGTGCAGCAAAGGGCTACCAAGATGATTAGGGGACTGGAACACCTCTCTTATGAAGAAAGGCTGAGGGATTTGGGTCTCTTCAGTCTGGAAAAAAGATGGCTGAGGGGGGATCTTATCAACACTTATAAATACTTAAAGGGTGGGTGTCAGGAGGATGGGGCCAGGCTCTTTTCAGTGGTGCCCGGGGACAGGACAAGAGGTAATGGGCACAAACTTGAGCATAGGAAGTTCCACCTAAACATGAGGAGGAACGTCTTCACTTTGAGGGTGGCAGAGCACTGGAACAGGCTTACCAGAGAGGTGGTGGAGTCTCCATCTCTGGAGACATTCAAAACCTGCCTGGATGCGTTCCTGTGCCACCTGCTGTAGGTGACCCTGCTGTGGCAGTGGGGTTGGACTAGATGATCTCCAGAGGTCCCTTCCAACCTTATGATTCTATGATTCTATGATTCTGTGATCAGCCAGTTCCTTCAGGACTATGGGATGCACCTCATCAGGTGCCACAGACTTATGTCTGATCTTGTCTTTCAGTGGAAGGGGCTTTGCTCCCCCAGTTCCCAGCTCAACGATACAGCTTCCTAGAGTCTTATAATGGAATTCCTGTAGCATTCCTCTGGGATTAGAACTAAACATATTTCTCTACATTCCTTTTGCACTAATGTTTCTCAAAAAAATAAAGAACGATTCTCCAAGGCTTTTAGTCTAGTCTGAGATAAATTCAATGGAATAAAATAAAGCATTTGAAAGAACATTCTTAACTCCTTAACATTTAGTTTTGTGTAAGTTCTTTAAAAATTTCCATTGTTTTCCAAACTCTTCAGAAGTCAAGATCTCTTGCTCTATTTGTACCTTTTATCTGTCTTATTGTGAGCACGTGTTTATTTTTCCTCTTTCTCGGCAGGTATTTCACACTACTAATTAACAGCTCCCTATTTAGCTTATTCCTGGGTCTTGTTACCCTCACCATGTATGCTGCATAAATGCAAGTTCACTCCTTTGAAGTCAGCATTTTCCCTGTGAAACGCATTCTTGGTTCTGCAAACGATCTACCCTGGCGGCAGCTCCCATTGTGAAATACCCATGGGCCTTAGCTGGAGCTTGGGCCCAAGAAACCTTCTCAGCTGTTCTGCACCATTATACCAGACTTGGAATGCCCTAACTCTCCCATATGTTTTCACACCACTCTTTTCAAGTGAAAGAAACACCACTCCGACGGTCGCCACTCAGGTAACACAGTCCTATTATTTCAGTTACCATGAAATTTTAAAACAAGTATATTTCTGGAACCACGGAGGACTTAAAGAGACTTAGGGCCAAGTGTTATGGATACAACCAGGCTGCTTGAGAGGGAGTTAAGTATGAGCAGTCTGATCACCAGCCCAGTCAGTCTGCACAGGCTGACCTCCAGGTCAGTGATCAGCTCCCAGTGGAATATAAAATCAAAGTTAGCAAAATATCCAAAGTATGACAGAAACACACTTGTGTTTTCATAGAATTATACAATGGTTTGTGTTAGAAGGGATCTTAAAAATCATATAGTTCCACCCCCCCTGCCATAGGCAGGGACACCTTCCAGTAGATCAGGTTACTCAAAGCCTCATCCAGCCTGGCCTTGAATGTCTCCAGGGATGGGGCATCCACAAGCCCTCTGGGCAACCTGTTCCAATGTCTTACTACCAACACTAAAGAATTTCCTCCAAATATCTAATGTAAATCTTCCTCTTTCAGTTTAAAACTATTACCCATCATCCGAGTACTACACTCCCTCATAAGCAGTCCCTCCCTATCTTTCCTGTAGGCCCCCTTTAGGTACTGGGAGGCTGCTATAAGGTCCCCCCGGAGCCTTCTCTTCTTCAGGCTGAACAACCCCAACTCTCTCAACCTGTCTTCATAGCAGAGGTGCTCCAGCCTTCTGGTCATCTTCTTGGCTCTCTTCTGGACTCGGTCCAACAGGTCCATGTCCTTCTTATGTTGGGGCCCCCAGAGCTGGATGCAGTGCTCCAGGTGGGGTCTCACGAGAGCACAGTAGAGGGACAGAATCACCTCGCTCGACCTGCTAGCCATGTTTCTATGGTTGGCCTTCTGGGATGCAAGCACACAATGCCAGGTCACGTGCCCCTTTTTTTTTTTCAGTTTCCCTTTTCCATTTTTCAGTTCCACATTTTTCCCCCTACTCAAAGATGGAGTATTTTTCTATGACACATTTGAAATCAGGCAAGTGAAAACATATGAGAAACAGTGAATAGGGTCAAGGACTCTGTAGAGAACACCAGAGGACAATTAGCAAAGGTTAATGATTTAGGAGACCCAGAACCAAAGCAGAGAGGTTTGAAACACATTACCTTCTAAGAAAATAATTATGTCTAAGTAAAGCAGAAACCAAATATTTCTCACCACATCAGTAAAAATCAGGCTGACAGACACTGACCTTCTATGTTCCCAAAGAAAGATATGATTTATTTTTTTTAAAGGAAAAAAACCGACATTCACTACGTTCCCTCTTCTAGTCATCAGATATCAGAGGAGTAGGAAGCAACTTCAGTTCTCCTACATCTCTGCAAGTAGAGACAGAAAGCCGAGGGCTGTTTGAAGTACTTTTTTGGCTTTCCTTGATTTAAAGTTTTGTGAGTAGCAGAGGAGGATACTGAAAGTTTCAGATAGCTTTTAAAGGACAGGTGGAATTCAGCCTGACCTACCGTAGAAGAGAACTCACAGGAAAAAAGAACTCAGAAAAGACAAAACTACAGGTGAAACTAGGGAAGCAGAGATAAAAGATGGATTCACAAAAGCTAATTTTATCCCGTAGAAGCTGATTTCATAGAACTGCTTCCATAGTATTTAGAAAGATGCTGTTTGAGTGGTAATATAAAAAAAAATCTAAAGCTAGGCTCTTGTTCTGAATTACCTTGTGGAGTTCCCTGACTCTTGCAAATGACTGTAAAGTGATGTGAGGGGAGTTAGTGCTTTTTGGGCTGAAGTTCACAACATGAGTGAAATTAAGTTTACTGACTAGAAGAGAAAGAAAAAAAGTAAAAATTGAGACAGCATTTAAAAGGCAGGTGGAATTCAACCTGATTTTAAAAGGTTTTATTGCTCCTAAAAGCAAAACCATAGAGAACAAAATAACTTTGCCGTGATTTTAAAGACACTGATTGTGCTGAGAAATCCTGAGCATATTATTTGTTCATAATACGTTATTTTTCTCTTGTATAAGATAAAATGAAAAAAACCGAAATAATAAATAGTAATAAATGGAAAAAAAAAGATGAAAAAATGGTGACAATATTTACCCTACATTATATGTGACAGTTATGCCTTCTGTCACTGTAGGACTGATATCGATATTTCTCTGAAGCTTCACAATTCTTTTGCTAACACAATGAATTTTCTTGGCAGAGGAACACACTATTCCAAAAAAAGATGCATAATACATAAAGAAATGAAGCATATAGTGTATATCTGTTTGTTTTGATATGGACTTCATTAAAGGTCACATAAAGTTCTGAGTGCTTCCTTACAATTATATGAGACTATCTACCAGATCAGCGGCATTTTTAATTTTAACTATGATTAAACTCAGTTCTTTTAAATTGATTGATGCCTGTCAAGCAAGATCAGGCAACAGAGGAGCAAGTTTACTTAATCTAGGAATCAGTGTGTGTGTGACTGCAAGTGTGTTTATATACATGCATTTTTAAACATGCATGTGCTTATATACGTATTCATACATACACTCACACACAATTATTGTTCTGCTTTGATTAATTTCATTAGGCCTCCTCCTTAATGTCTGTAGGTGTTATTAATTTTAAAATTCAATATAAAATGAACAGGCAGAGACTCCCTATTTTTCATTCTTCCTTGATTCACTAAACCACCCACACAAATAAGCAACTCTTCACACTGAACCCTCCCTACCAGCACCTGGTGGTACTAGGAAGCTGTCACCTTCCTTCTGCTATTGTTTGTAGAGGACTTAAAAAAAGATCTCAGAAGTTCAGTGTTGACGCATTTGGCAGAGGAAGTAATTGTTACAACACTGCAAAGTGAGCAAAAATCAAGCAAATCATAGATACATAGTTACATAATATTTTTTATTGAAAATTCTCTACAAGCTCTACTTAATGTTTAAATGGACTAATTTGTTCACTGGTCTTTTTAGCCCACTTACAAACATTTGGTCTATTAAATGGAAAATGTTTATTATTATGGGTATTTATTTGGTGCTTCTAAATGAGATATGTCACTTGTAAAAATTAAGTTGTGGCATTCAGTAGTTAGACATATTTAAATGAAAAAGGGAACAAGCTATTTTATACACATGAGCAAGATTTATCTATTTATTTATTAATTAATTTATTTATTTGAATTTGGAGAGATATTCAAAGATGAGTTAACTCCAAGAAAAATATTCCTTTTAAATCTTGGACCATAATTTATTTATTTTTTTTTATTTGCAAATATAGCAATAATTTTAAAATATGGTAAAAATAACATACTGTATCTTAACTGCATAACATAGAAATTTATACATGGCTGAAGACATTTTAAAGGATTGTTACTCTTCACCTATGCCCACAAACTAAACTAACCTAAACTTATTGCCTTATACTAGGGAATATCTTTACTAGATAGAGGTAATTTATGGAATTTATGAAAGTTATTTCATGACTCATTTTCTAGAAATTAAAATTTAAATGTGCACTTTTAGTTTATATACAATTTCCTTTGCATGCTGTTATGTTCTCAACAGCAACAATGTGGCTTATCTTGAAAAATAAATGTAACATAAGCTTACAAGAGGAAAAGGGGAATGATCATCTTTATCATTCCGCTGCTTATGGGAATGAATCCATTTCAGCCTGGCTTTATTCCAGATGGGAAGTGGTTCGGCTTTCTTGAAGACAGTTCACTTTTTTGTTTTTCATGTCCATGAGCTTAAAACTAGAGAAAATGGTGTGGTTTATATTGAGGAAAAATAAATAACAGACCTTATATTTCTTTAAATACATTTACAGGACTTTTAAGGAATTAGGACTAAGGTTTTCAAAGGGGTTTTGTTTTTTTTTTTTCTTTTTTATATTCACTGCTAAAGAAAGCCTTAATGTATAGTGAGAATATTGTAAAAAACAACAAAACAAAGCAAGAAATAAATACCAACTCTCTTTTCTTATGCAACCTCCCCCAGATTAGTAAACCTGGAAAATTTTAAGTCTGAAAAAAAAATTTTTATCCTGGAATTTTTTATTAAGGCTTTTATTTTCAATAGTTATTAAAATTGAGTCTTAAGACAGTTCTCTAAAGACAAATTTAAACTTTGAAATATTATATACAGATTTGAATGTGAAAATATGTAGTCTATAAACCTACAGTAATAATACTCTAAAAATTTCATCTGAATTAGAATCTATTAAAAATCTAGGTGAAACTACTTAAGAGAAATTATGGTCCTACTGCTAGACACTGCTGATTTTGATGTGTTCCTGTTTCTTGTAGTGCAATTCAAATTCTACCTTCATGGCACTCTTTATAGTTTTGACTTAGAAATCTTAGTTAATTTCAGGAATAGATTCTCTGATGTTAGCCTCTGTTTGGTATTTTGTTTTTTTCCTGGTTTAGGTGTCCCAGTGCTTGTCATTCTGTCTAAGATAGATCTCAGAGCACAGATACTTCACTTCTGATTTTGCAATAGTATACCCCAGCCTTTCCTTCGTAGCCCGAGCCATAATGCTTTAATATGGAAAGGCTTCTAGCACGAGGAGAAAGCTCCACTGTAGCAAGGAAGAGCCTGCAACTGACAGTGGAATCAAGTCCACTGAAGTCCATTGCAAACTGAGAGGCTACAGAGAGTAAACATAAACTCCAGAGAAATAAATATTTACCAAAAGGTGGAGTTTAGAATATGAAGCACTGATAGAGGTGGCAAGCAGAGAGAATGAATCAGAGTGTTTACAAGATTAAAAAAAAAATAAATATTGTTTTATTCATGGAAGGATGCATATTTTTTGTCTTTATGGTACATCATCTCAAATTGGCTGATCTGTAACTCACAAGAGAAATGGATTGCAGTCTATGGGTGACAAGCCAATATGCCAGATATTCAAAAGACTTTTTTTATGGGGTCATAATTACCATTCCAAGCAGTAGTAAAATGTGCAATTGGACCACATGTATTTGACTAATATTCTGGAGCATTAATGATGTAGAAACAAACAGATAACCTGGTTTTATCACATTTCAGATCAGGGACTGGAAAATCTTTGTCCATCTTGTCCAATCTTTGTCATCACCTACTAAGTAGCAGCCTGCTAATTTCAAGGACTTTGCTAACATATGTTCCCTACAGTATCAGATTTAAAAAAATGTGAGTTTTTTGACAGAAATGAGTAGTTACTTCTCTGTGAGCCCTCCTACACTGTTGAATAATACAGAAGATCAAAGTCTTGGGGGTATTATGTAATGCAAAAAGGGATATGTTGATTATTAAGGATTATCAACATACAGTATATCACAGGGTGGAAGATATGACGGGCAACTGGAGACAGATTAAAGACAATCAGCCAAAAATCAAACCAACTCATTCAGAATGTCCTGCTGTGAAAATAATGAAAGAGGATGCGTTTCATCCAAACACGCTGAAAATTACAAGCCATAAAACAGATAAAAAGCTAACATATATTGAAAAGTCATGTCAATTTTATTACTTTAAACATTTTTTAAGGATTCAAAACTTGTAGATGTTTTAGCAGAAAGGAGTGAGATAAGGAAGTCGGGATTTAAAGGAAGAAAACAATATCTTTATAAATCATGTCTGGAAAATAATGAAAAAGGGACAGGAATACAAATCGACTAAGTAAGATATTTGTGATGTCGGGATCTGTGGACTGAACTCCACTTATAAAAGATCTGCTGTATTCTTCATAAATTCATACTGAGATTTTTTTAGAGATGTTAACATGAATGTAAATATATTTGGGACAAGGGAAAGAATTCCACCCAGGAATCCAAGATAAATTCAGAGTATGAATACTAATGCTGCCTGAAGTATTTTCATTTTCTGACACAAAGGGAAAATACAAGCTTTAAGAACTTGAGAACCATGGTGGGTTTTTTTGTTTGGTTGGGTTTTTTTTGTTTTCTCCTTACAGTTCATAGCTGCCTCTTCTTCTTGCTCCTGATAAGATTGCCACAAAACTGGCTAAGGAGAGTCTTCAGTTTCAATTATGCATACAACCTTGGAGAGGTTAGAAGACATTTTATCACCTGCAAAGATGGGCATCAATTATGCATGTGTGAGCCAGATTTTCTAGGAAGTTAGAATGACAGAATGTGATGGAAAATTCTGTGTTCAAAACTTTTCCTCATCCTCTGTCCACCGAGCATTTTTGAGCAGATAAAAATTGAAATCTCAATTATTTTATTATTTTAAACTTCTAAATAGATTGCTTGATTTCTAAGCAGAATGAATAAAGGCTATTATTTTATTTAGGTTTCACAATAGTGTAACTCTCAAAGCTAATGAAATTGTGTGGAACTGGAGAAAAATGCAGAGAAAAAGCCCATTTCTGAGGCTTTTCCCCCTCAGAGAGTTGCTATTTATCAAAGGGAGAATCAGATCACTCTATTACTGTGATAAAAATAAAGTCATAACATTCATCATGGCAATTTTACTGAAAACAAGTTTGCTGACTACCTAAATACACATCGATCTGAACTAGATTTTTCAAAAGAAAGATGGAATAATGTTTTAGTCAACAGATTTGGGTACTTTGTTTCTATGTTAAGTCTCACTGTTCTGAAAATAAATTTCTTCAGACTTAGAATACCAGACTTCTTTCAGAAGTATACTAACATTACTTATTTAAGCCCAGTGATGTTTTGGTGGGTGAAGTATTCACTGAAACATGTAGTGTTGGTCAGACGGAAGTGCTCCTGAATTTGGATTGTACTCAAGTGAAAGAGCAGAAAGCTCTTGGATGGATTAGTTGTACTTGTTTTATCTAAACCCTTTGCAAGTCTCAGTATGATATAATACAAGTTTAGTTTAAGGTGAGAATTTGTGTTTTCAGAGCTGTCTAATGCTATTTATATATTAGGTACCTTATCTCTTTGTTCTCCTCCTTTAAATAAAAATATTTAATTTGTTTGGAAATTTCACAAACCACTACAGGAATTTTGGGGAAAACAATTAAGGAACCTTACCAAGATTAAGCTTTATTCAGATTATCAAACAGTTGAAATAGTAATGAAATAACAGCAGTCAGAAATTCATAAAGAAAATTTTATTTCCTTATCTGGCATCTCCAAAGCTAGCTCTGGCCTTACCACAAAGGTTGTCAGAGATCCGTCCTAGATCTACTGTATGTGTCCTAACACACAAAGTTAGGATGCAGCTGAACAGAATGTGTGCCAAACTGTGTCCATCCTTCACATGTCAGTATGTCTCAGTGCATGGAATTTAACTCATCTACATACAATGGCTTGATCTGTTTGGTTCGCATAGGCACCTAATGCCATTTCAGGTATCCTAGGATAACAAAGATATGGGTTGGCAGATATGATTTAGGATCCATGGGAAACCTGCATCCTCTGTATCACCATCTGGAGACATGTAGGGTACTAGTCAACTAGTATTTGATAACTTTAAGTGGGCAATTGAATGATTCCTCAAAACCAAAAAAAGATCAGCAGTACCACCTGATGAATCTGTATGTTTTGGCTCATTTTCATTATCTTCTGTTTCATCAAATAAATGTATATTTCAGATTTCCATTTTTGATCATGATGAAAAACAGTTTTGAGATATCAGACCTTATGATGAATGATTATGGAAGAAAAGAAGTTTGGATTTGGAACCACTTATTTGTGATACAATTATAAAGGTAAAAATCACAGTAATTCTCAGGGAACTCGGAAGGTGTAACACTGGTTTGGGAAGGGAAGAGATAAAGAGACAAAAAAAAAAAACTATTCCTTGGACATCATCTGAACACCAGTTGCAGTTGCAGCACGTCTAAAAATACTTCTGTTTTAATGACTCAGTTTAATGTTTTGGTTTTGGCCAAATTGGCCAATGGCCAGTGACAGATGCTTCCCCTCAGCCTCTCGTGCATGGAGAGGAGGAGGAGAGATAAAGAGATTTACGAGTTTAGAAGAAACTAAACTACTTTAATAAAATATTAAGAAAGAAATAAAAAGGAAAATAATGAAATAGATACAGTATATACAAAACTGTATTAAGCTCCCAGGAAGATGTCACCAGCAGGCACTGAGGAAGTCCCAGGCTGGACTCAGCGATGAGTGGGAACTGAGTTCCAGAGTTGGAGTCAGGAACACACCGATCGGGATAAAAGGCAGATGATCAGACAGGGTCCTCCTCAGATGTCAGCCTTTGAAGGAAGAGGGCTGACCCTTTGATCCCTCAGCTTTTATACTGAGCATGGGGCAGATGGGATGGAATACCCCTGTTGGTCAGTTTTGGTCACCTGTCCCGTCCACTCCTCCCCATGGGTGGGACCACTCTACACCCCTCTGCTTCCGACCCTCTAACGGGGCAAATAACGAAATTAGCTGACCTTGGTTGTTATAACAATAAGTACAACCAAGAGCCTTTCTGCACACCACTCCTTGGCACAAACTGTCTTATTGCTCTGAGTGAACCATTTCAGACACAACATGCTGTTAATTTCAGAGAGTTAGAAGAGGCCTAGCTAAGAAATAAAATTACTGAACAGAAAGTTGGTTCTGTTTTACCTCAGATCAGGACAGACAAGAACAAAACCTTTCACCTTACTAGACAGTATACGACCCATGAAAAAAAGTGAAGACATTTTCAGGTAGCTGAAGCTGGTGAAGGAAGTTATTCAGCAAGGCAGATCTCATCTTGTGTCAGACAACTTAGCAAATCACAGCTGAAGTTTCTAACAGCTCACCTTACCTAGCTCACTCCCTTTCTGCTCTTTCTGATCACTGCTTTGACAGCATCTATTGTACTACTGAAGAGACCATTTTCATTAAATGGCTATGTTGATTGGGAGTGACAGGGCTTTTCAGTCACATTAGTAAATGAGCAATTCTCCTCAGCAGTTTTCTGAGAAGTGTCAAGAAAAGACAGTACCTTCAAAAAATTTTGGAATGACATTGCTGGAGTGGTGGGATAGCTGTCTTATTACCACTACCGCCTTTTCTACATGGGTCAGAATAAAACCTTAATAATAACAGCAACCTGTTTTAAACCTAGAGAATATTTATGAAAGAAAAAAAGAAAGGTTATTTTGCATAATTTTAATGACCATCACAATCAAGATGAGATTAATACTGTTCCTACCATGCGATTATATCAGATGAGCAGTGAAGTTTTGTGTTTGGTGTGCATATTGGTGTACTTGTTTTTTTCTCAGCTGAACATTTGTCCATCTGATTGTGAGACAGCCATCACCACCAACAAAGAAATAATAAAAAGAGAGACTTTGTCTTCAGATTATGCTTCAAGAATTTTTCTATAAAGAAAAGTGTTGATGCAGGAGGGGGAAAGATCCTGATAGTAGTTCATTCCACTCCATTGCTACAATTCAGGAGATAGCTGCTCTTTAGTCAAGTAATTTTCCTATATCATCAACTCTGCTGAAAGGAACAAAAATAATATCTAGTCCCTAATTGACAAGCAGCAAGTCAGACATGAGGCTTTTCAATTGCCCGGAGAAAATTAGGGTAGGCTGGCCACTTTTGAGATTGCTTGTGCTTTCAGTCCATGTGAGTTACTGTCGTCCCGGTTGTATTCTGGGTAACAGATGGAAATGGTTAGTTTAAAGTCGGGAGTGGAGACCTGTTCCTGTTCAGGAATTTCACAAAAATTTTCTCCCTAAGTAGCAATGAGAAGTGAATCCTTTCTCAGCTGCTTGGTGTGGACTGGAACAGAGAGAGTCCAAATATCTCTTCTTCTACCAACTCCTCCCAAAAGCAATACCTGTTCCCAGTCTGATTTGAGGAGGGTAGACAAAATCACTCTGAAGCATTCAGAGAAAGCCTTAGTTATCAAGATTGTAGGTACACCAATACAGGTCTCACACCTTTACAATTTAATATTTGCATACTTGTATATATTTGTAAAAATATTCATGAGAACAGAGAAAACATTAAATAACAAGATTATGATTTGTAGAAGGATATGGATGGCAGCAAGGATGGACATTTACTCACAAATACACAAACATCCAGTTAGATGCCACCTGTTAACTTTCACAATTAAAGGGTTTTTTTCTTGTCTTTTTTTCACTGGTGACACATGGAAAAGGGCCTTTTTCCAATAAGGAGCTTACCATTCAATAACAGTCTTCGAGGAGAAAGGGAAAAGTCCTTTTCCTTTACATCTCAGATGTGAAATGTTGATCCACACAATGTCAAGCTGGCCTCAGGGACAGAGAGTGGTCCCTTGATCATTCTGTTTTCTGGCTTTGCAAAGTCTACCAGCTCTAGATACAAGTTCCTGCTGAACCAGATGGAGTGGGAAATATGACCAGAATTTTATCTTAACCAGTAGCACATATTAAGCTACCAATTATTTCTTTACATCAGGACACACGCATTCTTCATCTGGCTGTTTCCTGAAGTCCTGAAGAAGCAATCTGAAGGTTGTTTCCTGAACAGACTCTGAAAATGCCTATCATTTCCAATTATGTCCATGAGATAGGATATCTGTAGAGATCACTGGTCTGAGAATCAGCTTGGGTTCAGCTTGGGTAAAAAGTAATTTTGAATTTCTGGAACACTTATAGAAGTATATTTCTACGTAGGAGTCTTTTAGGTTTAGAAAGCGCTGAGCAAGTTTTTGAAGAGTTTATCAATACATAAATATTTTATCAAGATGCCTAAATCCATGCACATACTCAGGTTTAACCTAAACAGACAAGCAAAAAAAAAAAAAAAAAATATTGCTCTTCCTGCTTCATTTTTATAAATTGATTCACTACTAAATTGATTCCCTAACTGCATCAGCCAGGAGATCCAGCCAAAATTCTCATGGAACATCTTTCTTTGCAGCTGCAGTAATTGAATGGCAGGAAACGTTTCAAAGACAGTTCTGTGGCTGTTAAAAAGAATACAATATTCTAATGCAAGAGACTACAATCCATTGTTATATCTGATTCCAACATAAAGTGCATCAAACATCTTAAAAACAATAGGAAAAATTTTGTTCAACACCAAGCTGTCATCTGTCATCTTGATGTCAATATGGTATTAGAGTGCTTAATAGCAGGTCTACAGGTAGAGGGAATTCACTTCGCCATCTGCACATTTGTTTGGCTTAAAGGTTTTTTGTGGGAATGATCACAGAATCATAGAATCATAGAATCTTCATGGTTGGAAAGGACCTTTGAGATCATCGAGTCCAACCAAACAACCTACAGACTCTGCCACTAGAGCATGCCCTGAAGTGACACATCCAGACATTTCTTGAACACCTCGAGGGATGGTGACTCAACCACCTCCCTGGGCAGGCTGTTCCAGTGCCTGACCACTCTTTCACTAAAGTGATTCTTCCTAATATCTAATCTAAACCTCCCCTGCTGCAGCTTCAGGCCATTTCCTCTGGTCCTGTCATTATTCACCTGGGAGAAGAGGCCAACCCCCACCTCTCTACAACATCCCTTCAGGTAGTTGTAGAGGGCAATGAGGTCTCCCCTCAGCCTCCTCTTCTCCAAGGTAAACATGCCTAGCTCCCTCAGCCTCTCCTCATATGACCTGGAGTGATTTACACCATGGTGAACTAAATAATGGCATGATCAGGTTTCAAATAAGTCAAAATCTTCAAAATAAAATCTCAATATTTAAATGGATTAAAACTTCATCTGCCACACTTCACTTATTTCTTTTACTTTAGGGGTCTTTGGTTTGGTTTGGGTTCTGTTGTTTTTTGGGTTTTTTTAATGCTTTTGTTTTTTACCAGAGATTTTATTCAGGATTTTAGAAAGACTTTAGGAAGTGAAATGCTGAGACCGAGTGACTATTCTTCTTTTTTCTGGGAAATTGTTTGTTTGGTTTTTGGGTGTTTTATTGTTGGGTTTTTTTGGTTGATTGCTTTTGTTTTTGTTTTTTTTTTGTTTTGGTTTGGTTTTTTTGGCAGGGGGGAATGTTACTGCAGCTATTTTAATGAAAAATTTAATTCACATAGTCTGTTAAGAATTCCTAACTGAGGTGGGTAATGTAGTTGTTTAATTTCTTCACTGTTTAATGTGTGTGCTTTTTATGTTGTGTTCTGCTCAAAGCATATGGTTGAGCAGAAAAAAAGGCAACCACCTGTTTACCTTACTCTTGGATAGTACTTTCTGAATTAAGTGAAACTTCATAGCGGGAACATGGGACTGATCTTTTTCTGAAGCCAAATGTTATTTTTCTGAAGCCAAATGGTCATGAATAGTTTGGAGAAATTTTCTGGAAAGTCAGATGGGATGAAGGTATTGTGAAATCACACAAGACTGAGAGACTGCTGAGAGGAGCAGAGAGCAGATACGAGCCAATTCTTTCAGGTGATCACGAAAAGAAAAAAAGAAAACGAAATCTTCCTGGGGGAGGAGGAGGGTCTTTGTTGTAATATAGCAAAACCCTGAGAGTTTCTGGACTCAAACCTAAGTAGAAAGGAGAGCCTTACACAGGAAGGACATAGAAAGGAAAACAGTAGATTTGTTTTCAATTTCTTTTATTTCAGTCTGTTCCATAAATAGAGTTTTATTCTGTTTAAAAAAATGCTTAATCTTAATGTGTCTTCTAATATTACATCTAGGTAGGGTGCTAAATGATGCTAAAGGGAAAATGTTACAAAAATCTGAAAAAAAAGGATATATTACTGCTACTAGATATACAGTTCAATTGGTGATTTGTTTTCGGTAGAATTTCTCTGCTAGGTGTGATCCATATTAGCAGATTTCTGCTAGATAGAAAAAAAAAAGTCTAAAGAAATGTCTAAAATGTTAGTTCACATACCTGCCAGATTTCCTGCATTTACGTATCATCTATTTTACCTAGTTTAAGTATAAAAGCACAGTTACTCTTCCTGTGTAACATTATTAAAAGCATATCTACAGGATGGAAAAAATATTAATTCAGTTTTTAAAAGAAAACTTGTGCTCCCTGAACGCCTGTCATGATTTAAATATTTTTGCTCTCGTTGCAAATTGCTTTGCATTTCTCACAATACTGAGATGAAGTCAAATACTCTACTAATATGGGCAAAAGGAAGCGTATTTAACAGAGATGATAGGGAAACATTTAATGAGGCCACTTTGAAAAATTCTTAGATGACTATAAATAGTTGACAAAACTGATTACAAACCAAGGCATTGTGCCTGGTATTTGAAGTGCCAAACAAGCCATCTGAATAGCTTTAGAGCTTGTCTTTAAAGTACTAAGGGTGATATTAATAAGGTCATCTACCCTTTTTTCCCCTCTGTGTGATGCTTCAATGGACATATTGATAAGGCAGTTCTTAGGGAATTCTGAAAATCCTGTATTTACTATAATTCGATAATATATGCCTATTTTCCTTAGTGGAAATGATGACATTTTATTAATACAATTACATGAGGGCAATTTAAATACTCCAAAATAGACTATAGTAATGAGCTTTTCAGAGGGTTAAACTTAAATCAGCCTGGTAACTACAGCTAGTAAAGAATGCAGCAGCCTTCATGTCTGCTGGCATATTGTTTCGACATCACATGATACCTTTATGCTCCCTAGTTTGCCCGTTTAAGATATCGGTATTGCTAGTTTTGCCTAAACAGCTTAAGACTTTTGCCATCCACCCTCCAGATGGGACTAGTTATAGTAAAATTTTAAAGAGCATCCTTCTTCTTCAGTAGGTCCAAAACACATTGAATCTGTTGAACTTTAGGGTTCCCTGTTCAAAAGTTTAAAAAGAGGTCTTTCTGATCTTTGTTAGCCTCTCACCTTTCTTCCTTTATTTTTCTCTAATAAGGTACTTGATTCAGTTGTTGAACAGTGTTGACCCACAGCACTTGATTTGTGGCTGTCAGACACAGACATTCAGAGCTATTAGAGATGTGCTGGGATAAATAAGACATCATCAGACGGCTGATCGATATGACACAGGAGCTGTGGAATGCCTCTTCTTTTGGTGCAACCAGCGATCAACTAGGACCACCTTTTGCATCTTAAATGGCACTGCACATTTTTCTGTGCTTTCTTCATGACTATTGTTTGTTTGTTTGTTTGTTTCTGCTACTCTGTGATACCTAGAACATGTAAATCCTTTGTTTTTTTCTCAACTAATGGACACCAATTTCAAGAAAACCCTAACATTTCACAAACCAGATCCACGTTTCAGTAGAGTGAAATATCTTCCTTTTTTGAGAATTCACAGTATCACATGATTTTCCATTAATGGTGTTTTAGTCTTCTGCCACACTACCAATGTCCTTCAGTTTTGTGGCATTTACACCCTTTATCAAGGTCTGCAAGTTCAGGCAGCATGACTGGTCATTCTGGTATGCCTTTCCTCTTGGTACAGTATCTCTACAGTATCTTCCTTTTTCTACAGTATCTCTTCTGGGCTGGTCCGTACATATATTGTGCATGTTTGTGCTTATCCTTGTTTTCTTTACTGAGGTTTCTGTACATAGATTATATTTCTGTCTAAATTATTTAACCTTAGAATTTTCCATATAAATTTCACAGCATGGTTTGATATCAATGATGTTAACTTTTAATTGTCTGCCAAGCAAATAATAATAAATGCGAAATATAAATGATAAAATAACACAACTGGTGCAATCAGATATTTTCAGGCCCATTTTGGATAAAATAGCAATTGTGGAAGCATTAAAGACTTTGTCGAAAACACCAGGTATAACCATGCTTCCACCTTCCAAGGTGAAGGTGTTTTTCTTCTAAGCAGTTCAATTTTAACACTTACTCAATAGTCTCTGCTTTTCAAAAATTTGGAACTGACATTGTCACTGACACTGTAAAAAAAACACTGGGGTCACTCAATGGCTGGGGATCCAGTGCTTCCAGAGCTTTTAGCTCCTAACAAGAAGCCTGGGGCTTCTTCTCATTTAGTTTTAAACATCTCCAGCATAGCATCTTCATAAGGCAGTTAAATTAGGTGCCTCTCCTCACAGTGGTGACACATAGTCAGTATCAGAACTCAAATGGATGATCAATTGTAGAAGTAAATCTTATGGCAAGACTTATCATCTCTAGAAGTACCATTCCATGAAGTTAATTTGAATGGTTAGGTCAAATATAAAATGAACACTGTAGTTACCTGGATAAATAAAGTGTATTCCAAGACCTTTAAAACTCCTGAGGCTGGAACATACAGGGCACTCTGGGACATGCTTTTTCATGTTTCTGTGCCTGAGATTCTGTTTCTTTGACTGTACTGGAAACAAGCAGATGCTGGATGGTTGCTCAGCACAGTTGATATTCTGGCTTTATAGTGGCAGTGAAATTTATAAGAATGTCAACTGCACTGCACATTTCCAGAATCTGTGGAACAGATGACATTTCAGAAAAAACTATGTTAATAGCTATATTTTGAAAATTTTTCAATATTTTGGATTTTCAGATTGTTTTGGGGGAGGGTGCAATTCAGGCAGGTGTTTGTGTTTAATTTAAACAGGACCCAAACTAAACATAAACTCATTTTCACATTGAGAATCTTGATTTTTATTCAAATCCTATAATATCAGTAACTCACTTTCCACAGTTTCTCACTTTGATTATAAATACTAGCTTTCTGTTGAAATAGCTTTAAAATAGCTTTAAAACAAAAATATTATCAAACCTATATAGAGTTTAGAGTATAGAATAGAATATAGAGTATAGAATATTATCAAACCTATATAGAGTCCAACAGTAAACATGGGGGGGTTCTTTTTTTTCTGAAGAAATGCTGGAGGTTCGTTTAATTTTATTTGATTTTTTTGGATGTAGCTGATTAAAAGCCATTTTTGACTCATGTATCGTACTATTCCAGCAGTGCATAGTAGTCAGCTTTCTTAGACTACAAAATGTGAAATAAAGAAAGAATTTATGTTTTCCATTTCATATGAAGTAGAAAAGAAAGATTAATATATATATAAACTTCTCTGTTGTCTAGCTGAAGCAGAGAAGGCCATATCAGCAATTTCATTTCCTTTGTGTCGCTGTGACAGCAATGTCACGTAGCCTTAAATTAATGCATAAGAAAGAGAGAGACTGTACTGCAGTTTGCACAAAGGTTCTACAATAAAGACACAATGGGCAGTAAGAAACATGGGCATTACCACTATTTTTATCTTTTTTTCATCAAACTGACAACACAGTCACAGCATTTTTGATTAGGGCATATATTACATTTGTTGTGAAAATTCTTGAGTATCTTGGCAAACTAGGAATTCTCAGCATGAATTCCATTTAAGTAGAAAATCACAGCGTGACTTGGCATTAGGTACTAAGTCCTTTTGAAAAAAAGAACGGTCATTAATATCCTCAGTTTTTCAAAGAACACAACCAAAATGCATTACACCATGTTAATTTTGCTGCTCTCCACACACAAGTAAACTGTAAAATCAAGGGGGAAAAAATCCAAAAGAAATCTCTAGATATCATTAAATCTCGTCTCAACCTGGTTGAACTATGGATGAAGCCACAGCTAGAGAGGCAGATGAAACCAATGCAAATTAACTATCCTTGTAGTATGTGGTTTCTATCACAGTATCACAGAATTGTTCAGGTCTTCTAGTTCAGTGCTCCTACTAAGAGCAGGATCAGATAAATCAGGTTACTAAGGGCTGTGTCCAAGTTGTGTTATCAATATCTCCAAAGAGGGAGCCTTCCTCACCTCTCTGGGAAAACTGGTCCAGTGTTTTGACTACTTTAACAGTAAAAAAGCTTTTTCTTATGCTTACATGGGATTTCTTGTATATAATTTTGTGCCTTCTTGTCCATTCACTAAATATCACTAAAAGAAGTCTGTCTCTTTCTTCTTTACTCTAGCCCATCAGGTATTTATACACATTGGTAAGATTCCCACAAACCTTCTATTCTCCAGGCTGAAAAGTCCCTGCTCTCTCAGCCTGTTGTTGCATGTCAGCTGTTTCAAGCCCTTACTGACCTTCATGACTCTTTGCAACGCTTACCCCAGTGTGTCCATGTCTCTTTTCTACTGAGGAGCTCAGACTTGGACCCAGCACTCCAGATGTGGCCGCACTGATGCTGAATTAAGGTGAAAAATCATCTTCCACAACCTCATGGCAGAGTCGTTCCTAATGGAGGCTGGGAAGTTGCTGGCGCCTTTGCAGCAATCCAGCATTGCTAGCTTATGTTCAATTTGCTGTCCATCAAAACCCCCAGGTTTTGAACTCTGCAAAGTTTCTATCCAGCTGTTCGGCCCCAGCATTTACTTATGCATGGACTTACTCCTTCCCATGTACAGGACTTTACATTTCCCTTTGCTAAACTTTTTGAGATTATCCAGGTTCCTCTGAACAGCAAAACTACCACCTGGTTTATCAACCATTTCTACCAGGTTTGTATCGCTTGCAAACTTTCTGAGAGCACACTCTGTCCAAACACCCAGGTCATTAATGAAGAAGTTAAACCTTATCAACCCTGGTACTCACTCTGGTGACTAGTATCTAACTAGACTTTGTGCCATTGATCACAACCCTTTGAGTCCAGCAGTTCAACTAGCTTTCAGTCCACCTCACTGTCCACTTATCTGAGCCAACTCTATTTTAGATGGATTGTCATAGCAACATGGCAATGTAAAAGGGTAAACCTATTATGAGCTACTGCTAAGAGTGAGTCATCTCCAAGTACCAGATTTTCATCATTAGTGGAAGATGATCTATATCAAGCGCAATCCTGATACTCAAGTAGGTACCTGCACAGACATGAATCTATAGGCTACTTTGTTATCTTTGTCCCTCTCCTATTGTTTGCCCCCAGACTATCATTTTGTAAGTCACAATAGTTACTTATTGAGTCTGGTTCTTGTGTCTGCAGTGGTACTTTACATGCCAGTAGTTTCATACTCATTTCCAGCTTGTTTGTACAGTCTAGTCTGTTAATTCAATATGCTTTTGAATATGACAATATCACTCCTTTTTTATATAAAATACAAGATTCTCAGCATAGCATTACCTTTATTTCCTTCACTCTGCCCATAACATGTGCCTTGCTGTTTAGGATGAAATTTAGCTTTTGTTGAATGCTCCACCACAAGGACAATGTGATATGTCCTAAATGCAGATTCTTCCCTTTCTTATAATCACTGAAGTCCTATCTCACTGCCTGACTGCCAGAAGCTTGTCTGCAACAAAGTTCATTACTAACTTTCTCAAGCTCTACAAGGGGTAAAAGTCCCATGAGGGTTTTGTTCTAGGAACACTTTCTTTTGGCTGCTTTCTCCTAAATCTGATTTCCACTTTACAACTGGAGAAGACAGTGGGAAGGGCTACATTTTCAAAAGCTTTTCACGCTGTTCTCCATGGCAGATGCAAGACATCAATTGTTTCCCATTTTAATGTCTTTTATGTCATTGCAGAGGACTCAGTCATCCTGTCTTTAAATATTATTTACTAGATTTTAATATTAGTAAGATAAAACAAATTTGTATTTACTGTAATTGTTAAATATTACAGAGAAATAATTTATAATAAACTCTGGAATAGACTGTAAAGGGTAGCATAAACATGGGAACATATCTGAAGGCACTGATGAGAAGGTCTAGACACTGTCAGTCTGATCTGAAGATTGTACTATGTCAGTCTCTCCCAGCACTGTTACTCTTTCCTTGGCCTGTTCCTTAGCGCTCCTTTTTTTAGAGGATGGTAGCCATAGATCTTCTATTCAGGCATGTGTTCATCTGTCATGAAACAATGCCTTTGCTAATTTCTTTTTTTTTTTTTTTTTCTTTCTCCCTTCTCCTTCCCCCCTGGTAGTTATGATACATACAGTCTCCTGAATTGGAAAAATTTAGTTTATCTGTCCTCTAGCAGGTGATGTGTCTGGAATCTTCAAGGCACTATTTCAGTTGTATTTCTAAATCTGTTTTTTTTTTTCAATAATAAATGAATAAAAGTAAATAGTCAAAATCATTGTCTATTAATATTCATATTATGTGATGGCTTATTTATTTTTGGAATAGAACTTGACTAATTTTAAGAGGTCAGCCAATGCAGAGATATTGTTAATAGGATGCTGAGCTCTTTTCCTATATAACACTTCTCTTGTTGTCTTCCTTTTTTTTTTTTTTTTTAAATGAAATCTCTGCATTATGAGCAAACTCTTCTCTTTTTCAACGACGGCAGTGAAAATATTCTGCCTTCCAGATGCATTGACTTTTAAGTCAAGTTTTATGACATCTTCAGTTTTGAACTCTGTTGTCATAGTCATCATTTTAATCACAGAATCAAAGAATTGTAGGGGTTGGAAGAGATCATTTAGTCCAACTCCCCTGCCAAAGCAGGTTCACCTACAGCAGGTTGTACAGGAATGCATCCAGGTGGGTTTTGAATATCTCCAGAGAAGATCTCTCTGGACAGCCTGTTCCAGTGTTCTGCTACCCTCAAAGTAAAGACGTTTCTCCTCATGTTGAGATGGAATTTACTGTGTTCTAGCTTGTGCCCATTGCTCCTTTTCCTGTCACTAGGCACTATTGAAAAGAGTCTGGTCCAATCCTCTTGGCACCCACCCTTTAGATATTTATAAACATTGATGAGATCCCCTCTCAGTCTTCTCTTCTCCAGGCTAAACAGATCCAGGTGTCTCAGCTTTTCCTCATAAGGTAAGTGCTCCAGTCCCTTGATCACCTTTGTAGCTCTTCTGCTGGACTATCTTCAGTAGTTCCCTGTCCTTCTTGAACTGGGGGGCCCAGAACTGGATACATTACCCCAGAAAAGAACATATTTGGCATATTTTATATGGTTGTATATTTTTAGACTCTTCATAACTAAGTCAACTACGAAAATAATACAGTTAAGGTTTTCTTGTATTTTTGCATATAAAACCTCTAATAGAAAATAGTTCTGCTGTAATACATCTCTTTTTCCTGCACCAGTTTTGAAATAGCAGAAAACTAACCTTTTCTGTCTGTGGTTCATTGTTCTTTTAAAATATTTTCTACCAAAATTAACCAGAGAATACTCCGTTTTCTATCTGTTCAGTTGCTTTTATTAGATTATATCATGTCTGTTCACTCAAATTGTTCAACTTTACAGGACCCAGCACACAGCCCAAAAAAACCCAGTCAAAAATGTGCCTAGCGTTAGAGCGACATCTTCCATCAGCACTGCCTTGCTCACCTTTACAATTTTGCTGTGTTAGCATCAGAGCATTAGCTTCAGTGCAATTCTTTTCTCCATGTGGCCGTGCTGAAGGCCACTGTGAAAACTCTGCAGTACCTGTTTTTAAGGTATAAGATTGGTGTCAGCAAAAGTATGACTTAAGGTCTGTTCCTGAAATCATACTGCTGTGGAGCTGTAATTTAAGCAAAATCTAATGAGAATCACTGACTTGCCTCTATTTCTTTGTTATACTTGCCTACAGAGGTACCAATTATTTTGAGTCTCATAAAATGTGAATTTTTTATTTAGTTAATTAAAATCTTAGATATTGTTTTAACTCCATGCAATTGGTTTTAATTTGGCCTTCCTATCTAGTTACTTTCAGCCAGACTTGCTTATGTTCAAAGGTCTGTCATTTTCTAATAGCCTTTTTTTGGAAACAGAGTAGTTTGTCTTATTAAAGATATTTCCACTGTGTCATTTATCTCTAACAGAAATACAGGCAAGTGCCAGCTCATGAACATACGCACCATCTATTACAAACAGGATAGTAGAGGGGATAGTGAGGAGATGGGAAATGTAACAATAGACTATGGAGAATGAATGAAAACAAATGGTTTAAAAGAAAATAATTAACATGTGTAAAATAAGTGGAAAACAATTCCAATGGGCAAAAAACCCCCATAAAATTGTCATGTCATAATAGTGTCATTTCGTAATAGCTTGCTGTGTTTTGCTTGAAATTGCAAGCTGAAAGCAGGCTTCATATGAAAAGATCTTATCCCTGAACCGAGATGAATGAGTCTAATGCCTCAGCAGAGACAACCTGTGACTTTTTGCAAAGGGCTTTATAAATATACCTCTTAAGTGATCTTGAAAACAAGGACAAGTGACCTCTGTTGCCTCAGATGTTGAGAGGGAAATATTATCAGTTTTCTGCTACAGGAGCGTAATAGGATGTGTATCAACAGCAATTCTGCATTAATTTTGTACCTGGAATGGTATTTACAATGAACTCAAGAGTAAATATTAAATCCTAGAAAACATAACAGTTTTCTAGGATTATCTCTCTAGAAAGAGAGATAACACTCGTTACTTTGAGTTATCCATTTGTCATAAAAATACAGAGGAGTTGTAATTGTCAGTAATCTACAGTAGGTCAGACTGGAAAGGCAGCAATGCTACGTTTTTAACTCTTTTTTGCTTTGCTAGAATAAGTGAGAATCTATGTCTTTTCCAGTGACAAGACAAAGACTCCAGAAGCATGTCAGTTTGAATAGAAGGAGGTTCCATTCAGATGGAAAGTTTGTCTGGAGCAGAACTATAATCATTCCTAGCAATATATCTGTAAATAGAACAGCTGTTCTATAGATATGTGCTGTGCTGGTAAACGCTAAGGCAAACTAGCAAGCCAAAAGTATAATCTCATGATGATTTTCTGAGAATAAAAAGAGAATTCATGCCACCCTTTCCAGCCCTACCAAGAAGCTTCATTTTATCACAGACCATAAAAATGGAAGGCAGGAGGGGGACCACTCTACAATATAGCTCCATCTGCTTCCCAGCCAGTCTCTGAAGCTGCAAGCCAAAATTGGCATGTCACCTCCCAGCAAGTCATAGAAGTATTGCTAATTAAAATATTATCAACATGTCAGATTTGATTTTAATCAAGTAATTACTAGTGCTGTGCACTAAAATAGATCTGGAAAATACTGTAAAGTACATTTTAATCCCTTTTCTTCCTTTTTTTCAATACACAGTAAAATATTATTTTATAGTAAATCAACTCCATTAACAAATTCAATTTTGTTTCCACTGTGTAAAAACCTCACTAAGCACTATGCCTACTAGCTTAAGAAAGTGGGTACTGAGCTAGGAATTACATGGAACTAGGAGCCAAGAACACTTCCATCTTAATACTTTACTTTTAACAGGTTAATTAAAAACTTACCTATTTCTTTGAAAGTACTTGCTCTCTGGATGACATCAATAGATAGTACAAATATTTGGAAATAAAAAAAAAACACTTCTGAATTAATGAAAATACTGCAAGTCTCATTTTAATAAGTGGCTGCTTTTATCATTTAACTGATTTAAAATACACAGAATAAAACAAAATGCTTCACAAGAAATGTGAACATTATTCAAATTTTATTACATACAAAATCTTATATCTGGTAGATAGTTTAAATATTTTGGTTCTGGTGGTGAAATTTATCACAAATAATTTTAGCTAACTAAAATTCATGCACCCAGTGTAAGGAATCTGCATGCCTAAGGTCTGGCCACTGAACTGAGGTTTAAGGTGGATGCATCACCAGGTTTTAGATCTAAATTCAGTGTTTAAGTGTAATTGTCTAGGCATGAGTCAGGTGATGTGATTCAGTTGCCAGAACACAGGCATATGTGAGATGCTCTTGAGTAGCCAAGACATCTGTAAGATGCTGATAATTCTGACACCAGAAACGTATGCTTTCCTGGACCCGTACCTGGAAATTAAATGGGATATACCAGGACATGTCAAATAAGACTAAATGCTCCTTCTTAGACAACCAAAAATTACCTTCTACTAAACCAGTAAATTAGATACTTTGAGATGGGCTTCATTGATTAAACTTAGGCTGGTTAATGACATTCAGACATTTGAGCCAATCTCCTGCATAGAGACCTGTCTTATGTGACCCTGGGACCGTAAGAGACCTTCATCTGGTAGAACAGCAATGGTAGGTCATTCCAGAGCACATAAAATGACAGAAGACTCTAAGGATACGTAGCTGAATCCGTTTGCTTAGTTCACATGCATACTTGCAATTAAATATCGAGGGTTTGGTTTAATTGTCTAGATAGAGGAGTTTAATAATATTTAAGAAGCCTTGGGTAGATTAAGATGTCTGCATGAAGGTGGCATATAAGGCACTACCTACAGAAGAACACCTTTCTGAAAATGTAGCTGAAGAACACCTGGGATACTTTAAATCATGTAACACAACACCAGACCACTTTGTTTAGGACACTGAACTGATTTCTAAGTACAGAATACAACTGCTCCATTAGGCATCTAATTTTATATGCAAATTTGCCTATCAACAATCTGGAGTCCATCCTTATATTTAATAGCTCTTTTCATAATACCAATAAATATCTCCAATTTTGAGTCCATTATTTCTCTAGATTTTCTGTACTTTCTAAATAAACTAAATGAGGCATTTCTGATTTCCGTACAAGTCCTGTATGATTATAATATCTCTGCAAGTAGAAACATATAATTTCCTTTGTATACAAATCTAGTTCTGAACCTTTGTCTCTTGTGGAAACACAGGTTTTGAAGAAGTCATTATGCTGAAGATCAACTTATATTCATATAAAGTGACTTTTCTCCCAACTTTTATGTTTAGCATCAAGAAGAAAACAGGATTTCCCTTTCTCTGTGTCCTCCTCTGCCCTGAGCAGCTGAGATCAATGTGTTAGATGAATGAAAATATGCCTTTGCAGAAGTCTGGAATTAAACTATGAACACTAGACTTCAGTCCTTGAAGTGACAGGCCATTTAAAGGAATTGATTAAAAGATTAAAGTATCACTGTTAGACAAGTTGAAAAGATAAAAGGTGTACAGATTTCTGTGGCCATGCTGACATTACATGAAACACAAATTAGAAACATACACAGTAAGTGAAAAGGGAATGAAAATAAAGTGAATTTCTAAATAATTCATTTAAATATATGCACTTTACACAATGATTTATAGGGATGTCCAATTTTTATTTTTTTTTTTTTTTAATTGTTATCCTAAGTTAAACTCATGTATCTCAAACTTCCAAAATTACTGAGTTAAAGTACTACATTCACTAATACCTTTTAGGAGTCAAATATAAGTTGTCTAATCCCTTCTTGATTTTGGGTGAAAGAGAAACCTAGGCATGTTCTGGAGAAACTTTTGTAGAACATATTTAAATTCTGCTGGAGAAAAATATTAATGGATGGGTTTAAAATTCATCTGTCTATAAATGGGAACAAAATCACACCCTTTATATAATTAATTCATCTAATATGTTCCTGAGGTCTTCAGATTAGTGGACATGTACAGAATTAATCCTCTAACCACTGAGATACTGACTGTTATGAGTTGGACTCCGATTCAGCCCAGAAATTATTCCAGAGTTTATTTCAAATAAACCTTATAAAAATGGTACCATGAGAAATTATAATTTTAAAAATATAATAATGTAAATTTAAGGAAATATATAATTATGTATTATCCATATGCAATATATTATGCATTATTTATTATTTTATATTATAATTTGAAAATATATGAATATAATATTATACCTCATTCCCATGAAAAATTATAATTTTAGGTAATTTATAATAATTACTAAACAATTACTCTTTCACTGAGCTAATTCTTAGAACATATGTGAGTGAAACTGGCCTCATATTGCTGTCTTGAATCATATAAAAAAAATAAAATAATCCTGTGTAACAATAGGACGTGATGCTTTGGGATTAAGAAGTGGGAAGTATGAGCCAGATGAAGTAAGAGTTTGTATATAAACCATTTTTTTGAGGTAATCTAACCATTCTTTATCGACTAATGTAGCTAGAAGAAACCACAGAAGAAAGTAAATATTTGTAAAAGAACAAAACGGGAGATCATAACATATCTGGCTGAATTCAAGGGAAAAGTCAAGAAGTTGAAAAAGTTTTCCCATGATGTTTTTGGGAAGTAAAGAAAGATATGACCTTTTTTCTTTGATTTGAAACTGACCATTTGCAAGTGTGGCAGCTACTGTCATGCTGTGCTTAGCTGATCTCTTTTACACAGATTTTTTTTTTTTTTTTTTTAATGTTAAAAAATACTTCTTGGGACACCTCAGTGAATCACATTTTAATCCCCTCAGAGAAATCATAGGTAGACAAGAAGCACTTTGACACAAGCTTGCAGTACACTTTGCACTACACGTTAAAGAAATAACAAAATGAACCTTAATATTTGTAAAATCACGTTACTAGCAATACTTTTTGCTTTTCTTCATCCAATGGAACTATTTTGAAAGACAAGGTTATTGACATTTAGAGGGGAGATTTACTGACCACACCATTCCATAAAAGAGCCATAACATCTCCCATGTCTTTCAGGCAGTACTTTTTTTTAGTATTCCCAGAATGTTTTTTTTTCTCTTTTTTTGCAACAACAGCACAATTATGAGCATGTTGAAACCTTTGAGGAGCTTTCAGGTTGCTTTTTGAAAGCTTACTCTATAAACAGTTGTATAACTAATTTGGAAGTTAAATTATTTTGCTTTTTTTTTTTGTTTCTTATATTTCCCCAATGTTTATTACCTTATGTTTCTCATTCTCCTTCATCTAAGTGAATGGTATAATTCATACTTCATTCTCTGCAGGCTGGATGCCTCATCCAGCCTCAGCTGATGCAATTATTTGGCTTTAGGAGGCAATAGCACTTCTCTTAGGTATCTCTTCACAGGTATAGACCTACATGTACACGGCTTGCTCCTCAGGGCATTTTATTGATAAAATATGACTTGTAAAACAATATTGTAAAGGAGTTTTTTCTTTTTTCCACAAATTCTTTTTAATTATGGACCAACATATAAATTCATTCAACTAGAAAATTTTGAATTGTAGTTTAGCCACTTAAAGTGCTTAGAATTCTCCTTTTGTCATTTAAAAAAAAAATATAAATTAGTGAACAGCACTGGAAATAAGACAGGTCCCTGTGAGATATGACAGTGAATAACCTTCAGGTTTGGGAGCATGTTACTGATAATTATTGGAAGGATTCTTTTTCCAACTAATTGTGCACTCAACCTGCATGGATTTTCTCTTCATCATATATCTTTTAATTTAGATGTCAAACTGAGTGGGAAATTAGTATTATGGTTTGGCAGCAGCCATGATCAACAATTTTGAACAGACTCTTGTGTTGCCTGCTCCTCAATAGAGAAACAACGGTTTAGGTCTTAGTGAAATGACATCTCCCCAGTACTTGGCATTTATTTGGGTCCCCTGCAGACAAAACAACTGTGCATTTAAAAAAAAAAAAAAATCTGTTCAGTTCAAGCAGAAAGTATTTTTTCTGTGTCTTTTGAGAGGAATTGAAACATTGGTATGGCAGAGCACTGGAATGGTATTCTTTGTAAAATATTTTAAAATGGCAAAAATATTTCTGGTCGATGTTTAAAACAAAAAATGGTATCTTAATGAAAGGTTTACAAACATCATTTTCTGCTTCTGAAATTTAAAATGTAATCAAAGCTTCATATATTACAATGCCTATACATTGGGGAAGAGGAGAGACATGATAGTTAAATTCAGTTCTACTGAATTATTTTCAAACACCATATTAATAATAATTGCTATTAATTGAAAAAAAGCCTAATTCTGAAAATGAGAATAGGATGACTGAATGCATCAAAGGGTTTAATAAAGTCAAGATAGATAACACTCACTGGTTATCAAAGAGAAAAAACATTGATTTGATAGAATTATGAATAGCTACCAGCATTTATGACATGAACGCTTCAAAAACTCTCAAAAGTAAATTTCATCAGACCCTGTTTATTTGCATGCATGTAGCCCAGTCTTTTGCTCTTTAATCGACTCTTTCCCTGTTTTAGCTTGTGATTTTGCTTCCCAAGTTAATATTAATCTTACCATGTTCCTATTAACTGTAGCTATACTTCTCAGAAAAGCCATAAATTCAGCTTTCCACGATAATGAACCTCTTATGTTTCCCTTGTTTCTGTGTGTCAGTCTGTCAGCTTTTGTATGTAGATACATTGTGATGTTTCTTACCTGCCTAGAAATAAACTTCATTCATGTTTGGCCAAATTTAATTATTTATTTATTTAGGTCATAAGAGAGAACCTTTAGTCCTCACTATGCTTTATTCTTTTATATACAAATCTGCATATTTTTCTATTAATGATTTTCATATCCTCTCTTTTTTTAAAAAAGAAAGACTCTTATCTGTCCTCAGTTGCTTTAATTTCTAGATGTCTTATGTCCGAAGAGTTTTCCTGACAGTTGTTTGAGTTGGATGGAGTCAGGATGTGTGTGGGGTGTCTGTATAGTATTTTGCTACTGCAATAACTCCTTCTTGTGTAACCAGAACTTCTGTTACATATTGAACCTTTTCACCAAGACTGTTTCCTAGGCAGTAATTTCAAACAGTTGTAACCATTTTGTGACCACCTAACAGAAACACCTACATTTTTCAAGAATTTACTGTACAAACCATTTCCTACTGTATTTTCTGATTACATGCATTGTTTCATGAAAAATTATAATATGACTTCTTTCTGGAATAGGAGGAGGGGTAAATCTCCCATATCATTGCTCTTGGTTTTTGTCTCTTTCACGTTCACCAAGAACTTGTAGTGTCTTTGACAGTTATTTGTTTGGCATTCCATACCAAACTTTGAGGTAACAGCCCTCTCAAAACTCATATGTATACAGATGTATATTTTTATCTGATGTACTAAAACTTCAGATCCTTCTTGAGTGTTATCCATATTTCTGTCATTCTAATAACATCTGAAATATTCAGATGTTTATTTTCTCTACTGAAAGATTTCAACTCTCAGTAATCAGCTGTCCCCACACATTTCAATGTTTTGATGAAATCATCATTCTAGTTTTGTTTTTAAACTGTTTTTTAAGAGTTATATTTTTAAGGTTTATCAGCTCTTTAAATTACTCCTGCGGTATTACTTCTTTCTTTGCCAGAAGTTGCCATTTCAACAAAGCAACCTTTCTTTCTGAAATAACAGTGCATAATAAAAAATCAAAAGTTACATACATGCTTATCATTTACCGAATCTGCTAGTAATTTTCTTGTTTCTGGTGTTACCACATGGATTTGATTCAATACCACATTATAGTGGTCCAATACTCCTAACAAAAAGACATTGTTCTGTGTTCCATTTTATAGTCTTTTTAAAAAAATAGCTTAGTACATTATTAAAGGAAAAAACATAAGCTACTAATAAAATGGGCATTAAGACTGTAAACTAACCACAGGCAATTTCAACACTAAGCTCATATTTTGCTTTTTATGATCCTAAATTATTAATCACTATTTATGGAGGTAAAATAGTAAAACAAGAAAGCAAAGGAGAAATATAGTAGAATAGTTTATTGCTGGAATTGTTATTTGTTCAGTAGTTTTTACTAACATTTAATATTATGTGCCAGCCAGTGAAAGTACAAAGTAAACTGTAAGATATTCTACTGAGCCTGGCTAGGGTAGAGTTAATTTTCTTCATAACAGCTCATATGGTGCTATGTTTTAGATTTTCGTCCAAAAGGGTACTGATAACACACTAATGTTCTAGCTTTTGCTGAAGTGTTTGCTTGTCAGTTGGGGGTAGGAGGATTACATTACTAATACCCATGGCTTAAAATGTCTTTAAGCCAACTATGGCACTTTGTCTTGATGGAGCAGCAGATTTTTTTCCCCAAATCAATCACTGTTTCCAAGGTAAACCATTAAATGACTGAAAAATCTTTACTTAATGTCTCACTTCTCCCTTCCTCCTTCTTATGTAAAGGCAGAATTTTCCTTTCTTTTTTCTTTCTCCATTTCTCCTTCTCTCTTCTCTTTCCCTTTCTCTTATCCAAAAAACGGAAAACACACTTGCAGAGTGTAATTGTGTTTTTAAGGAAAACAATCAAGAGCTGGAAATGAACTACACTTGTCAGTTGCATTCTACAGCTATGATGAGCTAAAATGTGCCAGCTGTACAGCTTGTCCACAGCTGTTGTCTTTCAAATCTTTGTATAATATCCATTTTCTCTCCAACATTTACAGAGTTTATAACTGCAGTGAGAGCTGATCAAAATTACTCTAGTATAGAATGCTACTAGTATAATAGGTCTTAGTTTTAAGCTATGCATAAGGGAATCTATGCCAGAAATAATTCTTCACATAATGCTTAAGACTGCACAGATGTCTGTGTTTGATCTAAGAAGGCATAATTAAGGAGAAAATGCTGACAGAAATAAAGTATACATACCACCAACTAAAGCAGAAAAAAAGCATGCAGAGGAAGCTGAAATGCTAGTGTTGGAGGAAGAAAATATGCAATGAGCAAAACATGTCACCTCTGTAATTTGACTGTAAACTGAAATACCAATACAGAGGGGGGAAAACAAACAAATAAATCAACCCAAATATCAACCAAAAAATAACCCACCACCAACAAAAACACTTGAATAGCATCAACTGATCAACACTGAAGCTTTTCTAAATAATTTTTTTTTTGGTGTATGGGTATTTGTACTACCAGTTCACAGCAAACTGGGAGAGGAAAACTTGCTCAAGAGGCAGATTAAATATAAATGGGTGTACAGGTAAATGTGTATACATGTATATGACTTTAAACTTTAGTGATGGAACCTTAACACTGTAAAATTTTGGACAGATGGAGAAAAATAACATACTCTCTCACCTGTACAAGGAGCATCTGTTTCCTTGCTTACATAGAAATTTTTTATATCCCATGAGATCTATTGCAGAATCACAGCTGATTTGGCAGTTGCTGAATAGCTGGCTTCTGTGCCAAAAATGTATGTAGTCTGACATGCTCCTGAAGTCCAGGGGGAACCATAGAGTCTGGCTTTGTCTATTATGATGAACAAAAAACAAACCAGGGACAAGTCTGTGACTCTGAAATCGAAGATGGTACAGACTCACTTTCATTCTCATTATTTTGCATAGTTACTATGATGGGCGGAGAGGAACCTTATGAAATTCAACAAGGGCAAATGTAGGGTGCTGCACCTGGGGAGGAATAACCCCATGCACCAGGACAGGTTGGGGGCTGACCCCCTGGAGAGCAGCTCTGTGGAAAGAGTCCTGGGAGTCCTGGTGGACAACAGGATGACCATGAGCCAGCAATGTGCCCTCGTGGCCAAGAAGGAAGGCCAATGGCATCCTGGGGTGCATCAAGAAGAGGGTGGCCAGCAGGTCGAGGGAGGTCATCCTCCCCCTCTACTCTGCCTTGGTGAGGCCGCACCTGGAGTACTGTGTCCAGTTCTGGGCTCCCCGGTTCAAGAAGGACAGGGAACTGCTGGAGAGGGTACAGCAAAGGGCTACCAAGATGATTAGGGGACTGGAACACCTCTCTTATGAAGAAAGGCTGAGGGATTTGGGTCTCTTCAGTCTGGAAAAAAGACGGCTGAGGGGGGATCTTATCAACACTTATAAATAGTTAAAGGGTGGCTGTCAGGAGGATGGGGCCAGGCTCTTTTCAGTGGTGCCCGGGGACAGGACAAGAGGTAATGGACACAAACTTGAACAGGGGAAGTTCCACCTAAACATGAGGAGGAACTTCTTTACTTTGAGGGTGGCAGAGCACTGGAACAGGCTTCCCCGAGAGGTGGTGGAGTCTCCAACTCTGGAGGCATTCAAAACCCACCTGGACGCGTTCCTGTGCAACCTGCTGTAGGTGACCCTGCTCTGGCAGGGGGGTTGGACTAGATGATCTCCAGAGATCCCTTCCAACCCTACCATTCTGTGATTCTGTGAATTGCACATTTCTACGACCGATGTAGTTGGAATCACTCAAATCTGAGCTAGGAAGTAGAGAGAAAGGAAATATGTAGTGCTCAAAGTGTTCAGACTGTTCCTTTGGCTGTCTTTTCTTCAGAAGCACAGATATACTGTCTGAGACTTCCATAGTCTTATTGAAAACAAATCAACTATTAGAGATGTTATCATACACATAAATAATAGTACCTGGCATAACTTGGTAAGTTACTGCAAATGAGAAATTATATAATGTGAGGATTTTATGTATATACACACCAATATATGTACATGGCAATATAAATTTTTATAAATTTACATAAACATATACATAGATATACAGGCACAGAGAGACATACAGAATTATATAAACATACAGCTGTCTCTATACATCCTTACTTTTCTTAAAAAACTGTTGCTGGACAAAAGTGAAATAGAGTCTAGTTTTTGTGCCCTGATGAAATCCTTTAGTGAGAGGGGTGAGGAGTGGGAGGTTTCTCTCCCACTTGAAAGAAACTAACTGGGGATGTACACCTAAGGAACCTTTCTGGAGGAGACAATGCAACAGGAAAAGGAAATATAGACTGTAGGGATGAAGTAGCATACAGGGTCACTGAGGGGAAATTCAGCTCCTGAATGTCGGACAGCATTCCAATGAATGTCCGTGGCTGTCCAGGTGGTGACAGGAGTCTTCATTGCAAAGGTCTCTGTGAAGGTGTCTTCAGCTAGGTTGGGTGAGACTTCTCAGACAGGTTCCAATGAATCCTTATATCCATCTGTGTGATCCTGTGTGACCAAGCATCTGCGTGGGCCATTGTTATTATCTCAAAACGACCACAAAACCTCTCTGGACCACAATAAATATTTGCAAAATTCTGTTTTATGTGACTATTCCTGCATCCTCAGAAACAGTTTATGCTCACTACTTATATTTTTTATCAATGCACAGTTTGGTCAATTCTGTAGAAACTATGTGGGATAGTATTTTGAGTGATTAAATTTTCCATGTTAATCAATACATTTAAGCATACAAACATTGCCTATGCATTGCAAAAGGCACACCAGGACATGCGTTGGGGAGAATCATTAGGATTATATGAAACTGACATCCACAGAGCAGCTGTACCAATGAGTCAAATATTTTGTTGTGAGGGCAGCTGGGAGTTCAGTCAATCACTTTGTCCCAGGTTGGTCCATTTTCTCATCTATGCAGATGACTAGCCAGGGAGTTCCTCAGACATCCAAAGAATTAATGATGAAGTGTGGTACCAGGTACATCACAACTCTTATCTGCTGCACAATCTCAAATATCTCATTTATATCACAATAATTATTTAAATTCCACAGCTCTTGTTGCAGTTTGAGATGTCCTAAGGTATCTGTCCATGCTGCCTAGGTGTTGTTCCAAAATGTGAATATCCTGTTGGTTCTGTCATAACTTTCAGAACTGTTCCAATGTTCTGTGTTTCTAAGGGCATTTCAAACGATACTAGGCACAAATGTTTAGACAACTTATATGCGTTTCCATGCACTTCAGTGGGGAACTAGATACGTAGCAAGCATCCAGGCTACATGTAGATATCTGTATTTAGGTAATTATCTATAAGATGAATATCATCCTAGAACAATCTTTGCAAGAGCAGGAAACAGTTATACACAGCTGAAGAAACATTTAGATGAATAGTAAGTGAATCAATGCTGATGTAGTACATGTTATATGATGTAGTACATGTTATATGCTGAAACCCTGAAAATGCGTATACTATGGAGATAGAAATTTGTTTCATGTTGCACCCAGTTCATCTTTAATATTCAATAGCTCATTTGAAAGTTTCTGCTTTCAAAGCTGTCTCCATGACCATGAAAAAGTCAGTGAGTTCATACCTACAGGATCATGTTTCTGGTATTCAGGAGGTTTCTTAGGCATGCTACTTAATTTCTATGTGGACAGATTCCTGTCCTTTGCCAGGATTTCTTTTTCAAGGGGAAGTCATACTATCAAAATCTTAGGCACTACTGTGGTGGAAGAAACCTATGACAGATTTTAAGTGCTTAGTGATATATACAACACTGGTCAATGTCCTAATACTATTAGGGAGAACACAAAGGAGTTGATGCTATTTGAACCTGATTCTTTGATGTCTACTATAAGATCAAAATACATGTATCATTAAGCACGTTTAGTTGTGATATGCATTTATTATGCTCTAGTACCAAACTTCCCTTATATATGTGGTTCTCATACAGACATTAATATATATATTTATTAATATATATATGTGTATCTGTACTGATATATAGAGTCACATACCCACACGTGTTTATGTTTATATGTTTATGTTTATATTATTTTTTACGCTTTATAGACTTCCAGAAAGATCTAAAGCAGAGACTAACATTTTTCATACTTAATTGGAATAAAATTCAGTGTAAGGGAAAAGTACGTTACCTGTTACAGACCTTATTAACATTTATTTCTCACAGATTAAATGTGTTCAGATATAATTACTGTTGAAAACAAACTTTGGTGGTGTTAGGCTTCTCTAGAAGGATATTGCAATGCTCCACCATGCAACAATGAAGAAGGGTATTTGAATTCTTACTTGAAGATCATCAGTCCTAATATTTCACTACTTGAAAATGGTACTAATTAGTGAGATTTAAAGCAAGATTTTCATGCATCTGCATGCCTGGAATTTATTATTTGTCAGCTTGCTATTCAAATTAAATTTGATTAGTGTAAGCCATTTTTACATATCTGTTATGAGGCTTCTTAAAGCACAGTATGAAATTTTAAACGTGTTATTATAGGTCATTACAATTTGAAAAATTAATTATTATTCCAAAATATTAGTTATTTTAAATATTTATCACATTAAATTAAATTTTAAAATGGCATTATTAAATATCATGTATAAATAGATAATTTGAATATTTTATATGTGTTTTACCACAAAAAATTTAAAAGACAAATCACTGTTCAGAAAAAAGAAAAAAAGAAAATTCACGTGGTTTAGCTCATGGAAATGTACACTCAAGTGAAGAATAAAAGATTTAGCTGTGACATGAGATTTGTTTTTTCTAATTGAGATAACAAGTGACAGAACCTCCATAGCTTCACTGTCTTGGATTTCACATCAACATGGCAACTCTGGAAATAAAGATAATTACCTGGCTGAATTATAAAATAGCTTTTGAGAGATGTATTGTGACTGAATTATAAATATTATTTCAAAAGATGCTGTATTAAGCTCTTACAAGAAACACTGAAGAGCAAGAACAGACAACATAAAACAGCATAAGCAGGTACATGTGTGAATAAAAATATTCTTGTAAGTAAAGAAAATTTACCATTCAAAATTGTTAAGTTTTGTATAATATATAAATATTATTGAAGTGCACTATACTGAGCAAGTATTAGAAATAAATAAAATAATCCACTACTTGAATACTTACAGTTAACACTTCACATGTGCAACTTTTTGCAGAAGTAGTTTCTTTTAAAAGGAGAGTACTTATTGTCCGCAACATCTCTAAATCTACATAAAATTGTATTTAAAGAGATTTGCACTCCAAGGTAGTATACTCCAAGGTATATAATACATAAAATTACATTTATGATACCTGATACTTGAAAGAAAGAGTTTTGGTGAAGTAGCTAGTATGATTAAAATATGTTGACATATGTACAAAAATTTAAGATTTTAATCTGTTCTATATTGACAGATGATGGAGACAAAAATTTGCATTCAAGCAAGACATGTACAGATCAACAACATTTAGATGATGAACTGCAAACGAGTGTCTCATTCATATTTGGTGGACAGCAAATTGCTCAGAAAAAAAATTGACAAAATTAAATGTTTAAACTTGAACCTGCAACTTTTGGTCATAGTGACTGCAACATTTGCTTGTGAGACCATTGCAATAATTACGTGTCCTTATTTACTTCAGCAAGAAAATCTTATACATTCAGACTTGGTCACAGAAGTTGGATATATTCACATGATCTGTAAGCTTTTAGATGTCATTACCTAAAATGAAATTAATCCTGTAGTCTTTCCTGGCTCCTAAAATGTCTGTTTCTATGAAAAAAAACCAAACCAACCCTTACTGAAGTTTATATAGTTCACACAAGAAGAGGAATTCCCCATTCAAACCTGCAAAGACTTCCTAAGAAGCGTACCAATTCATTTAAACCAAATGTTTCAGTAACGTTCTAACTGCTTGAGGATATCGTTTAAATGAGTCTTACAATGTTATAGTTCTTTATCTGAGCTTAGTTAAACGATACAGTCTTTAAAATAGGTGACGTAAAAAAACCAAACAAATAATAAAAAAAAAAAAAAAAACCAAAAAAACAACCAAAGGAATTGTTCATTGGGTAGTGAGCTATATAAGCTTTTCTCCCTTTAGTATCTGCTCAGCCTACAGTAACTTACTCAGAGTTTTGCTTGTAATGGCTGGCCAGCCATAATCTCTTCTGCACCATATCCTCAGCTCCTACCATATTATAAAGTAAAATTCATTATATCTGCAGCATTATTTTATTCACGAAACACTCATTTCTACAATTCACCAAATTTCAAGCAGCTGTAGGACTATGAAAGACCTCTGTCTCTAACTCTATTTGGAATTAGTAAAAAACTTCCCATAAATAGAGCGGCAGGGAAGAAAAAAGGTAGAAGCAAACTTCATAAAAGCTAGCTTTAATGGAACAAACAAACAAACAAAAGAAGGAAACTCATTCCTGTTCCTTAAAAAATTGATCAGTACATGGTTGATTATTAGGCATTGTAGAGAAATCATATTCTCTTCTAATTGGGTTTCTTTTTTTGGTAAACAAATTTGAAAAGAGAAACCAATTGTAAGCTTCTTTCTGTCATAATTCAAAAATGAGTCAAGAAGCAATAATAAAGCTTTCAAATTTTAATCTTAAAACTCATCATTTTATGTACTAAAACTAGGCTTCATATGAATTTCAATTATATACCTCCTGCAGTATTCAACAGCTAACTTGCTTTCTCTCAGCTGCTTGAGAGACCCTTGTAAAACTTGCCAGAAATTTCTCAGGTACAGCAATTTTTCATGTGAGGAGGAGGAGGAGAAATGTGTAGAACTATCATGTAGTTAGAAGCACCCAGGCAAAGTTATAGCTCATTACTGAGTCTCATTTAATTGAATAAAAAAGCGAAACCAAAAAAATAAAACCTGAACAAAAAAATACCCTCCAAAACCCACAACAGGTTACAGTGACATTTCTCTACTTATTACCTTGGCACTTAATGCAAAAGGTGCTAAACTACCCTGCTCCACATTGGTCAGTCTAAGTGTTATAACAGGAACTATCTCAAAGAGATGAAGTAAGAATGAATGAGAAATAAATGCTATTATATGTCTCCTGGCACACAGAAGAACAAGGAGAGCTTTATGGCTTTCTGGTTTTGTACAGAAACATGCTTTTATTAGGTACATATTGTGAGTTGGAGTTATTCTCCAAGCCTAAGAGAGTTTGAATTAGTTAAAAATATAAAAAGTTGACTGAGAATCCAAGAGGATTAGCTGAGTGAACTGAGCTTCTGCTCTTCAAGCAACAGTTAACAATAGGGACTGCAGTTAGAATCGATAAGGAATTTTTCAGTAAGCATCAATGTGCTGAAATTTTCATAAAAATGTATTGATCACAGTGACTACATCAGCTAAATTTTCTCAGCTGTAGGGTGAAATGATTCATGAAAAAGAAAGGTTACCACAGAGTAATCAACTATTAGGGCACTCACTAGACTGGGACTCCTTTGTACAAGTCTCAGGCTGATGATTTAGAACTAAGTTTGAGCTTGAAATAATAAATATCTAAGCTTGAGCTTGTCAGAAAAGATTTTCTTTGTAACCAATACAGAGAAATTGGGATTTACAAAAGTGATTTATGTAAATCTGAAACAGATATCTAAAAATATTAGATGAGTCATACTCTGGAAATGTGTTTCTCTCCTTTTACCATAGACTTCAGGGGACATCTTATTTTTAGAAAATTATTTTAGGGAACTAAATTTATGTTTCTAATTAGTTCCTCGTAGCCATCTTTTATATGTGTTCAGGACAGCTGTATGTATTCTGAGGAACTGAAGGGAAAATTCACATTGTAACTGCTCAGCAGCAGTAACTTGTGACCAAGGAATGATCTGGCACGGAGGGCAAGAAGGCCCAACTACAGAACAAGAGAGGCAAAGACTCCATATAAGTGAATGAAGTTTGCTGATGAGATAAGAAATGTTGCAGTATTTTCTTGTAATAGTGATGGAATATGAGTCCTCAAGGGTCCCTTTTGGTAAACTGAGCTGGCACTGAGGGATGAAATCAACACCAGTTAAGGTGCCTGATGATGCTCACAGGTTCGGTGTTGGCTCATGACACGTCTTCGCAAAGTCCTTGCAAAACCATTTATGGTGGTAGTAGGACACTGCCCAATGCCCATGTAAGTTCAACAAAGGCAAGTGCAAGGTCCTGCACCTGGGTTGGGGCAATCCACACTATCAATACAGACTGGGGGATGGATGGATAGATGGTTGGACGGGTGGGTGGGTGGATGGATGGATGGATGGATGGATGGACGGACGGACAGACGGACGGTTAGATGGACGGATGGATTGCAAGCAGCCCTGCAGAGAAGGGCATGGGGATGCTGGCAGATGAAAAGTTGGATATGAGCTTTCAGTGTGTGCTCATAGCCAGAAAGCCAACAGTATCCTGGGCTGCATCAAAAAAAACAGCAGGTTGAGGGAGGTGATTCTCCACATCAACTCTGCTCTCATGAGACCTCACCTGAAGTACTGCTCTGGGGTCCCCAGCACACAAAAGAAATGGACTTGGAGTGGGTCCAGAAGAAGGCCACAAAAATCATTAAAGGGATGGAACACTTCTCATATGAGGAAAGGCTGGGAGAGTTGGGGTTGTCCAGCCTGGAGAAGGTTCTGGTGACACCTGACACAAATCATAAAGGGGGTCTATAAGAAAGATAGAGAGAGACTTTTTATCAGGGCCTGTAGTAACAGGACAAGGGGCAAGGGTTTTCAATTGAAAGAGGTTAGATTTAGATTGTATATAAGGAAGAAATTTTTTACAATGGGAGTGATGAGACACTGGAACAGGTTTCTCAAAGAAGTTGTGAATGCCCCTTTGTTGGATGTGTTCAAAGTCAGGTTGGATGGGGCTCTGAGCAACATGATACAGTGAAAGGTGACCCTGCCCATGGCAGGGGGGCTGGAGTGGATGATCTTTGAAGGTCCCTTCCGACCCAAACCATTTTGTGATTCTATAATCGGTCACAAAATCTCTTTATATTTAAGCACAAACATGTGTTTAACTCAAGACGTACAATAAAAATTCCCCAACATAATCCAATTTGGCCATTGATATATTTAAAAACAGGATGTTGTCAAAGTGTTGCCACATTCTTTACTCACCTAAGGGCTTCTTATATTAGAATTTTATATTCCATTTTTCACATTGCTGTTTCTATATTTGTTCTGGTTTTGACTGTGATAAGGTTCATTTTCTTCATAGTAACTAGTATGGGTCTGTGTTTTGGATTTGTGCTGAAAGCACTGTTGATAATATAGTAATGTTTTCATTATTGCTGAGCAGTGCTTACACAGAGTCAAGCCTTTTCTGCTTCTCACACCACCCCATGGGTGAACAAGAAGTTGGGAGGGGTTACAGCTGGGACAGCTGACTCCAAATAACCAAAGGGATATTTCATACCATATGACACCCTGCTCAGCAAGAAAAGCTGGGGGAAGAAGAAGGAAGCGTGAGACTTTCAGAGTTATGGCGTTTTCTCTTCCCAAGTACCCATTACGCATAACGTAGCCCTGCTTTCCTGGAGATGGCTGAATAGCTGCCTGCCAAAGGGAAATAGTGAATAAACTCGTTGTTTTGTTCTGCCCAGCTTTTGCTTTACCTATTAAACTGCCTTTATTTCACCCCACAAGTGTTCTCACTTTTACACTTTTGATTGCCTCCCCCATCCCACCAGGGATCAAGGGAGTGGTGGGGGCAGGGGGTGAGGGAGCAGCTGTGTGGGTCTTAGTTGCTAGCCAGGGTTAAACCATAACAATATCCCATACTTCTTAACATATATAGTAGTAAAGTATTCATGTTCTAATGATGTAAATATACATTAATTATGTCTGTAATTTTGCTTTTTTTCTTCTATTTAGTTCAAAATAGAGATAGAAATCAAATAGTAATATTTCTCTGAGGTAACTGCAGGGTGAGCTGTAGAGGAAGAACTTTTCTTAGAGGTGCATTACATTAATATGTGAGAAAAAAAAATAAAAAATTACCTGTAATTATTTCGTTTTCCTTGAATGAGTTAAAATTAATATTTCTGAACTTAATTTTCAAAGATGCACTTTTTGTTGTTTCATCAGCATGTGCAACTTAAAGGTCAAAACAAATGGAATACAGTCTAGGTTCTGACACAGACTTCAATTTTTCCATTAAGCACAATGAGTTTTGAATTTAGTCTGTTATCAGTAAGCAGGTTCATTGCCCAGCAAATTTAGACACAAAATTGTTTAAACTGAAACTTTCTTATTAAAGTATGAGTTATTATAATGCACCCTCATAGAATGTGTTTGATTAGAAATTAATGAAAGAGCCCATAGAGAAGAAAAAGAAAAGACTGTCTCTTGGGTTTGAAATTAATTTAATGTTTGTTTAATGAAATTAGAATTTTACCTTTCCAATAATCTCTCTCCCTCATAAAAATTGACTTAATGACTGGAATGAATATGATATTGGATTAAAGAAATGAATTTAAAGTAATTACTTCAGTCTTTTGTATTTAATTTGTTTTTTTTATATATAACAGCTTTTAAGGAAGGCATTTCCTGATGTATTTTCAGGAGCTTAACAAATAGTGGATGATTCAATAGGTTAGTACTGTCTTTTCTGAGGATCTATGATCTGCTCTAACTTCTGTACAATGAAAGGAAATCAAAAAGTTCTCCTATTTAACAAAAAATCATTTAAATCTCAAATCAGGTCTTCTTGATGAATTTCTAGTATAAAAGACCTATTTACTTGATTACAAACAGCTGAAATGGCCATATGGTTGAACCATCAGCCAGGGAACAAAGTAATTGTCCCATGGATAACAATAATGTGAACACTCTCTTAAAATATTCAGCATCATATCCAAGTTTGAGGTATCCTGTCATGTCATAATTTCTCAGTGGATTTTCCCTAACTTCTGACTTATTTGTGAACATCATCATGTTATTGTTTTCTGTAAAGTTTCTTCCATCACACATATTCTAATTAAAAGTCAAGGGTAGTACAAGAAAGTACTGTTTAGAGGTTCATAAAATTGTTACTCAGTCTTATTGTTAACATATGTAGGCTTACTCTTATCTAACTGTGCTTTTAATTGCACTTTTAATACTGTCTATAATATTGAATTATAAAAAAGAATTTTTACATTCAGTAACAATAAAGAATCACCTCTACTTAATACTTTCTCCCACAAAATATTTGAAAGATAAAATGATTCCTCATATTCTTTGTTTAAATAAGAAAGAATAGTCAACTTTGAATGCTGCTGTCAACGTATGCAGCCAATATATTTAATGCAGGTTGTCATGGTTTCAGCTGGGATGGAGTTAACTTTCTTGCTAGCATCTGGTGTGCGGCTGTGTTCTAGATTCGGGATGAAAAAAGTGTTTATAGTGCACTGGCGGTTTTAGTTATTGCTAAGAACTCAAAGCCTTTTCTGCTCCTCTACTGCCCCGCCAGCAAGTAGGCCAGGAGTGCGCAAAAAGCTGGGAGGAGACACAGCCAGGACATCTGACTCCAACTGACCACATATACCACACCATAGGACATCATGCTCAGTATATAAAGCTGGGTGAAGAAGAAGGAAGGGAGGGACATTTGGAGTTCTGGTGTTTTGTCTTCCCAAGTACCTGTTACACATGATGGAGTCCTGCATTTCAGTTCTGTATCACATCATGCTCAGTATATAAAGCTGGGGGAAGGAGAAGGAAAGGGGGGAGCGTTTGTCTTCTCAAGTAAACATTACATGTGATGGAGCTCTGCTTTCATGGAGATGACTAAACACCTACCTGCTGATGCGAAGTAGTGAATGAATTCCTTATTTCGCTTGGCTTATGCGTGCAGCTATTGCTTTACTTATTAAACCATCTTTATCTCCACCCACATGTTTTTGCTACTTTTACTGTTCCGATTCTCTCCCCCCTCCCAGTTGGTGGGAGTGAGCAAGCAGCTGTGTGGTCCTGGTTGTCGGTTTGGGTTAAACTATGACACAGGCTTTTAAAAATTTTCCTTTTCATTATGGTTAAAAAAGCACTGCTTGTAAAAAAGAATAAAGAACTTTATAATTTAATTGTGTGTCTATTGCCATGTAGCTGTTTATTGCTTACAGAAAGAAGGATTTTGATTGTTAGAAAACATAAAAACATATTTACTTTATTTTATCTTCTCCCCTATCATCAGGACAAAATATGGTTCTCTGTCATTACAGCATTTTTGCATTTAAATATCCTGACATCATATCTATCCCTCAAATTTAATTAAAATAATCTTTGATGTTAAAAAGTGTGTGAACTGAGAAACCTTTGGGAGACTGTAAGAAAGCATATTGCTAAATGTCAAAATGTCAATTAGATTGGATGTTACATGGTCTACTGAAGGTAAGGTAAAACATGAAAACTTAATCTGAAGAGATTAAAACATAACTACAATTAAAAATACATTTAAATATAGAAACAGAATTCCATTCAAAAAAAAGCAATACAAAACTTAAATGTTAATTTGGAAGAATAAAAAACTTGCAAAAAAGCATAGTTCTGGAAGATGTAAATGTAACAGTAGGTAGCAAAATAAATTTGAGTTCATTACGCCTTTGTGGCAGAAAAGAGACCTTTAGGGTTTGGAATATATACAGTTGTATTAATAAAAAAATGTCTAAAACGTTTACATGGAAGTTGTTTATAAACCATTACAAATGTTGTTATATCTACTAGAAAAAACAGAAACATGAATAATTTCAAGAAAAACAAGATAGAAGATTAAATACTCATTAACATGATACACTTAAGAGCTGCTCTTAAGGGCACTAAAAGGAGTCTTATGAACATTTGAAGTTAGCCTTAAAGCCACTGCTTGCTTGACATTGGGGGATTTAAAAAAATCAAGGTCACTGTGTGTAGAGGGTTTTTGTCAGCTTGGCTTTTCATAGGAGGAGAAAAAATATTTATAAATATTGTAGATTTCTACTCAGTTGTTTGGTTAAAAAAGAAGACAAAGTGAAAAAAACAGTTTGTCTCCATCCTAATTTATGTATATGTCAGAGCAAGGAGGCACTCTAAAATCCAATACTATCTTTAAAGAATATCTACCAAAGTAGAAACTATATATTTAACATATGACCTTTACCTTCTTGTTTAAGACTGCAGTGGTTTCAGACTTAGCAGGAAATTCTGAATAAAGGTTACAACAGACCATGAAGTTTGAAGACCATGTAAAACTAGAGATGCAAGCAGGCCCAAACAGCAATGTATTCATCCTCCACAGTCTTTACTTTCAGGGTCTTCCTGGGTGCTTTCTTTTCTGACTTTGTATGAAAGCTTATTTGCTGCCATTTTACTCAGCCAGTGTGCGGTTATTAAAAGCTACTCTCAGTTTGCAAGACAGAACACTGTGGCCATAACCTCTCCTTTCAAGGAAACCTTTTAATTCTCATTCAGTTCTCTTCTTTTAACTGAGGTTGGACCTATACCAAGAAAGAATAATATGTTCATGCCCTCAAACATAACCTCTTCATTCTTCCCTACTGCCTGTAGCACTCTATCCTTGTCCCAGGTGTACAACAGGGTCAAAATCATGGTCCCTCCTACACTGTTACTCATAAGTGGGAATCCTATGTCATTTCTGATCCAGATTAGATAGTCCTTCAAGTTGTGTGACTGAACTACAGATGAAGCTTTCCATGAAAAAGATGGTGTCAGGACTTCATGTTCCCTCTGGAAATCTCAGAAGCTTAATGTCCCTCCTTTGTTGTGGGTTGTCTGAAATTTCAAATCATCTTTTCAGTGCCAATAAGATTTTATCTAAGGTTTTAGTCTGTCTTGGGTTTTTTTGTTTGTTTCCCATTCTTTGGAAAGGTTTGAATTTGAATTCAATAATTTAAATGAGATGTTAAACCTAGACTTTTTTCTTGGGTTCTTTATCTCTAAATCCAAATAAGCATGTCACTCTAATTGTATTTTTATGTAAGTATGTTTTCATTCCCTGCATATTTATTAAATATGATGCAGATGACTTTCTAAAACTTCTTCCATTTTGAAGTACAGTTCATAAAACTCAAACAAGCAGACTTAGTCTGTAGTTTGATTTGGTACATTGAGAATTCAGATAGGGTAGCTGACTAAATTGATTTTTTTTTTTTTTGGTTGAAGATAAGAAAACCAGATGGTTCATCACAGATGAATTAGTATTTGGGGGGACTGTGTGACCGTCAGCTATGAATCCAAGGTTCTGCATTTCCATGCACTCATTCATACAGCTTCTTCCATATTTTTTATAAAGTATTTTTATACTGAAATAAAAACTTTAAAAACAAAATATAAGTTTTACCAAATTACCAGAATATGGTAACTTTTAAATTTTAGAGTGAAGTCACACTATGAAAAGCAAAGCCTCACAAAATGAAATAAAACAGATCTCGCAACTCCTTTCCCACCGTGTTTCTTGACCCTAACAGAGAGCCTGAGTGAACAGATGTAATGGATAGCCATTAGATTTAGGCTATTTCAGATAAATACGTAGAAACACAATCAAAAGTTGAAGTTCTTCCAAAGGAGATGCTGCTGCAATTTCTTTCTTCCTCACCTTGAGATTTACACACACAGAAATATAGATATCTGTACTTGAATTTAGGTTAAAAAGTGATGGTCCAAAACATGACATTTGTCATGAACAAAAGTGTCCTCTGTATGTAGTAGCTCTGGAATACAGTTTAGGGTTAAGAGGGATGATCAGGCTGTTACCACCTGTAAACATTTTATTTCGATTCTTTCTGGTTTGGATGAATTATATAATTTTAAGATTAAGTTTAAAAACACCTGTGGGGCTACAGTGAAAACCCTGCCTCTGAAATCTTTCACCTCAGTCTTACCTATTGCTAAGTAAAAAAGAGAATGATCTTTGCAACTGAAAAATAAGAATGAAAAAAAAAGCTCCTTAATATTTTCACTATTTTGAAATAGTAATTTTAAAATGATAAATTAATAAAATAAACTTAAAAATCTAATAACTTCAAATAAAAAGGCTATTCTGTCCTCAGAATTTATCAACTATACAAGTCAGAATCATAGAAATGTTTACTTGAAGAGGCTTCTAGAGATGTCTTGCCCAGCATCCTTCTCAAAGCAGTTTTATCAAGATGAAATCAGATCAGCCATGCCTTTGTCTATCTGAAGCATGAAAAAATCCATAGACTTTTTTTTTTTTCTTCTACAGCCTCTCTGGGCAACCTTTTACAGTCAAGTGAAGAGGTTTTTCCTGATGTCTAATCTCAGTCTCCAAAACAGCAGCTTCTGGCTCTTGGCCACTGCTACCTCAGCTGACACTACCGAGAAGAATGTGTCTCATTTTTGTAACTGTCCTTCAAATAATTGTAATCACAGATCATCAGCCTCCTTTTTACCAAACTAAACAAGCCTAGTTTCCTCAGCATTGCTTCATAGGTCATGCTTTAGGTCTCTGACCATCTTGGCAGCTGTCACTGGACCCTGTCCAATTTCTCAGCATTCTTTTTGAGGTGTTTTTGTTGTGGGGCCGGGTAAAATAAAACTGGACACAGTATTTCAAACGTAACCTGCCCGACACCAAGATAATAATTATCTTGAGGGATTATAATTTCCCTCAACCTGTTGGCTCTTGTCCTTCTAACGTAGCCCATTATAAACTTTGTTGTATCTTCAATGAAAGTACACTTTGGGCTTGTATTTAGCTTGGTGTTTGCAGTAACATTAAGGTCCTTTTCAGCAGAGCTATTATTCAGCCATTTTGTTCCCTGCCTGTACTAATGCAGACGGTTACTCTATCCAAGGTGCAGAACTTTGCAGTTCTCAATGTTGAACATGATCATGCTTCAGTTGGCCCAGTCCTCAAGTTAATGTACCTTCAGATTGAAACTCTATGATTCAGCATGACAGTAACACCCCTTAATTTTGGTATCACTCAAAATTTGCGAATGGTGCATTAATCTTCATTAAACAATATGGGACATAGTATCAACTTCTAGGATATTCCAGGAGTTACTGGACGGCAAGTCATTTATTACCATCCTATGAGCCAACAGACCATGAGCGTGTTTGTTGCTTGTATTGTCTTTTATTTTCTAGCAAGAACATTTCTTGACATCAACAATATCTCTTTTATGTTCATTCATTATTAGAAAGTAGCAAGACAGCCAGATGCATAGCTTTTGATTGGTCTCTCAAGAAATATGAGGATCCTATTATCTGCCTGTGAAGTTCTTATGAGATTGTCAGGGCACAGACCTGGAGTGCTGGAAGCCACACGGCTACCCATTGTAGCCATCAGGACAGGGGCCTCAGCAGGCCTGCTGCTTCCAGCAAGGGTACAGGGCAGGCTGAGAAGGCAGCTATGGGCAGTTTCCACACCACGATATCAGGCATCTTCCTGGGAACAAGGATGTGCCGAGGCCAGGCTAGGATGTTAGCCTGTGGGTGGGTGTGAGAATCAGGCCCAGTGAGGTGAATCGAGGTCAAAGACAGCTCCAGGATGACCTGTGCACTGAATGAAAGTGTGGCATTAAACCCTGAATGCGCCTTCTATGGGTGGTAGATACAGCTACAGTGTTCCTTTGAAAAAGCGTTAGGTAGTATGCTTGTGGTGCTAAATAACTGAGGGTCACTTAGTGAGCTCCAACATTAGACTGCTGAACAGCTGCAATGTTTATTTGCTAGTTCATTCCTTTGTCCCACTTTGAAAAACACCTTTCTTGTTGTGTTGTTTGGGTTCCCCCTCCCCCCATCCCCAACCAAATCTATTTGCAGAGGGTTATTCCTAAGCAGCATGCACATGGACTGTCTGTCTTCGGCCAGGAATCAGACCTTGGACCTCCTTTGTTTTGGAATGTAGACATATAGATATCTTGGATGTCCAGTTTAATTTATAGACCGATAACAATGACAACTTCTCTAGTCTGTCCAGATCACTTACAAAGACTTAAAATCTAGTTCCAGAGAGAGAAAGCGGGACAAGAACACTATACATCTTCCCTTGTAGACAATTTGAGCATTTTTTGTTTGTCATGTGGGTTAACCTTTTTATTGCTCAGTTGTCTTAAAGATCTGTGCAAATGATGAATTTGTAGTTACAGGCTAAGGCACAAGTAGAAGGTGTCTTGCGGGACTCAAACATACCAGACAGTTCTCCAAACTAGTAGGCACATCCAAATAGTCTATACACTGTCTCATGTGTCAAGAGGAGGCTAGTGACACACTGTGCTCATGGCTCTTCTTTCAAGCAGTCTGATGTTCTAACTAAGACCATGAATACTGCAGAATGTGTTTCAAACTCATTTTATGTAGTGGGCTCTTTCTGATATCCTAACAGGTCACATTAAGCAAAACTAATTCACATTAAACAAATAGTGTAAATGTTAGTGTGAGCCATATTGACCTGTTTTTCTTATACAACAACAGTGTGAAACAAACATGAAATTAAATTGCTTTAAAAAAATGTCAGTCACACAAGTTTCATAATTAATACAGTTGAAAATATAATCTGTGCATCCTTCTTCTGTATCAACACTACGAAAACATTTCATTGAACCTTTTCCTATTGTGTGATTAAAGTATTTGTACATAGTGTATATTTTCCTACATATATGTGCATAAGCCTAGAACCTCACGTGCTGATGGAGTTTTAGGTAAACACTGAGGTTCACGGCAAGGTCTGTCCAGAAGCAGTATTTACATGAGCAAAATGTTGTATGAACTCAAGTGTACTATTTCTGTGCCTGAAATATTACAGTCCCATATTGCTGTGGATGGGAGTCAGTTGTCAATTTTACTGATTCTTCATCATAAATGAAAAAGAATATATTCTATGTCCCATTGTACAGAATAGTTACACAAAAGATTCGTGGAAATAGGGTTACACTGATCATGTTTGATCCCGGTTTGGTGGAATCCTTTCATAATTCCTTCAGTGCAACTGGAGGAATTTATTTTAATTATCTTCTCCATGTTGCTTGTGCTGGTCTTACTAAGTGGCACTTTCATCATCTCCTTTACTAATGAGTCTTAGAATGTGCAGCCCATTCCTTGCCTACTTTCTGCCCTCTACCACACCTCTTTTTTCCTTCTTTCTATACTTGCAGTCAGTAGTGATGTGGCGGTAATATCTTCAGGCAGGATACCTCTGTTTTCTGGACAAAATTTAGCACTAAGACCTTAAAGGTAACAGGACAGTGATAGACTATTACAAACTTTTAACAGTAAAGGAAGTCCTTCATTATGAATAAATTAAATTGAAATTTATATTTCCCTTACTATTTCATCTGCAGATGAGACAAAATATGTCACATCTAGAAGCAGATTCAAACTGTCAACGTTAAGATGTAACATTTATGATGAATAGGGAGAAATCCACTCTAATATTATGAAGATAAAATATTAACATATGCAATATGACAATCAAATACATAGTTCTGGTGCAAATTTGAACAGTCTGGGGAAAATCTGTTCACCTTCAGATTAATTAGTTGTGGCAGTTTGCTGTGATTCACTGAATAGGTATACACTATAAAACGTTAACTCTGAATTCAAGAATATTCTTCAGTTGTTTGTCAGATGAACTTCTGTGATTATTTACTGTTTCCCTCTAGCAATGCAAAATTGTTTTCTGTGGTATTGACCTTTAAGACAACGAAGTCTTTCTAAAGTACTAGAAGAAAACCAAGCTGACATAAGTGATATAAACTTTAAAGGAACTAATAGGAAAAGATCCTGTTGTGGATGTGAAAACACATCGACTCTTCTTCCGCCATTGTATTTTTATCATTATTATGTGAAGGTTGCACGGTTTAGAGGATCTAGCAAATATTCTGCCTTCAGGATTAGTGTAGACTATTGGGGCAGGCAGGATTCCTTTTCCTTGACTCTAGACATTCAAATATTCAGAGTCAGGTTCATTTTTGGCCATAGTTGACCAAGGCTCGCTTTAGAGGCTCGCTTTAGATAGATTGATAATCTTGCAAGAAAATTAATCTGGTTTTAGACCAGATCTTAAAATTATATCCATTGTCATATGGAGTCTCATGCTGACTCTAAGAGGAGTCTAGGATGACTAGCACAAAAGTAGACCTCAGAACCCATTTCCACACATAAGGTCTAATTCCAGTTAAGATGCTCTAGGGTGTCAGATGTTCTTGGGGGAATATGAAAAAGAATGTAAGGATAATTTATGTTGTTCTGAAAGAACAGCTGATGTGAGATAAGATATCTAGCCATCTCAAATGTTTCCAGGTGCCTATATGTAGGCAACTGAATTAAAAGCCCCAGATTTTCAGATATCTGAAGTCAGGGCAGACACGTGCTATGCAAAGTTTAAGGATGATCAGACTTAGGTTCTTAAAGCAATTCTTAATAAAGATACTTTGTCTTTCATCACAATCTGTTAATAGAACCCCTTTCTCTGAGACTCATATGGAGTACTGACAGTGTGCTAGATCTGAAGGTGATTTGCAAGGATACTTTATTTTTATAACATTGCTCCATTTAAATTAATGTAATCAAAGCCCATAGGGTGATAGCTAGAGCTATCAAAAAGTCAAGCATCAGACATATCCATGCTATATCATGCAGAAAGATTACAGAATATTTGTTATATGACTGGTGTTTCAATGGTATTTAGTAAATTGGAAAAGGGATTAGATTAAATTCAAAAGTAGTAGGAAAATGCAGATACTTTATTGCATTCGAGGCTGTATTCTTTTACACCGTGTTTATACATGGCCCAAATAATTTTATTCTGCTTTTCTGGCAATTACCCACTGTTAGAAGTGTTCAAAATGCTTCCCTCGATTGCTTTTTTATTTCATTTGTCAAGGCTGTTATCCCTTCATAAACTATAAAAAATATTTCATCAAATTGTTTGTTATGGTTTCTCTTCTTAATGAACTGTCAGGATACACAGCTTAGCAAAAGACATCATTGTGTGTCTGTATTCAATAAATAAAAATAGATTCTATATCAGCCACACAGTATAGTTGTGGTCATAAGCCTGTATAACTTTTGGTTTTATCATTAAAATCCTTTACTTCATTCCTCATAGTTTCTAAGTACCCTGAGATATTCTCCAGAAGAATATATTAATGCATTGTATTACTCACAGGACAATCGACTGCTTCTGATTTGCTTTTGACGTATTAAGTATTTTCTTGGATGGAAGAAAGATTGCTGAGCACAGAGTATAATTAATTTAGCAAAATGAATGTCATCCTCAGAGTCTCCATCTCCTTATGCTTTGTTCTACTGATGCTTAGTTTTACATGTTATTGCTTCTATTCATTTACTATGAATTGTGTAAGAGAAAGCTATATGAAATAATGTTCATAATTAAGTTATTGTCCTATTCTCTTTGAGCCAAAATGTTATCTAGTACTATGATTAAAATAAATATATATGTTAGATTGTATTACGTTTTCCAGTAGTGATTGTCTTTAACATATTCTAGTTGAATTAATTAAATTACTTCCCTAATTGATCAGTGTCTTATTCTAAAATCAGACTAAATCTCTTCTGCTCCACACTTCAACATCCAGTTCTTCAATTCAAGATCACTATGTACCTCTAAGTCTGCCATAGCGTCTGCACTACAAAGGAAAAACATAACAATGGACTCAGATTTATTGCAAGTATATAATAGTAAGTTTGATGGGTTTTTTTATAAGAAATTTTATAAAAAATGGGAACACAGAAAAGCTGCTGACCTGGCTTTATTAATTCATTTTGTGTAGTAAAACATGGGATATCACACTAGCTATTTCAGAGAAGGCAAGAACAGGTAAAAGAATTATGTGATGCAAGTGGTTTATGAGACGAAGGGTATGCTGCAGACAGAGGTTACTAGAGGTGTTCAAGCAAGATCAGACCTAAGACTGATTCTGTTTAATAGTTTCATAAATGATTTTTTTGGGGAAAAAAAAGAGTGTGCAAAGGAGATTTATTTATTTCTAGCAGACTGGCTAGAAAGCGTGAATTTACCTTGAGGAAAAGACTAATAAACGTGAAGTAAAAATCAATACTAAAAAATATGAGGAGGAATAATGAGCTAAATGACTAAAAAAATGTGCTATAAAATGAGTCCTCATTGTGGGAAGTAGCTGTCTGCACAAGAACCAGTTTGAATTCAGAAGTACCATAGGCACAGTTATGTATTCCCATTTCAAGTCTGACAACAAACTTCCTTTGTAATCATGCATTTTCATTTTATCTTGGGTGTAACTCAGACTGATTGTTTAGTGTTCCTAATCTGTTTTGAAAAAATCAAACTTGGAAGCAGGTTTAGGTGTACTGTGACAAGCCTACTGATGCCCAGTCCTTCAAGACTGCGTCAAAGTGCTCATGGTAGAATACCATACTATGGTCCTGCGGTCAGACACACAGGCACAAACATTCTTATAAATATATATAGAATCACAGACTCATTTAGGTTGGAAAAGACCCTTAAGATCATTGAGTCCAACCGTAAACCTAACACAACAAAGTCCACCACTGCACCATGTCCCTGAGCATCACATCTACCCATCTTTTAAATACCTCCAGGGAGGACAATTCCACCACTTCCCTGGGCAGCCGGTTGCAACGTTTGATAACCGTTTCAGTGAAGAAATTTTTCCTAATACCCAATATAAACTTGCCCTGGTGTAATTTGAGGCCATTTTTTCTCATCCTATCACTTGTTAGTTGGGAAAAGGAAGTGACCCCCACCTTGCTACACCCTCCTTTCAGGTAGATGTAGAGAGTGATAAGGTCTCCCCTGAGCCTCCTTTTCTCCAGACTAAACAAACCCAGTTCTCTCAGCCACTCCTCATCCACTCATCATAAGACTTGTTCTCCAGACTCTGCACCAGCTTCTTTGCTCTTTGGATGCATATAAGTGTGTATGTATGTGTGTATGCATATGTGTGGCCACACAGATCAACACAGACACAGAGCACTCAGACACAAACAGCACCAACAGCCCCATCCTGTTCCCCTCTCTGGTTGACCAGGACGAAGGTGCCTTACTGGGAATATATATACATATGTGCAAAGTGAATCCCTCACACTCAGTCTATGCAGTAGCTGGCCCTGGATCCCAGGCTCCCCAGTTGCTGGCACATGGACATTCAAGCCCCCAAGGCTACAGCCCTACTGCAGTTGCTGATACAGCCCCCCTTACACACATACAGCCCTCCCCACCTGGCCCCAAACACACACTGTGTGACCCTCCAGTAACTGGGCTTGGAAGGACACAGTCTGTCCATTATTATCCGGGCCTGGATCCTCACTGTTCTTAATTGTCTTCTGCACAGAGACTTGGGTAGCCATCTCCTCTCACGGTCTCACCCTTAGAGACACCTGCATACCCCTGGCTACTCCAGGTAGAACTTATTACAGTCTCTCTGGGTTTTGGCATCATGGACACAGGAGTCCTCCAACACGTGGTCTGAGTGCAATTGTCCACCCAGACCTGCACACATACACATGCACACACTGGAGAGTTGCTCACTCAGGAAAAGAGTTAGGAGTAGAATTTAATCAGACAGGGCAGACTGGGATGGTCTGGCACAGGAAATGGCCAGACAAGCCACTGCATTCTCAAGTACCGTCCAGCGAACTCCTTATACACAGCAGACCCCTTTTACTCATTATCTTTTTTTCCCCATGTTTGTTCCTCACCAAAAACACTTTGATCCCTCCCTTTTCTGGCTTTTGTTCCTCATTAAACATTGCATCATAAGTCTTGTGTAATTCCAAAATGCTCTTCCCCTGCACCCCAACCAAAACCCTACTTGGTTCAGACCATTTTTCTGGAGACTGTATCTTAGCCTTAACTGTACTACTGATGAATATTACTTTGGCATTTGGGGAGTGGAGGGGTAACATTACTCTTCTAGTATCTTAACGTATAATTTTAAATATTCACTTGGTTTTATAGGTTGTTCTGGTAACGACAGTTTCTTCTCATTTTGTGTTGTGCTTTATATTTCATCATGTTTCAAATCCCTGATGCCTTTATAAAATTCCAGGACTTTAAAAAACCCACACTTCATTATATTTCATCTTAATGAGCATTAGTTTACCTGTCTTCATAAATAAAGTACCCTGCATTGCCTATAAAGCTGTATTTCCACATGAAAGAGAGTTTTATTCACTGAGCTGAATGTACCTTTCCCTGAAGTATAAAAAGGAAGAAAGATTCCTATGGTTGTTTCTTTTCACTTTTCAGTCTTGCCTGTGTTTACTTTACTTTCTTTTAGAAGCTAAGAAACTGACATTCTCTAGACTCAGGACTAATTCCTTTAGAAACTGAGATTAAATGATGGACAAGGCATTCAGGAAAGAACTACATAAATTGTATTCAAGTGAACAGACTAGAATGGTTGCCTGCAGGTTGCTGCTTAATATAATTCCAGCATAAACAAAAAGCACGATCACATATAAAGAATTACTGTCAGCAGTGGTGGGACTGGACCTCAGCATGATGCTTCAAATAAGTCTTATATTTTGCCTGTAGTTTATGAAACAATGTACCAAAACTGTATCAAATATTACTGGAGCTTTACAAAATTAATAACAAGCTTCAATCCAAATAAAATCAAACATATATGTTCGGCTTAAGTATACACACATGAACATATAGACACACATAGTTAAAAAGACTATATAAGTGTATAAGCATAAACACATATATGTACAGGGCTTCACTAAAAAGCAAAATCAAACCCAGACCCAGACCCAACTATTGTACCAAGAAGTAATGACAACACAAGGCACAGTGTACAAAGATTATAGTGGGAGGGGAAAGGCCAGTTACAATTTACATATACTGAAACAAACTTTTATTTTTCAAAAAAAAAGTTCGTTTTTTTGCTGAAATTGAGATATTTTTAAAGCTAATATCATCTAGAGTAGAGAAGCATAACAGTTTGTTCAGTTAATGTGTTACTGATTTTCACAAAAGATTTAATGGGGCATATATATCTCACAAAAGAAAGAAAGAAAAGTTAATGGAGCTTTGTATTTGTATTTCTCTAATTTAAGAAGGTCCTTGTAGCTTTTTGCCTGATACCAGTTTTGAGAATAATCAACTTTAGCAAATTGCTTTTCATAGATGTACTGAAAGACTCGATTTCTAATGTTCAGTTTAGTTAGTGTGTCTCTGTGTGTTCTGGACAATTCACTTCATTTTAAAAAACATGGATGATACCCACTATGAAATAGCTTAATTTTTCCTAAGAATAAGACTCTACTCTGCAACTATTTCTATTGTTGCAACAGACAATGAAAGGATAAAATTTTTAAGGACTTTATCTCACAGTAAGCTTTTAGTACAGAAGTTCACTCCTGTAAAGGCTTGGAAAGGGTAATTTATACCAACTCATTCAGGACAAGGCATTGCATCTTTACCCGTGAATGTGGCATTATACATTAAAAAATAAGTTATCATGCACACAATTGTAAAACAAGTTATGAAATCCAAGCCAGGGAATTACCTTGGTTGGAGAAAGACAATGCTGGGATGGCAGGAATGTCAGTCGTAATATTCATGGCCCAACATGTATTTTTATAATGGGGAAATAAAATAGAAAATTAAATTCTGAAGTACAGTTTGTCCAGGGAAATTTGCATTAAATTTACACAGATGTCTATATTTATCATTAATAATGACTAAACCATCTTGCGAGGAAGAACATGAACACTGACATGTCTGTGTATTGTGACTACAATATGACATAAAGGTGATTTACTCAAAAGAGGGGAAAAACCAAAACCAAAACCAGAACCAAAACAATCTCATTTCTGAGGGAAAAGAAAAAGAAAGGAAGAGGCAGTTTTCTGTTATAAGAAAGAGACAGCAATTCTGAGTTTGGATCTTGTCTGCTAAATTTAATCCAATGGATTAAAGAAGCTTCTGAATTCTTCTTCTTTGTTCATTTGTCTGTTTGCTGTTACAATCCATAGGTTTTGTTTTCATTTTCTGAATAAACTAGTAGTGCTATTTTTAATGATTACTGAAATTGTCACCAATGATTTAGTATTAATTGTTGATGCTGTATATTGAGATGTGATTATATAATGATGATAAGGTTATACAGGAAGGTAATGCAAGTGCACACATACACTTTAAAGGTTTTTAATGGAGACCAGCTACTATTTAATTTTAATTTCTATAAAATGTCAGTAGTAAAAGGCTAATAATAAAGGCAATCAATTTACTGTTCAGGAAAAAAATAGTTGAACTTAATTACTGAGTTATCATAACTGGCACCTTATTCAAATTAACTTGTTTGTCTTGAAGAAGGGGGCTGAAACCACGTTCATATCTTAGTTTAACATCCTAAACTGATTTGAAGGAGGAGGGGAGAATGGCAAAGTAGCTAGTGGACATAACTTTAAGAAAACTCTTTAATACGAACAAATATTCGTACACATTGTGTTCACTCACTCTTTTCTGGTGGTTCAAAAAGGTTCAGCATAGATTTGTGTGTAACAGTCAGTTGCGCAGTAAAATGATTTTGTTTAGATCATGAATGTTTCTGCTGTACAGTCATTTCCTTAATTTCTCCTGCTGCTGTTAAAGGTCTGCACCTTGCAGAGGAGGCCAGACACAGTCACTGTACAAATTGAGAGGAAAAGTGACACAAGGAGTTGCTAAGGAAGGTGCTTGGCTGTGACCAGTAATGTTTGCTGGAGTATGCCAACTACAGTGACTAGTGCTAGTGGAGGAGGAAGAATTATGTTAGTATTCTTAGCTCTGCCAAATTCTGTCAAGAGCTGGTCAAGAACCAGTGCATCCATGCTAAAGAACACTGGTAAATATACATGTTAATGGAATAAAAGCATAGCATGAGTCTTCAGGATTGCTTTGAAAGGAAAAAAAAAAAAAAAAAACATTTGGAGGTGGAAATCTGATACTGAGTCATATATCAGTAACTTTATAGAAGGACAATGTCTGCACTAAAAAAAAATACTAAAATCTCCAGTGCTTGATGACAGTGCAACATTTATGGTATTGCTAGTTGAATGTATATACCAATTTATTTATATAATCTTAGAAGAATTGAATTCAAATGACGTATACATATTCATAGATCTAAGATCAGATTAGAATATTGTAATTTAATTATATCTAAAAAAGAGTATATTTAAAATCTAGCTTTAAGCTTAACAATCCTGATTAAATTCCAATTAAACTGTCCTCAAAAAAGAAAAGATATTGAAAATCCAATGTTGCAATAAAGATTCCAGTTACAGAAATTGCTAGGGTCCTACTGTCACCACAGACCTCACTGAGCTTGCCTGGACCCCTGGGCCTCCTCCCACCTGCCCAAGGCCCAGGACCCCATGTCACCCCTCGGGGCCATTGGCCCTCGCCCCAGCAATGCTGCAGCAGGGCCAGTCTCCAGATGCCCAGAGCCCTGCCCGGACCAGCCATGGGGCCCACAGAGCTGGGCCCCCTCATGAGCCCACATCCTGACCCATCAGCCTTGTCCCAGTCCCCATAGACCAGCTGACCATCCTGGGGCTGTGCCCAGAGGGACTTCCCAGCCTGTGCTGCACCTGATGGCAAGGCTAAGTTTTTAACTTGTACCAAAAATTTGTAAGTTTTGCCTTTCTCCCATCTATCTGAATTCATCTGCCTTCAACTGCCACTGTTCAACAAATATGCAAATGTGCGTGGCATAATATTTGCATTGCATTTTTCAGAATACAATAGTGAAATGACCCCAGGCTTCCATTTTGTTCACATTTTATTATGTAAGGAATACCTTATTATATAAGGAAATAATAAACTTCCCAAATCTGCTGTTACGTGTGTAAGTATGTTTACCTATACCTACATTTAGCTTCTTGACACACAACTCATACATCAATAGAAGGAGCAAAGAAATTTTATACAGCTTGAATTCTTGTCTGATGTGAATTCTTGTCAGATGGGTGGGAAGTAAAATCAAAGCACAGATTCACCAAGCTGCACTCTAGTCTCAACATCTGAATACACAGAATATATATATGAGTTGTCAAAAAATACCAAGTGGTAGATGCAATAAGTACAGTACAGTATTTTTTTTTTTTTTTTTTACATTTTATGACACATGGAGAATCTGAATAACCTATCATGAATTCAACCCTGAAAAATTCTAAAAGCAAGTATTTTTTTTTCTTTATTTTTTCCCCATCTGCAATTACTCACAGTTCTTTTCTAGAGTTATGAACCACAAAGGGCTTCTATACACATAGTGTAATAAAAAGCATGCTGCCCTGTTACAATTAGAATCTACAGAGTGATAATGGACACAGCTGCTGAATCATTAATATAGTCATAGCAGAGTAAAAAATAATATTTTTATAATTCAGCTTATTTCAAGAGCAGCATGTTCTATTGATTGAAGATTTAAACTATTCTCTGTACTAAAGTGTCAAAAAGGAAAATAAAGCAAGCGTTGCTTGGAAATGTTAAAAAGGGAAAGTGTAAAGTCAAAATATGTGTTTATTTTGAAGTACTAGTAAAGCTTCTACCTTGTGGACCCTCAAAGTCATACGGTTGATTAAATTATAATCAGTAGGTCCTTCTAAATAATAATTCAGTTATCACTGTAATATCATTCAAATACCAAAAGAATAATCTGGCACACTATCTTCAGTGGTTAATTATAGGCATTTTTTAAATTACTACAAAAAACATTAAAATTTTATATTTTAAGACAGAAAAATGAGTATTTATGAGCAAAATAATCTTTATTCCATTCCTCCAGTGTCTGTTCTAAGTTTTGCTATACTTAAATTAAGCCTGAATATTTTTCCTACTGAGGTCAGTGTAAAGACCACAGTTCTGATACTGTTTCTGTGACTTAGTTTATTCATTGCAGTATGTCAGTGTAATTTCCGAACTGATATATATAATTCTTGTTTAAAAAAATGCTTCATGATTACAGTCTAATCAGCACATTAGCTTATCTGATTAAATAAGAAATCAGCTCCAGATTAAGACATCTAAATGAAGGTGTACTCCTGTGAAACAGGCATGTATGTTCCCATTACACTCAGTGGACAATTAAGCAATAAACTAAAGGGAGCTTATGGTGTGATACAGAGCACCCTGACTTGGATACTTAGAGCTCAATTCAGGTGCCAAAATGTAGGTATCTGAAGTTGCTTTTCCTGCTTCAAGGCTCGTCTTTCAGTAGCTGGACCAGTCCAGGTCTCCGTTCAGTTGTATTCCTGGATGCCCTATGGCGTCAAACATGGCAATGGGTGCCCGTGTCTGGATAACTGAAACCCCCTTTTGATCTGAATAACTCTCTTGACTATGCTGAACATACTGACCAGGAGCGAAATTTTAAATAAATATGTTATTGAGTTGTCCTGAAATGCCAAGACCTACATGAGGCTATTGGGCACTAAACAGGACATATATATGTTGTTCCAGGGTGGCAACTGTAGAAGAGCTAGGATAACATGGGGGATTTCAAACACTGTTAACCATCTGCATTTAGGCAACATAACTAAATCCTAGCTCTCTGTTAGATATAATGGCAGCTTCCACACCTAGAGATCTCTTCAGTTTCCTATACAGATGCACCTATTTTTATTTAAGAAGACTTAAAGATAGCTAAAACATCTGCATTGTGCTGGAAAGCTATTACAAAGGACATAAGGACCTGTGCCTTCCTGGAGTGGCAGCTGGAAGCCAGGCAGAGTATCATATGCCTTAATCCTTTTAAGACTCAGGGCTTATATTTGGACAACTAAATTTGGCCCCTATCTCATACAATAACATTAAAATTTATATATCCTAAATTTCAAATCAGTTACAATCATATCAGACATTCTAAGGCATAAGAAACATCCTCAGAGGACTAGCTGATACCACACAGGACCTATGGAGACCTACCCCTTTCAAGAAGACCATGTTAAGTCCATGCAGGATAGCCTAGGACATCTCAAAGAACACTATGTGTCTAAATGTAGGCAACGGAATCAAGTCATAGATGTCTATATCTGAATTATTATTATACATTAGTTTTAAGTACATGTGTCCATCTAAAGGATGTTTCAAATAAATTATTTGAATTATACCTTTGTGAGCCTCACTCTCTCTTTTCTTTTAAAGAGACCCAAAGTTCATTAGCTTAGATATGGACGTGTAAAGATGGGTGAGATTAATCTTGTTTTCAGTGTGAATGAGATATCATTTGCAAAAATTATTCCACATTACTGATAATGATTTGTTTCCATTCCTGTGGTTATTAGTTGCACTAGTAGCTCAGGGTAAGTAAGTGCTGCTGAGAAAAAAATAACCCATAAATAAAACACTTATATTAAGAAGTAAGGCTAGCTATCTATGTTAGTTATGTTCTTGCGATTTCTTGCAAGAAATGTGATTTTATTTTTAATCAGAGTGGCTTTAAGGCAATGTAAGGCACCAGTGAAAAAGCAGTCCTTGAAGAGTTTAAGGAAAGAATGAAATGTATACTCTTCTCAGAAGGGCAACAGAAATGAAGATATTTGTGAGAAAAAAAAGGAGCGGCAACTGTAGCAAAAGAATCATGGTGACTGATAACTTTAAGAGAGTAGAGGGGGAAATTATAAAATAATAAGAAATAGAAACACAGGGGAATCAGTGATGAATGTTAAGGAACATGGACCAGACAAAAAGACCAAATCAGAAAACCCCTCCTCCTCCACATACTTGAAATATGTTTCTTTCACATTTCCTTGTATCAGATTATCTGTATAAAGAATTAATTACAGTCTGTTCTGATAGATTTTTCACCCACGGTGAGCAACTGACTAAAACCCCTTAGGGGTCAACAGCATTGTAGTGATTGTCTGGTTTCAGTCAGCTGGCAAGAGGGAAGAAAAAGTCACAAAAACACTGTTTTGATTTTCAAGGATTTGCTTGCTTCTATTGATTATGAGAAGGTAATTTTGTTCAATATGTCAGCTTCTTTCTGGAGCGTTTCAAGAATTAATTACTTAAAAGACTTCTCAATTTATTTTATACTACCATTATCTGGTTGGAATGCAAATCCATCTATCTAACTCTGTTTATTGCAGTACAACTGAAATGAAAGCTCTCTTAGCCATTTTGAGTTTGTTTTCCAGCTAGATAGTAACAGGACATTTTGCAGTCTACCAGGAGACAGTCTGCTCATATTCCCGATAAATGAACAATGTGATCTTTAAGATCTCCTGGGTTACCATGGATACCAACACGTATTCTGTCTAACACTAAGTCACAAAATGTACTTACAGTGTTTCTGAATTAAAAATCAGTTTTCAGAATTGTTAAACACGATAGAGTAGAGTTCATATTTTGTTGTTTCTGTTTTCTTTCTTTTTTTGTTTTTTTTTTTTTTCTTTTTAAAAGTCTTAGTGATACTAAAGGTAGAAAAAAAATTGATACTCACCAGTAGTCATTTACAACTTGACATCTTCATCAGCTGGGCTGTCTTCCTTAGTTGCTGGGTGATAATGATTTCATTTTACGCAATTTTACTCTGAACTACTAAAGGTTACTATGGAAACCTCTACTCTTTTCCCCTCTTCACATTCTTTGAGCAGGTAGTAAGTCTCACTTTGTGGGGGAAGTGGCATATCCACTAAGACATTACTTGAAAATCAGCTCCAAATTGCTTTTACCATTCATGAGACAATGTTAAACTAAGATTTTTCATACAGTCTGGTAGAAGAAGAGAATATTATTTTTTTTGGGGGGAGGGGAAAGTTTACCAAAATCTTTTAATATCTGCCAGAAACTTATTTTTTGACTTACTGAAATTTTATTTTTACTTTATTACCATGGTTTATTTTTGTAGTTACTACAAAGTTTTCCAAGATGGAATATACATGGTGGCAGCAGTAATCAACATAATAAAAATGGTGAAGGGGGTACACCCGCATTGTTGCTTTTGTTTTCAGCTTTTGATTAGCTTACTTATTTACTTTTTCAACCCTGTATCTGACTTATCTTGGAATTGTAATACCCTTTTTATTTTCCCCTAGTCTGAATCATGCTAGCAATTAATTGTCAAACTACAAGTAATGGATAACATTAGGCAGCTTCTCTTTTATCACCTCCAGTTTACTTCTAACTTTACCATTAATTGCTAATCCAGAATTCATAATGTCTAATCAGAACCTACAAATGGGTTCCTAAATTATCTTAGTCTAAACATTGGTTCACTATTTGGAATTTTGAAATCTTTAATTTCAGACCAGTCTTTACTTTTGACCATCAAATAATCTAATTCTTCATATATTACAATCCAGTCCTGTCCTCCAGTCTCTAAGAAAGTAAGCCTATGATCTGGGACTCTTATTTGACATTTCTTTTTAGTCATGTAGCAAATAATAATAATAATAATAATAATAATAATAATAATAATAACAACAACAGCAACAACAACAACAACAACAACAATAATAATAATAACAATAATCTATATTTTTTCTCCTTGTCATTGGCTTTTCTGGGTTTTATCCTTTATTTGTGTTTATTTACTTTGATTGTAAAACTTCCAATACCAAAATTAAAGAATACTCAGAAATAAGGCCAATAACAAATCTTTGACAATCATTTCTATAAGGCTTTTAACTGCCAGAATTTAATTTAGTATTTTTGGAAGAGACATCAGTAAAGACTTTACTTCACTTTTTAATTTGCATTCAAAGTGGAATTGAAGGGCAGAGTATACCAGAGCCTCCTTTGCCAAGAGCAGATGTCACATTATTCATGTCCCAAAGTTGCTCAGGCAATATCCAACCATAAATCATTTTGTTCTGCTACATCAAAGACTTATCTTTCTTCACTACCATCAACCAACACTACATTCAAGTACATGTATCTTACATATTCCACTTATTCTGCCTAGTAAGCCTGGTCAAATGTATATTTTTTGTTAATATTTATATCATAGGATTTTTGCATGGAAACTGAGATTCAGGGAACCTTTTCTAAGACATGAAAATGTTAGACACATTTAGCTCCACTTTTTCTTTCACTTTTGTTGAAATTACAATGGCAAAATCAATGTAAAATTTTATATTCCAGATTTAAGTGAAGGTTCTTTGTTTGTTTGTTTGTTTGTTTGTTTGTTTTCTTTTTAGGCTGCCAGAAAACAGTAACCTGATATGTAGGCATGTAAAAATATTCTTTCTCTACCATTTTTTCCCTTACTTTTATCATTAGGGCTTTTTTTTTTGTTTTCGTTGGTGTGCTTTTTAAAAGTTATCTAAATATCGTCATTTAAAACTTTTTAAACAAAACCAGAAGAATGGTCCTATTTTTTTTTTTTTTTTCATATCCCAAATCAATTTTGATATGGCATTTGCTCTCAGAAGTGCACAAAAGTAAGTATATGGTAGTTCAGGTTCTCCAAACTGATAAACACAACCACATCACATCAACACAATTGACATTACTCTTAAATAAACAGCCTTGTATGAGTTCTTCACTACATCACGTTTTTAGACCTTTGGTTATTAGCTATAAACCATAATAAATAACTTCCTTATTTAAAGGAAATTAGTAATTTCAGTCTCTATATTAAAGGACCATACATTTCTAGATATAGATTAGGCTTAAGGAAGCAAGAAAGACAAAATGGCATTTTTGACATGTTCAAATGTTTTCAGTTGTTCTTTTAGAACAGACAACAGCAAATTCAGTTATGAATTTAGGAAGTATCGTTACATGAAGAATAACATGTAAGAATTACATACTAGTTACTGTAATAATGCTAACGCTGAAAGCAATAAATAACTGGTGGACTTAGCAGTGACAGTGTTAGGTTTATGGTTGGATTCAATGATCTAAAGGTTTTTTCCAACCTAAAAGATTCTATGATTCTAGGACTCTATGAAATTATAAATTTATTTTACTATATATTATTTATTATCAAGTATTTTTCCCCATTAGAAAAATAAACTATGTAAAATCCATGCGCTTTTTTTTCCCCACTTGTATGTTTCCATAGTCATATGCAAAACAATTTACTCAAAAAATAACTCCAACCTGAAAAAAAAAAGACTTTGAATCATTAAAAGTTTGTATTTTTGTTTAAAACTGTTAGTTACTTGCACTTACTACTTATCCCACTCCAAAACAATCTATTTCCACATACTGGAATGCTGTCTGAATGTGCATAATATAGTTTATGTTAATCCATACAGAATTAAAGGTGAGGAAGAAGATGGAACTGTGGGAAGTGCACACAGATGAGAAAACTCAGAGGAGAAAATCATAATAAGATCAGACCTTTGTTAAACTGAGGATTTATGTGCCAAATTCCTAGAAGGTAATCTTGTCCTAGGGTGTTTCTAAACATCTTTCTATGTGTTTGTTTATTGATAAATGCCCGTGAATTAATATAGCCAATACTACCTGTATTCAATAGATATCTAGGCAATACTAGTAGGTATAGTAACAGCTGGACAATACTACCTACAATATCTACCTGTAAGCCTGAAGGTTGGTAGTAACTTTGATCATCAGGACATGAGTTTATCATGCAATTGTTTTCCACATTTTCCATGTCAGGTTTTCAGTTAGGTCATTCACCTGTTCTGGTCCATGTTAACTAGGAGAACTCTGTCACCAATAAGTGTTGGGCAATGGTGGCAGAAGCGCCACAGCTGCTTCTGCTATCAGCGCTGGGTTACAAGGAATGAAGAATTATAGAGAAGGAAAAAAAGTTAACAAATGCTATGGGTCTAGCATATTGGTTAGCATCTAATATAGCAACCCATAATAGGGAATGGCAGACCTAGAAGTCCTAGGCTGGCTCTGTATGTTAAATTATAGTGCAACTACAAGTAATAAGGGAACAGGATTAAGATCATATCTATTATAGCCTAAGTGTGGATTAGCACCCAATAACAAATGCTTCTTTTTTCAAGTCATGGTAATAAGTATCCAAACTATATGTGAACATCTTTGTTTTCAGTCATCCTTAATTTAAAGTAGCTGGAATGAATATCTGAAGATTCAAAAAAACTTCTCCTTTTGGCCCTGTGGGCAGGGGGATGGTGTGGGAAGGGGGAGGAGGGGGAGATTCAGGAGTTCCACTGCAAGCAGTAAGCGCTTATATTAAGGTGTTTGGTTGTTTTTTTTTTTTTCCCCCATATTATCTTTCTGCATTTGAATTGTACTATCCTGTTGTCTGATTGCTGATAATTATAAAAGGAAAAGTGTAGGTCTACCCAAATAAGCCTGTGTGATCTTCAGGTACGATATTTTCTAAAAATATCCCATTATGTAGATCAGATACAGTTATTTTTATTACTTTTGACAAGTCGTCTATTTTTCATCATTAGTACACCTTTTGCTATAAAGATATTGATCCTAAAAACACTTTTACTTTTAGGCTCCCTTCACTGGTTATTTAACTTCACATCGTGTTTGAGGTCTCTAGTTCTAATATTAGATAAAACAATGGCTGTGCTAATTCACTGACATTATCATCAAACAAAATTTACTTTGGAAGCAATTGCTTTTCCTAGCTAGTTAATCTTTAGTTGGATGTAAAGTCTGTAGCTGTGGATGTAAATTCTTAATGTCTACCTTAAACTGTCTGTAGCAGACTTTACAGATGTCCTTACAGTGACGGCTGAGATAGAAATGATGAGATAGATGACATTATGGATGGCAATTTGTAAAGTATGTTGGTCTTTAATGAGAATATGATTAAGGAACACAGTGAACTGGTGCTGCAAGTTCTTTCTGAACTGTTTACCTCCTGTGGCAATGTTTCAGTAAAGAAGGCAAGCTGATAGAAGATCTCCTGTAGTTCAGTGGCAATCAATATAGGAAGAGAACAGCTCAAGACAAATTTGAAAGCATTGACAGAGTGTTGAAGGAATTAGAAATCACAGAAACAGATGGAGGAGGGTGAAAGCAAAACAAAATGAAAAACCTTTTAAGTCTAATTACAAAAAAAATGAAAGATCAGTATGATTATAGGCAAATTTTACTCAGCTACTTTAGTTCAACATCACTTGACACACTATAAATGACATTTATTCAACCCTCTGCGGTCTTTTCAACCACGAAATTCATGTGGATTCTGGTACAGGTATTGATATTCTTTCTGTTTCACTATTGCAGATATGGTCATTAAATTACTCCTGTGAGATGGTGAAATGCTACTTCATAAATATTTGCAAGTGGAGGCTTCCTCGGAGGCTAGAAGCTGGAATACAAGCTACCCAAGATGTGTGGGTACCTGCTTAGTTTGTCATCCATGTGGGTAGACCTTTGCCTTAACAACTTTATACCAATCCATGCTATAATCTCAGCTGTTATGTAGACTTAGACTTCAAAGCAATGCTTTAGGTATATCCAGTGGGTGTTCACCTCTTAACTTTCTTCCCAGTTAACATTTTGCAAAAGCAATAACTGAGCTCTGAGTGACTTGTTTCAAAGTCAAGTAGATTATGTGGCATTCAGCCATAGAACCCAACTTACATATTTGAGCAGCTAGATTATACATCATTTCTCTCTAACCTTTCTAATATAAACACCAAAACCCCCAAATTATCTCAGATTGATAAGACGTCCAAAAGTACAGAATTTGTAATACCCTTGATAGGAAGTTATTCTGTAGTCTTAAAATATTAATTCAGCTAAGCTATCCTACATAAGCTAGATAAGAAAATAAAAAAAATATTGCCATTGTGAAGGGTAATTTTATGCACAAAAGCTTAAACTTTATCACAATCTTTTTCTAATAATTTTGAAAAAAATGTACCAAAGCTGGTCTTCCCAGACAAGGAATAACATAATTACAAAAATTGCATAAATTATTATGAAAATGGGTTTCTGACAATGCTAGTTTTCCTTTCCTTTCCTTTCCTTTCCTTTCCTTTCCTTTCCTTTCCTTTCCTTTCCTTTCCTTTCCTTTCCTTTCCTTTCCTTTCCTTTCCTTTCCTTTCCTTTCCTTTCCTTTCCTTTCCTTTCCTTTCCTTTCCTTTCCTTTCCTTTCCTTTCCTTTCCTTTCCTTTCCTTTCCTTGCCTTGCCTTGCCTTGCCTTGCCTTGCCTTGCCTTGCCTTGCCTTGCCTTGCCTTGCCTTGCCTTGCCTTGCCTTGCCTTGCCTTGCCTTGCCTTGCCTTGCCTTCCCTTGCCTTGCCTTCCCTTGCCTTCCCTTGCCTTGCCTTCCCTTGCCTTCCCTTGCCTTCCCTTGCCTTCCCTTGCCTTTCCCTGCCTTGCCTTGCCTTTCCCTTTGCCTTGCCTTGCCTTGCCTTTGCCTTGCCTTGCCTTGCCCTTCCCTTCCTTCCTTGCCTTTCCTTGCCTTTCCTTGCCTCGCCTTTCCTTGCCTTGCCTTGCCTTGCCTCACCTCGCCTCACCTTGCCTCTCCTCTCCTCTCCACTCCTCTCCTTCTTCATTAATGCATGTTCTGCTTTTTAGGACCATTTCTTAGCAATTAATCAGAGGAAAGTTCTAAATGGTTTTGGGTTTTTGGATGGTTTGTTTTTCTAAATTACATATATAATACATATCAAGCCATCACTGTAATAATCTTTTCACTGTTGCCTTATATTACTTAGACACATACAAAATTAAAGTTATTTTGACATGCTACCTCAGTGATGCTGAAGTTAAAAGAAGATGGACCAACTTCTAGGATATCTTAAAGAAGACATCTATATTTTCTAATTGTTTTTTCCAAGACTTTCTGTGCAGGAAGCATACTAGTCAACTGATACGTAAGATAAAAGGTGAGGTTCAGCTATACTTTTTTTTTATCCATTACACGTTAAAAGATATTTGAATGGTTCTTGTGACAATTTCCCTGTTCAAAGTTAAGTAATGTATGTAGCCCTTTTATAACCTCCACTATAACTTTTCTGGTCCTTAGAAATTTGACTGTTTCTCTGTAAAGATCCAAAACCTTGCATTGATACGGCACAGCTGTGTAATTTTGGCCTAGACCTCCAATAAAATTGCCAAGTTGTGAGAAAGAGCTGTGAAAATATCTGTAGAGGCATAAGAAACATAAAAGTACAGATGAATATGGAATTTTGGGGGAAATATGCATCAATTTGCATATGCAAGAGGTGATTATCCTGCTGTATACAGCATCGGTGCAGCATCACCTTGAGTACTGTGTGCAGTTCTGGGCCCCACAATTTAAGAAAGATGTTCAGGTCCTTGAACGTGTCCAGAAGGGAACAAAACTGTGAAAGGGCTGCAAGGAATGTCCTATGAGGAGCAGCTAAGGACTCTAGGCTTGTCTAGATTGGAGAGAAGGAGGCTAAGGAGCAACCTCATTGCTCTCTACAGCTTCCTGAGGAGGGGAAGTGGAGAGGAAGGTGATGATCTCTTCCCCCTGATATCCAGTGATAGAATGCATGGGAATGGTTCAAAGCTACACCAGGGGAGGTTTAGACTGGACATTAGGAAGCATTTCTTTACCAAAAGGGCGGTCAAACACTGGAACAAGCTTCCTAGAGAGGTGTTCGATGCCACAAGCCTGTCAGTGTTTAAGACACATCTGAATAATGCCCTTAATAACATGTTTTAACTTGGTCAGCCCTGAATTGGTCAGGCAGTTGGACTAGACGATCATTGTAGGTCCCTTAAAACTGAAATATTCTACTCCTATCCTATCCTATCCTATCCTATCCTATCCTATCCTATCCTATCCTATCCTATCCTATTCTATTCTATTCTATTCTATTCTATTCTATTCTATTCTATTCTAAAGTAGACACTTAAGGATCCAATAGGAAAAAATCCAGTTCTGAAAGGTATGGAATTCTGAATGGAAAAACACAGAGTCAACATTCCATTGTTAGTCAAGTCATTGGTTGGTCAGTCATCAGTTATTGTTTCTTGTGTCACCAGTGTCAACTTATTTGATCGGTAATGCTGATTTAGCAACAATGAGGATGTTTCCAGGGAGCAGCAGAGGCTAAGTCTTCTCTCCTGACTGACAACTGCCTTACCAGCAATAATCCTTACAGTATTGTCTTGGAGGTGTTTGGACCATGACTGCTTACCCTAGCATCTAATGAAATTTTAGTTATTTTTCACGTTATGTTGGAAAAAAAAAATGATAAGTTTATGGTTTTTAGGCTGCATATATTTTTTGAGATTCTCTGCGTACAGATATCTGAACAAAGTGACTCATACAGGGGCACTATCATATAGGATGACAAGAAATGGTCATGAAGCTTGAAAGAGGGTGCAAGACGTGTTTTTTTGGTTTGGTTTGGTTTAGTTTTATGTTGTTTTTTTTGGGGGGAGTCAGATTGAGTCACAATAAATAGCATAATATCTTAGTGACCAATGCTGTAATTTCATAAGATTTAGTGACTTTCAGCATTGCAGAGAGGTTCCTGACTCTCCTCATGCAGTTTATACTTAGCACCAGTATTTCTTTCTGTCCTTACACCTTGCTTACCATTATCTCAGTATACCTCTTTGCAGGAGTGTAGTATGGATTTTATTTAGAATCATAGAATGGTTTGGGTTGGAAGAGACCTTTAAAGGTCATGTAGTCCAACATTCCCTGCAATGAGCAGGGACTTCTTCAACTAGACAGAGTTGCTAAGAGCCCTGTCTAAACTGACCTTGAATGTTTCCAGGGATGGTGCATCTAACACCTCATCTAACACCTCTCTGGGCAACTTGAGGATGTTTCACCACCCTCATTATAAAAAAATTTCTTGTATCTAGTCTAAAACTTTCCTCTTTTAGTTTAAAGCTATTATCCCTGGTCCTATCACAACAGGCCCTGCTAAAAAGTTTGTCCCCATCTTTCCTGTAGGCCTGCTTAAAGTACTGAAAGGCAGCAATAGGGTCTCCCTGGACCCTTCTCCTCTTCATGCTGAACCACCTCTACTCTCTCAGCCTGTCTTCATAGAAGACATGGTCCACCCCTATGATCATTTTTGTGGCCCTCCTCGGGACCCATTCCAACAGGTCCATGTCCTTATGCTGGGGACTCCAAAGCTGGACACATTTCTCTAGGTGAGGTCTCACAAAAGTGGGGTAGAGGGGCAGAATCACCTCCCTTGACCTGCTGGCCATGCTTCTTTTGATGCAGCCCAGGATACGGTTGGCTTTCTGAGCTGTGAGATCACACTGTCGGCTCATGTTGAGCTTCTCATCCACCAACACTCACAAGTCATAGAATCATATGACTTGCGAGTGTTGGTGTCCTTCTCCTCAGGGCTGCTCTCAAGTCATTCTGCACCCAACCTGTATTTGTGCTTGGGATTGCTCTGACCCAGGTGCAGGACCTTGCACCTGGCCTGGATGAACCTCCTGAGGTTTGCACGGGCACGCCCGGGTATGCCCACATCTCCCTGGGCATACTCTCCTCTTGTAGACATGGAGGGGGAACTCCAAGAAGCAGAGCAGAGCACAAGAGTGGAGCCTGGGGGGTTGCTGGGACATCCTGCCCACTCGGCAGAGGGAAGAAAGCAGCCCTTCTGCCTGCTGGAGCCAGCCTTCTTGTCTCTTTGGCTCCAAATGGATGACGCTAAGTCTGGAGAAGCTGAAACCAAAACCCAGGCACTGGTGTGACATTTTATGGAGGAAGGGACAGAAGGAAGGTGGGAAAGAAAGAAAGAAGGCAGGGAGAGAGATAGAGAGAGAGAGAGCAGCACTGCAATGCTTCCTCCTCATGCAACGTATGTTTGCAAAAAGGAGTGCCTGAAGAAGGATGTATAGGATGGCTGAAACGTGAGACAGGGGACCACACACGTATTTTATCTTTGCGTCTGCCACTGGAATTTGATAAAGGTTTCTGGACACCATTCCACCTGGCTTTTTCGACTCCTCCTTCCCATCACTCCCATTGGCATGTATTGTGACTCAAAGCAAAGCGTCACTGCTTTACGCTGCGCGAGCAAGACAAGATCACGGTCAGGACCCAGACACAAGTCTGGACCTTCTTGTCACTCAACAACTGAGCACAGGGACAGTGGGAAGGTAGAGAAGGTCAAAAGCATAGGGAGATAATTGAAATGTTGAGCAGTGGCCTCCTGTGATGGGCAATAAAGTGGTGATTTTCTTTCCCAGATCTGGGGAACTAGTAACAGACTGTGATCTTTCCTTGTCAAGACCTTTTCTTAGGTGCAGGTGTCTCCTCAGGTGTCCCATGAGAAAAAACAAAGCTCTTCCTAGGAGAAAGACAAGGCTTAGACAAATGCAAGGCTCGCATGACCTTTTTGTCTTCTTGGACAGTTAAATCGCAGAGAGAGAGAGAGATAGAGAGAGACGAGAAGCACAGAGAAGGAGAGAGGAAGAAAAGGACAGAAAGGAAAGGGAAGGAAAGAGATTTCTCCAAATATTGAGACTGGCCAGATATACATTTGATACTTTATTTCCATAAAGTAACAGTAAGAAATTTTAGGAAGAAGGACATGTGAGGAAATGCTAAGAACTGGCGCTGCGGCTTCATGGTACACGAGTGAAACCTGACAGCCAAAACAGAAGGGCATGGGTGTCTTTCTCCTCGCCTCTGCCGAGGTGGTGCTGGGGCTGCATCGTGGCCCTGGAAGCCCAGGCATCAGAGCTCACCCAGGGAATCCAAGCAGCAAAAAGAAATTGGCAGCTCCAGGGAGAGAGTCAGAAAGTGCTGATGGAAGCATGGAGGCAGGAACAGGCGTGCCTTTGTCTCCCGTTCTACGGGAAGTTCAATGGCCGCTCTCCCAAGGGCAGGCGCGTGCTTCCTGCCTGGGGCCACCTATGTGCACCGCGGAAGTGTTTCCTCTACTGGGAGCAGTGTTCAGAGCTTTGAAAGATGGGCAGCAGAGTCTGCTACACACCTGGACTCCTCGTTCTACTTGCCTGCGTGGATTGCCTCAGTTGCCCATCCCTCGGAGCTCTCTTTACAACTTTCTCCTCTTCCTCTCTGGTTGTCCATCACTCCCCTCTTCACAGGCTGTTTTTCTCTTTCTGCTCGCTTGTGAAGAGCCTGGCAACCTTTCCATTCAAGAGTATTGTTAGACAGGTAAAGCCATGGTAAACTTGAAGCGTTTCTACTCTTAAGCAAAGCTGGCTCGTGTTACCTTCTCTCCTGGGATGGACTTTGCTGGTGTTCACTTTCTGGCATGACTGGAGGCACCTGCAATGGAAATGTGACAGTTAACAGCTGGCAAGGACCTACCTGCCCCATTGCTCCTTCATCTCTGAAAGGCAGATCCCTTGGATGGGTTTGCTCAGCTCAGCTCAGCTGAGCCAGTTCTGGTGGGATCAGCACACAAAGCGCACGGCCCAACTGCATCAGGCTTCCTCTGCACTTTTGCAGAACTGCAGGCTGCTGCATGACCTCGCCTGTCCCTGCAGCAGCAGCAGTCCCACCTTCTGAGGGGGGAGGCTTTTGTTGTCATGTAGTTTGTGGCCACGACATACCTCTGCTGTTTCTTCTGCCGCCTGTTGTGCTGGCGACTTCTCGCCTAATGCCCCAACAAGGCCAACCACCTCCTCCTCAAAGAGTCCCCCCTGGTTCTCAATGAGGAACGCCACCAGCTGCGTCACCTGCACACAGCAAACTATTGCTTTCCACCAATGGAAAACAGGTCAAACAGCCTCTCCCACTCCTGCCCCTTGCTTCTGCGCAGCTGTGGGACTGCTCGTCCTGTCATCTCCGCCATGAATGTTTGCGGAAGAGAGGAGGCAGCCAGGTCCCTCTGAGCAGCAAAGCTTGGGTGGGCTGGAAGGCTGTGGGCAGCTGGTAAATGCAGCATACCTTCTGTGTCACCTGCACCAGCCTGTCCAGGGGCAGCGTGTGGTCCTCGGGTGGGCTCAGGAGGTTTGGTCCCATGCAGATGGCCAGGTTGTGCGCTGTCATCCTGCTGGTGGCTGCATTTCTGCCAATGTTTTGCAGCAGGGCCAGTAAGCTCTTGAGGAGCAGGTGGTTGGCCTTGGGCAACTTGCTGGCCACCCTGAGGGAAGAGGAACACAATGTTAATAAAGTAGAAGCTCTCAACGCAAGTCTCCCAGGCTGATCTCACCCAAGGCCACCTGACGGGTGGCTCCATGGCCACACTTGGTCTAGAGCAGAGGGACTGCCATTGCTGAGATACGGCCACCTCCCTCCCTCCCTGCCTTTCTGGCAAAAGTCCCTTTGTGGAACCACCCCAAAGCCTGTAGGAAGTGCTCCAAGGAGAGAAGTGCTTTTCTGTGCCGCTTTCCCCCAAGCCCCACCCCACAGCAGCCAGCGGTGTCTGGCACAGAAGACGGCTTTTTCAAGGAGGCCGTTGCTTTGCAAGCAAGTGCCGGCCTCTGCCAGTCCCTGCGCAGCAGCCAGGCTCCCGGCCACAATTACTCTTTCAGTGCCGCCAGCTTCTCCTGCCTGCTGCTCTTCTGCAGGGTGCTCATCCACTGCTCACAGAGCTGTGCCTCCAGGAGCTTGGAGGGCATCTTCCGGAGGAAGTCCTGCAATGGCAAGGGCTGGGGGTGAGGCTTTGAGCGCTCCTGCCAGGAGCACAGGCAGCATCACCGTTGCTCTGGCTCATGAGCAGATGGCTGGGTTGTGGCTCCTGCTCTCGCAGGTGCCCATGGGCACTGACAGAGCCAGGAGCTGCCAAGCCCCAGGTCAGGAGGGTTCACCTTCAAGATGGCGGCCAGCAGTTCTGCAGGCTGGCTTTGGAGGCGGACCTCCACTCTGCTGTCAAGCTCCCAGGAGGCATACTTGCTGGCTGCCAGCCAGAAGATCCTCTCTGTGGACGGCCCATGCTGGTGCAGGAGAGCCAGCAGATCCTGCAGGGCAAAGAGGAGCACAGCTGCTTGGCTGGAGACAGGCCCTGGGGCAGATAAACCTACGCTAGGGGCAAGAGCAAGAATGGGCAGCTCTGCTGCTCTTACTGAGGCAGAATGCAGGGGTTGGTGACGTGGGGAGGAGCTGGCTTTTTCCCTGATCCCAGCTGGGGTCCCTCTTCTTTTGCCACTGCCTTTCCAGAGGAGGCAGAGGGATGGGCACACCCTGGCCAGGCATGCTTACCTGGATGGGCTGGGGCAGGGTGCCGTCCTGGCTGCAGAGAGCTGCCAGAGGCCGGCCGAAGAGAGCCCCGCTGCCGCCAGAGCCCGACAGCTTGGGCTCCTCTGTAGCAGCCAAGGTCCCTCGCCGTGCAAAGGGCCAGGGCAGGTGCATCCTCCACCTCCCGTGGGTCCTGCCTGCTGCCAAGGAAAGGAGAGCAAAGAGATATGTAAAAAAAGCACCAGGCAAGTGCTCCTGGACCCTCTCAGCTCTGTCCCCCTACTGCCCAAATCAAGGGAGAGACGTCATTTGGGAAGGAGGGGCCGTGGGAGCTCAGCTCTCTCCCGCCTCAGGGCAATGGGGATGAGCGTGTGTTGCATGAAAGGGACGAAGATGTTTTGGCAGAAAATAAACCCCCTTGCATTCTAACACTCCTCACCAAGGTGGGAGGCTAGGGGCGGCTAGGTTTAAATTCTGAGTGATGCCCAATTCAGCACTATCAGTCCAATCGCGTTTAATGTGTATTAAACTATTACGATTTGGATACACTAATAGTGGACTGCACCTTCAGTCTAGTCGTGCTCCTGAACTAGCACAGCCACTCTGGAGTCTTTTGTCGCGTTCAGTGAGAAACCGAAATGACTAGCTACTTAAACAGTGCAGTTTATTTAAACAACAGATATGCAGGTTCTTAGGATTGCCGGTGATAAATACACTGTCTGCAAAGCACGTGCAAATAAAGATATTGTTCAGTATACAAAACGCGTGACAAAGTTATAAACGATATAGCCTGGCTATAAATGTAGGGGAGAGATTCTCGAGAGAGATTTGTAAATTCCCTGAGGAAACACTCGGTATAATCTAAGTCTTACCCAAAGGCGTCCCTGTCGGGGGGAAGAAAGGCTCAGCCTGTCGGCTGATCCCGGAAGTCAGTGATGGAGTTCTCCTTGACTTGGTCATGATGGTGTCTTCCCTGATATCCCCTCTCTCTCAGACTATATTTATACTATTTTTTATCTTCAAGGTGGAATTTGAGTGACTTTAGTCATAAATACTTTTATTATGAGTGGTCGCACCTTGGAGGTGGGTAGCCTCCAGGATGGAGGTGTGTTTTGGTACATTATAATGAGCAAAGTTCACACAAAAGACAGCATCTCATCAAAATTTGACAAAATGTTGGCTCAGGGTAGCGAGTAGGCAGCTTATCGGTTCCATAGTACCATCTAGTTCCCATATCTGCTCTTCGTCACAAGGCAAGGCCACGGAATGATAACATTTCGTTCCATCCCTCGTGTAGTTTCGCAAGCAACCTTGTACGGGGAATCACAGATGTTGCATTCTTCGCATGCCAGCTCTGGCTGTTTTCTTCCTCAGAAGCCTCTTGATTTTATACTTTTCCTTAATGTGTGAACAATGCTGTACTTCTGTATTCTTGGCCAATTTAGTAATTATTCCACAACATGCCCTGTGGGAAAGGCAGCAGCAGCCCCAGTGCAGCACAAGTGGCTGCCTGCAAGAGGAGAAGGGCCGTCCTGTCCCCAGCTTCTCCAAACTCACCAGCTGCATGGCCAAGTCCACCTTGGTTTCCAGAGGGGACGGGAGGTGGCTGCTGCTTGGGACCAGCCTGCAAGAGCTGTGCTGGCACAGCAACCGCACTGCAGGCACTGGGGCCGTTGCTGGGCTAACGCCGGGTCTAGCATTGTGATGGCATCAATGGCAGAAGAGGGGGGGGGGGGGGGGAGGGGCATCAGGGGGCTCTCCCCGGCATAGAATCATGGAATCATAGAATGATAGAATGGCTTGAGTTGGAAGGGACCTTAAAGATCATCTAGTTCCACGCCCCATGCCATGGGCACGGACACTTCCCACTAGAGCAGGTTGCTCAAAGCCCCATCCAACGTGGCGTTGAACACTTTCAGGGAAGGGGCAGCCCCAACTTTCGCTGGGCAACCCATTCCAGTGCCTCACCACCCTCACAGTAAAGAATTTCTTCCTAATGTCTAATATCAATTCCCCCTCTCTCAGTTTAAAACCGTTAGTCCTCGTCTTATTGCAACACTCCCTGATAAAGAGTCCCTCCCCATCTCTCCTGTAGGCCCCCTTTAGGTACCGAAAGGCCACAATAAAGTCTCCCTGGAGCCTTCTCTTCTCCAGGCTAAACAACCCCAACTCTCTCAGCCTGTCTTCAGAGGAGAGGTGCTCCAGCCCTCTGATCATCTTTGTGGCCCTCCTCTGGACTCACTTCAAGAGGTTCATGTCCTTCTTACGTTGGGAGCTCCAGAGCTGGATGCAGTACTCCAGGTGGGGTCTCACCAGAGCGGAATAGAGGAACAAAATCACCTCCCTCAACCTGCTGGTCATGCTTCTTTTGATGCAGCCCAGGATATGGATACACTTGGCCTTCTGGGCTGTGAGCACACTTTGCCAGCTCACGTCCAGGTTTTCATCCACCAGTACCCCCAAGTCCCTCTCGGCAGAGCTAGGGGAAGGGACAGAAGGAATTTCTGAAGGGACAGACTAAAAATAACCCTGTGTTTGTAGCATTATCTTAATCTCATTTTATTTTTAAATGCACTTACACAGTATAGCTAGACTGATGTAATAGATGCTACAAGAAGGGTCTGCGTAGGGTCTCCTCCAGTCTCATTCCTTCATTTGATGGTGACCATCTGAACCTGTGACTAGGGATCTAAAGAGGCAGACAGTGGTTTTGGAGAGATGTTTGCCCATTTAGTGTCAAAGTGTTAACACTGGCATAGGTCAGGGAGCAGGATGCAGGGGTTAAGCAGCGAGGAAAGAGAAGGTGAAAGTGACTCAGGAACCACTAGACATTGAGCAAGTTTAGTTGCCAAAAGACATCTAAAGCTTAAGGATCCAGTTTTAAAGCATTGTTTTGCAAACACCTTGAGCAGCATAACTGAGATTGTAGAGAATGAGGACACAAAAGGAGAACAAGGCATCAGAACTGTAGGCAGAAGAATAATTTCTTAGTTCAAACCAAAACAGCATCCCATGAGCCTTTGGCCACAGGAAACAGGCTCTGAAGCCTAAAGGTAAGTGAGTTTTTATTCAGGATTCCTATTGGTTTCAGCTGGACTACACAGATATCTCTATATTTGATGGTCAAAGTAAAGTTTCAAAACCCACAGCTATTGTATATAAGGCCATTTGGGACTCAATCTGGTCAAAAGTCTCCTAATTATAGATTTATTGTGCAATTTTTCACATTTTCAATCTATAATTGAGATTCTTGAATGAAAACATGCATATAATAATGAAGTTGATTTTAAAACAGGCAACTGAATTGACATTAAGCCAAACTACCTCTTCATTGCATTATACTTTTAGGTTTTATTTACTGTAGTTTAAATAAGAATAGCTTGCTAGTGGTTTGACATATACTACACATAAAAATCATTTGTGGGAGGGTAAGAAAAAAACACTACATTGTGGAACTCAAATTAGGACAGTTTATAAGAACTGAAGTTGGATAAAAGCACTGGCAAAACTACAACAATTTAGGTCTAGTTTCCCAGGCTTACTCTGACTGCCATTTTAATTTCTTCCTTCTATCCCATATTTTTTAAATTTTGAATTCCATTTTCAATGATCCCTCACAGTGGATGTGAGATCACAAAGATAAATAAGTTTGTATGTTTTTTTATATTGGTGATAACATAAGCAAGACTTGTGTATATGTAAGTATGTGTGGAAGTAGAAACTTATAAAAAATCAGATTTTATTAATTCTGAATTATTAAGTCATACATTAGCAGAATTTATAGATATTTGAAATTCAACATTGACAGTTTCTAGTGGTAAGAGAGATGATTATGGAAACCATAGATCTGTAAAAACAAGAGAATCAAAATTTGGTCAAAAAAAGCTTTCCTTTCATAAATAACTTAGAAGTTTGGAAGCTTTCAAATGCTATTAAATGTCCTTTCTAGTTCCTTTATTTTTAAAAGTTTTTGGAGGTTTTAGGGTCTTAACTTTTAAGGGAATTTAGAACCTCTGTGGACGTTTGCAAAGCAAGTTATAGAGGCTTTTTTTGTGCACATTGTGTCTTAGGTGAGCCTTTATCAACCAAAAGTTTTTCTCAGAAGCTGAAAATCATATTTCCCACAGGGACATTCTCATAACAGAATGTAGTGTGTGTGCCACAGAAAAGTTCCCAGTTACCCTTTGGAGTTGCTAAGATGATCTTTAGAAAAAGGAGTCTAAGTTCCTGCTATAGTCTAGTTTTGCAGAGAATCTCTGTTTTAAAAGCAAAATGAAGCAGATAATGTTTTAGAGGCCCATCGTCCTGTGGCAACTTACACAGATGGTATAATATCAAACAAGTTCTTCTGAATTTTCAATTTCACTTTTGTGACTTTTTTTTTAAAGTACTGCTAGTTTTTTTCCATGTCATGAAAAAGAATAGGTCTGAAGTCTGCCTTCGGTTTCCAGAAGGCAATTTAACAAACGATGTTTATCTTTTTGAAAAAACACTGAGAACTATAAAAGGCTTTTGTTCCCGAGAACAAAAAATGCACAAGTGAAAGACCGTCAGATATTTCTGAAGGAAATTTTGAACTTTTGCTTCAAATACTTCAGCATAAATGACTGAGGCCAGTGCCTCTTTATCTTTTTTTCTTTATAAAGATACAGAGTCTGTCCAGACTAACACTACTAAGTGTAAAAAACCCAAATAATTAAAGGCAAAGGAAATTGAGATGCCTGCATTTGCTGGCTGTGTGCAGATATTCTAAAAAGAGAATTATTTACAAGGAATTCATATGTAAAGTGAAATTACTCCAATTAAATTAAACAGCTACAGATAAAGTCAAGATGGTGAAATAGTTACAATGACAGCTCTTAAATCTAAATATCTGTTTTTAAGGGAGCTTCACCTGTAAATCCAAAATCATCCATTGAAAAAAAACTGCAATAATTAAAACAAGATTCTTCAACCCATGTTACATTCTTTCAGAATTCTTGCTAGTAGTACTACATCTTGCAAAAATATACATTTTCATTTCTTCGTACCATTCTTGCACTAAGTATATAGTGGTAAAGAAGTGTGGTGGAAAGAGTGGTAGAAAGAATGGTATATAGTGGTAAAGAGGAAATAAGTGTCAAAGCAAAATAGTTTGCAAATAACCTCACAGCAGTTACAAAGTAATATTCAATAGTTATGGGTTTTGCCACTTTTGTACATACTTCATTCACCTTACTATAACATTTCCTCTATACAACTGCCTTAAATCTGGACAGAGTGATTGACATAATCTATTATTCAGCAAGAGTTCTTTCACTTTTCCCTAAGACATCCAGAGCATGGTTTCATATTTCATACAAAAAAAAAAAAAAAAATCAAAACATCATTCATCTTGCAGAGCAAACCACATGAAAATAGAGAAAAAAAGAAATTCAGAATTCTTGTGAAATATGGTAAATATCTTATATGGTTCTTTGCATGTAATTCCACAAAAGTGAATCCAAACTGCAATCATACTGTTGTAGCCTATTTCTAGCTTTCTCAAATCTCCTATTCTTCCAGTAGCTGAATTTTGCTTAGTGGGAGCTTTTAAAAATCTATTCCCCTATTCAAGATCACACCTATTTCCCTAGAGAAAAAAAAATAAGTCTGTTTTAATTGAGAGATTTAGATTATGAAAATTTTCCTTTCCTTCTCCTTAACCTCTCTCCATCAGTCCTGCAAAGATCCCTTGGGAATTTTTAAGTTTTGAGATGGAAATGGATGGAGTTATAAAAAAAAATAATTCAAATGTTCCGGTAAGGTTTTGGTTGTACCACTGCAGACAGTAGCCTCACAAGCATAATTCAGGAGCTCCCTTTTCTGTCCTTTAAAAATGACTCCCAAAGGCAACATGCTGGACCTATTCCTCATCCCCTGAACAGTTTCATGTGCAGATTTCCAAGTCATTCTAAACATTGCCTTTAAACTGCTCAGTGCTCTTCAAGATAGTTTTGCTTCATACAGGTAAAATAGGACATAACATAAATAAACATTTTATGTTGCTCCATTTCTTGTCATTAAGGTATCATATCAGCAAAAAACAACTCTCATGAGGAACTCATTTTTATTCTGGAAAGGACTGTCGTGCACTATCATTCTTTGCTGTCTGTAGGATTAGGACATAAAGTTTTCAAAACATAAGAAATCTATTCCCTTGAAAACCTTTTCCTTTAAAAAAAAAAAAAAGGAAGGTAAAACAAAACTGAACTTACAATAACTTAACAAAAAAGAAAGCTGGAACAGAGGAAAATTCTTTTTCTTTTTCAGCTATAGCAAAACAAGGAAAATTAACAAAGGGTAAAATGGGATCAAATGCACACTAGAACATCAAATGCCAGTGTATTAACCTTCAAACCTTTGAAATTTGTTTTATGAGGGAAACTTTCTCTTTAAAAGGTTGAAATTTAACTGTCTGTGGAACACTTAGGTTAAATCTAGCTGTTAAAATTAGCTGATAAGCAGTTTCAAGAGAAATCTAATATCTAATATGAATCGGATATCCCTCTCCTTCACCAGATTTTCCTGTTATATTGATTTTTTTCTTTGTTGTAATGAAGACTCATCACAGTTATAAATAACAGATCACAGTTCTCTTTACTTGCCACCTAAAAATATTCCATGTTTGGAAAGGAATGACACTGAAAGAGCTGCTCAAAAGTTAATAAAACTTTTTTTTTCCAGTGTATGTCAGTTTGTTGAAAGGAAACATTTCTTGAGATATCACTGTAGTTACAGAATGCAGACACTTCTGTGATGGAAACATAACTTACTTGTCCCTGTCAGTCCCTCCAGTTACACAGGTGGCCAGTATGTGGATCTCATAAGACATCTTGTGTTTTTTGTGTGAAGAACCTCAAAGATCATAGCTTCAGCATGGCTAGGGAATTATGAACCCAGTTTCAGAAGAGATCAACAACTTCACTGTAGGACAATCAGTAAATTCAGGAGGAGAAATCCCTGAGGTATCACTATCTAAAGAAATCAGTCCAACCATGCTTTGAAAATCCCACAACCACTGTGTGAATTTATGAGTTTTTTTGTTCTGTGTTGGTGAACAGAAGTACTAAACCAGATATAAATCACTTCAAATTCATTCAGCTATTGCAAAAGACACCCAGTGTATTTGTTTCCAGAAATAATATGTATGAGTATTTTCAACAACATGGGCTATCTGTTTTGTGTGATTTTGGTTGCAGAAGAGCACCAGTCTGAATTAAAATTTCATATTCAAGTCTAAGTTTTGAAATGGCAAAAGAACCATAAAACCTAAGTTTCAAATTTTTCTATTGGCAATAATTATTCCAGAGGATAAATAGGTGAGAAGAGAGCGAAAACCTTGTTTAAATTTCCATTTGTCAAACTCCCTTCAGAACATCTATTTTTGAGTCAGTGGGTAAAGTTAAAATTTTTACCAAGGTATATAGAAGAATTACTTTGAGATCAGCTTTCATGCTTCAGGTAAGTTTCAGTAGTTGCGTAACTCTTTATTTGGCTTAAAAGACATATGAGCTGAATGAAATTTAGTTTAATTCACAACAAAAAGATCAATGCTAAATTGAGTTGTGTCACATTTGCGGCAGGCTATAAACATGCTAAACACAGAGGCTCATTTAAAGAATGCAGACTCATTAAATTGCTAAGAAATTTGATCAACTATCTGAGTCCTGGAGATAAGGAGGTATTTTACAGCACAGACAGAAAACACTTCAATTTTTATAAAATAAAATATTTATCTTATAAAATAAATGTATTTTTAATATAAAATAAATATCCCTGCTTCAGGAAGGAGTTGTCTATATGATCTTGCCAATGTATGAGACTCCATGCTTTACTGTTACTAATGATGTGAGTTGTTTCTGTTAATATTTCAGGGTTTATTCCACCATGCTAGCCAAACAAGTGAACTGTGAGGGCACATTTTCAGTCTATGAAGTGTCTCTGAGCCAAAATTATCTGTCTCAACCCTCTATGATTTATGGATGTTGAATCTTGCAAAATTTTGCATTTATCTGCACAGAACACCCTACTCAAAAAACCTGAACGCCTTAACTATTGCATATTACTCAGTGGCTATGACCACACAGCCAGCTGGCTCTTACTACTAGATACACAGAAGAAAAGCTTCTTCATTTTACGTTCCTCATTGTGGGATCATATCCCAAACTCCTTAGCTAGTCTTTTGGCCTTTAGTAGTCTGGACGATGTAACAGAATATCAGCTGGAAATGGGACCTAGGATGAAAACCTCAGAAATTCCTACCTGGCACCATTTTCAAGCTGCTACAGCAACAAATAACAGTGCTCCCTGGTAGGATGCTGTTTTTGCAAATAAGAAGCAGCTTGTGTTCAGCAGCTTGCTGCCAACCATCTCCAGTTGGCTGAATAGTTTGTGCAGCTGTTTTCACAGCAGCATCAGCAGCTATCCCACACCAGCTGCACCAGGAGGAAATGACAGCAACTTAAATCAACTTGAATCAGCTGCTGCTGAAGGGTCTTGGATGTGGTTTACTTGGTAAAGCACCATTGATAGGCTCATAAAATAATTATCAACATGTTTTCTGGAATCTTCCTTAGCTGAATCAACCTAGGAAATAGGGCAAAAATAAATAGCTAGAAATACAAGGATGAAAAATTTGTCTAGTAAATGTAGTTATTGGATTCTATAAATATACTTATGGGGAGTAACTTGGCATATGTGAAAGATCTGTAGTCATATCAGCATGGGAGGCTAGCTGTACTGATTTTGGCTGGGATAGCATTAAAATTCTTCATGGTTGCTAGGTTTTGGCGCTAGGCTTTGGATTTGTGATGAAAACAGTATTGATAACACAGGAGTTTTAGCTGTTACTGAGCAGTGCTTACACGGCATGAAGGCCTTTTCTTCTTCTCTCGCTGCCCCACCAGTGAGTAGGCTGGGAGTGCACAAGATGTTGGGAAGGGACACAGGTGGGACAGCTGACCCCAACTGACCAGAAGGACATCCAATAACATAAGGATTCATGCCCACTATATAAAGCTGGGGGAAGAAGTCCAAAGGAAGGATGTTTGGAGTTACGGTCTTCCCAAATAACTGTTATGCATGATGGAGCCCTGCTTTCCTGGAGATGGCTAAACACCTGCCTGGTGATCACAGAATCACAGAACGGTAGGGTTGGAAGGGATCTCTGGAGATCATCTAGTCCAACCCCCCTGACAGAGCAGGGTCACCTAAAGCAGGTGGCACAGGAACGCGTCCAGGCAGGTTTTGAATGTCTCCAGAGATGGGGACTCCACCACCTCTCTGGGCAGCCTCTTCCACGGCTCTGCCACCCTCAAAGGAAAGAAGTTCCTCCTCATGTTTAGGTGGAACTTCCTATGCTCAAGTTTGTGCCCATTACCTCTTGTCCTGTCCCCGGGCACCACTGAAAAGAGCCTGGCCCCATCCTCCTGACACCCACCCTTTAGATATTTATAAGTGTTAATGAGATCTGCCATCAGTTGTTTTTTTTCCAGACTGAAGAGACCCAAATCCCTCAGCCTTTCTTCATAAGAGAGGTGTTCCAGTCCCCTCATCATCTTGGTAGCCCTTTGCTGCACCCTCTCCAGCAGTTCCCTGTCCTTCTTGAACCGGGGAGCCCAGAACTGGACACAATACTCCAGGTGCAGCCTCACCAGGACAGAGTAGAGGGGGAGGGTGACTTCCCTCGACCTGCTGGCCACACTCTTCTTGATGCACCCCAGGATGCCATTGGCCTTCTTGGCCACGAGGACACATTGCTGGCTCATGGTCATCCTGTTGTCCACCAGGACTCCCAGGTCTCTTTCCACAGAGCTCCAGCTTCTCCAGCAGGTCAGCCCCCAACCTGTACTGGTGCATGGGGTTATTCCTCCCCAGGTGCAGCACCGTACATTTGCCCTTGTTGAATTTCATAAGGTTTCCCTCCGCCCAGCTCTCCAGACTGTCCAGGTCTCTTTGTATGGCAACGCAGCCTTCTGGTGTGTCAGCCCTGCCCCGTACCCCCCCGGCTTTGTGTCATCAGCAAACCTGCTGAGGGTGCACTCTGTCCCCTCATCCAGGTCATTGACGAATATATTGAAGAGGACTGAACCCAATACTGACCCCTGTGGAACATCATTTGTCACTGACCTCCAAGTAGACTCTGTGCCCCTAATCGTGACCCTCTGAGCTCTATCTTTCAACCAGTTATCTATCCACCCCACTGTCCATTCGTCTAACCCGCTCTTCCTAAGCTTCCCTATGAGGATGCTGTGGGAGACTGTGTCGAACACCTTGCTGAAGTCAAGGTAGACAACATCCACTGGGAAGTGGATGGGAAGTAGTGAGTGAATTCCTTGTTTTGCTTTGCTTGTGCGCGTGGCTTTTGCTTTACCTGTTAAACTGTCTTTATTTCAACCCATGAGTTTTCTCACTTTTACTCTTCTGATTCTTTCCCCCGTCCCACTGTGTCGGGAAGCGAGCAAGATGTTGTGTGGGGCTGAGCTGCTGGCTGGTGGTAAACCATGACAATTTTACCTATGAGAGATTACAGTAGTGGCTTTTTAACCACAGAGCAAGAAACAAGATGAGAGTCTTAACCTTTTTTTTTTTTTCTTTTTTATTTTGTTCTTTGTTTTTCCTTTTTCTGCTTAAGGGTTGCTTTCTGGTTAAGGGTTGCTTACTGGATTGTTTAATAATAAAGATTGATGAAATAATAACAAAGTAATGGCAATAAGATAGGATGTTCCAATGGAGGTTTAAGCAAGCTTGTAAAACTATATTTTATGTCTTAATGATATCAGATAGAGACACATGGATACAGAGTACAGGTATTGTGGAAAACAAGTTTATGAAAAAAGTTCATAAAAATATTTGAGGACCTTGTTCTTGAAAACTTTGTTCCACAGACTTCTGGCTTTATTGTTCCTGTAGACAGTGTTAAAAAAGCATAAAGAATCCTGAACTAGTCCTGTCCTGTTGCATTGCTTTGTTTCATGATGGAAGAAAATTGTTATATGTTAAATAATAAAAGACTAATTCACTTCTCAGTCTGTTTATCTATGTATATCTATAAAACATTTAAGATTTACTTCAATATTTCTAGTGTCAGATACGAATTGTCTAGAAAGAAAATAAATCAATTTTGCCTACAAAAGCATCAACCTATTGTTATCCTCCTCTTCTAGGAACTACGTGTTTTAGTCTTATGCATTTTTAGAAATGATTCCAGTGTCATCTATCCTGAAGAAGAATACTGAACTCCACCCCAGGGACATATTTCTTATATATCTGTCTTTCTATTCCCTGTAGGAACATCTCAGGAAGTATTTAGCAGTATGTAATTAACATTCACCATTAATTCTGGAAGACAAGGGTCTCCTTCCCCCACCCCCCTGTTTTTGATTACAACCTGTTCAGGAGAACTTTATAATATAATTTCACTTGTTTGTCCATAATCCTTAAAAAAAAAATAATTATTCAAAATATGTCCATAAACCTAGGAAATTTAGAGAGTTGGGAATTCAGGACATTTATAAAGCTTCAATATTTGTATTCTGGCCTTTTTAAAAAAAAAACAACAACATATATATAAAAGATCATTATGATCACATATGATCCAGTCTTGTGCTGCCTGCTTATAGCACATGGAAAAATAACATGGAATATATATTTATTGACCATTTTAAAAGTAATAAATAAATCTGTGATTTAAAGAATAAGCTTTAAAGTTTAAATTATATTCCTATTCAAGCTAATGTTCCTAATATTCATCCATTATTACAGTTTTGTTTCATAGCGTATGGAATCTCTTATATTAAGATAAATACCGTAGATGCAGAGGACTCATTTTTTCCAAACAGTTGTTAGAGCACATACTTCAGTGCAATGGTTATGGTCTCGTTTTATTTACACCTCTTCTTAATTGGTAAATTTATTCATATTTGCAAGTAATTATTTTAATACATATATTTATATTATAATAATGATTAAAAATTGCTTTTCTGTACAGTAATATATTATTCTAAGTACAGGATATCAACATGTGAACAGATTGTAAAGCCTGAAGCGACCAACAGGATCATTTTGTCTGCGCTATATATACGATAAAAGTCTTTGAAATTAAGCCCCATTTGAACTAAAAATTTTCTTAAGAAAAACAACTATTCCCAAAGAAATTTTTGTCATCCTTCACGGTTAATTGTTCTGAAGTGTCTCACACACAATATGATGGGTGAACAATTGACTGAAAGATTGAGCTGGCCCAATTCTAGGGACAGTTCTCTTCAACATTTTTATTAATGACCTGGACAAAGGAATTGAGCGCATACAAAGTTTTCACTAAATTAGGAGGAGCTGTTGTTTCCCTCGAGGGTAGAGAGGCCTTACAGAGAGATCCTGATAGATTAGAGCACTGGGAAATCACCACCGTATGAAATTTAACAAGGACAAATGCCAGATTCTTCACCTGGGTCAGTATAATCCTCAATGAACATATAGACTGGGAGACATAAGGATGGAGTGCAGAGCTTCAGAAAGGGATCTGGGGGTGTTGGCTGATGATCAGTATAGTCAACAGTATGGCAGCGAGCCATATCATGGGGTGCATTAATCACAGTGTAGCTAACTGGTCTAGAGAAGTAATTGTCCCACTATATCCAACATTCGTGCAGCCTCACCTAGGACACTGTGCAGTTTTGGGTTACACAATAGAAGAAGGATATAAAAATATTAGAATGTGTCCAAAAGAAGGCAACAAAGATGGTGAAAGGACTAGAGGGCAGAACTTATGAGGAGAGGCTGAGGATACTAGTTTCGTTCAGTGTAAAGGAGATTGAGGGGTGACCTTACTGTTGTCTACAGCCTCCTCATGAGGTGGAGTGGGAGGTGTTGATCTCTCTGGTGTCCAGTCAGAGGACACAAGGGAATGGCTTAAAGCTGTGTCAGCGGAGGTTCAACTATTAGGAAAAAGTTCTTCACTGAGAGGGTGATCAATCACTGGAACAAGCTCCCCATGAAAGTGATCATGGCCGCAAGCTTGTCAGTGTTCAAGAAGAATTTGGACAACACTCTTGTGGTTTATATATATGGTTTAATTTATTTTAATGTGGTATATATATATGGTTTAATTTTTAGGTTGCCTTGTGTGGAGTTAGGAGTTGGACCTGATGCGGCTTGTGGGTCCCTTCCAACTCCGGATGTTCCATGATTATTCAGAATCTGTTTATGTTTAGATTCAGTTCCATCTGAACTTGTAATACCTTTATCTGATAAGCTAAAGAAGCCTCTGTTATTAGAGTTCAGTTCTCCATGTAGGCACTTAAAACTGTTAGAAGTTGCCCACTAACCTTTTTTTTTTATTTTTATCCATTAACCAAATCGAAGTCTTTGAGCCTTTCCCTGTATTCAGTTTATGCTTTAAATGTGGGGCTGAGGCAATGGATTGGAAATTCAAAAGTGAAGTGTTAACTTTTCTCATGACAAATTAAATAACATGATGTAATTTACTTCAGTGTATTTAATTCCAAGTGGTCTCAAGAAAGCTTTCTCTCTTTGCTCTCTGTACTTAAGTAAAAAATAAAAGTCAGCAACCAAGAATTTTGAGTGAATGACAATATAGGTAAGTAAGAATACAGAGAAAGAAAGGAAACCTTTCTTCACCTGAGCAGATTTACCCGGACTTTAGGAAAGCCTTTGAAACCATTACCCACAGCTTTCTCCTGGAGGAACTGTCTGTTCATGGCTTGGTTGGGAGTACTCATCGCGGGGTAAAAAATGGCTGGAAGGCCAGGCCCAGAGAGTGGTGGTGAACAGAGTTAAATCCAGTTGTCATCCAGTTGTGCGTGGTGTTCCCCAAGGCTTGGTATTAGGGCCAGTTATCTTTAATATCTTTATCAATAATCTGGATGAGGGGATCAAGTGCACCCTCAGTAAGTTTGCAGACGACACCAAGTTAGGTGGGCTTGTTAACCTGCTTGAGGGTAGAAAGGCATTGCAGAGGGATCTGGACAGGCTGGATCGTTGGGCCGAGGCCAATGATATGAAGGTCAACAAGGCCAAGTGCCGGGTCCTGCACTTTGGTCGCAACAACCCCATGCAGCGCTACAAGCTTGGGGAAGAGTGGCTGGAGAGCTGCCTGGCAGAAAAGTACCTGGGGGTGTTGGTTGACTGCCAGCTGAATATGAGCCAGCAGTGTGCCCAGGTGGCCAAGAAGGCAAACAGCATCCTGGCCTGTATCAGGAACAGTGTGACCAGCAGGAATAGAAAAATTATTTTTCCCCTATACTCGGCACTGGTGAGGCTCCACGTCAAGTACTGTGTCCAGTTTTGGGCCCCTCACTACAGGAAAGACATTGAGGTTCTGGAGCAGGTCCAGACAAGAGCAATGAAGCTGGTGAGGGGTCTGGAGAACAAGTCTTATGAGGAGCAGCTGAGGGAACTTGGGTTGTTTAGTCTGGAGAAAAGGAGTCTGAGGAGAGACCTCTACAACTACATGAAAGGAGGATGTAGACAGGTGAGGGTTGGTCTCTTTCCCCAAGTAACAAGCGATAGAATGAAAGAAAATAGCCTCAATGACCTCAGGGGAGGTTTAGATTGGATATTAGGAAAAAAATTTATCTGAAAGGGTTATCAGGCATTGGAACAAGCTGCTCAGGGAAGTGGTGGAATCGTCATCCCTAGGGGTATTTAAAAGGCAGGTAGATGCAGTGCTTATGGACATAGTTTAGTGGTGGTTTTGTCAGTGTTAGGTTGATGGTTGGACTCGATGATCTTAAAGGTCACTTTCAACCTAGACAAATCTATGATTCTGTGATTTAGGTTTTTGGGTTTTTTTGTTGTTGTTTGGTTTCCCCCCACCCCTCAATATTCCAAAAGGGGGGAAAGCACACACACACACAGAAAAAAAGTAAACATATTGGTTTCAATATTTGTGTTTATAATGAAATAGAAGCTATAAATATGTTATAAGTTACATCCTGATCCCTCTGATCTCTCCCCATCCACAGAATATTTTGGAGCTTGCTTGTGAATTTTCTGTGCAAATGTGGTTACACACCTTCAGGAACTCAGACATCTCTGCTCTGGAAGCCACGTCCAGTACTTCTGCAGACACAAGGCAGGTAAAGCTGGTCAAGAATAAGGCCAGTTCATCCTCTGTAGACAATATATTTGCAGCACACTAGCTCAAAGATTCACAAGAAAAACAATAGGGAAAAACTACTTATAGAAAAAGGAACCATATCTCTGTAAATAACTCAGGTGAGGTAACAGGCTAAAATGTTAAAATACCAGGTATTTGGTAGCAGTAAAAATGTTATTAACAACCTTGTCATAATACATTAATGGATTCTAGCCTGACTTTGTTATCATGTATTTGGATTCTATTAAAAGATTATGGATATGAATCCATATTAATCAAAGGCAAGAAATTCAAAGACCTCCTTAACTCAGCATTTCTGAGTGACTGTATTACTGAATTAATTCATCTAGAATTGTAAGAATGCAAGATCATGGGACAGATTGTGCAGATTTTCTAATTTATCTCAGCTATTTTTACCCAATTCTATGAACGGCAATGGGAAGTTTACAGTTAAATAATTCCTGCCTCACTTCTGTGCATATAAAGGACACATTACAAGCAGTTGTCCAGTTGTACACTGGTGAAACAGGAACACTTTAAAAGATTTACTTATTTAAAGGATAGAGGGTAGCTCTGTATTACTGCTGCTGTATTTCCAAGATGTCAGGGAGTGTTCTTGGTAGATAAAGGAGTCTCCATGGCTATGTTTTTATTTACTCTTTTCCTTACAGTAAGGATATAGGCTATCCATTGTTTTCCTGATGAGAGATGTCTTTAAAAGCTGTGAGCAAATATGTTGTGATATTGATGACCTGACAACTTCAATGCCATCATCATGTGTCATTTTATTTTCCTTCTGCTATTTTCTTTGCTGCCCCCATAACCATACCGTCTGCCATTCTCTGTCCATATCTATTTTATTATTTCTATTTCAAATGTCTACAATTTAAATTATGGGATAACTAAGTTTTTGGGTATTTGTAATGCTCTCCTGGCTGTGAGAACTATGTAGTTGAATTCTTAGGTTACATCCAAGCTAGTAACCTACACAAGACCAAGACATGGAGTCAGGAATTTGTCTGCTATCATGCAAACTCTTTAATAATAACACCCCTTAGCTTGACTTTCATCCATGCCAGTTAACTCAAAGATAAAACTTGAACACAGTCCAGAGAATATCATGGCCTAAAGACTTTCCCAATAAGAAGGCAGCCACCCTGTTCTGGAGGAGAACCCATAGGTAATATATGGATGCCAGCTGTGTCATGATTTTTGCCCTCATGTCTGAAGAACACTTATGGCTCATGTCTATGCACTACCATAACTGTAGTTTCTATTCTCAGATGAAGTACAGTCCAACACTCAGGTTTTTCTTTTCCTGAATGAGTGTTCTACCACCAAATGCCTGTGCAATATGATCTTCTGCCTCATAAGACACCCAGTTCAGAAAGAATGCTTGGTAGTGAGAATTCAAAGCAAGTGGAAGTATTTAGTTTTTCCTATAATTTCTATGTACTAAAGAAATAATTCTGGAAACAACTGCCTTCTCTTCCAGCATATCCATGAAATATTCAGATTATGGTTTAGGAGTAGTTACTCTATGTAGCAGGTAATACAGGTAATATTATTTGGTGTATCCCATTTCTTCAGGGATATGAGGTTACAGAATGATTTTGTATACAAACTTGATGTAATCCTGAAAAAAATATGAGGACTTGTACTACACGGAATACTGCATCTCAGTAGTTTTCCACTTACTTTTATTTTGTCCTATACATTTGCTTACTGATAATCCATGACAACAACCCTGATACTTTGATTACCTGATTGAATATGATAGAGAAGGTTTACTGAAACAGATGTTGATGTCATCAATATCTTGTTAAGGGAATTGCTTAGCATTTAATTTTGGATTGTGTAATTTTTTTATGATTAAAGAAATTTAAGTGTAGATACTGAGTGCTGAAAAAAGAAACAACACTGACGGACTGGTTATTATTGGTAGCTGTGCTTAGTTAGGATCTCTTCATATAGTGAGCAGAAAAACTTGTTTAAGGTATTTTGATAAAGGTTTTTGAGACATTGTCATACAGGGCATTGTATCAGTAGTGAGAAGTTCACAAAACTAATGTTTATCCTCAAAGCCACTGCAGCAGCCCTTATCAGAGGTAGTCCATCGATACGAATTAGAGCAACTGAAGAACTGACTCCAGAAAGGAAAGGTAAAAGTCACATCTAGGGGCTGTTGTACAAAAAAGAATCAGTGATCATGTAATTTCGAACATGTTTTGATAAATGGTTCTTTACAATTTGTTGACACCCATTCACAGATGTTACTGTATGAGGAAAAGCTTCAGCTGTCTGTGAAAGACACTGTGAAACAATATTAGAAGACAAATGTTAAGAACCATTAAAAAAATGCCCTTTTTTGACTCCTTACCCCCCACTTCATATCACAACTTAGAACCTCAACTCCTTAAAACAGATATCAAGTATTTGTGACAAAGGTAACATGACAGGTAATTGTGTAGCAGTGTTCAGATACATCAATAGACTGTCTTTTTAATGGCTGAACACGTATAGTCATATTGCTTCTGGTACACTTTGTAATACTAAAAAGAAATCAGTACTAATGATTAATTCAAGTTACAAATAGCTGCTATTCAAGATTTCATATAGAATTTTCCATACATGCTGTCTCTTTCATTTTATTTCCTTGCTTTATATAACATTTTTAAATTTTCTTATATAAATCATGTACTGACATTTGAGACATGCTGTCATGCAAGAAACCATATTGTACTGTACCACTTTTAGTTACACATTTTTCAAAAACATGAGGTCTTATCTTTAAGCTGGTATAAATCAGTCTAGCTCTACCAGCTGCAAATCTGATACAGGGTGTGAATATTTAAATTTTTAATGTTAGAAATGTTGTCTTGTTAATCAAATAATATTGTAAGTAAAAGTCATTTTATGATTCGACAAACCTTTTTCTGAAATCCTTTGGGGAACTGGAACATGAGATCTACTTCTTACCATTGACTTTTTGGAATTTAGATATTTGCTTTCCATTGTACTGTTTCACAAAATGCTTATTATTTAGACATAGATTAGGTGGCCAGAAACTCACTGTATAGAATAGAAATTCTGAGCTGTAAGCCTTAGATTAATATCATATTGCAATTCCTGGAAAAGGACATTGTAAATTATTCTATATATAATAATGAATGTACAATATAAATAATTCTAAGTATACAGACTATATACTTAAAATTTGTTTTAAGCAAAATAAAAACAAAGGAGAAAGGATGGTCTTATTCTGATGGTCAGAGATTGGCGAAGGAGGCAGAGGAGTTGAGATTGAAGCAATGAAGTTGAGCCTAGGAAAAGGGGGAAGGTGCAGGCAAGGTGCTTTTAGTTTTGTTTTTGTTTCTCACTACCTAAAAATATTTCAATTGGGAAAAAAATAAATAATCATTTTCCCTGAGTTAACTCTGCTTTGCCTGCGATGGTAACTGATAAGTGATCTCCCTGTCTTTACTTTGACCCATGAGCTTTCTCACCTTCTTTTCTTCCCCTCTCCTGTTGGGAAGGGACAGTGAAAGAGTGACTGGGTGGATAACTGGCAGCCAAACAAAATCAACCCATGACAACTTAACAAAAAATAGTTATGTAGAATAAACTATAAATACACTATATTTTTAAACTACACTATATAAACAATAAATACATTTCTGCTCTAATAGGAATAATACTATTCACCATAAATAGTGTATATTTGAATTACAGGAAAATATTAATCAGATTTTCTAAAAGAAATAAAGCATACTTTTTAAATAAACATGATTATAATAGTAAAATTAAAAATCAGAAAATCATGTATTTTACATACAAATTACTGAATAATAGGAGAAAAAGAGAGGTAACATTTTTGGGGCAGATAAATCTTTAAGTAAAACTTTATCTCAGAATGCAAACATTATTTTTTTTTCCTTTTCCCCTTCTCTTTCCCTTCCTTCCCTTCTATATAATATTGATATCTTCATGGCAGCTGTTTGGGAGATAGAATTAATGTAATTTTAATGCAATAGTGCTTCAGCACTCCTTTCCTTTTACTAGTAATTTAGATTTAAGTGATCATTTAAAAAATAAATGGAATCCTTTAAATATCTATTTGTCTTAAATATACTTGAACAGTTCTCGTTAGTGTTAACCGTGAGAGTAACAGACAAATGTCTTAAATATCCAAGAGCAAATATCTCCAAGTTTTAATATAAGATGCTGTTGAGTGAGCTGTCCAGGGCTTGTTCTTGCATGGTTTTTGTGCTACTTTAGCCATTTTAATAGCTGCAGTTCATCTATGTTGTCATTTTAACACTACCGTGACCAGAGATCATTACTTTGAATTTTTCTTTCTATTTCATATGTGTTATGGCTTTTGGGTCAAACTTCACTATGTCCCTGTGTAAATTCATAAATTATACCAGAATGTATAGCAATGGAATTTACTATCAGTGGTGCAAGGTCTTACACATGGGTCAGGGCAATCCCCAGTATCAGTACAGGCTGGTGGATGAATGGATCAAGAGAAGCCCTGTGGAAAATGAAGTGGGACACTGGTGGATGAAAACTTGTATGCAGCATGGGTGCTTTGGGGTGCAGCCCCAAAAGCCAGTTGTATCCCTGGCTGCATAAAAAGCAGCATGACCAACAGGTCAAGGGAGGTGATTCTGCCCCTCCACTCAGAGACCTCACCTGGAGCACTGCATCTAGCTCTGGGGTTCCCCATACAAGAATAACATGGACCTGTTAGAGTGGGTCCAGAGGAAAGCCACAGAAATGATCAAAGGCCTGGAACATCTCTCCCATGAAGAAAGGCTGAGAGAGTTGGGGTTGTTCATCCTGAAGAAGAGAAGGCTCTGGGGATACCTTGTTGTGATCTTTCAAATCTTAAAGGGGGCTTTTAAGAAAGATGCAGACAGAATTTTTAATAGAATTTTTAATAGTGACAGGACAAGGGGCAATAGTTCTAAACTGAAAGAGGGTAGATTTAGGTTGGATGTAAGGAAGAAAATTTTTTTATCGTGATGGTGGTGGTAAAACACTGGAATAAGTTTCTCAGAGGTGTATGCCCCATTGTTGGATGTGTTCAAGGTCAGGTTGGATGGGGCTCTGAGCAACCTGATACAGTGAAAGATGTCCTTGTCCATGGCAGGAGGTTGGACAAATGATCTTTAAGGGTCACTTCCATTCCAAACCATTCTATAACTATGATTCTATGATTCTAATTTCAGGAAAACATCTTAAAACAAGTCTTAATTTATTGTATGTATCACATTAATTGGCTTCAAAATTTATTCCAGTTGGGATATAATTAGGTAGTAATGTACACGTATATTTCTGGTGATTAGGAAACAGTCTTTCTAAATTAAGGATCTAAAGTTCTGATGGCCAATGAAAGGAATAGAAAGCTCTAGAGGGAATAGAAAACTGTGGAGGAAACTTTGACTTGCTAAATGTCTGTGTCTACACTCTTTTTGTCTTTTTAATCTCTCATTGAGCAGTTAAAGTCCTGAAAAGCCTTGAAGGTCAATATTTGAGAGATGTTTAAAGTTACGATCTTAATAACTTATAACTTGATAACTTAAGATTGATAAACAGGAAAGCAAGTAGGGCTATGAACATAGCTGCATCAGTGAAGGTGCAGATGAAACAAGAGTGGCCAGACCTGCTACTCTGGCTGTGTACAAAGTAGGTGGAAAGCCCTTAAGATAGCAACAGTCTCACTCAAACATTTTGGGCTGTATAATGGAGCTTATAATGCCAGTTGCTTCTCCATGCAACATCTTGAAAGCTGTAATGATTAATAGCTGAACTAGACTTTTACTTTTAGGATCCTGGCTTATGCCTGCGGTTAGGTTGCACAAGGGCAGAGTGAAGCATCCAGGCTGAGTAAGATGTCCATACAGATCCCACCTACATAAGCACCAATACAGTGAGAATTTCCAAGCAGGATTACAGATCAAAAGTGTGTATTTGGGCCAATTCTGGGACAAGATATCTGTACTCATTGAAGTAGCCCATCAACTTCAACAAATTTTGCTTTATGGCCTGTTATGTAACCTTAGGCTTTCTTTAAATAGGTTTAATGATTGCAGATGAAACCATTAATTTGGGGTTTTGGTATCTGTAGATGGATAAGCAGTTACACACTCTTTAGTGTAGCTAATTCATTAAACATACTGTGAGGCAATAATTTTGATTTGAATGATGCTGAATAGTGTCTTATAATTTCCAAAAAAGGTCCTTTATTAAAATACCCTTCAGGTATACTTTAATTTTCTAAAATGAGCCTGAAAAATTATTCTGGATAAGAACGTGGTTAAAAAAAAAATAAAAAAGTCATCCTTCTTGCTCTTTTTAATGAACTCAAACTCAACTAACTTAAAATTCATTTATTTTCATTTTTAGACTCCATAGTAAAATAACAGGCAAAGATGCTTGCCCGTTGTATATATCATCAGCCATAAGAAATCTTCCAAATAATAAATTACAAATTATTAATTATTCCAAAAATACACTAAGGTATTCTGCTGTTCAGTTTGAATATTTCAGTAATACATATATGAACTGCTTAAACTGACTATGAATGAAAATGAAAATTCCAAGGGAATATTTCATGAAATAATAGCCTATTAATGCAGAAAAGGAAGGATCACATGTCAACTAAGATTACAGAATCTGATCTCAGTTACCAAACTCAATTGACTTTCTGTCAGATTACCTTAATCAAAGTTTAAGTTCATCCCATTTAGCTTTAAGTACTTGAAACGTTTCAGAACCCAAAGCTTTTTCTGTATGTAATGGAGACCTTCTAACGGAGTAATTTAGGCATTACTTGATCATAAAGGTATCCCTCATCAGGACAGGAAGAATTTTATTATCTGTAATAGGAAATTTTGCCACAAAAGGCCCTCCTCTCACCTGGGAGTTGCCAGTGTCACTTTAATGTAAGAAGTAATAGAGCAAGGACACTTTGCATTTAGATTCTATCCACTTCTGATTGTGTGTCTAGTCAAAAGAGTAGAAAGGCATCAATAAAATATTTCTTATCTTGTTTATTATTCCCCTAATTTACTTACCTTTTGTTCTTCTGTTTCTATCCATTGACACAGTTTCCAGAGTGGTTCAGCATGGTGCTATCAATTTTATCGGAAAGGATTGGCAAGGTACAGAGGAAGAAAATGAAGCCAAGAAGCCTTTATTCAGAAAAGCACCTGACCATCTGGGCATGATTGAATTCACTTGCTTGATGTTGCGACTGGAACTTTAGAGAATATTACCACTTAATGGAGAATGAGGCAGGAGGGAGGGAGGGGAAAAAAAAAAAAGGTTCACACAGATGTGTATTAAGGCATGATGGCAATACCAGATCAGCAGAGCACTAAAGATTCCTGTCAGGGTGAAAGGACTTCTGCCATTATCAGAGTTGATCTGTAATTGTTTGTATACCTTATTGGCAGGTCTTCAGAAACTGTACCGGTATACTCTGAAGACAGTAAAATATAGAGTTTTAAAACATGTTGTTATAGCTGGACATAGGTGGAACTGTATGTAAAAAAAACCATTCAGTTTACTTATTGAAGTCGTCCATTGTAAAAAGGTAAAAAAAAAAAAAGAAAAAAAAAAAAAGTACTCCATTGAAGAAAAAAACAGAAAATAGGAAATTCTCCCTCTTAAAGAAAACCAGTTCTTTAAATACTGATCTGGTGAAATACTTTCAATTATCAAGACAGAGATCATAAATTACATACGTCTAGTAGCAAACCAGTTTGTTCCATTACCAAGAATGTGCTTTTTTCCATTGTATTTTTTACTTTTAAATAAAACAAAAATGCCTATTTAAGCTGTGTTTGGCTCGTTATTCGTTCACTCCATTAAATATAATACAAAGGAAGGAAGACATGACAGACAAATTTGTAATTAATCACCTTTTTTGACTGACTGTATTTGCTGAAGCAAGCAGTGGTCTGGCTTAGTTTCCTGGGTTTGTTTTGTTTCAGCTTTGTTTGGGTTTTGGGGGTTTGGTTTTGGTTCTGTTTTCTTTTATTGGTTACACAAATCCCTATGTAAGCTGAATACACTTTTTTGAAGGAGATGATTTAAAGAAACAAAATTAATGGGGTTTTTTGTTTGTTTGTTTGTTAGTCAATTTCTTGCATTTTCTTGAGATATACAGCAACATAATGGTCTCAGTAATTGAGACATATAAAGGTGCTTACAGGATGTCAGCCACCAAAGGACTGGAATGACTCTGTACAAACTTGCAAAGCCACTCAGTTTCAGCATCTTGTCTCTGTAACTCCAAATACTAACACTACTGTAAAACCTGATCTGGATGTCAGCTTGCCACGCCACAGCACACAAGTGGCAATGCTTAACTGATGCAAACTGCATCAACTCCAGAAAAATCGAGTCATCCTGCACTCATTTCATTGTCTAAGAGCTTAACAGGCTATTTTCAAATGCTGTTCATTTGACTCTTCATGGTTACCTACACCATGATGAGATGGCATGTGCCCTGAAAGTTCCTTTTCTCCTCACTAAGAAAAGAAGGGGTACAAGGAAGGGTGATGGATGAGTTGATTAGGGAAGAGAAGTGGTTTGTGTAGGAAGAAGCAGGTAGAGAAAAATGGATTAATCTTTCAATGTCAAATGTAGAATAAGTGGTAGAAACTCAAAAATCAGTGCTATGATTGGGTCAGGAAACTGAACTGAGTAGTGTTAAAGGAAGAGAATGTTAATTATCTATTATGGTATTCTTCACCGAGAAAATAGAGAGATTTTCATTCTCTTCACATAATAGGGAGGAAAGATACAATTGACTTATTGCCAATTGTCATCTTGTCTGCTAAATGTATATTCTACATTTTTGTTTTATTTCCTGCACTACTACTTTTCTTTTCATTTCTTTTGCTCTTTTTGGTTCAGTCTGATTTGTCTCAGTCACTGATTATCTAGTCATATTTAGAACAGAACAGAATAGAAGAGAACAGAACAGAATAGAACAGAACAGAATGGAACAGAACGGAATAGACTATTTTACTTGGAAGGGACTTACAATGATCATCTAGTCCAACTGCCTGACTATTATTATTCAAGGCTGATAAAAAGTTAAAACAAATTTTTACAGGCATTGCCCAAATACCTCTTAAACACTGACAGACTTGGGGCATTGACCACCTCTCTAGAAAGCCCGTTCCAGTGTTTGACCACCCTTTTGGTTAAGAGATGCTTCTTAATGTCCAGTCTGAACCTCCCCTGATGCAGCTTTGAACCATTCCCATGCATCCTATCACTGGATACCAGGGAAAACTGATCATCATCTCCCTGTCCACTTCTGCTCCTCAGGAAGCTGTAGAGAGGAATGAAGTTGCCCTTCGGCCTTATTTTCTCCAACCTAGACAAGCCCAAAGTCCTTAGCTGCTCCTTACAGGACATTCCTCCCAGCCCCTTCATCAGCCTTCTTGTCTTTTGGACACATTTGAGGACCTGAACATCATTCTTAAATTGTGTGGCCCAGAACTGTGCACAGAATTCAAGATGAGGCTGCACCAATGCTGAATACAGTGGGATGAACACCTGGTTATGCTGTGCTTAATTCCCTCCAGGATGCAGTTTGCCATCTTGACTGCCAGGACACACTGCTGACTCATATATAGCCTAACAAGCACCCCCAGATCTCTTTCTGCAGGGTGGACCTCCAGCCACTGCTCTCCCAATTTATATTTGTGACGAGTGATACTCCATCCTAGGTGCAGAATCTGGCATTTCAACTTGTTAAATTTCACTCCATTAATTGTTGTTCAATACTCCAATCTATCTAGATCCCTCTGCAAGGCATCTCATACCTCAAGAGAGTCAACAGCACCTTCCAGTCTGGTTTTGTCATCAGACTTGCTAATGGTGCATTCAACTGCTGCATCCGGGTCATCGATAAACATATAGAACAGAACTGACCCTAGGATTGCGCCCTGAGGAATGCTGCTGGTGATCTGTTGCTATTCCCCTCAAGAAGCTAAATCTGGAACTTGCCTGTGATAATCAAAACTCAACAGAAACATGTAAACCAACAAGTATTAACATATAGATTATTTTCAAACTAAGAGTTATTTCTTAAGATCTGATAGAGCAGGGTCTTTTCCTCCTGTTAGCCTTTTAGTCAAATATTTTATTAGGCTATTGCATGTAGATACTGATTTCTTGGTCAGTTACTTACCATTTCTTTCTTGTCCCCAGAGCTAGTGAGGTTTTTTTAGATGGCTTTTTTTTTGACCTGATGAAATTTATTTGAAGGAGTTGAACCCCCTCTCTCTAGCTAACACATTATACATTTCAGTGCCCTCATACTGCCTCACTTCTATTCATGTTTATACTATCACTTACTTTCTGCAGTGAGTGTACTTTAAAGTCAGCTTTTCCTTTTATCTTTTCTAAGCTTGGAAGTAGTTAGTGTCTTCAAGGACCTTATCTTCATTCCCTCTGCTCTTACTGTCTCCTGTTCAGGTCGATTACTTTTTCTTTCTTTCTTTTTCTTTCTCTAGCTTTTTTTTTTTTTTTTTTTTTTTTAAAGTCTGTGTCCTCTAGAGACCAGGAGAGCTACCCATACTGAATTTTTGAACTTTGCTTCTTCTAAATTGAGTGACTTTTATCTGTAAGCTTCAAGGATTTCTTTATATTTGAAACAGATTGTATAGATATAGGCTCCACCAGAGGTCCATTCCACACAGCTTGCATCTATCTAAGAGGCATGGGGAGATGAAGGGAGTAATAACCACCTTTATACTCTACCCACCAAGCAGCAGGTGAGCAGTGTCAGCCGAGAGTGTTTCAGTCAGGAATAATTCTTGCCTGCTCCTCTCACCCTCATCCATTAACATTCAAAATCTTTTCCTTATCACTCATTATGTTTCCATTCCTAGTAAACAGACAATATGAAACATCAATGTAAGAAGTCTTACTCAAGTGTCTTTTCACAGCAATCAGACTACATAGAGGACCAGGTGTCCCAGTACCAGCACTTCTCCCCAGACAGGCTACTTTGGGCCTTGGCATGAGAAAGAAGCAGCCAAGGACCAGGGCAGGGGAGTACTGAGGTCAAGTGAGCTCAGTGAGGTGAGGTCTGTGAGTTGAACTGTGTTTATGTGCCTTGTACGGGCGTATACTGCACCCTTAGGTGACTCTATAGGAATCTTTTAGGAATCCACTCTCTACAGTTCTTGGAGTAGAAGTGCCTAGAGACTAGGAAAACATAGCAAAATAACTGTTGTAATATAAGTACTAAAATAGCAGGACTGAAGGTGTTGAAAATTAAGATTTTGGATATGGAGTCAAAGTATGATTGGTGTCCTATCTTACTACCTAGAGATTGTCACCAGGTGTGCTGATCCATTGGGGCTCCTCAGGTCTGTGTGATAACACATGCTCCTCAGGTGTGCTGTGTCTATGTCTTCAATAGAAGAGCCCTCAATCAAAGCAACAGGTGCTGAATTCCTCAAAAGGCAAGCTCATTATTTTTTAGATGTTAGACGACTCATCTTAGCCTAAGATAAAGCTCTATAATGGATCAGGTGAATTGTGTCCGGAAAGTGCCTATTTACATTAATTGATAAAAAGGACCCAAGCTGACTGTCTCAAACATAGTTATCCACAAGACATTGAGGTTATCTGTCAAGACATCAAACAAGTAAGGTGAATCTCATTTACAGAGTCAAAAGAGTTATTTGTCTTCTCCATTTTCTGTGACTCTTACATGTGATTTTAATAATATTTTTGAATAACTGAAATAATTAAGATTTTTTTATCATAAATATTTTGCTGCAGTAATACATTAGAAGAAAAGAAAAAGCTAAACAAATATGCATGTACATTCCACCCCTGCTACATATGTGTGTACTTACAACCTTTTTGTTATAAAAGTTATAAAAAACTGTATTGAGTTTTTAACTCAATAAAGATAAATGGGGCGGTTGGTTTTCAGCTCTTGTCTTTTGGTAATAAAGCTAAATAAAAATGTGGCTTGGGGAAAGCTGTGCTGCATTAGGTTAGCCTGTAATGTTTGATAAGATGTATAATTTATTTATATTTTATTACTTTCCAGATTGCAATTAAGAATTATATCTCTACCCACAATGACTGATAATCCCCTAAAGTAATGATCTAAACTATGGTTCCTCTCAAAAACAAGAACCCACTTTGCAATTCTAGCAGTAAATTAAACATGGCTCTGGCACAGCTTTGATAGTAGTCTTCAGCAATTCCCTGCTATGATTTAGGTCATTTTTGCAGTTGTTCTTTATTTACAGAGTGGACAATAGCTCAAGGAAGTAATTAGAAATGTGCAATAAAGGGAACCAAAACCTTGTCCATACAGTCATTCCTATTCTTATAAATCATGCTGATATATTGAAAGGATTGGCCTAACCTCTACGTTAAAATGATCAGCATGTGTGTAGCAACATTCAGCTTGGGTCCAAAATCCGCTTTATATGTTATAGGTGTTGCTAAATACACTTGGTTCAGAGAGTTCCTGATCTGCCTGTTAAGTTGTGGAGACTGAAATGTGTCCATATTGCCCATGTGGGCACATCTCCTCGAGTGGACTGTTTTCATCACCGCACTTGTTCCTGGGTCCCATACTGAGCTCCTGGCTTTCTGTGTCTTAATTGCTACTTTTGTGAGTTGTTCATTTGGGACTATTTAAATAATGTGAAGCTGTCACAGCCCAGCTGAATACTGTTTTTATGCAACAACGTTGAGGGTATGCATTTCATATCTTGGATGTATCATGAGAGCAGGAGGGTGCAAGGTCTGCTGGAATAGTGATGGAGGACTGTGGAAAGAAGGGAAAAACACTGCCCTCTTGGAACAGTTCCTGGAATAAAATTTCACCAGAATCATATAAACTGGACGTTGTCTTGGAAGACTAGAGTGAGCCAAAAGTAGAAGATAGAGCAATCTAAAAATTAAACAGTGTGTATATTCACTGAATTCAATTTTCGGTACTATTCCCCTGTCCTGTCTTATCAAGGAATGACTTTAAAGTTGGAACAATACGTTCAAGTCAGTATTAACTGATACGTACAGAAACCTAATCAGTCTTCTTACAGTTCTAAAATGGTTTCTGTGAAATTCTGATTTTTGCATAATTCCCTTATTAACTTCCTTATAAGTATTGCTTTTCAACAAAACTGGCTTCAAGATCCTCCATCACATGATGTATATTGTAACTCCTCTAAAGTACAGTTTTGCTTAATGGACTATAGTTCTAAAGGAAATCCACAAAGTCTTCTAATGCTTACCCAAAGCAAAAATAGACAAATTATGTAAATGGCACTTCATTAACATGACTACAACATATTTTGCACCTGTATTTATATGTTCCTGAAATTATTCTGAGACTATTAATCATACTTTCTTTATGGTACCAAAGCCCAGATAAAATTTGACTACTGACTTAGGAGAAGAAAGAAAGATGTATACTGACTAAGAATTGGGTAATTTTTGTTGACATAAGTGTTTGAAAGCACAACTCGGTTTTCACACCTCTCTCACTTTTCACATTTCCTGAGAGGAAAATATAAAGTATGATTGGCTGGGTAGATGAGGGGAGAGAGTGGACTTTGTCTACCTCAACTTCAGCAAGGCTTTTGACACCATAACATCCTCGTAGGTAAGCTTAGAAAGTGTGGGTTAGAAGAGTGGACAGCGAGGTGGATTGAGAACTGGCTGAATAGCCAGAACCTGCCTGAATGCGTTCCTGTCCAACCTGCTCTAGGTGAACCTGCTTTGGCAGGGGGGTTGGATGAGATGATCTCTGAAGGTCCCTTCCAACCCCTACCATTCTGTGATTCTGTGACTTATCTTCTGGACAGACATATAGCAGTTCTCTTTGGCTGTTTCACTGTGTCCAAGTTAGTTTGCAATTTTTTCACTGCCAGGCCATAGCTTTGTCTGACTCTGATATGACATAATTTATTCCTCTTGAGAGGAAGGAATATATTCAAGATACATTTATTTTAAAAATACTTTAAATTATAGGAAAATGACACAGCAAGGTTTCTTGTTCATACCAGCTCTGGTTATGGATGAGTGGACAGATGTACTATGGAAGACATTGTCTAGTGTACGTTCTCCTGTTTCTTAGAAAATAAATTCCATCATCTGTTTAGAAAGTCTGTAGTTTCAGTAAGACATGCACAATAATATTTCAGACTGTTCCTTAGAGTCAAATGTAAAACCCTGGAAGGAGTAAACATGAGAATGTGTATCTATCTTTTCATCGTTACTATTACCATGTGAAGGTCCATATACACCAAGACCTTTCTCTAGTAATTATAATTAATTTTCATGATATTTTTTACACATTTACAAAGCCCTGTTTCTTCTTGCTTATAAGCTTACTAATATTTAACATTGAGTTTGAGGTTTTATATATAATGTGCTAGTTCTAGATGATAAAGTTTGGAAAAGATTCTCTGATCTAATCTAAAATATGCTATGATTCTATGATATATTCTGAAAAATAAAATCACTAATTTTAAAGTAGTATGTGGGTTTGCTATTAAAAATATATATATATGCTGTTAAAAATAGCTTTGCTTCTGAAGTATTAGTAGTTCTTTACTTTGGGGTAGGGACATTGGAATTTACTTTTGGGAAGAACAGTAAAGTGTTATAATTAAAGACTGAATTATAATGTCTGTGAACCCATAAGCCAATTTACTTTGTACACGAATCTTTAGTTTTTTAAATTTTATGATTTATGAGTACTTTCCAATTTTTTTCCCAATTCTAATGAAACTCCCATTGAAGACATGAAGTTGTCCTCAGTTGACATTGGGACACTAAATCTTACAGTTGTTATTCTAACACTGAAGAATCTGAAAACTTTAATTCTGAAGCAGACATACTTCAAGATTCCACAATGTGCACTCTCAGCTTAAACTTCTTCATCTGTAGTATCAGGAAAGCAATATGGCAATGTTTTCCTTTATGACTATTTAAAAGATTATCTGTAAAATCAAACGCGGTGGGAGAAGTTTAGATTCTGCTGAACTGAAACGTTGAGCAAGCAACATATTGATCAAATGGGGCAGGTCAAGGTCAGAAGCTGTTTGGTTAGTGTCTTTTTTTTTCTGATAGCTGATGAGAAGGCAGGAGAGAATAATGACTCATAAGCATACTCAAAATCAAAGATAGAGGGAAAAGAAACTCAGGAATTAACTGAGAAAAAATGTTTTGAATGAAGAATTAGGACTATTCTTTCTTTGTTTGATTTTTGACCTAAAGACAGGTATTTACTGTAAAACTTGGCTGGTCAGCATACTATGTCTGACTCCAGGAAAATTCATAATTTTAACTATATAAAATGTTTCATAAGGTTATATTAAGTATTTTCCATGTATGTAGCTTATTAATACACTGCTAAAGATTAGAATAACATACAATGTACATGTAGAGAAATATTTTGGATTACGAATACTTTGTGTAATTTATTAAAATTAAAAATATAATTTCAAATGTATGTTCTTGTTTACTGTAACAAACATCTGGTACACTCATGTGATCTGAGGATCATAGTACTTTTATAACGGTTGTTTAAATCAGTGAGACTAGACATCGACTGAAGTCTTTTTACATATATGTACCTACAGAGCTCACTGAAAAATTTGTTGTTGCAGAAAGTGACAATTGAACAATCACCATGCTGAGGCCTTTACTCAGTCATAATTCTTACAAAAACTTCATTTGGCAGAATGCCTCTTTCTTACCATTTTGCTTCCAGGCTTTTGAGCCATAAGTGCATTTCCAGGAAGTATAGTAGAACCCACAAGTATTGATATGTTTTACCACACAATTAACCTCATAAATGGCACAATTCTTTCGATAAATTACTGTGTTTCTAATTCATGTAAGTCTTGTCAAGGGTGAGCTTGCAGTGTAATTTACATATTTCTGGAGCGAGTTATTTGATGATAAATATGAAGAGTCACAACAGCTTTAAATAGACATTTAACTTGTAATTAAGAATTATAATAATGAACTACCATGCTTGACAGGGTTTATTTAAATAATTTGAATCTTCTGTGTGAATTGTGTATTACAGGAAATGTGATTGTTCTTACAAAGGTCTGGATTCTGCTCAAAACCACTGTTCTTCTGGTCATATTTTGACCACAAGAATCAATGGACAAGAACCGTTGGGTACTTATCAGGCCATGTCTGATTTGAAGTCACAATCATAATGATGCGACTGGTATTGACTCCTGTGACTGAAGTTCTTCAGGAAATAATGAGAAGTCAGAAAGGAAACTTGAGCTTCTTTCATTCTCTTTGTCCTGGTAAATCCATGCTTCAGAGCTCAGGTGAGAGTATGATTAGATCCGGGCCATTTGGCACAAAGGTTACACACTTATATTTGTCAGAGAATAAATGGATTTTGAAACTTTCAGAGACTCTGGATAACTGCAAGTATATGAGCTGACTTTCTTAATATCTAACATCCACAGCAGATCAAATTGTCTCCTCTCCAGTACTTTCTAACCCTTTGTGTAACTCTAAACTTACCCTAGATATTTAAGGCAAGGTGTTAAATACTACTGCAATACAATGACCATTTATATTTTCCAGAAAAAGGAAAGCCTTATATAATACTGCACGGACTTTCTGGGACATGTGGGTAGAAGATGGTGAGGAATTCAGTGTATTTCCCAGTGAAACCGGCCTGCTGTGCAATTAAGAACACATAAGAAGAATCATGGGGACCCAAAAAATTAGGTGAAAATAAATATTACTTTAGTCAGTGGTTACAGAGATCAAATAGAAAGGAGAAGAAAATAGGGGGTGGCAGTGTCTCTATGGGTTGTTTCTGTCTGTCCAAAGATAGGCTAATATGAAATCAGCAAACAAGCCGTTGAGAAATCAAACGGATGGGTTGGTTAGGAGTCATCTACATGCATGGTTTTACCCTAATTGGACATTATAAAATCCTCCTCTCAGCTAGAACATGCATTCAAGACTCATGAGAGGAATCTACATTTATCTTTTCCTGGGTAAATGCCTAATGATTAGGTTACTAGGCAAAGAGCAGCTACTGCTGACTTTCTTTGTCTCCTGCCTAAATGATTCAGTTCAGAGGTTGAGAGGTCCTCTTTAGCAAGACACGAGACTGGTTCTTGCACTTAGAAATTTTCACTCAGCTGGACAGGTTTACATGAAGATTGTCTGAATATCTGACCTGTGTATCTTTAGAGGGTCCTTGAGTAGAGGTATGTTGGAGGCCATTTCTACAGCCCCACTAGAACTTGAAATACAAACTTCATATTGAGGAATAGAATTAAAATGGTTTTAGTGGATTAATTTCACTTGACTAGTTGCGTGTAATATAAACACATACCCCTAATACTCACTTTAAACTTATTTTCAATTGAATGGAGATAAAAAGGCACATTGAGAGAAGACCATGTCCAGAAAATGTCCTTTTTAAGAATAAATGAATCAAACCGCAGAAGTACCTTTGTCATGGTTTGGGCTGTGGTGGCTGCTAAATGAATGACAGATGCTTTCTTTAACTTTGTTAGCTGACCTTGGTTGTTGTAGAAATAAGTATAAGCAAGAGCCTCTCTGCATACCATTCCTTGGTATTAGATATATACATGAGATGTTATCTGCCAGAAACAGATACTGTCTGACAAATATGCCATTAATTTTAGTCAGTTTTAAGAGACTTAACTGAAAAGTAAAATTACTGATAACAAAATTAGTTCTCTTCTACCTCAAACCAGGTCAAACTTCAGTTACAATAAATGGTGCCAGGGTGACATGGATATCTAAATTATCTATACACATCTAAAATTACGGAAAATTAAATTTTGACATAACTTTTATTTACATTCTTTTAAAGGGCATAGATCTTACTGCTATTGACATGAAGGGAAATGCATTTCTTTAAGTGTTGTCTCTTTTATTAGAGCACAGTCCCATTTTTTGCACAATCAATACTGATTTTCTCTAATACAGCGTTAATTTTTCATGCATTGGCATTCTCATGTCTTTTTTTTTTCTCTCTTTATATCAATTTTATAAAGAAATTTCTTAGTGTAGGAGAAATACAAATAAATACCACCAGGAGGGAACTTGTTATTGGTTACATAGGAAGGCAGAGCTCCAGGTAAGTTACTTATTTTGGAATGCGGGACACACACAAAAAAGCATAAATGTGTTAACTTTTTTCAGCTCATTTTCTTGCAAGAAGCATATTTCTCAACATTTTTTTTGATAAAACTTCTCATTATAATAATTCTGTACAACTTTCTATATCCCAAGGGACAAAAATATTAGTGTGCTCAACTGAGGAGATATATATATAAACCAAAAATAAGCAAAAATATAGACAATATGGTTCCAAAAAGCATATTGTGGAGGCAGAATAACTATTAACTCGAACAGACAATCAGAATGTTTATAGAATTAAAATGTTTGGCAAATTATTATGTATTTCTTTGGTGATAATTCCTTTATCCACTTTAGATGCTTCACATTCCTTTATCAATGTTTTTAGGTAATACAAATTAACAACAAAATAAGAGAAAAAAAATCTCAGAACAACTAGAAGTTTTCATGATTTTGAAAATTTAACCCACTTTTAAACAATCTGAATTGCTTTATTAATTGTCTTGCTGGTTGAAGAGGTGGTAGCATTTTTAAAACTCTAAGTTTTAACAGGGAATTTTAAAGTTATATTTAAAGATTTCTTGAATATCATTGAACACTGATATGTGACTTTATACATAATACTGACAAATCATTCTAGTACGTGTTAACTGCCTGCAGGTTGTCACCATTTTCACAGTATAGGAAGGCTGTAAAGATGCCTCTGGTATGCCTGTGACATTTTCTTTAAAGAACACTTAAGATCCTAGATAATATTAATGCAGATTAGAGTACTTGGAAATAATTTCTCAGACAAACAAACTATCCTAAATCTTCTATTCCCAAATCTTGTGAAGCTTTTCTATCTCAAGACACCCTTGGTTTTATTCTGGATTAATAGCTGTCTTTAAAATCACACTATCACAGAAGAGTTGAGGTTGGAAGTGATTTCGGGAGGTCACCTTGTCCAACCACACTGCACAAGTAGGGCCACTAAGAGCCAGTTGTCCAGGATAGTGTCTAGACGGCTTTTAAATATCTCCAAGAATGGACACTCGACAACCTCCATGAGCAACATATTCCAGTGCTCAGTCACCTTCATAGGAAAAATGTCTCCTGATGTTCACAGAATCACCATGCCAGTTCTCTCTAGATAACTCCTGAATCCATTATATGATTTCAGTCAAAGCAGAAAGAAGATGACAATTCAATGTCAGGAATACCCACCAAGTTTACTAAAGATTGACATCTAGGTAGAAAGACAAGGATTGTAGAAAGCTTGCATAGTAAGCGCAGTAGTTAATCATCATATGAGTATTTGGAGTTAATCAGACCACATATAGCTGAGAATCAGCTGAAGACATGCTGCTACTTGTCTGACTAGTGCTCAGGGATGTCAGAGAAGTGAGGTATTATGCTGATGGAGAGTCTGCAAGGAAAATGAAAAAGGAGGACCAATCACAGGGTTTTGGAAGAATGCTGAGAATGTTGCAAAATGACAATTTATGGACTACAGGAATTATGACAGAAAACAATGGAAAATGCTCCATGTTTTCATTAGGTTCTCTGGTTATTAAATAAAACATTTATTTTCATTTCCAGTTTTCTCCAGTTATTAATTTAGAGTAATTTAGTCTGATGAAAAAAACTTGATTGACAATTTTGGTAATCAAAGTCATTAACAAAGGTTACACAAAACTGAGGCCATCCTAGTTTCAGCCTTTCCTCCTTCAAATAAGTTTAAAATATGATCTGAGGAAACACTGCAGGAGATGAGAAGTCAATTTGTGCTTTCATCCTGTGGAAATTTGTTTCTGTGCTGTGATTACACAGATTGGCTTATGTTACTCTTGATGGTAGGTTTTTATCATACGCACTTCTCCATCAGAAACTGGAATGAGACCGGCAGCTCATTTCGCATAAGCCACCCAACAATCTCGACAATGTTTCCTACCCAGGGATGCATCTGAACAGATGACATATAGCTTGAAATAAATGGCACTCATTTGTCATCTAAGCTACGTTATTCCTGCTGAAGGTCCTTTTTATTATTAGCACTGTTCTATTTCCAGAGAAGTAGTGAATAAACAAGTTAAGTACCTCAGTGCACTGCAGTATTAAGACAATACACAAAATTCTATCTTTACTGAAAATGATAAACTATTTTTAGTCAAATTTTCTGATAAGTTAAAAGCAAGTCATTTGGTATCTTTTAAAAGGGAATCTTGAAATCCTAAACTGAAACTGTATTAAAAATGAAACCCAGATGTGTTTATACTCACAAAACAGAAAGATAAGTGTTTTTCATGTTACAATTGATGGGGGTTTTTTTGTTATTCCATTTCATGAAGATGTGTAAAATAATAACGGAGATCAAAACAAACTCTCTAGTGAGTATAAAAACTGTATATTACTCCCTTCACATTTAATGCACAAGTGTTTTCTGTGGATTTGTAACTTATTTTGAAACCAATGGGAAACAATGACTGTAATTAATAAAAATCATGTTGCTCAGTTTCTGTAAACGTCTATTAATCAGACTAAAACAATAATATCAGGAATCTCAAAGTGTTGTGTCCTGAAATCTTCAATCAAAATTTCAGGTGTATTTTAGAGTTTCTATCCACAATAAAATAATATATATTCTGGTTTAGTTAGTTGATGTGCTCCCTACCAACTGAAACGTGGAATGTAACACTGGAAAGTATTGGTGTATTGTGAAATAAGGTTTATAATATTGCACATAAAATATTACGTACTTATGTATATGTATACCCACACACACATTCATATAAACCCATTCATTAATACATTTTAAAAAAAAATATTTCATTCCCCCCTCTCATTTAACAGCTAATATAAGCTATTTTCTTTCAGTGAGGGCTATGTGGAGCTGGTTGACCAGTATGAGCTAACACACAGCTGAAAGCCTGAGGAGGGGGGACTAGGCACTTACAAGTTACTCCGCTCTTGCCCAGTCAGGTGGTAGTACAGTTGCTGGATCGGAAGGAAGAAGCTCTGAGAGATCCAGTTGAGTATGTGTGGATAGTATTTGTATACTTTTGACACCTTTGTTGTCAGATATTTACTTTATTTTCCACCACTTTCTGGATCATTCCAGGTCCCCACTGCTTCAGAAAATGTAGAGATGACTGCGTAGTAATCTCATTGTATTAATCTGTCCCATGAACAAGTAAGTATAGACAATTGATCAGCTTTGATATCAACTAGCTTCATGAATTCTTTGGAAGACACCGCTGGGCACCTAGTCTCAGAAGAAAACTCCACACTTTACCTTAAATACTAGGAAGCAGCTGTCTGCCTTTGAATCACTGCCTTCTCCATGAAGTGAAAAGGAAAGGGAGAAGAAAAGACAAATCCCAGTATCTCAAAATTTTTGTTGCTTGCCTTCTGGTGCCTTCCTGCTGGGTGTATACGCTTCCTGAGAATACATTTCTGATGGATCTAATTTCACTTGTATAAGAATATAATTTTTTTTTTTTTTTTTTTTTACATTTCTAGAGAGCAGAACCGAAATGTTTCAGAATTTAACTGGTAAGCATTTATGTATCTTACTGAATCAAACTCTTAAATTTCTTTCAACATACCAGTTTTAAAAACTAATTACCAATATACGAATTGTCTGAGAATTTGAAAGTATTACCACTTTGGATTCTTTTTGCAGTGTTGCATTTAGGAGAAATAGTTGATTATAGGGTCGTGTATTTATTTGACACAGTCATTTTCATTCACTAAAAATAAATAAAGTGCTGTTTCTCTGAGAACAGGAGTAAACAAATTGTAGGAGACAAGTTCCTTTCTCAAATCCTCAAGGGGTTTTCAGGCAGAAGCTGACCTAAAACCTCCTCTCTGGGTTCCTTTCAGGACAACGCATATTCTCGTTCTCACAGCTGTGTTCAAACTGTCTTGTTCTATTTCTCACTACCACTTTCACTCACAACATGCACAAACACACCCGTACATCGCTACTCAGGAATGTCCAATGGGAAAAAAAATAAAATCTGCACATCTTTAATTACTGAATTGTTTCACATATTTCTTTTTAGTAATTATATGTTTCCCTTTAAGTTTGGGGGACACCTATTGTTTCTTTCAATTAATCTAAACAAAAGGCAATTACTAACCTCAAAAGCTTCATGAGTTTTGCTTCCAAAGTACATATTAGTGCATTCATAAATGAAGAATAGATGCTAAATAAACAGCAGTCTTTTTTCCTACTTGCTTCCTTTCAGAATGTCATGCTTCTAATAGAGAAAAAGTGATGTGCTATTTTTAGACTTGTAAACAGTCAGCTGTGTGTTAGCTTATAGATTCCTGATCACCTGCTGCTAGCTTTAGCTCTGCTTTATGACCAAATTTTATTTGTTTTACATAAAAATTAAAAAAGAATAAAAGGTATAATGCCAAATGAGTCAAACCAGGATTCTTCAGCTTTACTTATAATTAATAACCTGCCTTCAGCATGGTTGACACATAATGCAGTCTTAAATATAGTGACAAGAATGAGCTATACATTATCAAAGCTTCAGGAAAGAGTTTTCTATTAGTTTATTATCCCATTAACAGGATGCACAAATGGGACATCTAATTTAGTAATGGCTCATTAACTCTTTTCCGTGTTAATATTATTATGAAAAAAGGGGCTTAGAATACAAAATCTTTTAATCATATTGGACAGCTACAGAAGGAAAAAAACCCTTCATTCTGACAACCATATTTTTTTAGTAGGGATGGGGCTATTCTGTAAGCAGTGGTCTGTGCCAGCCCTGTAACAGTAGCAGTAATTACCTCCATCCAGTTGTGCTAGGAATGAAGCTGTTATTTGTCTCCATTATGGCTGAACATTGAAACTGCTTTGCACTTTATTCAGCAAATGAAATGCTTTAACATCTGACTGTGAAATACTACTGAAAAAAAAAAAAAATAATGAGCATAAAGAAAAGGAAGCTATTACCACAAAACAAAGATAAGAAACAATGCCTACTCTTCATAAAACATATTCGGTCATAATGAAATCTCTTTGTTAGAAAAATCAGGGATTCACAGAATAGACAGACACTGGTACATGGGTACTCTCTGTTAGTGTTTTTGTTGATTGTTATTTACAATCTGCCTTCGATATACGAATGTCATCTATCTCACACTATTTTCTTTCTAAACATATTCTCCATCCTTGTTTGTGATGGAGAAGGCATTGATGCAACTTCTTGCTGGTACAGACCAATTATAATTTTACTTTCTGTTATTTTGAACAATTATCTTCTCATACTAATATGAAGTAAGGATGGGGCCATAGAAGTGATTTTTTTATTCCCAGTCACAAGATTGGAAGCTCTTTTCTGAAAAAAATATTTTAAGAAATACCAACTTTTCCTATTCGTTACGCCTAGAAAAGATATTACAGTGCTGTCTTTATACATACGTCTACCGCGTTAAGTACTGAGTGGGAGTACACCATGAATCTTGGTTCTGTGTCTGGTGGTTTCAGTGGAAGGATTTTCATTTTTTTTCAGCAACTATTTGATAAATCTCCCAGTGAGAAACTTGACTTATCACATACAAAGGATAGTTCAACACTAACTGCAGTAGTCGTTATTTCAGAGACACGCATATTGTAAGGGAAAGTTGAAATGAATCCCTTGTGGAATTATTCATTATCCTAACTCTTTCAGTGCCTGCCTTATGATGGCTAGTATGAGTAGGTAGTTAGAACATAACAGGATGTCTACAGGCTAGCTTGGAAAAGTGTATCGTATGTCCATATCATAAATTTTGTTCATCCTACTGGGACATGACCAGAAAACAATTTTTCTGCTTTCTTTTTATGTCTTCTTTATTGTTATGGTTTTTACAGTTAACTCTTTATTATCTGTCAGAATGAGGAAGTTGACTAGCTGAGAAAGAAAAACAAACAAACAAAAAATCCCAAACAAAAGATCCCAAAGAACATACTTGCTATGATGAAGTAAATGTAAAAAATAAGTAATAAAGAATTCACAAGTCAGTGACATTAATAAATGTCACTGTCTGAAAACTTGACAATTTGCCCTCAGATTATCAAGTGTTGACTGTAATTTTTAGGATTTGTATTCAGAATAAAGCTACCGGCCTTCTTTGTCTTTGTCAAGCATACAAGTTAATACTGGCATTGTCTGAATCAAAAAATAATTATGAGAAATTGTTAACAAAGATAGCATAAAAATTCATATCATTAAGAAAAATATCAACTTCAAAATTTTAAGGGCTGGGAAGGGATTTTTTTTTTTCCCTATTATTATTATTTTAGTACAATTGCAGGATGTGACGAAAGATGGTATCTGAGTTTGTCTCAAGAGGTCTCCTTCACAGCCAAACAGGCTGCTCATTCTGGTGATCTACTCCAGAACAGAGCTGGAAGACAGGAATCACTCCCCAGCAGCTATGTTTCTCTTAATGTGCACTAAATAGCAACAAGTAACTCAAATGTAGGTGTCCAATTTGTTAGTGTTCCAAACTACTAGAGAAGAATTCCTCATGGAAGGGTTCAATTTTAATAGATAACCAGGAACTTTTTTTCAAACAGGCAGGTGTGCACGTAAATAATCACTACAGTTCTACAGTCAATTCTGTTTTCTCACATAATTAGCATATATAAAAATATCTCATAAGTGACCTCATATCCTATCATATGTGAGATTCTGGAAGATGCATAAGTGACCTCTATGAAGTTTTCCTTTACAAAAGCATTCCTGCAAGCTTTTAAATACTTCATTACTTTACAGTATCTCAAACTTCCTAACTGTGAAAATCTTTCATCACTACTGTCTCATATACAAAACTTAAAAAAAACCCAATCACTTCTTTGCAGATGAAGCCATGAGACTTCATGATATGCCACTCTTCGAACACACTGACATCAGAGCATTTCTTTCAATCTATGACTTTATATGCTTATAGTAGCATCAGTGGAAGTAAAAGACAGCTTTTTATTCTGAAAAATATAATCACATCGAAAAAAGTTGACCAATACATTCTAACCTGAGTTCAACTTACAATGAATTCTGTCTTTTTTATGTCCACTTCCTTTGTGCTGTTCTGCCCTGACTACTTTTGTCCTTTCTTAATCTGAGCTATAACATAAAGCTGAGATCCAGTTCAACTAAATTTAGGCACATAGATAAATGACATAGATAAGAGGTGATAACCTCCCTCTGACAATTTTATTCACCTTGACAGAAGAAATTAGGTGCTTTAAGGATCTTTTACTTGGATTCTAATGTAGGGGAAGGTTAGGTACTGAAATTAAGCTCTCAATTTGAATTGTGCTAAGTTTGCTTCTATATGCATGTACAGGCACTTATGATTTGTATATCTAAGGCTGTACAGTTAGAATTAGTCACATAACTTTTCTTATTTTCCTGTTTGGTTTGATTTGGTTTGGTTTGATTGTCCTCTTTTGTTTGCATGTCACCTATAAAAAAACCCCAATGCTATGCACCCTTCCCTAAGTACTTGTACTGAAATGTTTCTATGCCTTTTCAAGCATAAGGCAGAAGAATTTGTTAGTAATATATTTTTAAATGGCAACATGGCCTAGTTCCAAAAAAAATACCAAACAAATCTCTAGGCATTATCATGCACAATGGAACAATTTAAATTCTATTATATGAACCATTCTAGCTGTTTTTAACCTTCACTTCTAAATCTTCCCTTCTAGATCCTCATGCTCTGACTGTTACTGAAACCACACTGTATTGTTCAATTTTATTGTTTCTTGAACAGTACTATTCCACAAAATCCCTTCTTATCATCTTCAACAATGTTGCAAATATTTCCCTGTTTGTACTGGAAATGCTTCAACTAATGTATCTTGAGTTTCTTTATACATCATTTCATGCTGGTGGTCTATAGTCATTAAATAATGAGGTAGTATGTATTTTCCTCTTGCTCTGACATTTCAAATCATGATTTCTTGGTTTACCAAGAAAAACTTGCTATTTTCTAAAGGACTGTCATTTCACTTTGTAATATTAAATTTAATTTCATTCCTATCATCAGTCCTGCATCTCCAAAACAGATTAACTAATAAATTATACACCATTAATTAAATGTTATTGGTTGTATCTTGTTCCTGTTGGGAGAAAAAAAAAAAATCAATTTACTCAAATAACACATAATTAATTGTGTTTCGTATAACATTGTTGAATATCATGTGATATTTTTCTTAGAGGAGGTCACCTGCTGCTCTTCTAGTACTGCTAAAAATTCGCTGCTGTAAAGTAATTTTGGTAATATACCACTGATATTGTTGTATCTAGTAGATATTAATAACAAGCAGCCATCTGAACATCATATCTGTCTGTCTCTACAGATATTTCTTCTAATGTGTCCTCATCCTTGTAAAGTATTCAATGACCTTTGAACAAGTACGTGCCTGTGACTAGGCTGTGCTAATAAAACGTTAATTATGTTATAGAGCGTCCTGGTTTGGGGTGGAGTGGAGCCAATTTGCTGTTCAGTGAGGGAGGCTGTTGCTTGTACCTGTTGCTGTGGCAACCAGGGTCAGCTGACTTGGTAGTTTACCCTGTGGAGGGGTCGCACCTGTGGGGAGGAGCGAACAGGTGACCCAAAACTGACCCATGGGGTATTCCATCCCATCTGCCATGCTCAGTATAAAAGCTGAGGGGCCAAAGGGCCTGGGACTTCTTCAATGGCTCTCTTTCTTCAATGACTGACATTTAAGGAGGACTCTGCCTGTTTTCCAGAATCCGGTTCCTATTTGTTGATAAGTCTGGTGCTTGCTGGTGACATCTTCCTGGGAGCTTGACATGGTTTTGTATTTTATATATATTGTATCTATTTCATTAGAGTAGTTCAGTCTTTTCTAAACTCATGACTCTCTCTCTCTCTTCTTTCTCTCCTTGGAGCCAGGGGTGGGTGACAGGATCCGTCCTCTTGTCCTTGGCCAACATGGCCCAAACTGCAACATTCTATCTGTTGCAGATATCAGAGCTTGCAGGCTGCCGAGTTAAAACCAGGAGACTGTAACCGCAGCCCCCCCAGTACAACCAACAAATTATGGCAGAGAGCTTGAAAGAAGCAGCCCGGCATTTCTATGGATCACTAAAGGGATGACATCTTGTGAGCCAGATAAAAGCAGTTTTAGGGATAACCAATGAAGAAAGAGTAAGTGGACACTAGGAACAACCTAGGACTCCAAGCATACGCTAGAAGAAGAAGGAAGAAACCACCTCTGCAAACGCTACCATCTTAACTCATTCTGGTGAGAAAGTGAAAGGCAAGTGATTTACCAAGACCCTCTGCTTTCCACTGCTTTTCCTCTGCTTTCCTTCTTCTTGAGCAAAACTAGAAACATCAGCTGTAGTATGCCAAGGAGGAAGGGAAGGATATGCACAACGCAGTATCATCATTGCCAATGAACTATAATAAATCAGTGATTTTAAATAGAAGTATTAGTATTTTCCTCAATGGACTAGTAACTTCTTTAAATAGATTTTTAGGTGCTAATTAGGCTAAAAATAAATTATTGGTTTTGTATATAAGGTTATTTTTACCCTAGCCCACTTGAAAATGATGGTGTTCTTTCTGGTACCCTGCCATTGGAAATGGCTATTAAAACTAAGAAGTAACATGGCCTACTGATTCGTATCCTCTTAAACTACGCATATTCCATTTTATCCATATTTTAAACATGAAATGAGAAAAAAATAAATAAAATAAATAATACCTAAATAAAGTATATATAAAAATATTTCCTTAGTATTAAAAAGTGTGTGGATCTTCATTTTCCTTATTTTTGTTTCATTTTATCTGAGATATATGCTAAAGGAATATTAGATTTTATTCAAGCACAAAGAGGTTTCTTGCTATGTTTTTCTTTCTTCCACAATGTTATCGGAAAAACTGAAAGTGTGACACCATCTTAATTTCCAAAGAGCTGTAATTCGTCAAAGCAAGGTACATAAGTAAACAACATCAGCACACAGCATTCATATCGAGTCATTCCTTAAGGGGAAAAATTGGATTGAATTTTTGCATTGCTGCATTGAACATATGTTGAAAATATTTGATTAGATCCGTAAAAATTATGCATACAAATATAAATTATGAATAAATATACATAACAATGAATTGCATTGACTTTCTGCATCATCATATTCAGACCCCATTTAGCTTTTTGTGCACTGTAGTACATATTCCTGTCACAGTCTCATTATGGAACCAGATAGGGATATGTTAATTCATTAAATTCATACTGACTTAAATTTGCTGTGGATCTGGCTCAAACAGTTTTGAAAAGACTAATTTTTTTTTTTTTTCTTTTTTTTTTTTTTTTTTATCAGGGCATAAGAGTCTTGAAAAGAATTTCACATTACAGACTTCATGACAGGAACACTTATGTTTCTAAGTACTCATTTTTACTTTGAGTTAACAGAAAGTACCGTAAATAAAAAGTCACACTTTTGCACAGTTCACTACCTAGCCAATGAAGCTTAACTGGTTAAATTGCTATAGAAAGAAGGAATTACATTGAAGAAATTTTATCTGCCTTTTGATGTAATGCCACAGAGAGAATTATTTCCATACCCAGATGTACTCTTTCGGGGGTGTTGACACTCATTCTTGATACTATCAAATGTGAAAGAATAGTATCCTGTAGATGGAGCTTCCTCAGATTAATACTAACAAAAAAAAAGTGATCTGCCATTTTTTATCAGTCATTCCATACAGACCTTTAGTGAATAAATTATTTCATCTAATTCGCATTGCATGTGTAGATCTCTGGGACAATGAAGAGATATATTTGCAAATCTATGTTACAATTTTAAAGCAATTGAAGTGTTTTGGTTTAGAATATGCGAAGCATTAGAGAGAGGTGTATAAATGGGGTGAAATCAGTAGCTAAAAATTCTGTGGGGGCAAAACAACATCTGCTAATTTAGAAGCACAGTTTCCTTTCAACAGGGAGGATGTTGATTCTTTCTAGAAAGAAGCTGATGAATGATATCTAGGAAGTAGATTGTTTTAGTTTGATCAAAGCAAAAATGTTCAGAAATATATGAGAAAATATTAGCGGGAAAATGAAAGAAGACACTGAAAGATGGATAACAGAATTTAACCCTAAAATTCTTGTAATCCAGGAATACAACCCGGAATTATTTTCAAGGTTTTGAAGCTGCAAATCTAGATTTCTATTCCCACAATATTTATGAAGATTTTACTACATTCATTGTGTTTAAATGATAAAAAAAACAGGGAAGTAATAGCTACAGACTGTAGGATTCTCACGTCCAGAATTTTCTCAGTATTATAGCCTTGTGCCCTTGCCCAGTCAGATGAATATCAGCTGTGCTGTGCTTATAAGTCTGTGCGTACATGTAAGTTTAAGCTCTCTGCAATTGGTCTGGCTGAAAAATAACTGCAGAAGAATGGCTGGGAAAAAGAAAGCATTTAAATTTGCAAGTTCAAGCACAAGTACAAAAGACTGAAACTAACTACTAAGGGACTCAGCTCTGACATATGCATTCTTACAAAACTGTACTTTATTATTAATATGATTTTACATAGGGCTATAACATAGCTTTAAAGAGATGAAAAATGCAAATACTTAAGAAGTAAATCATGAGAGATTTCTGTTTCATCTCATTACATCTTCATTAATTACTTCACTCTGTTGCTAAGCAGGTTGAAGGCATGCTTTATTTCAGTTTGATTTTCCCCATATACAAGTAGAAGAAAAATAAAATGGTACTTCATATTTATTTTTAAAAATCAAAATAATTTATAATTACAGCATAGCAAAACTTCTTGCGCTTTCAGCTTTCAGTATTCTTAGAATGACTGTCATGACAAAATATTGTTTTTATTTCTGTTTAATACTGATTTTCTGTAACCAAAGAATGTACTTTTTCAGGGACAAATGTAAATGGGACTAAGAAAAAAAGATTACTTTTTTTTTTTTCAGGATCCCTTATGTTTCACAGAAATAATACTAAACATTGAAGAACACAGCATATTTAGCTATATTTCTGGCATGAAAGGCTACAGATAGTAATTACTACTAATAATATCTGCAAAGCTTTATTATTAGTGCAAATATATGAGTATGCAGGAATGCTGCAGTAAGGGCAACTCAGCACACGGCTAAGAGGGAAAGCCGGTTGTCAGTTTTAATCACAGTTAAGCCCATACAGCCTTCAGAAATGGTAGTGATATCAGTTTCTTTAGGCCTTGCATAAAAATGTGCTATTGGTTGGCTTTTCTTATGAGGGGTACATTCAATTATAGCTTTGGGCCAAAATTCTGGGTGTGATAACTTGTCTTGGTGACACATCTGCTCATTAATTATGGGTACTTCTAGGAGTGTGCTTCATCTGTGCTCTCCAGCTGATAGTTTGCTCTGGTAAATCCTAGTGACACTACATGAACAACTAAATAGCATCCTGGATGTAGTAAGTACTTCTTTATTTCCTCTTAATTAATAAGTTCCTATGCGTGCAAATACCTAGAAGAGTGTTTTCGAGTCAGCTCAAAAATGTGCTTTGAGACAGATTGTCAAGAGACAAAACCTGGCATAGTTTTAATAAAATCAACGATTTTCACAGTTAATTTTGACTCAAATTACTCTTTTTAATTTTCTGCCTGCACTACTCTACCTTCTTTAATTTTTGGTAGTCTGGGTTTATGTATTTTTTTGTAGATTACTGAAAGATTTTAGGACTTCTTTTTTTAAATCAATTTTTAATGTTTATACTTACTTCAGAAAAAAAGAGCCCAAGTAATTTATTTTGACAGGAAAACATATTTTTTTTTTGTAATAAAAGCTTAATACTACCCGCAAAATCAACATTCTCAGTAAATTACTACATTATTACATTCCTGACATCATGAAACTGTAACAAAGGTAATAGATTACAATTTTCTCTAATTATAACTAGAAATCTTCTCATTTGGTTTTAATATTCAATATTTAGACAATAAACAAACAAAAAGTAAGAACATATATTTATTAATGCATTTTTTAAAGTATTCATAATTCTGTGCAGTGTTTCAACAATCTATAGAGAAAAAATGTGCTATATTATACTAATGCACACATGTTTAAGAATGTCCTGCTTCCCCATCTTAATAACTTATTCTTAAATTTAGTTATTAAGTTAAAGTTGTATTTTTAGAAGCAAATTGGTCACAAGAGTTGCAACAAGAATTTCAAGAGGATTTTTCTTGCTGTTTTTTGTTGGTTGTTTTTTGTTTTGTTTTGGGGTTTTTTTAAACTTTTTTCTCCCTGGTATTTAACAACATAATTGCCTCTTGCTATGTGGAGCTACATATCTCTTTGTCCTTTTTGGTGGTCACAAACTTAAGTAAAATGTTTATAGATTGTCCTAACTGTGACTTTACGGTGTTACAAACTACTTATGTATTGTTGTTATACAATGTGCGTACTATATATTGTTGCTAACCATAATTTAGTATGTCTCTTTTGGGGCTCAGGGCAAGCCAGCATTATGTCCTTATTAGTGCATTCTTACTTTATGGATGTTACAGGCCTCTGCTTTCACTAAAATACGCTCCTGAAAAAGTAGTAATGGTTCTTAAAAAATGATACTTATCTTAATAGCAGTAACCAAACTTTACCTTGGTGTTGCAATTTTGAAATACACATTCTAAAGTTGAATCATTTTTTAAGAACTGTCAAAAAGCATGAATATCACAACATCATTTTCCCATTACACCAACTGAAATTCATCTTTCATCTCTCTATATAATTGTGCAGCTGCAAGTCACTGTATTATATACAAAGTTTTTGTTAGTAGGTAAATTGAAGCAAAGCAGAGGAATTTCTGCGTTAAGAGATATAGGACTTATTGGGAATGCTGACTTACATCCCTGGGGATGCAGGGGAAGATGATTTTTGGAATAAAGTAGAGAGTTTGGAGGTTGTACACCAATTTTTATGGAACGGTGGAAGGATCAAGACCACCAGGAAAGGACAAGCTTGGGAAAAGGCTAACATCACTCCAATCTTCAAAAAAGGCAGGAAGGAGGACCTGGGGAACTACAGACCGGTTAGTCTTACCTCTGTCCCTGGGAAGGTGATGGAGCGACTCATTCTGGATGTCATCTCCAAACACGTTGAGGAACAGGAAGTTATTGGAAGTGGTCAGCATGGATTTACCAAGGGTAAATCATGCTTGACCAATCTGATAGCTTTCTATGACGTTATAACTGGTTGGCTGGATGAGGGGAGAGATGTACATGGCATCTACCTTGACCAGCAAGGCTTTTGACACTGTCTCCCATAACATCCTCTTTAGGAAGCTGAGGAAGTGTGGGCTAGATGAGGTGACAGTGAGGTGGATTGAGAGCTGACTGAGTGACAGAACTCAAAGGGTTGTGATGAGCAGCACAGAGTCTAGTTGGAGGCCTGTAACCAGTGGTGTCCCCCAGGGGTCAATACTTGGTCCAATTTTGTTCAGTATATTCATTAATGACCTAGACAAGGGCACAGAGTGTATCCTCAGCAAATTCGCTGATGATAGCAAACTTGGAGGGGTGGCTGACGCACCAGAGGGCCGTGCTGCCATCCAGCGTGACCTGGACAGGCTGGAGAGCTGGGCAGAGAAGAACCAAATGAGGTTCAACAAAAGCAAGTGCAAGGTCCTGCACCTGGGGAAGAAGAATGCTAAGCACCAGTATAGGTTAGGGGTGGACCTGCTGGGAAGTAGTTCCGAGGAGAAGGACCTGGGGGTCCTGGTGGACAGTAGATTATCCATGAGCCAGCAGTGTGCTCTTGTTGCCAAAAAGGCCAATGTAATCCTGGGCTGCATAGGGAAGAGTGTGGCCAGTAGGTCGAGGGAGGTCATTCTCCCCCTCTACTCTGCACTGGTGAGGCCACAACTGGAATACTGTGTCCAGTTTTGGGCTCCCCAGTTCAAGAGGGACAGGGAACTGCTGGAGCTAGTCCAGCGCAGGGCAAATAAGATGATTATGGGATTGGAGCATCTCCCTTATGAGGAAAGGCTGAGAGAGCGGGGACTCTTTAGCCTGGAGAAGAGAAGGCTGAGGGGAGACCTGATTAATGTTTACAAGTATCTAAAGGGTGGGTTGAAGGAGGATGGAGCCAGGCTCTTCTCAATGGTTCCCAGTGACAGGGCGAGGGGCAATGGGCACAAGTTGGAACATAGGAAGTTCCGTTCAAACACACGGAAAAACTTCTTTACGGTGAGGGTGACAGAGCACTGGAACAGGCTGCCCGGGGAGGTTGTGGAGTCCCCTTCTCTGGAGATTTTCAAGACCCGCCTGGATGCAGTCCTGAGTGATGTGCTCCAGGCAATCCTGCTTTAGCAGGGGAGTTGGACTAGATGATCTCTAGAGGTCCCTTCCAACTCTGAAGATTCTGTGATTCTGTGAGGGGAGACCTTATTAATGTTTACAAGTAGCTAAAGGGTGGGTTTAAGGAGGATGGAGACAGACTCTTTTCAGTGGTTCCCAGTAACAGGACAAGGGGTAACGGGCACAAGCTGGGCACAAGCTAGGAAGTTCCAATCAAATATGAGGAAAAACTTCTTTACCGTGAGGGTGATAGAGCACTGGAACAGGCTGCCCAGGGAGGTTGTGGTGTCCCTCCAGAGTCTCTCTCCAGAGAAGGTCTGGAGATTTTCAAGACTCACCTGGATGCAGTCCTGAGTAACGTGCTCTAGGCAATCCTGCTTTAGCAGGGGAGTTGGACTAGATGATCTCTAGAGGTCCCTTCCAACTCTTAAAAATTCCGTGATTCCGTGAAAACAATTTGTTGTTTCTGGGTCAGCTAATTGTGTCGAATCTTTGTATTTATACCATGGATCACAGAATCATAGAAGTGTTGAGGTTGGAAGGGACTTTTGGAGGTCATTTGGTCCAACCACGCACTGCTCAAGTAAAGCCACCTAGAGCCAGTTGTCCAGGCCTGTGCTGAGATGTTTTTTGAATATTTCCAAGAATGGAGGCTCCACAACCTCCCTGGGCAACCTGTGCCAGTGCTCGGTCACCCTCATGGTAAAAAAAGCGTTTCCTGACATTTTTTACGGTGAGGATGACTGAGAACTGGAACAGGATGAATATCTATAACAGGGTTAAAATGTATATAAAGGGTTATATATATATATATACACATACACACGTATACATGTGTATGTGTGTATATATATATATAAACCACCAAGGGTTATAATGTATATATATATATCATAGATTAAAGGTTATATATATTATGGAGGTATGTCAGCTATATATAGAAGTAAAGGTTATAGTGTATATATAAAAGCTGTATATGTGTCATATCAATGCACAGTTTAAACAAATGCTTTTTTTTTAGTTACGTATACCTGCAGTATGTTAAAAAATAAATTCTATTTGCAATTATCACATTGATACTGAGATTTCATGAACTAAAAGTGTACACTGTTTTCTTTTTACCAATCTTCTCTGAACAAAAGTAGATTTTACCACTAGTGGTATACTATAGATACACTTACTGTTTTTTTTTAAGAATAAAAAAAATTATCAAAATGCTGGCAGCTACAAGTATTAAATGGTTATAGTCTACATCGAAATACAATAAGAGCCAAGTGGCTATAAAGCCTTCACTCCACTTAGCTACTAATGTTTTGGAAAAGAACTAGTTTCAGAAAGTCCATCAGACATAACTGTGTCGTTCTTTTCCATTAGGCAGACCAAAAGATTATTATTCAGTATTAAAATATTGTTGATCAAACACCTTTGGAGTTTCAAACAACTATCTATTTTTGCCATAAACCTATACTGTCTCAAAACTCTCTCAAACTTTTAACCAACTAAAAATTGTAAATCTCTGCATCCTGCAATTGTAAATAAGCTGCATCCTGTCATCTATAATTTTAAAATTAATTTTAATGTTATTAATGATCAATATGAACAGAAAGTATTGCTGCTATTTCTTTGCCTAATAATGGTATTATTCCAAATAGAGAATTTTAAATTTCTTTTATTTTCTGTTTGATTTTTTTTTCCCCCCTTTCTCTTTTGTTTTACATATAAAGGGAGTTGAGATTTGCTTTACTGAGTGTAAAATCAAATTGGACTCTTAGAAAGAAGATTTACTCAGGACTTTAATATATTACTTCCCCAAAATGTAACATATATACAGTTGCATGTAATTTAAAATGTACGTGAGGGTGTAAGTGAGTGAATGTGTCTGTGTGTGCTCCAGTAAAAATCCCTATAGAATACAATTTCATCTCTGGCTATTAAAATGTGTAATGTATTATCAGTCTGTGAAGAACAAATAGCTAATTATCTCTCACCTACATCTCTCTGAATGAATATAATATGACTATTCAATTACTCATAATACTGGTAAAGGATATGTATAAGACTTTTGCGTGTGTATATCAATATATATATGGTTATATATTTGTAGAACTTTTGATTAGGTGCCGTAGAATATTCGTGTTTATTGAAAGGAGAAAGGAAAACCTGATAGAATTTACACAAAAATTAGAAGGAAAAAAAAAAACAACGACAACAATAACAACAACAAAAACAACCAACCAAACAAACAAAAAAACAAACTAAAATTGAAAGACCAGTTTACACCTGGCATTAAAATAAATTACTAGTGGACAGTGCCTGAGGGTTTGAAGTTTTCATGTTACATTATATATTCAGTTGTTCATGACTCTGATGCTTGCTTTTTTTAGGACTTAACACTTTTCAGGTATTGCAATATGATATATGCTTTGCAAAGTATCTTAAGCTTTTTATGCATTTAAAGGATATATCTTGAGAGAAAATGCATTATCTTTATAATTATAAAATGTATACATCTGGGCAAAGTTTAAAGGAATACTAATCATGAACATAAACTTAGTTTTCTACTTACCTATTTTCTGATTATTTTATAATACGTTGTATAATAACAATTATACAATTATACATTGTATAACAATTCCATATTTCATTGGCAATTAATTTGGTAAACAAATGGAGCAAATCAGAATCAGCCTTCTAAGAATATGAACATTTTTTCCCAGCAAAATGGGATTCTGGCCCTTGTGGAGTTTTGCTGAAAAAACTCTTAGGTGTTTATTACTCTTCATGTAACCAGGGTTAAGTTGGTTACCAGATCTGGTATGAAGAAAGAATCTTTTCTCAATCAGGTTAGCAGGGACTAAAGACTTTTCTGTGTTTTCCACTAAAGCTTGTAGTCTAGTAACATTTCTAAGTTTACCTGAAATTTTCATTTAGTAAATTCTCCATTATGGATGGCAAAAGTTTCTCTTGTTTTATTCTGGTGGTACTCTGTAGTTTTAAGTCTTTGGCTATCTTCTACTAAGGCACTGAAACTTACTGGAGAGTGGGTAAGCTCATGTTTCATGAACGGGGCAGTATAAGTCTGTTGTCAGAAGTGGAGAAGAGGTGGAGTTACCAGATGGAATTTGTTAAATATCTGTGAAGATTGTTGAGAAATATTGTTTTGTGCACATTCAGTTAACCTGCTGGCTCAAACCTGTGTGGTTGGGAGCTACATAGTGTGTTGTAGAGTAGCATATACATACTCAGCCCTCAGCTTTTCCATCAAGTATTCCACAAGACTGAGCCATTGCTCTTAAAAAAAAGTTTTAAGTTCTGGAATAGTTAGAAACAACAAAAAAGGTTGTGTTAAAACAATGCAAACTCAAATAACTAAAGATTTTATGATGAACTGATGAATTATAATCATTACTTTTTTTTCCCAAAAAACATAAAAAACAAAGAGGAGATGGCACATTAATCTCCTAATTCCCATTATGTTAAATATATGTGTAATATGAATGAAAATAAATTGTTTTGATAGTATCAAAAAAAGTATTCTATTTCACTGAAATCTTCCAGAATGTGGAGTCAAATGTGTGAATTACCTCAACAAAAGCAATTCAAACCAATGCCCTAGTTCTATGTATCTACCAAGAGGTGAGAGAAATTTAAGTCTAGATATTATTACTAATTTATTATCTCTACAATGAGATAGATGAAAATTTAACTATAAATATTAAATTGAACTTTTTTTGAGAAAGAGGTCTTATGCCCAGATCTGCATTGGACTTGAACATAAAACGTTATTGTAAAGTAGAAATGGCTACATGACCTTTAAGTTTTCTATGAACTCTTCTAATTTTCTAGGTGTGATACTTTCTCATTACTCTTACTTTATAGTGAGACTGTAAGACTCACAGTGCCTTTGAGCTATGAATATCATCTGTCTGGACTTCTGCAAGGCCTTCGACACAGTCCCCCACAACGTCCTTCTCTCTAAGTTGGAGAGGTACGGATTTGGTGGATGGACTATTCATTGGATAAGGAACTGTCTGGATGGTCACATCCAGAGGGTGGTGGTCAATGGCTCAATGTCCAGATGGAGAGGGGTGACAAATGGTGTCCCTCAGGGGTCCGTACTGGGACCGGTGTTGTTCAACATCTTCATCGATGACATAGACAGTGGGATCAAGTGCACCCTCAGCAAGTTTGCCGATGGCACTAAGCTGAGTAGTGCGGTCAATGTGCCAGAGGGGCAGGATGTCATCCAGAGGGACCTGGACGAGCTAGAGAGGTGGACCCAAGCAAACCTTATGAAGTTCAACAAGGCCAAGTGCAAGCTCCTACACTTGGGTCAGGACAATCCTCGTTATCAATACAGGCTGGGGGATGGTGTGATAGAGAGCCGCCCTGCAGAAAAGGACGTGGGGGGTACTCATGAAGGAAAAGCTGGACATGAGCCAACAATGTGTGCTTGCAGCCCAGAAGGCCAATCGCATCCTGGGCTACATCAAAAGAACCGTGGTGAGCAGATCCAGAGAGGTGATTCTCCCCCTCTACTCTGCTCTCGTGAGACCCCACATGGGCTACTGTGTCCAGCTCTGGAGCCTTCAGCACAAGAAGGACATGGACCTCTTGGAAAGGGTCCAGCGGAGGGCCACAAAGATGATCCGAGGGCTGGAGCACCTCTCCTCTGAAGACAGGCTGAGGGAGTTGGGGTTGTTTAGCCTGCAGAAGAGAAGGCTCTGGGGAGACCTTATAGCGGCCTTCCAGTACCTGAAGGGGGCCTATAAGAAAGCTGGGGAGGGGCTGTTTGCAAGGGCGTGTAGTGATAGGACAAGGGGTAATGGCTTTAAACTAGAGCAGGGTAGGTTTAGATTAGACATTAGGAAGGAGTTCTTTACAATGAGGGTGGTGAGACACTGAACAGGTTGCCCAGAGCGGTGGTGGAGGCCCCATTCCTGAGACATTCAAGGCCAGGCTTGATGAGGCTCTGAGCAACCTGATCTAGTTGAAGGTGTCCCTGCTTACTGCAGGGGGGTTGGACTAGGTGGCCTTTAAAGGTCCATCCAACCCAACAGATTCTATGACTCTATGATTCTTCCATATGAGTTGTACACCATAGAAAAGACCAAAACTGAAGCATAATAAAAATTAAGGTGAAGACCCAATAAAACAGCACACTTTCAAGTCTTACTCTAATGACCTACATTCTTGCCTTTTCACATTTCAGCAGTTGGAAAGCTCAATATCATTTGAACTTACTCAGCAAATATTTATACTGCTTTGTAAAGGAATTAAAATTTGCTTCAGTTATAGAAAGTGGCTGCACTTAATGAAGTTTTAACTGCACACAATGAAACTTTATAGGCTTGCTCAAAATGTGAGGTTTTGGGGGTACAGCATGCAACATCAAAACAGTTTTGAGATTTATTTCTAAAAGATTATACCTTAGAGATATTTTGAATGCTACTATGAACAACCCTTACATTTCTCCTCCTCATGGCTCACAACCTTTCCCCTCTTTCTCTCCCCCCTTGCAGCTCTCAAGAACTCACAAGAGGGCTTATGACTTCTGTCAACAAGATGAGGTCTTTTTATCTCTCAGCATGTTTTCAAAGAGGAGTGAATTGTACTAGGGAAGGCATTTGGGACATACATGTCTGACTGTAACCTTAAGCACAAAGAGGAAATGATCGGTAAAAGTAGTGGCGGGCTCCCTTCTGAAAGACCTACTATCTTCAGAGGTTTGCTGAATCTTTTGGACCTAGGACACCGCAGACAGATTGCCAAAGTTTGTCCAGCAATGCAACTACCACCCTTTGCAAGAAGTACAATGTTAAGGACGATTTTAGAGCAGATCAAAGGTAATCATAAGTCTATGTGGGACAGGATGAAGGAAATTGGGACCTGTTGGTATATTATTTTTAAAACAATTAGAAGAAATTTCTTCATCATAGAATCTGACTCCAGATTTCATGGAGAGGGCACCAAGGTGGGCACAAACAAGGCAAGTGCTTTCCAGTGTCTGGGAGAAAAATATGTGATACAGGTACTGTATGGGCCAAAAAGAGAAGGTACTTCACTGAGTCTGCTAATCACAAAGGAAAAAGAACTAGATAAGGATATAGTAGTCAACGGAACTTTTGGCTGCTGTGACCATGAGACAGCAGAGTTTCACGTCCTGAGGAAAGCAAAAGGCAGACCAAAGACCCTCGGCTACAAAAGGATGGATATTGGTTTGCTCAAAACCTGAGAAGCTCCCTTCCTTGAAAGGTTTCCCCGAAGGCCAATGGAGCCCATGAGAACTGGCCTGTCTTCAAGGACAGCCTTCTCAATGCACAAGAACAACCCATCTTCAGCAGCAAGAAAACAAGCTGTAATAGGAAAAGGTCAGCTTGGCCCAGCAGGGAGTACCTGACTCAGCCTAAAAGCAAAAAGGAGGTGGAGGAGGAGTGTAAATGCAACATATGAGCATGCACAGGGGAATTAGGGAGACCAAAGTTCAGCTGGAGTTGAAACTGATGAAGGGTGTGAAAGGAAATGGGAAGGACATGGACCAGGACTAGAGGCAGTGAAAGCAAGCCAAGAACAATACCAATCCTCTGACAAATGGTAAAGGAAAGCTGGTGGTGGAGGACATGGCTGAGGTATTGAGGTCTTTCTTTTCCTCACCCTCTACCATTCTTGTCTGCAGTGCCAGGTTTCCATGTTGAGTTGCCAAGCTTGCAAGAGAGAAGTACTAACCTCCTAATACAGGCTTGAATTAGAAGCTACTCAAAAAAGCTGGAAACACACAAGTTCACAGCCCCTGAAAAGATGCATTCAAGACTCCAGAAAGAGCTGATTAATATGATTATGAGGCAGCCCTCTCCTGTTCTGCAAAGGTAATTGCAACTGCAGAAGGGTCCTGTTGACTGGGGAAAGGCAAATGCCATTTCTATATTAAAAACAGGCAAGAAGAAGATCTGGGGGGACCTACAGTCTCCCTGCAGTCTTTGGGATGATCACAGAGCAAATAGACCTGAAAGCTGTATTGAGGCACATGAAGAACATGAAGGCAACTGATGAGATGACTGATGCACTGGCTGAGGGTGGAACAGTGGATGTCATTTTCTTTCACTTTAGCAAGGTTTTTGATACAGTCTCCTGTAGCTAATGGAAACATAGTGAAATACTGCAAATGCAGGAAATGCAGTGCAGGAAACAAATGCAAATGCAAAATCCTGCATCTCTGTCAGAACAGCTTATTTTCAGTATAGTCTGGGGACTAACTGGCTAGGTAGCAGTTCTGTAGAAAAGGAGCCGGGGATCTTGGTTAACAGTTAGTTGAGTTAAAGTCAGCAGTGTGCCCATGTAGCGTATCTTATACTGTTTTAGTGAAAGTATAGCCAGCATGTCAAGGGAATAGTTTATTCCCCTCTATTTGTCATTTATGAGACCAAACCTCAAGGAAAGCTTTGGTCTCCCAGGTACACAAAAAAGATATTGACCTACTCAAGCAGATCCAGAGGTGGATCTCCAAGGTAATCAGGACTAGAGCCCATTATGGGTAAGGAAAGGCTGAGAGAGCTGAGTTTGTTCACTCTTAAAAAAAAGGCAGCTAGTGGGAGGTGTCTTTTTCTGTCTTCAGCTTCCTAATGGAATACTATAGAGAAGAAGCAGCATGACTTTCCTTGGAGTGATAGGACAAGAGGCAACAGACAAAAGTTGCAATAAAAGAAATTTTTCACAGATTAAGCATCAGAACAGGTTTCCTTGAGGGGTTGACAGAATCTCCACCCTTGAAGATATTTACAACTAAAACTAGAGATGACTCTGGGGGACCTATCTAAATTTGGTGCTGCATCTGACTTCAAAGTTGTCCCTGGTTTGGGAGAGTCCAGCTGACATCCAGGTGTCTCTACCAACTTAAACTATTTTATGATTCTAAGTATCATCTTCCAGACCAATTCCTTTCAAGATAAATTTACTAAATAATCATTCCTTATTGTACAATTATAATTCTCTCCAGGTTATGTTCAGGCCTGAATGAAAATATGTCTGGTATCTAAACACATACTTTTTAAATGTTTTGTTATTTTTGCATGCTGCATGTTCAAAATATAAATGTTGTTAATGGTCAGCCCTACATACCAACAAACAAATTCAGTTTTGCTGTATGATACTCCTTTGCATAATCTGTCTTGTTCCCTGCAAGTAACTTTCCCCTTGTTACTTGTTTTTATAAATCACTGACTATGAGTAGCTGTGTGACAGTTGGTAAAAACAGGCAAGATGTTGCTGTGGAAATTGGATAGCATTAAGCAGTGAATTTTCAGCCACAGTATGTTTTCAGTATTCTATGTTTGAAATACAGTTGCAATATCCCTTAGGGACAATCTAGAATTATTATGAAGCAGTTAAGCAAAACAGACCAGAACATGAGTTGGTTACAATGGTGGCGTAAAAATAAATAACTAAAAATACATGCACTTAAATACGATAGAATTTATGAGAATATTTTTTTTTTCAGTCATGAATTATTTAGGAACATAGTGACTGAATTAAACATGAAATATTTACCAATAGGTCCATTGGAAAGATACTGAACGGAAAAAACAGTATTAAGAAACAATGTCAAGTACATAATGCTGAACTTATCAATAAACAAGATTCACTTTAATGCTTTGGAGGTTCCTCTTGATTAAAAACTTCTATCATACATGAAAGGGAAATGTGGGCTGAATGGAAAATTCTGTATTGCACCAAGGGCATCACCAGCAGAGATGAAGACTTGGGGAAATGCCTCCATTGGAATTTTTAAGGGAATGGCTACTTGGGAACATTTTATTGACATAGCAATGTCTGGCTTGAAAAATAAAGTCTAAAAAACCCTAGTCTTTTTTATTTTTTTAAGTATTATTTGAAATTAGGGTTATTTGAAATTAAGATGAGGTTTCAAATAAATAATGTATTTGCATAATATAAACATAATATAAACATAAAATATATACTCAGAAATGTTAACCCAGTCATCATGAAATTACCCTTTAGAGAACTTAAAAAAAAATAATAAAAATGAATGGTTTAAAGATTAAAAAAATGAAACCAGGTCTACAGCATTTTATTAATAAGAAATGCAGGTGTTAGTGTGTTAGTGTGTTTTTGTTTGGACAAAAAAACAAAAAAAAAAACGCTTAGGCTTTTGCTTTTCCACCTTTACTTCCCATTTCCACTTCACTAAGTATGACTACTACATTTTACCAGAAAAACTGTTTTCCTGTTTAATATCCATCTTTCTATTTTTTATACAAATATCCATATTTCAGATTTTAAGAGAATATTTTTCTGAAGTTCCATAGTTCTTAGAATGTTTTTGGAAACAGTAAAGGATATTTACCTCTCAGAGGTATCTGTTCAGTTTCCAGAAGTCATAACTGGCAAAATAATTAGAAAGTCTACAAGATTCACTTTAACACTTATGAACTAAGTATTGTTTTCTAGTTTATAATGTGAATTCAGATTTATTTCCTTTAATTAAAAATGAGAACATCTGTGACAAGATGTTTTCTTAGAGTTATATTACCTTATTCTAAAAGAAAAATGCATAAAAAAACCCCAAAAAAGTTCAATATCCTTCTTTCCACTTCCTTAAGTTTTGTTAACTTTATACGTCCATTTTTCATACCGCTATTACACATTCTTATTCTTCCTTTTGTAATTTTTGTCTCTTTTCTCTGATTTTTCATTAATTTTAATACATTTTAATGATTACATTGTTTAATATAATTATTAGAATAAATGAGCATTTTCTATATCCTTCTAAATTCCAGGGCAGTACTCATATATAGATGGCTCATATCACCTCAGTAGGAATATCCCTCCTTAGACTGCCTAAGCTTTTTCTTTCTTCACTTTCTTGATTTCTCACAGCTCTACTGCAATGTGAAAACTTAAATGCAAACAACTGATATAGTAGAATCTGGATACTACAAAATGATGTATGTTGTAGCCAGCCTCACTGCATTTGAAAGATAGCATGTATACACAGTCTTTTCTTCAGAGAAGAAGGATAGTCATATTCCTTCTTTCTTGCTAAAAACAATGGTGGAAGTGTTGGGAAAATATATCAGGGTATCAACTATTGAAGGATATATGTGATTATTTCGTTTGTTATAAACCAGTGACCCCTTGAATAGATACATATTTTCTTCCAAAAAAAATTTCAGTCATGCAGTGGGTCTTTGACGGTTATAAGGCAGTAATAAGCAGCCTCAAAATATTTAAGGTAAATTTAGATTAAAATTACTTTTTCACTGGAATTTAGTAAACCGAATAAATTTATCTGATCCTTTTCACAACACTTCAGTCTTTAGGCTTTCTCGCTTATAAATAGGTCTCAATAGACCTAGTTTCACACAAGTGCTATCTCCTCGCTCTATTCAATTCCTGTCAGTCTCTCAAGCACACATTTACATGTGTGTATGCACCAATTGGTATTGTCACTGCTAAGCATTGCATCAGGGAAAGTGTTGGCAGCAGGAAAATCATGACTGAAATAGAAAGTTAAAAGAGGTTTTAATAAATTCATTTTAGCAGCTGTGAATCATTCTGTTCCTTGTATTCCGACTTGTTGCACAACTAGTCACAACCAAGGATGAAATGATTTTCTGTATCCATGTTTAATGGAAAGTAGGTAAGATTTTTGTAATGGAAAGAACTACGTTGGAATATAGTGTTGGTGCTTTCCTTTTTGTTCAGAAAAAATGTAAGTTAAATATTTATTTCATCTTTCCATTATCTCTTAGTTGACTGTATAGTTGCAATTGGCACATCTATTTGATTGGGTTGATTTCTGAAGTTGGACATGAAATCATGAATAAGGTGTAGCTTTATAGTCACATTTACTTGGGGAATTTTTTCCACAAAACAAATGAACAAAGACTGACTTTCTGAAACCAATTATCTAACACAGGTGTTTAATAGCTGGCCTTACCTAGAATATCCAGAACATGACTTGTGAATGGAACTATTTTCTTTCACAGTATATTTTTTTTAATTCCTTAATATTAATTTGTAATGCAAAAATAAATTTTTAATAACTCAAGTATAACATTGTCCTGCTTTAGGCTGGGTTAGAGTTGCCTTTCTTACTGGTGGCTGGTGTGGTGCTGTGTTTTGGATTTGTGATAGGAATGGTGCAGATAGCGCACTGGTGTTTGTGGTTGTTGCTAAGCAGTCAAGGCCTTTTCCACTCCTCACACTGCCCTTCTAGTGAGTAGGCTGGGAGGGCACAAAAACTTGGGAGGAGACACAGTTGGGACAGATGAACCCAGCTGACCAAAGGGATACTCCACACCATACGACATCATGCTCAGCATATAAAGGTCAGAGAAGAAGAAGGAAGCACAAGGGCGATGTTTGGAGTTATAGTGTTTTGTCTTCCCAAGTAACCATTACACTGCTTTCCTGGAGATGGCTGAACACCAGACTGCTGATGAGAAGTAGTGAATGAATTCCTTGTTTTGCTTTACTTGTATGCACTGCTTTTACTTTACTTATTAAGCTGTCTTTATCTCAGCTCACGAGTTTTCTGAGTTTTATTGTTCCGATGCTCTCCCCCATCCTACCAGGAGAAAGTGAGCGAGCAGCTGCATGGTCCTAGTTGCTGGCTGGGGTTAAACCATGACAAATATTCTTAAACATCCAGAAAGTGAACTATTAAATGATTTATATCTTGGTATTAACATGGTTAAAACCACCTATAAAAGGAGATTATTCTCTATTCAGTACTATGGGATTTACAGTACTTTATGCATTAGTCCAATAATTTAATTCCTATTAAAGTGATAAAATTTAACTACGATTTTTTTCTGACATTTGGATTACTGGAAGTAACACAGAAGAAGCAAAGGATAAGGATTAGTATCTAATGTGTCTTTAACTTTGCACCCTCTCTTTAGCCTCCTTTACCTTGAACAAAAATTACAAGTAAAGATGACTAGAAATAATATTTGGAATATTATCTGGTTTTAAACTTCTGTAAATTGCAAAAGACACTGGCAGCTTTAAAATGTATTTCTTAAAATCATAGAATAGATTGGAAAGGATTTCTGAATGCTATCTAGTTCTACCTCGTACTCAAACAGGGCCAACTTCAAAGTCAGATCAGGCTGCTCATGGCCCTGTCTGCTTTAGTTTTGAAAATTTCCAAGGATGGAGATTCTGTAACCTTCCTAGGTCACATATTCCAGTGCTTAACCTCTATCACTGAGTCATTTTTTCCTTATGTTTGACAAAAATGTCCAGTGTTTGAACATTTGAATTTTGCCTCTTGTTCCTTTGCAGTGCACCTCTGAGAAACACCTGGTTCCATCTTCTCTGAAACCCCTCTCTAAGTAATGGAGTATTGTGTCGTGAAGTAAAGGAGCTGCAAGAGGAGGTCAGTGGACTAAGCAGCATCAGAAATTATGAGAAAGATTGTCTGGGTCTTCTCTGAAATACTGAAGATACAAAAGCCTCAACCACCAACTACATTGAGGGAGGTGTAAGTAGACTCTGTGCTTATCAACTGGGGAAATAGAGAGTCCTGTGATGGTAAAAGCTGAAAACGTGTGACCTCTGGCACCAGGGGTATGGCTACTGCTCCACCTGCAGTTCTGCAACTACAGAAAAAGTTCAGAGCCCTGGACCTCTCTCCAACAAGGCAACTGAACTAGCTAAGACTGAGCCCTGCTGCAGCAGCAGGAAGAAGTGGTGAGTGATACTACTGGGGAGACTGTCTGCAACAGGGGATGGAAGTTCCCACTTAGCCACCTGACCTGCTGTCTGGGGAGATTTGCTACTTGCTGGGACCTTGGACTGAGGATATTGTTGGAAATTTGCTAAGGCTCGTCTGGCCCTTGAATTGTTACTCTCTATTGCTTTTCTATATGAGAACCAACTAAGCTGTCAGGGGACGCTCTTAGTGTGTTGAAAGTGTCTTACACAGCTGTGGAGGTGAGATGGGCCCAGGGGTCCAAGAACATGGAGGCCCAGGTTCTGTTCTTGATCTTGCTGGTATGTGTAAAGCCTTGAGGAGAAGTGAACAGATCCTCTATGTCCCGTTGGCAGTAAGAGGATTTGGCTTCTACCTCTGTGGGACCCTCTTGGAGAACTGAGGAATTGCTAGTAAGAGATGGTATCAACTTGATAAAGTGGGGAGAAAGCATCTTAGTTAACAGGCTGGCCAATCTGATGTGGAGAGCTTTAAACTAGGAATGACAGAGGAGGAAGTTGAAAACCCACAATCAAGTGAGTAAATGGGGGACCAGCTTGGTAAGCAAAGGACGAAAGATAATGTGGACACAAGATCCCAACAGCAACAAATAAAACATAAAACGACTGAAAAGGGCTTAACTAAAGCATATTCACATGCAAAAGGAAGAGGAGAGAAGAAAGGAGTAAGGAGGAAGTTCTCTCTTTTTTGAGGAGAAATCAATATGACTCATTACCGTCTCTGAAGCATCCGTACGAGAACACACACAACATGGAGAACATACAGGAAGAATTAGAAGTCTGCATGCAGTTGCAGGGCAAAAAACTCATGAATATCAGCGATTCAGTGGCATAGCTTGTATGACTGGTGTGCTGCCATGGATGAGTACAGGCTTTTCAGGAAGGACAGGCCAGTGTTGTGTCCAAGTCTGGTCTCCCCAGTGCAAAAGAGATGTGGAAATACTGGAGTGAGTTCATCAGAGGACCAAGAGGATGATTAAGGGATTGGAGCAACTGTCATACCAGGAGAGGCTGAGAGAGCTGGGGTTTTTCAGTCTGGACAAGAGAAAAATGAGAGGAGTCTTCCCCCAGCATCAGGTATTAATATATCTTGATAAGAATATAGAACCAGACTGTTGCTTCCAATGACAGAACAAAAATCAGTGGATACCAATAAATTCAGTTTAAGCATAATTTTATTATTATCTTTATTGTGATGGTGGTCAGACACTGGAGGATGTTGCCTAGAGAGGCTGGGAAGTTTCCATCCTGTGAAATACTAAAAACCTAATTGGACAGCATCCTGAACAAACATGCTGTAATTGGCCCTGCTCAGAGCAGGCCAGTTGGATTAGAAGATCTCCAGATGTCCCTTCCTACTTCAACAATTCTGGTTCTATGCTGAGTTCCTGTGAAACTTGGTTGAAAGTCAAAGGTTCCTGTATTACTTTACAGGACTGAGCCACACGTAAAACACAGTTTCTTCCAGTTGAATACCAATTTCTGTTCTTATTGAAGGCACTCTCAAAGGATTAATGATGAAAGTGAGAGAATCAGATGTATGAATGTACTGTATTAAATTTCTATTTTGTATGTTATTTGCATAAAATGCAAGTTAACAAAGATTCTTTCTTATAAGTTTTCAGTGACTGGAAACAAATTAGTCTGGCAAAGATACATAAAATTAAAATAATCAGTGTCACCGGAAACTTCTGGCAGCTAATGAAATATGGTATTTTTTAGCATTTAACCTCTGTCATAGATGTTGCTTGCTAACAATAAGACTTACTGCAATTTCATTTTAAAATGGCATTCAGAAAGACAGGTTTCTACTAATCAGTTGGTATTTGTTATTACTGATAAAATAACGCAGAGTGATTTGTTTAATGCAAAAATATCTACCTACATTTAGGAATCCTATTTGCTTACAAGCACACTAGGAACCTACTGCAATTGTTCGTTATTTTGTACTTTAAAGGTTTCTGAAGTAAGAGACAGAAAGTTCTTCCAAGATTGTCAAGTATTATAATTCCATAGTGTCAGTAGCCTTCACTTATTTAGGGCACAATCTGTTCCAAATGAACTCGGTAGGAAAACTACAAGGAACATTTGAGATGCAAAATAATGGGAAGTTTAATTAGATGAACAAAATACTCCATTCATTCCTCCTGCTTCTCTCTGCTTATATTTCCATTCAGAATTTCTGCACACTATTAGTGTTTTATTTTGGAAAGTTGCAGCAAGGGATAAAGAAAAGACAGTCCCTGTGATAAGTAACTACTATGATGAGTATTGCAGTGTCTATCATCCACTTTGACAGCTGCAGGAAAATTCATACTTCTAGGTCATATGCATAGAATCCACACTTCATGCTGGGAAGCACTGTGTGTTCAGGAACAGCTCAGGCTAAGAAAACAGCAGAAAAAAAAAGATGCAGCAAACATGAGTCTTAAATTAATTTCTCATGGAGAATGAAGCTCTGTGGAAACTATTAGTGTAAAGGTAGGCACAAAGTCAGGTCTTAAAACTTAAAAATTGAGATGCGTGACAGTCTTGCTTTTCAAAGATGATAAAGGACATGACAGTAATGTAATCTTGCATTTAAATGACCTAAGGAAATTAAGTTTAAAGTCAATTTTCTGTTTAGTAATAGCCTCATGTAAGCAGCAGACTCCCAATAAAATCAGGAAAATAGAATCTTAGTCAGCTGCTGTCACGCCAATAGTGAAAACCAGCCAGGGTAATCTACGGATCATTACTTGGTCTTCAAGAAAATGTCTGTTGCCTGGGAAATAGAAAAAAGAGGAGGTGCCCATGGAATTCAGAGACTGCAACATTTGTGTATATAATAACCAGGGACTTAGAGAAGTTATTTTTTTAAATCATTTGTCACTTCTGGAAATTATATTATCAAGGACTGGGTTTGCAGAAGTGCCTATATCCACACAGAACCTGGAATGACCTCCTCCAGCTCTGGCATCACCCATACAAGAAAGCCATGAACCAGTTACAGCAGGTCCAGAGGAGGACCACAGAAATGGTCAGAGGGCTGGAATACCTCTTCAATGAAGAAAAGTTGAGGGAGTTGGGGTTGTTCAGCCTGGAGAAGAGAAAGCTCTGGGGAGACCTTGTTGCTGTCTTTCAGTACTTAAAGGGGGCTTACAAGAAAGAAAGAGAGAGACTTTTACATGGGCCTGTAGTGACAGGACAAAGGGTAATGGTTTTAAACTGGAAGAGGGTAAATTTAAATTAAATAGAAGAATTTCTTTACAATGAGGGTCGTGAAACACTGGAACAGGTTGCCCAGAGAAGTTGTGGAATCCCCATCACTGGAAGCGTTTAAGGTCAGGTTGGATGGGGTTTTGAGCAACCTAGTCTCATTGAAGATGTCCCAACCTGTGGCAGGGGGATTGGATCTTTAAGGTCCTTTCGCACAAACCATTCTACAATTCTATGATTTCCCCCTCAGATGCCTCAATTACATGCCAGAAGTTATAGGAATGGAAAAGCCTTATCTCCTCCATGTATCAAGCTAAATTTTGGAATCTAAAAAAGCCAGACACCAAAAACTCAGGGGAAGTTAAACTATTAGTTGCATATCTGTATGTGGCTATTTGTTAGCTGTATACCAAGCTCAACATTAATTAAATCATTAATAATCTGCAAGAAGTCTTGACTAAATAAATGACTTTTTTTTTTCCTGTAATGAAGCTCTGGAAATAGGGAGATTCACTAAGCAGAAACCCGTATTTTTAATAACTGAATTTCCATTGTTTGAATTTTCATAAAAATGCATCTGGTATCTTAATTCAGTAGGACCATTACTGTAGCAAGCACTTAAGAAAATGAGCTCAGGCTTTTTCTAAGCATAGAATGATAAACTTAGGGGACTTTTTTATAATATTGACTCTAGACTGTAAACTTACTTTTATTAAAACTGACCTAATGAGCATCTGCAGAAGCAATCTTGGAAAAAAACTTTTTTCATGTTTTTTGGGGGGTTTTGTTTTTGTTTTTTTTCCCCCATAGTTTTATTCTAACCTGATAGTTTATAATCCAAAGATACACCTTTCTATTAATAACAATATTTTTTTTCAGAATATTTCACATAGGGACACTCTCTACTTCATTAATGTCTTCATTGATCCCTCTTACTTTTTCCTTAGCAGCAGTGTGAATAGACAAATCTCTCAAAGATAAAGTGTAAGTAATCGTGCACTTTACTCTTTCGTATTTCTCTCTGTTCTTCTACAGAGATCATATAGCACATACTAATACATTAGCATGGTATGCATTATGATCACTTTAAAACAAAACAAAACAAAAAACCCTAGTGCTCTACAGAACTCACTAATTTTGTCATAACAGTGTCTCACCTTTTTAACATATAGTATAGCAGAGGGTAATTGCATGTTCTATACAAGAAACACTTCAGTATTTCTGGTTCAAGACTAAAGAAAAAACAACTCACAACAAATTACAAAAAAATGAAGGAAATAAAGAAATATCAATGTGCATGCATATAGAGTTTAAAAGTAAAGGTATTAGCAAATTGCTAAAGGAACAGAAATAATTATTTCTATCTATACTGCTTTGGGATAGAACATGCTCTAAAATTAGAGCTAAATTCCAAAGCAACTGAGTGATACTGGTCAGAATTTCTTGCATTTGATCTGTTTGAAGAAGGTTTTTATCAGATTGGATAACGGACAATTATGTTTCTCAGTTAAAGGTTAATAGGAAAAAAAAGTGTGGTTTTTTTTTTAATTTATTTTAGTGATCCTTCACTAATTTTAAAGTTTATCTTGGAATAGAATTCTTGCTTAGCTCATGTCACAGATTTCAGTATGCCTCCATAAATATTTGCAATTCAAAATTCAGAATAAAAAAGTATGGTCAGCTCTTTTATTTCTTATTGTCCTCAGTTTGAGATCAGTTTAATAAGGAATAGATGAGTTACATGATGGTAACCAATTTTTGTCAACTGCACTAGAAATTCAGGCCTTTCACAAATTTTAATACATCATAAAATTATTGATACACAAGCATTTCAGGTCTTCTGTAGACTTGTGTCCTAACTACTGAAACAGGTGGGGTTTGTGTTTTTTTTTTTGTTTTCCCCATGAACACATATATTTGTTACAACACTAGCATAATGCTTTTTTATTTTGTGCTATTAATCAGATTGCACAACAAAAGAAACGGTGTCTTTTTTTAGCACCTAATTGTTTTATCAGTTGCTAATTTCATGGGATTAGAAGACAAACAGCATTAAAGTGCTTAAATGCCTTAAAGCATCCCTGTTTAGATAATTACAGTGCACCACAATTACATTCCTCAGGTGTGCATTGAGTAACATTGAGCTAATTGTTTACAGAATAAATTCAGTGCATAAATACCTGGACTCCAATTTTGTTGTCAGAAAACATAGGGAATATCTATTTCATGGGCTTATTACACCACCAGTATCTGTGGACAACTATGTAATGGTCATAGCCATGTGGAGGAGGAGACGGGCTGAAGTCAGTCATTTCTACTGTGCTGAGGCCAACATTGAAAACTGGAGATGATCTTGCTGTAACAATTCATCCCACATCCTTCCAAGCAGTGATGTAGCACTTTTCTAAAAGTTTCCTCTTAAAGATAGTTGGACTACATAAGACACAGAAGCTTAGTTTTGTTTAGTTGCAATGCCATTGTTTTCCAAAGGAAGACTGGTGGGAGTGGGGAAGGAAACAGAGGGAGATATTTCATCATTTAGGGCCTAATTTACTTAGGTTTATGCCAGTGATTATAATAAAATCCTACTTTACATGTGACTTTTTCCAATGTAAGAAAAATATCAACACTTTTCAGCTGTTCATGTGCAGAAATAGATCAAAGTCCTCTATTAAGTCTGTTAAATATGACAATCTAGTCATGGACAACATTACAGTTCAGAGGGGAGAAATTGAATTGGTCATGGAATAAACTTGCCTGCTGAAAATTCTAGAACTGACACCTATCCAAGGATTTTTTTAAAAATATTATTCTGTAACTTTTCAATAAACCATATATTTGCTCTTTAACGGAAGTCAAAATTAATATCTTAACTCTTCATCTTCTGCTCTGAATATTGAGATTTTGCATCTTTCTACAATTCATTTTGTTTACATTTACATACTTATTTATACTCCAGTTTCATAGGAGTCTACGTGGTCTTTCCTATTTCATACACATACATTTAATTAAGCTACCCAACCAAAAAAAGAGAGAGAAATAAAACCGAAAAATGACAAGTGATGCAAATGAAAACAATTGCTCACCACTGACCGAGCAATGCCCTGTCAATCCCTGAGCAGTGGCCCCTTGGCCAGTCTTCCCCCTAGTTTTATTGCTGAGCATGATGTTATATGGAATGGAATATCCCTTTGGTCAGTTCAGGTCAGCTCTCCCAGCTGTGTCTCCTCCCAACTTCTTGTGCAACCTCAGCCTACTTGCTGGTGGGGTGGTATGAGGAGCAGAAAAGGCCTTGACTCTGTGTAAGCATTGCTTAGCAATAACTAAAGAATCCATGCATTATCAACACTGCTTTCAGCACAAATTGAAAACATAGCCCCATACTAGCTACTATGAAGAAAATTAACTCTACTCCATACAAAACCAGCACAAGAAGGAACATTATTATTATTTATGTTGATTTGAACACTTCACTACAGTATCTTGCTTATTTGACAGTGTTCAATCTTTCCTCCGTCATCTTCCTTTTGTGAGTAGATTGTGGTGTGCTTTGATACAGCCTTCTTAATCCCGGCACAACGATATAGCCCATTTATTCACTATCAAAATAAAAATTCCTAGAGATATAGAAATGTTAGATACTACACTTTTCTATTACTAGTTGAAGTGGTTAATTCCATACTTTATTGTTCTGTCTATGCATTCTATTACTATATCTCAGTTTAACACAGTAAAAATAAATGCTAAGAATCAACGTATATAAAACTATAATTGAATATATTTTTCTCCTGATGAATAGTATGCACCAGTACAGACGAATTCTTGGTTCATGGCTGTGGTGGGTTGACCTTGGCTAAGAGCCAGATGCCAACCCGATACTCTCTCATTCCCCTTCTCAAAAGGAGAGGAAGAGAAAAAAAAAGAAGAAAAAGCTCATAGGAGAACATTTACCAATTACCACCACAGGCAAAAAGACTGAAAATTAATTTAATTTTTTTGCCAATTAAAGTAGATTTGGGTAATGAGAAACAAAGACAAATTAAACACCTTTCCTCCACCTCACCCCTTCTTCCTAGGCTCAAATTTACTCCTTCATTCTTGACTGTTTTACCTTGCTCTGCTGAGTGTCACAAGGGGGTGGGGAATGGGGGTTGTCGTCAGTCCATAACAGTTCCTTTCTGACTCTCCTTCCTCTTCACACCTTGCCCCTGCTCCAACATGGTTCCTCCACGGGCTGCAATTCCTTGAGGAAATATCTATGTGCTCCACCATGGTCTTCTCCACCAGCTCCATGGGCTGCAGTGGAATCTTTGCTCCATCACCTGGAACACCACCTCCTCTTCCACCTCCTCCTTCTCTCACCTTGGTGCTTGAAAGGTTGTTTCTCAACCTTTCTTTTCTCACTGCTCTCTCTTAGGCAGAGTTTTTCCTTTTCTTAAATACAATTTACCTGAGACGCCACCATCATGGCTGAGGGGCTCAACTGTGCCCTGTGGTGGGTCCATTGGAGCTGGCTGGAGGAAGCTATGTCTGGCACAAGGCAGCCACTGTCACTCATCACGGACGTCACCCCCCTCCCCCCCACACACCTCATTCTCCCACCAACACCTTATCACCTACACCCAATAAAAGGGACATTATGTAAGTTCTGTGTACCTCTATGTAACTCTAACTCTCTTATTTTGACATTATTAATTTTATAAAGTGAAATTTTATACATTAAATAACATGAAGAATACAAAAACTAATAAAGGTCCTGGCAGCTATTTATAGACTATTAGGTTTGGGGTTTTGGGTTTGTTTCCAAAGTATGTTTGGAAAGTTAGCTATGAAAGTATGAAAGTCCTTTTTTTCATTTTGCAACTTTTCAAGGTTAATCAAGCTGTCAGGAAGAAATTGCAAATACATGTGCCTGCACTCAAGAGTACAAATGTGCAATCACAGCAGGAAAAGGAATATGTTTTTCACTTGGTTTGAATGCATTTATCGGGAGAGTTCTCAAGGAAAATGGTCTGTAACTTAGATGTAGTTTTAAGTCATTTTTAAAAAATTCTTCTAACATTAGGTTGTTAATGCCATTTAAAAATACTGCTTTGTAAGGGCATAAACCAGGAATGAACTCATAAGGAAGAGAAACATACAGTTAAATCATATTTCTTTTCTTTGTGTTATCTTTGTCTTATATTGATTCTTCGCACTACATTTTCAAAAATAAGAGATTGTCACAGCCACCACTGACAATTGCTTAGCCAATTGGGCATGCAATCAAATTGCAAGCAATTTAACTTTTCAACAGGTAACAAGGTGAGACATAGGCCTGGCCTAGTAAAGATGTCTAGCGAATCAAAAGAGAAACACATTTATTTTTAATTCCTTCTACTTTCTTCTTGAAAGCAAGTTAAGATCAACATCATTTAAACAACCTTTTATGCTTTTGCATGGATGGCAAACCAAGCTAATAGTGTTAAAAATTAACTCGTCCCTTTCTTTACTGCTTTCATCACTAGTATCTCAAAATTACTTTATTTCTCTGGATTGATCAGCTGAACTGTTAATCAATGGGGAAGGCATAAGTCAGCTGTATTGCTGCAGGAGCCACTATTAAAAGAAGTTGCTTTAAAACAGTATAAACAGTATAAATTTTACTGAGGCAGCAGTGAATAAAGAGTGCCTTAGCATAAGAATAGATATACTAGTCAAATCAGAGATATATCTAGTCAGGTAAGTCAGGTAACCAGTAGTGGAGAGTTAAGTAAAAAGCAGATACTGACACATGGTTATTTTGTGCACCCTTTGAAATATCAGTTATAACTAGCAATTAAGCTTTCAAGTAATATATAGCTAATGTATGTCTTTTACTGGAGCTATTTTCCACAACTATAGTTGCGTGATTATTTGAATACAGCACCAAAATTCAAGCACTTAAGTTTGTAGACTACAGACTTTATGTCCTTGGGAGAAAAACAAAAAAACCAAAAGAAGCAGCAAAGCAACAGTAACAAGAAAAAAAATCTTATTTTGAGTGACATCCAAATGAAGTTTCTTATTTGTGTGCTTATTTTAATTTAGAAGGCCAACATTCATCTTTTTCAATAGTAATATGATAAAGGTGCTCTTAGTTGCTCTAAGTCAAGCAGCATTTCAGTGGTTTTCTGGGGGCTATTTCAGGCTTTGTGTCTGTCATCTCTGAGTACTGGCCATGGTTGCCCCCTGCTTTTCTCAGCATTCTCTCAGTTTGTTCATGTTTGCTCTGTCTTGTGCCACTCTCCTTTTCCCCTGCCTCCCTATCTGCCTCAACCTGCCTTCTGCTTGGTGCTCACTGAGGGAACACATTTCTTCTGGAAGGCTCTAATTGTCTCAGCATGGACCTGGCAAACAGGCAAGGCAAACAATTTTCTTTCCTCCCTGATGTTCAGAAATATTTATTTTTTTACAAGCTTTAAACAAGAAATTTCTCTCTTGCAGGCACTTTGGGATCCAGGTGAGCTTAATTTTCTTCCTAAACTGCAGATTAGTGAGTTCCTCTGGTGGCCTTCACACTTGTTTACACTGAGTTTGACTGAGTACATGAAGAAGATGTTGCCACATGTGAGGTGGCAGTCAGATAGGACCAGTATCTTAGGTTAGTCTGAGCTGTTCAGTGCTGCTACATGTCAATGCCAAACTGATCGGTAACTGTGGAAGCAAACTAAAAAGGGGATTGTGTACTTTTTATCTGGCAGAATTTTGCCCTAATATTAAACAGATATTTTACGGCATATTTTACTGAAGCTAGCTGAATGCACAAAGTTTAAAAAACATGAATGAATGCTTTGAACAATTTGGCACCAGGGTCATAAGGTTAACAAAGTAATAATATACTTTCATAAAATGTCCCTGAGCTTTCACATTGAATTTTTGTGGACTTATGTTGAACACATTTTTATTCACTTCCCAAAATCAAAACTACAGAATCAGCTTTGTCACATTTTTTATATCCTCCTATTCAGATTTTTATCAATCACACTTCTCCTCTCCATTTCATATTCTAACGTTGCTTTTCAAAACCTACCTCTTTTACCTATAGCCCCACAATTTTTGTCTGCCCCCCATAACAAAGACAGCAATCTTTACAGCCGCAGCATTCTTCTCCTCCCATCTCTGTGATCAGGCTGCTTCTCTCCACATCCTCTCATTGAGTCTTTTTCAGTGTCTCTTCTCTTCCTTAATTCCAACTTCAGTTTTCTCAGTGGAATGAATAATTCTTAGTTCCCTCCTTGTAGCTGATCTTTCACCAGATGTCGCTTTGTGGATTGAATACCCTGTGCATCCTTTTAGTTTATTTGTATTCTCCTTCCACTGTTACTGTTAAGCTCTGTGTGTTTCCTCCCCTCTCCTTTACATGGAATTTGCCTGCGCTGCAGCGTCTTTCTTCAAAACCAGTTCTTCTGTTATCACTTCCTCATTTTCTTATGCATCATTACTAAAAAAAAAAGAGTATCAGGACATTCTTTTGATAAAGTAATGTAACATTTAATCATCTTTATTTCTCTAGGCCTCCATCAGTTTCCCTTTTCTCCTTATCTGTGTCATTTTAATGGACTCAGCAAGCTCTCTGAGCCATGGGTAAAGAATCCCTATAAAGCACTGCATGATGCTGGTGAAAATCTATAAAATTTTCAAAACAATAAAGTTTTAAAATGAGAAATGCTTCCTTTAAATTAATTGCCAGTCTCAGTTTTATGATGAAAATGGCACAGCTACTAAATGAGGTCTACTGTTATCAGGGACCGAATCAAAAGGAAAATATATAATATATAAACCAATTACTTCGAACTTTCTCCATTTCAGTTGCACATAATCCTTCTTATCCTGCAAAATGTTATTTATTATTTTTTAGGTAACCTAAGAATGATCATAAACACTAACCATTTTGAAATTTCCTTTGAAAAGTACTGAATATGTTGTCTGGTACATTGATGCTATTTTTCAAAATAGTTCTCAGTATTGTGGATGCATAGCATACTAAATGGATTGGTTTACAGTGTCTGCAAAAATCATTGCTTTTATGATGACCCCAATTGGCTTCCATTGGCTGTTAACTGTGAATACAGTTGCTTGCTAATTGCTTGTTGTTTTCTCCTGAGCTATACTTTTCACGAATCATATCAGCAAACTGACACCTTTTTAGAATAAAAATAATGCAAAAGCCTTTAATCTTGTAACTTTTTTAAACGTTTCTTTAGAATAGTGAAAGCTTTGAAAAATCTTGTCTTCTCTTTTTGCTTTGCAGATTCCCTCATGCAGTCTTCACTCATGAAACATGCCCGCATTTTTAATATCAGGCATTTCCTCTATAGAGACTGCTTTCCCAGCTCCCCTCTCCCCATATTTAAAATTCTAAGTATGTAATGTTTTAGGTTTTGGCTTGGTTGTTTTTTTTTTGTTTGTTTTTTTTTTTTTTTAGACAAGATCTGCAGTGCAATGAGTGAGATAAGATGTCATCCCAGAGGTGAGGTTAATATTCACCAACTGTAACATCCAATTGTAATATGAGGAGACATTTCTTTGATAAAAGGAGGATAATTAAAATAAGATACTACTAATGAATAAAAAACCAGGAAAAAAATAAAACCTGTTCCTGGAGTACCATAGCAGAAGCTTAACTTTTTAAAATTATGCATGCATAACTATTTTTACTGTCTGGATGAGTCAGAAATTTGAAAAAAAAAAAAAAAGGTTTTACAAATGCCTTAATAAAATACCGATGTTCTTACTCATAAGTAATTTTCATTCACTAAAGCATTCACACTGATGTATATGCCCATAACAGACACAAACAAACTGCCACCAAGGTCTCAGGGGGCAGTTTATTTTTCTCTTAGATGGAGGCTGGCGCGCATTTCAACAGGTCACTGTTCTGAATAATTAGGATACCAATTATTGAATTCCAGAGAAGGGTACTACATTCCAGCAAGGAGGACTAGGTATATTCTTACATTTTATTCCTAATATGCATTTTAGGGACTAAATTATCTTCATCTCAGTCTTTTCATCTGTAAAATATGAACGAACCCTGATATGTATGCAGGGTTTTTACACATTCAAGCTATCACAGAGCTCGAGATAAAAAAGTATGTCGTACAATGACAACAATAATGATACATATTATTGTATTTGTGTCTTGAGCAGGAAGAATATTCAAATCAGGAGTATGTAAAACTGTTGTCATAGTTATGATGAGGATTAATGCTCTGAAAACAGAAGAAAGAAAATGTTTATATTTTCAAGCTGTTCATCTCATTACATGTAGTTCCCTTTCCCACAGTTAATTTCTCTGCAGTCCAATGAGCCACATATACTCCAGTAGTTAATTTGCTTCTTCCTTCAGGGTTCTAGCAGATGGGAAGTGAGTGGCAGGCTAGAGTTGTACCAAAAGGAAGATAACAAAGATAACAGCAAAAGCCTGTGGTTTAGACCAGCTACCTGGAGCAGAGGTTTAAGGTTCAAATTCATTCTCCCATGTATCAAAGGATGCCTTGAGTCAGGCAATGAAAAGACAGAGAAAATTGTTTTATCTTTCCCAGATACTCCACAACTTGATATTTAAGAAAATCCTCTAGCAAATTGCAGGCTTCAGTCTCCTAAGGCAGCAAAATAAATTGAATCAAGTTTTCTTAAATTGTGTGTGAATGCTTTAAGCATTAAATTCTCTTCATTAAATCTGTGATTTTAGCTGTCACACGTGTAATTTTTTCAAACAATACTATTTGGCCTTAGCTCAAGCTAAGTCCTCAAATACTTGTAAAATGTTCAACACTTTTTTTTTCTTGACCTATGATTTCATAAGTAAGTCACCAGGTTTTACAGTACACATGCTAAATCTATCTTTACACAAACAATAGGGCAAATTGGAAACCAAAGTAATCGAGCAACTTCTAACCAAAGTTGCATGTTGCAGCAATAAATAAAGTGTATTAATAATAGGATACCATGAAGTCTATTCGAGTCAACTTCTTCATGAACAAAAAATATCTTTTTGCTAGAATTGCTAACACTTTTAGGTGGACAATTAAAGATAATTATAATTGTTCAAAAAGACAGTGAATTTAGTTACAGCTCTTTTTACTAATTTTTTTTTTTTTTTTTAAAAAATAGCCTCATATCATCAAAAAGATTAAAAATGAACTAGTTTGTTTTGAAAACAAAACCACATAAAAATAATCAATATGTCATTTCAGGTGAAATTAATCTTCAAGATTTAATAACATAGATGAAAACAGTTATGATTCAGTTTTTAAATTATTACTTTTGCTCTGATTTTTTTTTTCAGTTGGTCTGAGTCGAAAAACCACAAACCCTCAAAGAAGAACATTAAATTTTAAGAGACTGTTCAAGTTGGGTGCCATACCTGCAAGCATTTTCATACACATTAAAATATTCTTATCATATATTGTAGCCTACATCCCCTTTCAATGTACAAATTATTGAAAAATACGGGGTGGAGTGTGGTTGCCTAAATTGAGGTATTCAGTGTTGCTTTACTTGACACTCTAGGACTTCTCCTCTGGCCTCCAGATCTAGCTCCAGAAATGTATTAATTTCTTGTAGGTCTTCCATCTGTGTATGTCAGGTGGCCCCATGTAGATGTCACAGTGGGGAGTACTGTTCCCCGTGGAACAGGTTTAGGTTCTGTAATTCCTTTAAGAATAGTGACTATTTCTAAGGTTGCTTATAATGTAATGGTTCTGTATCTAATGTAACTGTATAAGCAGCTAGTGATGAGTTTTCCCAAGGTGAATATCATGCTTGGGAACCTTGTCACCCCTTTGATCCAAATCAAATAGGAGATAATTGTGTTTTATCAGAAACTTGTTGACACAGTCCCCATTGATATCCTTTTTGGTGTGAGTCTACATCGTTTAAAAGAGGGCCCCAGTATTACATGGCCCATGGGCCGATATTCTGAAACATCGTGTATTAATAAACTAAATGCTTCTTCAAGAATAACTGTCCATTCCCAGGTAACACACTTTAAATTATATGAGGGTCAAGCAGTTATACCAAATCCTAGAATATGTGCTTGCCAAAATCCTAAATTACCTAAGTCTTGTTGGAGATTCTTCTCATTAGAGGGCAAATTGTTTGCTGATGATACCACGCTGTGTGGCACGGTCGACATGCTGGAGGGAAGGCATGACATACAGAGGGACCTGAACAAGCTTGAGAGGGGGGCACATGCAAACCTAATGAAGTTCAACCAGGCCAAGTGCAAGGTCCTCCACCTGGGTCAGGGCAATCCCAAGAACAAATATAGGCCGGGCAGAGAATGGATTGAGAGCAGCCCTGAGAAGAAAGCCAACTGCATCTCCAGGTGCATCAAAAGAAGCAGCAGGTCGAGGGAGGTGATTCTGCCCCTCTGCTCCGGTGAGACCCCACCTGGATTACTGTGTCCAGCTCTGGAGCCCTCAGCACAAGACAGACATGGACCCATTGGAACAGGTCCAGAGGAGGGCCACAAAGATAATCAGAGGGCAGGAGCACCTCTTCTGTGAGGAAAGGCTGAAAGAGTTGGGGCTGTTCAGCATGGAGAAGAGAAGGCTCTGGGAAGACCTTGTAACACCCTTCTAGTACCTGAAGGGGACCTACAGGAGGGATGGGGAGGGACTTTTATGCGGGAGTGTAGGGATAGGACGAGGGGTAACGGTTTTAAACTGAAAGAGAGGAGATTTAGACTAGATATGAGGAAGAAATTCTTTACTTTAAGGGTGGTGAGAGACTGGAACAGGTTGCCCAGAGAAGTTGTGGATGCCCCTTCCCTGGAAATATTCAAGGCCAGGTTGGATGGAGCATTGAGCAACCTAGTCTAGTTGCAGGGGTTGGAACAGGGGAGGGAGTTGGAACAAGATGATCTTTAAGGTCCCTTCCAATCCAAACCATTCTATGATTCTGTGAATGTAAGTCGCTGCATGGTATCAGAGGGAATACATTGTGACCTTGCCAGGTTATGCTTAAAAATCTAACTGTATGAATAAATCCTTATTGTTTACCTTTGGGGATAGTAAATCAAAATAAGATTTGTAATGGAAGGGACTGCAGCATGTAGTGATAAAACAGACAAAATATTTGTCATTCACTATTAGCAGTATATAAAGGTTTTCACTAATATTAATTGCAAAAAATTTGGAGTCTAGGAAGGGGTTGTCAGAAGTTTCTCTGATCATTTTCTAGTAATAGGGTTGGGGGACCATACAGGACAATACCACCAGCATCCAGTGTCAGTGCAATCTCTCTCATAATTAATTCCATAAATTCTGTAACTCACCTGTTAAAACCCTAACCCTCAATGGAGATACCGTGAGTGTTTCCATTCTAAAACTCCTTTCTGTTTATCAGGGGGTTCTTTTGTGTCAGATGGATTAGTTTTAGTGGGGAATTTTTGAACATTTTGTCCCTTACAATTTCCCTTTGGTGTGTGGACAATCTTGACCCAAACTTCACTTTTACAGACTGTTGTTCTGGGAGTAGTTCCCTGTCCTTGTTGCTTTCCCATAGGGGCTATCCATTTTTGCAGCCTGTGAGCCATTACAGTCTTCCAGTCAGTGTTCCTACTCTATAACATTAAAGCTAAACCCTTTGCCCCCACCAGGCACTGCATTTTGCAATAGTCTTGTTTTCCCTGCTGCTGTTGCTATCACAGACTTATGTCCCAGGCTGTAGCACGCTGTTCCTTAAAGGACACCCTGAGGAGTCAGTCTCGTTGTCCTCACTGTCCATTTAGTAAACCTGTCAGGAGTATTTCAGGGAGGGGGAGGGTTACATTCCCATGGTCCTGACATTTGCCTAAGATCATGTATCACTGAAGATAATAGAGAGAAGGTATAGTGACCAACCCCTGCATCAGGGTTATGAAGAATTATTCCTCCTCCCAGAAGTATTTGTTTGGCCTCACTCCAATCATGAATAATGGTTCCAGCTCCTCTTTGATAACACCATACCACCTATCTAGACACTCTGCTTTTTCCATATTTTAAGGACATCTGCAGTAGTTATTGTGCAGTATAGATTGGTGGTCATGACTTGGGGTGGCAGGGAAGTGCCTTTGTTTCTGGCAGGAGCTTGGAGTTGTACCATGGAAGTCTGAACAATGGGGTGCGAAGGGACTGTCCTTCCTATCTGGATCAGATTCAGGTAACAAAGCAGGGGTAGGAGGCCTGTTGCCAGAACCAAACTCATGAGGTGGGAGCAAAAGGCCCAGAATCATTCTCACAATCAGTTTTCAGTATGTGTGTCTTTTCAATGGTCTCGCTCTCTGAGACTGAGCGTGTATGCTCTTGCTCTGGCTGTTGTAAAGCCAGAGGTCTGAGATTAGTTTCTAATTCCTGAAGCTGACTTTTATCAGGACTATGAGATTCAAGGGGCAGTTGCTCTAACTGCTCTAACTCGTTGTAAACCCTCTTGAGCTTCCTGCTTAACAGGTCTCAGCAAAGTGCTTGCAGTTGCATATGTCTCTGTAAGAAGCCCAATAATTTCCTGCCACTCCTGAAATTCTGCTTGCAGGGCTTCTTGCAATTTTCCATGTTCTTCCACTGCCTTTTGATGTTTTCTCCTACATTCTCCCAAGCGCCTGCATCCATTACCTGTGTATTTTACAGAATCTCACTTCTGAAACTAATTAATGTCACAAGCTAAAGGGCTACCCAGACTGTAGGTGTGTACAGATGATGACTATGGGTTCATAGGAGTTCATAATACACAAGTATATGGAGGGTTTTATCCTTTAAATTTCTCTATTTTATTACAGATCACCATAAATGCCACAAAAATCACCTCTAGCAAGTATACTACCTCAAAAAATCATGACCACCAAATATACCTATGATTAATGAAGTGAATATATCTATGTATCTCAAACTATTACAAATTACTATCTGTGATCAAGAATATGGTATCAATCAATAATATGTCAGCAGTCAATAATAGAAGCAATCATTCGTATGGCATCAGCCACGCAGGTACACAGTATTACAGGTTACTACAAACTTATAATTGGTGAAACAAACTTGTCAACAATATAACAGCAGATATACATTGATAGATTACTTATATTGTTATATAATATCAAGTTAATTAGACAGATTTCAGACATCCTGGAGGGAAGGACAAACCAATCCCAGAGGGGGACACAACCATACCAGAGGTGGGACAACAAACTGAACTGACCCAAGAAGTGGGACCAGAGGGGAGACCAATAAAGTAACAGAGTCTGACTTCAAAGGTGATCTGCGTTACAGAGTCTGGAGTCAGCCGGGTGTCTCTGGTGAGAGTCCAAGATCTCATAGAAAGTTTGCGTGGAGAATTCAGCCTGTTTAGGAAAGAAAAAGGACATGCAGCATGGGGAGTTCTTGAAGGAAGAGGCTACATTTGGGGTAAAAATTAAGTCCTTTTTATATCACAGAGACATGAAGGCATAGGACACCAGCATTTTGAACAGCCAATAGATGCTGCTAATCTCTATTTTTCACCTGTAACAGACAAGAGATGATGATGTTTTCTATTCTTTCAAACCAATTTTATTTTCCCAGACTGTTTCCACTTTTTCAGATGATAAATTGCCATTACAGTTTCTTGGGTTTTGCACTTATCAATGGTATCTCAGGATATGTCTGGTTTCTAGGTGCCCAGCTGTATTTCAAAGACGCCAGTTGCACTTTTCAAGGCTGTTTCTGCTTCCAAGGTCTAGTTCCCAGGCTCATATCTCTCAGGCTGGCAGGAAATTTCTCTGTCAGTTTTTTCAGCAGACATTTTCTTCTGTTCAGTAATTTTCCCCTTCTAACCAGGTCACCTTTATTGCTGCTTACATCAGTAGTAAAGTCCTCCATCTACACTGACAGTAACTGGAACTTTGACACCTACGCTGTGGACAATACAGTTGTTCGTGACCCTAAAGCCAGACCTACTTGAAAATAAAACTGCTCCAATGCAGCAAAAGTATTTGAAATCACTACCATTCAAATATGAAAGAAGCCCCAAACAAAAAAAAAAAAAAAAAAAAAAATTAAAGGTTTGCACTAGTGAAGTAAATATTTTCATCTAGTTTGTCAGAAGTATTATCTCTGTCATTATGCACTGTTATAGTATATGTGTTTATTCTGTCAGTGAACATTATCCAATCACTTCAGACCAGAACATTTCAGAATACTTTTACAGTCAGTTCTAACAGCTCCAGGGCTATTATATAGTATCAAGAAATAGAATCATAGAATCATACAATATCTCAAGTTGGAAAGGACGCACAAGGATCATCAAGTTCAACTCCCTGCTCCTCGCAGGACTACCGAAAACTAAATCATATGACTAAGAGCATCATCTAAGTGCTCCTTGAACAGAAAAAAGGGAAACATTTTACCCCTTTTCTATTCAAATACTACTATTTGTGTTTCTTCAAAAATTGTAAACTTAACTGAAACTAAATTCTCGGGAGACTGACTGTACGTTCTGCTTACATATTCAAGGTTTGATATTAAGATGGAAGTTTTATCTAAGTCAGGCTGTCAGTGCCTTTGTGTTGTCCTTGATTTTTTTCTGCAGTAATGCTTGTGTAGCATGCGGTGTGACTGACTACATAAAGCCTGCTTTGAATTATCAAGTTTCGTCTTATGGCACAGTCATGATGCCCTGGTAGTCCATTTCTTTGACTGTGCACTGAGATTTCTTCAAATGTATGGCAATTCCCGCACTGACTATATACCAGTCTGTCCTTACAGAAGAAACGAGGAGACAGACACTTCACATCTAAGAGGTTTCATCCCAACAGACAGTCAGGATGCAGCCTTGAGGTGTTATGGAAATTTGAAGCTGACCAGATACGTGCTTAGGGATCTTTGCCATCTCCTGGCAAGTCTCCATGGCTAAATAAGAAAAGGGCAGGGAAAAATCTACCTGCAGAACAGGTAGCATGCATAGTTTCTTGTAAAAAGTGATTACAGCTAATCCACTATACATCAAATGCATATTAGAGTGAGATTGTCAGAGCAGTTAGTGATTCTACTTTATAATGATTTCAGAATTTATAATTCACAATTATGATACAGATTATATATACATATAAAATTATATGTATATTTACTGGCATCATTGCTATATTATTTTATGGAAAAAATTCAGAAAGACACAAAAAGAAACCATTCTACATTTTTTAGAAACAAATAGCACACGACTAAGAATTTTCAGGGTTATGCATTTTCAAATTAAAGTATGCATCAAGAAACACAAGGTTAAATACTTAGATGTCACAGTCTATTACTATATATGCAAATAGTAGACCAAATCTTGAACAGCCGATCTATTTTGTTGGTATTTTACAAACAAGTTGTAGAACACTAGGTTGAATAATGTTTAGCAATACAGGAGACAGAAATGTACATTCTTTTCATTACCAGTGTTTTTTAGTTATTTGTCTTGTTTGTTCTTTCATGTAAAATTAGCCAGGTGTGTTTTAAAGGTGTAGTCTTTATTTTATTTAAACACATATTTATATCTTTCATGATTGATGCAATTAATTATAGTTATTGCTATTATGGTTGTTTGCAAGTATAATTTATATGTAAATTTAATTCTGAATTATTCATTTTGTTAAATTTGATTTTCCTGATAAGCCATGAGACAATTAGTGTCTTATATGATCGCATTGTTTTCTTGTTTTACACAGAGATACTATTATTTCATTGATTTTTCTTAATTGTATGAATAAATACCCGTAATGAAAATAGCAATAATGACTGAAAAAAAATCTAAGATACCTTTAAAAAGTAAATACCAATTCTAATAAAGGAATTGGTTCCCAAATCTGAAGGAATCTAATCTAATGGAAACCTGAGTTTTCTAATCTTTGCTTTGTATTAGAAACACCACAGGATAAGCAAAGAATACCAAACCAAGGAGCAGCAACCCCTCACCTCAGAGTAATTCGAGAAACAGAAATAAAGAGTTCCCATTTCAGATAACTGAGTTTTCTGTCAGGCCACAGAACCAGCCTTTTCTCTCATCTGGCTTTTTTGCTGCAGTGGTGGCTTCTGTGAGAAGACACCAGAAGCTGTCCCTATGCAGGGCAGAGCCAGTTTCAACAACCTCTAAGATGGATCTGTGGCTGGCCAAAGCTGACCCCATCAGCGATGCTGATGGCATCTCTGTGATAATATATTTAAGAAAGGGCAAAAAAAGGATATGCAGCAAAAGTAAGAAAGTGTGAAAGACACAACTGTGCAGACACCAAAGGCAGCGAAGAAGAAGGAGGAGGAGGAGGTGGTCCAGGTGCTGGAGCAGAGATTCCCTTGACACAGGTTGTCCCCCTGTAGCCCATGGAGGACCACAGGGGATCAAATACCCACACTGCAGACCATGGAGGACCCCGTGGGCTGCAGCAGATGGATATGCCATGAAGGAAGCTGCAGCCTGTGGACACCCCACACTGAAGCAGTTTTTCTGGCAGGACCTGTGACTCCATGGGGGACCCAAGATGGAGCAGTCCATTACTGAAGACCTCTACCCCATAGAAAGGACCTATGCTGGACCAGTTCTTGAAAAACTGCAGCTCATGGGAAGGTCCCATGCTGGAACAGTTTGTGAAGGGATGTGTCCTGTGGGAAGGATCTCATGCTGGAGCAGGGGAAGTGTGTGAGGGAGAAAGAGCAGGAGAGACAGTGTGTTATAACACGACTGCAACCCCCACTCCCCATTCCTCTGTGCCACTCGTGGTGGGAGATTGAAGACTCAGGAGTGAAGTTGAGCCTGGAAAGAAGGGAGGCTTGGGGAGATGGTGATTTTAGTTTTGGTGGGTTCTTTTGGTTTTTTGTGTGTTTTTTTTTTTTTTTTTTTAATTATTTATCACTATCCTACTCTGTTATTAATTGGCAATAAATTAAATTGATTTCCCCAAATTGAGTCTGTTTTGCCCACGAAGTTAATTGGTGAGTGATCTCCCTGTCCTTATCTGGAGCACTGAGATTTCACCGTAATTTCTTCCCTGGTCTTCGTGGAGAGAGATAGAGTGGCTTGGTGGGCACCTGGCAGCCAGCCAAGGACAACAAAGAGCTCGGTTCTGCAAGGAGGAGAGAACTCTCCTGACAAAATGAGATAATTTATAACATCCCAGACTATAACTGCCATTGTGGTGTTTGGTTTTTTGGGTTTTTTTGTTTGTTTGTTTGTTTGTTTGTTTTTTCTACAGGAAATATATGAACTATGTGTAGTATGAGTCCCAGCTTCACACAACCAGCTAACTGCAACAAGAAGTGAGGTGCCTAAATCCACAAGTGATACACTTTCAGACATACTTCCCTCCAGCATTTCCCATTGGCTTACAAGCTTATTTTTTCCCTAGCCTTTGGCATATATTTCTCCCATGTAATCTATAAAAAAATTAAAAGCTTAGTTCAGCACTGTGAATTCCATTCTTGTAATGAATTTTCTAACTTTTAGTTGATGAATATATCATCAAGCCTCACAGTGCCTAGGCTCTTCCTAACTTTCACTCTAAAGCTTATTTGTGGATCTATCTCTATGCCCAGAGTTTTAATTGAGTAAATTTAAGAAATATTTGTCTGAAATCTATCAGTCTTCATTCCATATAAATAGTAGATCATCAGAGAAAGTTAGCAGCTGATAGATTTTTGAGAGAGTTACATAGCTTCATTGCCATTCATATCTCTGGAAACTTTTTTGTTTAGCTGGAATTTAGTGATAGAAAACTGCCCCAGCTAAAGTCAATGTCAAAATGTGGTGGATCTTGACAGTGTGTATCTAATTATACCAGTCTATTATAGACTGTAATATTTTTATGTTTTCTTGATTACCTTGGAAATTCTATCACTAGCATTAAATGATCAAAATCTTTGTAAATTGCTAAAGTACACATTTACAATATTTTGCAAGCTGCAACAGAACAGTATTTTCCTAAATAAATAAATAAATAAATCTTAAATAGATCCATACACTTCAGCGTTGCCTATTTTTAATGCATATTGCCATAATTACTGTTTTGAAGAAAGTATCAGATTTCTTGTCTGGAAGGATTATGCTCTGCTGGAACCACTGGAAGTTATGAAACTTTCAACTGTTTAGATGAAGAGAAAGTAATTCTTCAAGCCTAGTGAAGTTTCACTCTATAGTTATTAAAATAAATTAAAGCTTAGGAAAACTATGAATATAATGAAGTTCTGCTTGGAACAACAAAAGACTTATTTCATTTTCTCAGAAGTTCTTTTTTACCTTGGGACTGTTGTATGAAGTAAATTGTCAATTAAAAACATCAGAAGTGCAGTGTTACAATCTTGGTCCTTTTTCTGAAACTTAAAACAACTCAAGCATTTTCACAAAAATAAAGACCAATTTTAGAAACTTAGGGCTTATTCAGTTCTCAGCACATAGCCATCTATTGCTTTATGGATTTTTCTGATTCAGAAGGGCAGTTCTTGTGTAATATAAATGGGTCTTCTGTGGATGCATTAGATACCCTAGGAAATCTCACAGGTATTAGTTAACTGAAATAAGTCCTCAATGTCATCCCCAAGAGAGTTAAGAAGAATAGAAGAAAACATAGTAGATGTAGAACTTCTGTGTAGAAGATGTAGTAGTAGAACTTCTTTTCACCTGTTCTATAAAATGAGCAAAGTCAACTAAATTAAGAAGTGACAGACTCAAGAGGTTTTATTTACAAAAGGAAACCATTCATACATGGACATGCAAACGGTAGACATTACTGACAAAAGAGGTTGCAGAGACTGAGAAACTGGTCTCTGAAAAGACAGTGTGTTTCATCTGAGACATTATTAATAGATCGTGTTAAGAAAAATAAATCTGAAGGAAAATTGAATCTCATGCCTAGGTGTTGGAAACAGCCTTTTAGTAAATAGAATAAACACCACTGAGAAGGGAGGGCACTAGAAATAATGAGGATAATTATTCTAAAACAAGCTCTTGTTCAGGTTCTTATAACTAATGCTGGATGGTATGGAAAGTATCCTTAATTGGCATTTTCCAAAAGACTGTCACAAAATATTTTAAGGCATGTGCTTCTTATCATGAGCTCTAAAGAATTGAAATGTATCAGCCAGGTAAAAATTAATAAAGAAGAAAAATCTTTCTTGGTCACTACTGAAACACTATACTCAAGTAAAGGAGATTGGCTATAAAGATGAAAACTGCAGACACATTCAAGGTTTGAAACAAGTAGTGTAAAAGGTAGAATTAAGTTCTTAAGAAAATAATTTGGACTTCTGAGGGGACATTATTTCAGAAACAATTAGCTTGTATGTTCTTAATACTTTGTATTATTGTCAATGTTTTAAACACAAAATGAGAGACAACAAATACCATGTCTAATAAAATAAGTTTATCATTAAAAGTAAGATAACAGGAAATTAAAAAAAATAGATTGAATATCCCAAAATAACAGCTTCATAGAATCTGAAAACTTTAGTGGAAAAGTGGCCAACTTCCAAAGTCAAGCTCTAATACACCCTTTTGCCTAGTTTTGCAATTTGCTGGACGACTGCCACGGTAAGTCACCAAGTTTTAAAAACATGGCCATTTACATTCAGTGAGCTAATATTTAGTTAGTTAGTTATCTACTTATTTATATTCTGGAATGTTTTCTTAGAGTTTTTGTCTCTGAATTTAGATATTATACTAACAGAAAAAAAAAATAAAGAAAGAAAGAAAAAAGAAAAAAAAAGAAAAATGAGGTGAAAGATTACACTGATTATTTACTTTGTGGGAGCTTTGTGTCTCTGTCTCTCTCTATATATATGTATATTTATCTCTCTCTGTCTCTGTCTCTCTCTCTCTATATATATATCTATATGTATCTTGATTCTTCAAAAAGAAACATTTGACATGGTAGAGTCTCCAGTCTCCAGTTCTGTTACAGGGATGCTTTTTTTTTTTACAGAAAATGGGTAGCTATGAAAAAATTAAGGGAGTTTTCCTTGTTTGATGAAGTGGGGTGAGATTCAGTTGACAGGTCAATTACATACATCTGGATACCTATATGAAGGTAATTATACATACAAGGTTGTTGTCTAAGCTTGCATTTAAAATCAAATACTGCTAGACATTGATGTTTTGGCTGCTAAATTGGCTCATAGTAGTTGATCTTTTGGATTACTCCCTGGTTTTATTGAGAATATACACTTAAGACGACACCTGAATTTCTCTGTCTTAATTTGAAATTTCAATCCTATTTCAAGTACAAGATGAGTGCCAAATCATACATGCTGTGTTGTCTCTAAATAGTGTCCAACTGACTATGCTGTAGCTTGTTGTTGCCTTTTAAGTTCTTTAGATACCACTGGACATCCAATTGTATTAGGTGCCTATATTTAGGTAACCAAATAAAATGTATCACTAAAAAAACCCCAAACAACAATTTGACTTGTTTACAATTGGGTTTTGTCTTACAGGTTACAAGCCAAATATGTATGCGTACACATCGCTTTACAGTCATTTAAGAAGAGAAGAGAAATTGGTTGTGAAAATGAATCTTGCTTACTTTGGATTTTCTTACTAAGCTCAAACTTACTGGAGAAAATGTGGTTTGAAAGCTTCTCAATAAAGTGTTTATCTTCTGGGGATCTTCGAACACAAGGACCAGCCTTTGAAACAAATCATAATCACCAACCTATGTACAGACTTCACACAGAATAATGCAAATGTATCCTTTGCTCAGATTTTGGACAAAGAAGCTTTCCTATGCTTAGAGGTAATGTCGAGAAGATGACACAACTATGTCTATGTAAACACATAGACACAACAGTCTATGTAAAATGTTCAACTTTTTCACACTGAAGTGTACCCTACTGTCTTTAACTCTAGAGGTGACACTTGTTAGAAGGTGTCACGGGGCTTTCCCAGGCAGCATATCTGAGTTTCTTTTCTGTAGAAGCCAGAGTGCAAGTATGGGTACTATACACCTAGGTCATGCTTAAAAATACAAGGAAGACTTACTGGAATGCGTACTTGAATCCTGGTTTGGAAACCCTCTTGAGTTTCACAAGTTTAATGAAAAAAATAGAAGAATGCTCATTTTCTAATATAGATGTCAGATAAAAAGGCAAGGATAATCTATAGATCATGGATCTTTAATGACAAGTTCAATTAATCAAATAAAGGGGTAAATAGAATGGGAGCACTACTAAGGGACAGTTTTCAAAATCAAATAGGCTCCATTAAAAATATTGTGAAAGAACATGAATTGCTGAGGCAACAGATGAATGGATGATGCAGATGTTGATCAAAATATGTTTTGTTTCCAAAGGGCATTACATACTGAAGTTTAGGGCTTGAGTAGAACAAGTGAAGTTGAGAACTGGAGATTTAGTATTGTTAGAGCACAGGAGACATTTAAAAGGAAGATAGAAATGCTCAGTACACCCAATTTCCTGCATTCTCAGAGGAGAATACTGTTGTTAACAATTTGATCTTCACCGTAGGGATAAGGATGAAAAGCTAAGCATCCATTCAGATAAAGTGCCAGAAAAGAAATTAGGCGGAAAAGCTACACCTACAATTTTGCAATAGGTTTGAGAGGATAATGTAAGGAATACCACAAAGCAAGCCATTTCACTCAATCAAGCAATGCAGACCAAAAAGAGACACAGTGACTACAAGCTCCTTCCCCCACCCCCACTCCCCACCAAAGCATATATTATTGTCCGAACACGTGCAAGGAAAATGTTAAAATCAGGTTTTATATGAAATAGTCATACGAGCAGCACCAATAGTACTACTGTGATATCTTGCAACCATTCCACATCACAAAAAAATCCGAGCAGCTATGAAATCCTTTAAAAAAAACCCAACCAACATAGATAACAACAAACTTGAGAACAGTTCAGAGACTGGAAAAAAATTAATTCTGATATGTTTAAAGGCATAACAGGTATAACTTATCTAACTTGTTTTAGATGTGCTTAATGCACATTCACATCTGAACAAGTCATCTATGGTCCTTTTACATATGCCTGTCTTAGTACGAAATCAAATTGCTCCCCAGGAATGACTACTTCTACAACTAATTATGAAACAGTTCAAGTGGGAAGGTCAGATGTGAATGTCTCCTCCATGGACTTTGAAAATTTGATCCAACCAAGTGCCTATGGGAATATTTGAGAATCAACATACTTTCGCAAATCTATGTAAACACAGTATCTTCTGTGATGACTGCCATTGAAAACAAGGCCAAAACTGGAGAGGAAATGTCTCATTTTGTCAAAAAAGTGTAAAAAAATAAAAAGGAAAATGAAAAAGCTAGTTTATTGTCATGAATGACAAAATTTATTAAAAATAGTAGCCAATATGAATACACAGAAGATGCCTTTCCTTGTATAACAGAATCAGAGACAGGAACCTGTGAAAACGTAAGACTAATCTGGTGATGAAAATAATTAAAAACAACAGAAAAGTATCAACAAATGCAAAGCATTGCACACAAGACAATTTAATTAAACACACATATATCTGATGCATCCTAGGGACATAGACAAAACACCTAACTTTAAAGAATCCCAGAATGACAGAATGGCTGAAGTTGGAACAGATCTCTGGAGGTCATCTTGTCCAAAATCCCTGCTTAAGCAGGGCCACCTAGAGCTATGTCCAGATGGCTTTTGAATATCTCCAAGGATGGAGACTGCACAACCTTTCTAGGCAGACAGTGTTTGACCACCCTCACTGTAAATTAAAAAAAAAAAAAAAAAAGAAAAGTATTTTTTTGTATATGCAACTACTAACAAATTCTGTGGGAGTTACTAACAAATTTAGCAGTACACTTCTTTGTGTGTTCTTTAAGGGAAGAGACCTACACTCACTGTGACTCTGATAGAGAAAACAGTAACTGCAAGATATCAGTTTATTCTTGCGCTTTAAGCTTTAGAGGGCATATGAATCACTAAAAGAGAACATAAGGAAGGAAAACTACTGACTAAACAGGCATCTATTTTATGTAGTGTACACTTGGGGGCTAAAATTCTACCACATTTTATCCTACATAGGCACTTAAAACTGTAGAAAGTTTGACTGGATGAGAATGGCTGCACTTCATCCCAGTTTGTCACAGAAATATATGTCAGTATGAAGAAAAACTTGCTGATTAATGTACCTAACACACAAAAAAGATATTATTTAATTACATATCCACCCCTCTTCCTTCATCTAAATCAAGAGAAATTTGTTTTCTTGACTGTGTAGTCCCGAGAAACTGTGCTTCATGTAACTGTACCCAGTGTAGCAAGACCAGAACAAATTGGGTTTAAAGCTGAAAGAAGCCCCGCACTGTTAACCAAGCAATCAAGCTCTGCAGGGAAAGTTGCAGTAGACCAAAATCTGGAGTAAAGCTCATGGCTCATGAGTTACTCAAGGCAGTGAAGAAATAGTTTTTTGGAGAATATACAAAACTACCCATATACACGCACTAAACCATGATTTAGGTATCAATGGGTATAACTACACTGCTAAATGAAGAAAAGGAGAAAGGATATTCAAGCATTGGATCCCAGTCATCTGCACAACTTCAACCTTAGGGTTCTCCCTGAATCTGTTCTGAATCTTACCAATTAGCTTTCCCCCAGTCAGGTTTTATACAGTGGGTTATCCCTGCTTACAGAGGGTATGAAGCAGTGCCATTTATATTCAAGGCCAGGGAGCAATGTATGTGCCTCTTTTATTAGCACTACAGTTGTACCATAGATTTGAGACTATGCTACAATTAAAAACCCTAGTGTTGTCCATTTAATTTATTTTGCAGTTGAGTTTACTGCAGGGACAAATTCTGTCTCTGCACATACCTTGATTTGCTCATTTTTGATAACACTAAGTTATTTAGCACCATATCCTAATGCTTTATTTGGATGCAGGAATTAAGTGTAAAGCCACTGAAGGGCTTAATTGGGAAAGGTTTCTCAAGTTATGTCTTATGTCCCCTAAGAAGATTCATTTCTCCACAAAATGTCATTGTAATTATTCCCATCTTCTTATAGTGTCATTCTGGAGTATAACGATCTTATGGGTAAAACACTTTTAAAATCTATGAGGTACAGATTCACTTTCTTCTCATGTAGCAGGTCAAAAGTGCAGTGCCTTAACTATGGAGTATCCTATTTTGGGAAAGGCGTGGTGTGAAGATGGTAAGTTTTCATCTATCTCTTTGACATTATGCTATTATATACGACTACTACTGCTACTACAACTTCCTAAGTTGGGGAGAAAAAAGAGGAAAAAAAACCCACCTAATGATGACTGCATACCCTGAAGGTTAAGTAATTGATGCAAAAGGACAGAGTTCAGGGACATGGCTGCAGCAACAAAGACCAAAGAAAGCAATCCTAGGAGCAAGCTGCAAACGGATTTGCCCCTCTCTGTTTTTCCCCTATGCTCTAACAACAGGGTTAGAAAATCACGTCACCTGTTGCACTTACTCTTTTGTTTGTGATTTTTCTCTTTGACTCAAAGACTCTAGTTCTTTTTGCACAGGGACAATGTAAGCAGGTGGGGTTCCCTTTAACTAGACAAAATAACCTGCTTTGTAAGCTGGGATGGAATTGCTTTTTCTAAATATTTTATTAAATGCAAAGAAAAAGATTACATTAGCATAGCTAAGCATATATATGTAAAGATGCCAAAATGCCCTAGTGTGACACTTTCAGGGATCTTTTGCTGTGTATTCTTTCTAGATGAATTTTCAGTGGAACCTACTAAAATAAAAACGAAACAAAACAAAACTGTAATTAAAAAAAACCAAAAAACATTCTGATAAAATGTGATCTTAAAAAAAATACAATTTTCCTCTTGTAGAAAACTAAACCTAATTAAAGACTTGGCTGAAGCAAAACCCTGAAATGCATAGTACAATAGCAATAAGATATGTTACATTGAGTTAACTCTGTTACACAACTTATCTAATTTGTTTCAGTACCCTTTTTATTGGAAAAAAAAAAGAGTCTGTAACATCACCTCAAAAGAAATTCTGTATTACCCAGTCAAAGCAATTAATCTCTTCTAGTATATTTGGGTTTTGAGTTTTTTGTTTGTTTGGTTTTTCTTTTTGTTTTTTCTTTTTCCTCCAAATATACCAAACACCAGCATATCTTCATTGTGTGCACTGATATATGGCATTTTTAGGTGTTGCAATGAATAGCATTAGCTACATTGATATTAATAAATATTACCTTGTGATATTAATAAATATTACCTTGACTTTTGCACCACTGTCTCCCACAAAACTATTATCCAAGTTAGGACAGTATAGTCCGCATAATTTTACAACCACATGGGTAAAAAAAGCCTTGAATGATAAGGCTCAGATGACAGTGGTTAATGAGTTGTAGTCTACCTAGAAGAGCAGAAGAAGGACTACTACATGAGTTTATTCTGGAACCAGTTTTGTTTAACACCTTTATCAATGACCTGTAGAAAAAGACAGAGTGCACCTTCATCAAGTTTGAAGATGACACCAAATTGCGGGGACACTAGCTGATACACTGGGGGGCATGATGACCATTCAGAGAGATCTAGACAGGTTGGAGGAATTGGCCAACAGGAACATCATGAAATTAATGCAATGTTCTGCCCCTGGGAAGTAAGATCCTCCTGCAGCAATATAAACAGGGGACTGATGGACTGGGGAGCAGCTCACTGGCCCTCAGGGACTCTTGGGCCGCCAAGAGTCCTTGGGCTTCTCCTGGCAGGGACCATGGGATGTTAATGGCTTGTTGTAACAGTATCTCTTTCTTCTTGAAGGAAACTGGGGATCAATAGTAGAACTCAGAGGACCACTGAAAGGGTGAGCATAACACCACTGAGATGGGGTAGATGATAGTATTATATGTAATTATATATAATAATCCTAACTGTAGTACTACTGAGACTTTTGTGAACCAATTAAATAATTTGGGTGGTCATTCTGTTAAATATTAGTTAGACTAACAAGAAAGGGTATGCTCCTTTCTCTTACAACAAGATTTTGAGTGTGACAGATGTTCTTGAGCAGGAAGAATCTGATGTTGGAAATGCACAGTTTTCTTCTTCACTTTTGGGTCCACATTGGGTGATTTTCACACATTTCAAAATGCAGCACAATCAGTAGCTCTTACTTTATTTGTCTCTTAAAATCAAGTTTCATTATATACGCTATGGTTACCGTACTTAGTATGGATACTGGCTCTTGGTTTTGTTTTTTTCTTTTAAATAAATAATATCAATGTTAAAGTAAAATGAGTTAATAACAACTATTATAATTATATATATATATTTTAAAGCAAAATTAGTTTTAAAATCTAGCAAATAAAGAGAATTAACAAATAAAGCTAAAAAGACAAGTAAAGAATTGTTTTCTATATTGAAATTTCTGAACTAACCAGTGTTTCTGGCTGGTTTGTCTATTTTAAGAACTTAGTATACTTACAGAAAAGGTTTCATGTTGAATTCTGTCATCCACTAAAAGTGGAAAATTTCAATGTGTTGCCCATATTACAAACAAAATATGCTCTATGGAACATAATGTGCTTAAAAAGTGCACCAGGAACAGCAGACTGCAATGTTCCAAATGAAAGCAACATCAGGTTTTTCCTTCCAAATTATGACCAGATTGTAAGAAAGCTAGGTAAGCTTTTGAGGATAGCAGGAGCATTATGGGCTCTAGTTTTATTTATAATACTCACTACTGTTTGTCACATATTACTAAAAGAATAGAAAAAATAAAGGAAAATAGGTTTTAACAGCAGACAACAGAACACACAGATGAAATTTGTATAGAAGGTTAAAGAGGCAGTAACTATAATTGTGGCAATATAGTTTCTTCTGAATAAAGCCTGAAAGTTAGAAAACAAAAATTCTCAGTTATAAAAATTATCCTGCTGTATTTAGTGTTGGTGCAGCTTCACCTCAAGTACTGTGTGCATTTCTGGGACCCACAAGGACATTCAGGTCTTTGAATGCATCCAGAGGAGGTCAACAAAGCTGGTGAAATGGCTGGAACTAGTGCCCTGTGAGGAGCAGCTGAGGACTTTGGGCTTGTCTAGTTTGGAGAAAAGGAGGGTGAAGAGTGATCTCATTGCTCTCTACAGCTTCCTGAGGAGGGGAAGTGGAGAAGGAGGCGCTGATCTCTTCTCCCTGGGATCCAGTGCATGGGACAGGGTGCATGGGAATGGTTCAAAGCTGCGCCATAGGAGGTTTAGACTGGACATTAGGAAGTATTTCTTTACTGAGAAGGTTGTCAAACACTGGAACAGGCTTACTAGAGAGGTGGTTGATGCTCCATGCCTGTTAATGTTTAAGAGGCATTTGGACAATACTCTTAATAATTTGCTTTAACTTTTGGTCAGCCCTGAATTGGTCAGGCAGTTGGATTAGATGATGATTATAGGTCCCTTCCAAGTGAAGCAGTCTGTTCTATTCTATTCTATCTCATTCTGTAGGAATATTAGCGTTCTTGGATATATTATGGGAAGGCCATGAAGTTCGTGGACTGCATCACAAATATATCATAATGATTATTTTAAAGTAGTTAGTCCTCTCAAGGTCATCAGACTCATGCTAGCTTCCTCATACGGAACAAAAAAATGCCACAACTTAAAAGGGTTTTCTAAACAACATGCTAAAAATCACATAGCAAAGGTGTTTGTAATTATACATCCATAATGAATTGACATTACTGATTCGTGTCAGAATGTTTGCAAAAACTTAATTAATATGGAGAGGCATAATTTAAATTAACTTTAAAACAATCAGATGTCACTGCACAAGATCTTGAAAAGAGTAACTTCCCTTTCTATATGCTACTTTGAAAATATTTCAGTAAACAAGTGCTATGGCACATTTTTCAGAAAAGACAAAACCATTTAGAAGCTGCTATTTAATAAATGGTTTTGTACTCCTATATCCTTATATTAAAGGATAAAAGCAAATTTTGTTCTGTTTTTCACATGATTAGTCGGTTATCTGATGCTTGTAACAATTTGGTTTGGTTGGCCTGGAGCTGTGAAAAGTATATAACATCATCTGCATTTTTCTACTTTGTTCATAAACTGCAAATGAAAAAAAAAAAAAAAACACCAAAAAAAAAAACCAAAAAAATCCCACAACAGTTTTCCTTTTTGTTAAAACTTACTTATGACTTACTGATGATTTGTACCAAAGCTTGAAAAACGGCTTTAAAGACTGCAGGAGGAATAAGTGTCTATGGGATAAACCTTAACAGTCTTGGAAGATATTTTTTCTCAGATTTATTGCAGGAACAGTGCGCCAAATAGGTCAGAGGGCTCAGATGGAGCCAGGGACTCCACCTTCATGTATGCCCTTGAAATGAAATGGAGATATAATCAGAAAGGTACTCTTTTGACCTATTCTAGGTTACTCATTCACAAATATTATTATGACTAAGTAATAAATGAGAACGTTTTTAGTATTTTATTTTCTGAGGAGCACAATAACAAGAAAGAAAAAAAGATCCACTGCTATTGTACAAATCTTCAATTGAACTAAAATATAGACCAGCTTTACTACATAAATTTAGCAGCTTCATGTGTTAAAATAATATAGCAGGTACTTAAATATTTTCAGTTACTGAGTATAATTTCTGACATCTATATTGTTTTTGTTATGAATTTCCTGCTGTTGACACCTTAATAGTGTAATTGCCAGATAAGCTGAAATGGCTCTGGATGAAACTCTTCAGTAACGCTACCTGTTGTCCACAATACCATATCTGTTATAAAACCAAAACTACTTAAATCATTTAAGTTATTCAGCAGTCAGGAAAAGCCTGCTATAGGATCTCAGCTTCATGATAAGGAAGTTCAAAATGCTGCCCAGCTTAATCATGTCACAGACCAGAGCATTTTAAATTTATCAGATGATGAGATATCATTCTAAAAGCTACCAGGTTATGCATTGTGATTACTTAAATTAAAAAGGATGTTTCTTGCTCCACAGGTAAGAAACATACATTTCTCAGCTTGTTCATTCCCCTTCTATGCCTGAACTATTGAATTACCGTTTGGTAATTTGCTTTCGAAGAATAACAGTTATGACCCTATTCCAGTCCTCCCATTTGAATTATTTGTATACCTTTATATCCAAAGCTGTTTACGAACCTCACCTCATGGTCCCATTTTGTGTTGCTCACCTCTCAGACATTTCTGCTTTGCACCTTGACTTCCTGGTGAATTTATGAGATTTCTGAAAGGGCAAGAGCCTTGCAGTCCCTTAAAAAGGCCTTGCTGGAAGGCATGTTCTGATTATAACAGTGTATTTTAATGACCTTTGTCACATAACCACACATATGCTCATTCAATTTATGTAAAAAAACACAGAAACAAAACCCAACCAAACCCCACAACTAAAACCAACAAGTAAACAATAAAAAAAAAAGCCACAAACCAACCAACTAACAAAACCAAACCAAAACATAAAAAACCAAACCAAACCAAAGCAAAGCCAAGAAACTCCACCAAACCCCAAACCCAACAATAACAGCCTCTATATCAGGCTATATCCAGTGTTAAATTTGTATACTCTCTGAGGCATCTGTCTCTTAATGAGGACTATATTGAAGGCTGAGAACTCCAATTCAGCTTCCTAAATTCCTCACCTGATTCTAGTCTTACTCAAAACTACTCATTACGTTTCTAAGTAATGAAACACTTAACTCCTTTATTGAGATCTAACTCTTAGAACCTGTAGAAACAAAAGGAATCAGATTAACTGGGAAAGGGAAGAATTTTGTGCTTTCTACATTACTGAGTTATGATTTAATTTGCATTTTCTTGTTCTACACACAGAGGCATGCACATGCCTCTAGAATATTTTTCCATTCATCCTACTGTCTTCATGTCACTTTATCTCATACTTTATTTAAGAATACTGTAATTTGGTCTTCACAGCCTGCTATATACCCTGAGATCACTTTCCTTTCTGTATCAGAGGAGGCTGAGGTACCTCTCCTTGCTGCCTCAGAAGTTAAGGGTCACTCTCCTGATACCCTACTTACAGTAGTAGTTTAAACAGCAAGTTACAGTTGAAAGGTTGTTTGGGAAGATGTCATCTCTACTGTTAGATCTTTGTTACCAACTACCAGCAAAGGCCAGATGACAAGAATGTGAGTGCATGTGCTCTCTTTCAGGTCAAAGTCAAAAGAGTGAGCTTAAATCATCACCTTCATAACCATCTCCATAAAGGTACTGAAGAACATACATCAGTCACAGCCCACAACGGTTTATACAGATACCACATTTCAAATGTGCAACTATCAGAGTGTCATTGTGTAATCTTCAAACATATCAAATATTAACAAAAATTGGCTTATTATTTAGTATGCAGCCTTGGGAAACATTAATTTAAGTATATATTTGATGAATTTTGAGTTGTTACAAAAAACGCAGCTTGGCTGAGATTCATTATCTTTATGGGTAGATTTCAGTTGCCGAAAACCAAACAACTTGTACAATTTGAGCATAATCTCTCATATTCTGCGTGGTCTCCAACTGCTGCTCAAGAAGCTTGTGAGCGTCCCATTGGTCCAGTATTGTATCTATAAAGTGCCTTAGAGCATGTGAAGTGTGAATAGATGCCCATATTTAAGCAACAGTATCCTGTCCTAGATGCTTACAATAATCATTTCTGAAATGCGCTTCACTTGACCCAATTTAGATATGTGCCTTCAGATTCAATTAAATAGCTTTAAAATACCAATATCTCATCATAAAGGAAACTCAGATGACTGTTGCAAATGTAGCTACAGTACAGTTAATAGAGTCTAGAGATCTTTTCAGCTGACCAGATGTAGTGTCTGCTTTAGGATGTGACAATTAAAGACTCAGTTCAGTAACCTTTATGTGGACTCTAGTACTCTCTAAGATGCCGTAGAATATTTGAAACATCCCCATGCTTTTCTGAAGTGCCAGCTTGACAAGTTAGATGGAGTCCCCTAGAGTGTATAAAAAGAATTAAGTTCAGGCGACTGAACCAAATATCTTGTGTCTTTTTTACCACAAGCTCTCATAAGAGTAATAGGAAGAGGGGCTCCCTGAATAAGCGGTAAATGTTTGAATTGTGTGATCGTAGGTTTGGTTTTGGTAGCAACTGTACACTTCGGTGAGTATTCTCAGATATTTCAGGGTTATTTGCGGAGTTGTTACCTTTCAAGAGTTTCAAGAAAGGGGGTCAGTAAGGCTCTCCTTTGACCTGGAGGATGGCACAGAACCTGTCCTGTTTTGAAACTTGGGTATTATATTCCCTGATTAATTTTCTTGTTCCAGATAATTTTCAGGAAGTTAAACTGATATTCAATCTGAATACTTTTGGCTAGTTTTACTTGACAGACATCATGCTCTTATGTTTTCTTATATTATTATTGTCTGTCAGGTTTTTAGGAGGGGGTATAGTAGTTTTTTGTGGTTTCGGTTTGGTAGTAGTAAATAGTGGTATGTGTCTTTCACATACTGATCTGTCATCAGAGACTATGTTCATACAAAATTTGGTCTGCTGATGTCATATGGTGGTACTACCTCTAGAGATGATGAGAGCCTGAAAAACATTTTTTTGTTTGTTTGTTTTTATAGAAATCCTGTAACTTTTTCTTCTGACAGAATAATTTATTTTGCTAAGAAAAGTTAACTAAACTGTAATCACTGGACCCAAAAGACTGAAAACTTCAGACAATTCATGGATTATTGTCCTGACTACAGTTTCTTCCTTTTTTTTTTTTTTTTCTGTTAAATTGCTGATAATACTGTCATCACCACTCTAATATAATTGTAGTAGAAACTGAGAGTAAGGTAGTACAAGAATTCTGAAAAATTTGAAAAAGAGATATTTTTAGTTTTTAGAAGAAAAAAATAGCAATCTTTTTGTTCAAACTATCTCTTTCCACCAAACCTACCAGTTACTTTTAGACTGATACAGCTTCAAGTATTCCAATGCCACTCCAGCAAGACTATCAGAATATCTCTTCGTACACAGCCTGTATATTAGGGCATAATTTTTATTTTTTTTCATTATGAACAAATCTCATTGTACCTCTTTGTACCATTCCTCATCATCTTTTTCTTTCATGCTTTCAAGATGTGTTGTATGCTTGGCATGGAAGGCAACACTTGCAAAACACACAGGTCTTTTATATCTTATTATTTTTTACAAGTAAGATTAATAATCAAAGGAAAAAAGGTTATTGTATTCAATTCTTGACTACATACTTTCTCAGATGTCAAATTCCTTATCATTGTTTTCTGTGGACTTTCTAGCTGCTTTTGATTCATTTAAGTCCCTCCACATTAGTTTTTCAGAGAATTTATAAACTATTGCTTGTTAAATAGATAACACACTGAAATCTTCTGTCAGTTGCTGCCCATTGGGTTCTAAATGGCATTGGAAATTGCGGTCTGCATATTTGGCATATTAAAATCAGTATTTACTCTATAGTGTTATTTTTGAGAATGGAAGATCATCAAATCATAGAATGGTTCAGCTTAGAAGGGACCTTAAAGATCATCTAGTTCTAACCCCCCTGCCATGGGCAGGGACACCTCCCACTAGAGCAGGTTGCTGTGTTGAACAGAATGGAATAATCACACCCCTTGGTTTGCTGGCTTTATGGTTGTTCATGCACTCCAGGACATCGTTTGCCTTCATTGCTGGAAAAGGTCATGTTCAGTTCACCCCTAGCCAGTCACAGCCCAGCCTGTACTGCTGATTGGGATTACTCTTAACTCAGAATTTCACATTTATCTTTGTAAAGTTTAAAGCAATTCTTGGCTAAATCATCCATCCTGTTGAGGTATGCCTGTATTCCTTCTTTTAAGTATACCTACCTCTCCTGCCAGTTTGGTATCATCTGTGATGAGGATGCATTCAATCCCATCAGTCAGATGTTTAAAAAGATAATGAGTACTATTAGTCCTAGTATGAACCATTGAGATACCTCCATTGTGACCATCTGACAGTTTGAATCTGAGTCATTAATGACCGCCAGGACAGTTCAGTCAGTTTTCATTCATCTTGTCAGTTTTTCCAGTCCACATTTTACCAGCTTCAACAAGAATGTTAAGGGAGACCAAGTCAAACACCCTATAAAATTTTAGGTAGATGGATGTCCACTGCTCTCCTCCATTCACTGAGGAAGGTATTTTATCAGAGAAGGCAATCAGGTTAGTTAAGTACAATTTACTCTTCGTGAACTCAATGTTCTTGGAGAAGTTTTCCCAATCTCCTTCTTGTCTTTCAAATGTCCTGACAGGAGCCTGCTCCAGCGTGAGGTATCCATGGGATCACAGCCTCCTTTGGGCACATCCACCAACTCCAGCCTGGGATCCTCCATGGGTAGGTGGATATCTGCTCCACCATTAACCTCCATGGGCTGCAGGGAGACAGTCTACCTCACCATGGTCTTCACTATGAGCTGCAGGGAAATCTCTGCTCTCTTCCCCCTTCTTTTTCACTGACTTCACATGTTCTCTCATATGTTCTAACTCCGTTCTCCTGGCTGCTGTTGCACAGCAGTTTTTTCCCCTTCTTACATATGTTGTCACAGAGGTGCTACCACTGTTGCCGATTGGCTCAGCTTTGGCCAGTGGTGGGTCCATCTTGGAGACAGTTGGCATTGGCTTTATTGGACATGAGGGAAGCTTCTAGGAGCTTCTCACAGAAACCACCCATGTAGCCCCCCTGCTACCAAAACCTTGCCACACAAACACAATATAGCTGGTTTATTAATATGCCTGCCTCTTTTGTCCATTTAGGGGGATGGATCACACTTTGAGAATGCTGTTCATGAAAATCTCACAACACTTCTGAGGTCCTTTTTGTCCCCCAAGATAGATTCCCTTTGTGTCACTCTTACTGGTTCCCTTCCTCTTTCGTAGTCTGTGGTCTTTATTACAGAATCACAGAATCACAGAATGGTAGGGGTTGGAAGGGACCTTCAGAGATCATCTAGTCCAACCCCCCTGCCAAAGTAGGTTCACCTAGAGCAGGCTGGACAGGAACACATCCAGGTGGATTTTGAATATCTCCAGAGAAGAAGACTCAACAACCTCTCTAGGCAGCCTTTATTCCTTTACTTGTCTTTCTCATGCCCCTTAAAATCTTAACCTCTAAATGTTTAGGGTCACTGCAGGAAAAGCTGCTGTTCGCAACCACATCTCCAAACAGCTCTTGGTTATTTGCAAATAGTAACTCCAGAAAGGCACCGATCCTTGTTGCCCTTGTCCTGGTTCCGGCAGGGATAGGGTTAATTCTCTGGTATTCCATACCACGTGATCCATGCCAACCGTGAAATGCCGGGGGGAGGGGGCGGGACGCTGGCTCGGAGCGGGCTGAGGCGTCTCGGGTCCGGTCGGTGAGCGGCGGTTTCGGTTTCCTAACCACGTTTGTGTATTCCTTTGTCTGTGTTGTTGTTGTTGTTATTTTGCTTGTTCCCTTCACTATTTGGTTAAAATGCCCTTGTCTCAACCCTAGAGTCTTGCGGTTGTTTTTTTTTTTTTTTTTCCCTTTTCGTCTCTTCTGATTCTTCCTGTAGTGGGAAGAGCCGAGCGAGCGACACGTGGTTCTTTGTTGCCGTCTGAGGCAAAACCACGACAGCCCTACTCAATAACTGTGTCAAGAAATTGTCTTTGACACAGTCCATAGATAACCCCTGGTCACTCAAACCGCTCTCTTACACAGCATACAATACCTCCTCTTCCTCCATCTTTTCTGTATTTCTGTAAATAGAACTGTTCTTTTCACTTATTTTTACTCTGAAATGTACTTATAAAACTTTTCCTTTTTCTTTTTTTTTATGTCTTTGTGTAGCTGTAATTGATTTCATGGTTATATCTTTCTGATACAATCCTTACATGCTTGACCTGTTCCTTTATAATAATTTTCAGTCATCTCCTTATTTTCAGTTTTGTATGATTTCTTCTTTATTACATTTTAAAGTCATTACAGAGCTCATTATACAGACATTACATTATTTCAGTATGCCTCCTAGCTTTCCTAAGCAATAGGATATTTTGCCACTAGTTCATTCATCTTATTTTTCTGCTGCCACCTTTCCAGCATAGCAGTACATGTTTTTTTTGCTGATTACTCTGATCCATATTACCTTCCAACTTCAGATGTTCAATAATTTGCCTCTGATGATTAAAAAAAAAAAAAAAAAATAAAAAAGACCTCTAAAGTGGATTCTCCCTAAAACTTTCTTCCATTTTATAAATCAGGACTTTTTTCCAGGACATTTAGACTGTCTGTTCTGACAGATTTATTTTTCAGCAGATAGCCAGATATTTGAATCTCTCACTATCAGCATGTCACATATTTTGAATACACGCATTATAAAAGAATTTTTTAGTAGTGAAAAAAAATCTTCTATCAGTATGATCCTGGGTTTACTCCATCTACACAAAATTGGGTGAATGTTTTGCTTTTTTTTTATTTTAAAAGATAAAATTATGACATCATAAGGGTGGAATTTGCCTGCACTGAGTCAAATAAAGCCTGATCTAGACATGCTAAGTTCTTTTTATAATCAAAGGGATTGATTATTATTGATTTCAAGAGCCATCCAATATAGGTCCAATGAGTAGTTCTGTGGACTCTTTCTTCTGTGACTATTTTAAATAATTGAATGTTGTATCTTTGTTTCTTAACTTATACCAAACACAATGTGAATTTATCTCTTAAACCCTGACAATAGATTAGCTGATTTTTTGTTCTTTTGAATATTAAAATAACTTCAGAAGTTTTGGTTACATATTAGACCACCAATATGCATTGTGTTTTTTCTAACCCATTAACTACAGTGTGTTCTGTTTGACAGATTCTTATTTACGTCACCTTCAAATTTCATTGTCGTACTTGTAATAAGAATTTCATGTCTTTTTTCATGTCAAACAACATGTCAAACAAAAAACAAATTTCATGTCAAACAACATTGTGTTGTTGTTTGGTTTTTGTTTTTTGTTTTTTCCAGGGGAGATGAGGACAATCAGTGTTTCCCAGAAGACACTCACCATCAAACTTAATGAACTTATTTTGTATGAAACATGTCAGGACAATGTATTTATACCTACACTGCCCCTTTCCCTCCCATTCTTGTGATACAGAACTATCTGCTTTTGTCCCTCAGAACCCTAATGATTTTTCAAGACTGCTCCCCCAAACAAACTAGAATTATGGATATTTCATTTTTAAAATATGTAATAAGTTTTCTTTTACTATTGAACTTTCAAAATCAGAAGATGCAGAAACAGCTTTTCCATGTGCTCAAAATGATGATCGTTTCCTACTTAAGGTGTGCCTGCCTGCCTCATCAAAATACTTAAAAAGCTGACTTCAGTTAAAACAAGGTCTCATCAAGCAACAGTAAATATTCTAAAATTTGTTCACGCACTTTGCTGAACTGGGGCCATATCTGACACTGGTGGGTAGAACACAAATTTGTCAGATTATGACTTTTTGCAAAAAAGGAGTTGAGGTTTTTCCTTTTCAGTTGATTTGTGGGCAACGCTTTGTAATCAGCAATCACGTCTCTAGTGCTATGTGTACTCATATGTTTCATTTCTTTTTTTTTCATATAAACTAGTAATATCCCACTTACCCTTGACAGAAGTACTAAGATAAGCCGCTTTTCAGTGTTACATAGATAATTGGATACATTTTATTGATTCTCAAGACATTAATGCAATATAGTATTTCAAACTAAAATAATGTAATTTTTCCAGTGGTAACACAGATAATGTAAAATAGGACATATGGCATGTTCACTGTGATTTCCTATGATACTGTGAGACAGATATTTACATAAAAATATTGCAGCATAATACTATTTCTTTCAATATATAACCCAGGAACTTTTAGAAAGTGGAGTAATAATTTTCTAGAGTGATAGAAACAGAGTGATAATTTTATATCCTGCTATAACTTAAGTTAAAATAAATAAAACCAAAACCAACCAAACAAACGAAAACCCCAAAACAAATGACACCTACCCCCTCATGAATTCCACTGAGATATTTAATGAGACAAAGAATTAGGAAAATAAAAACATTTTTTAAAAAAAAGGTATTTTTTTTTCTCTAAGTAATAAGAACTATCTCTCCTTTGACAACAGCTCTGATGTTTCTAGGTATAAGTTTAGGAAAATAAAAAATAATGAATGGGATAAGTATGTAATCCTGACATCATGTTTACTGAGAGTTTCCAAACTGCCAAACTTCAGTGACTTCAGGCTTTGGAATACAATGGATTGGTGGATCTTATTTTCTATTTTCCCCATCACCATTCCTTTTTCTGTTTTGGGTGTGTTTGGGGATTTTTTGTTGTTGTTTTTTTTTTTTTTTTTTTTTTTAATGCTCTATTTTAGGGCGTGTGTGTGAAGATTTTGCCTATCAGTTGTGCATAATTACTCAGTATAAATTTATTAGTTAGGCAACTCAACTCTCTGGGACTGCTGTATGTTTTGTCCAGCATCCAATCCCTAACAATTCTTACAATGTGTATGCTGAAGTGGAGATGAATGGAGCTTTTTCTGAAGTTTTCAGTAACTTCTTGGAGCTGTGATATATCTGTGCATGATACATACATCTTGGCACGCCCACATAAACCTCGAGCTATTTATGAGAAGTAATCTAATGGAGCTGTTAAAGAGAGGTAAGAGATACATGAAGAAGACAAATCAGTTCATTTATCAAATACATAAAGAGTGACATTAAAATGTAGTAAGAGGTAAATCTAGGAACATAGGATTAAGCAGGTGGAACATTTAAAGGATGTCAAGCACAAAGGGAAGAATGCAACAACAGTAGTGATGTGTCACAGGGCATGGTTCCCAGCACTAATCAGAGCAGCTACCCTTGCACATCAGAGACCTCCCCTCAGAGCAACTGAAAGGATGCTGCCATCGAAGTCTGGGAGTGTCCGATGCCTCTTGCTGAGATTGGGACAGGCAGAGATGGTGGCCTTGCCTGCAGGTGGTGTGTGCTGGTTGGGAATCCCTTAAGTTGATCAGCTACAGGAGGAAGTAAGCAGATTGTGTAGCACCAGGGACAACAAAAAAAGAATTAACAGACTCTTCATAGAAGCTCTGCAGAGATGACAGCCTGACTCTCCTATTGCATAGAAAGAGGAGCAGCCAGGACCTGTGCTTGATCAAATGGCAAATGGAGACTCCCACAATGGTGAAGGCTGTGAGCATGTGACTTTGGGCAGCAGGAAGATGGGGTCCCTTTCCACCTGGAGACCTGCAACTGTAGAATATGTCAGTGTCCTGGTACACCTACAGGGATGTCCTGCTTTCAGCTGGGACAGTTAAATTTCTTTCTAGTAGCTGCTGTGTTTTGTTTTTAGTATGACAATAATGTTGATAACACATGTTGTTTTAGTTGTTGCTAAGTAATATTTACATTAGTCAAGGACTTTTTCAGTTTCCCATAGAAGCATAGAGAGGATGTCCTGTCCAAAGGTATATTGCATGCCATAGTTGCCATGCTCAGTGTATAAATGGGGGTTGGCCAGAGGGCAGGAATCCACAATTGCTGCTCAGGATGGGCACGGCAACCAGTCATTGGGTGGTGAGAGCAACTTCTGTTGTAACACTTTATTTTGGATATTCTTTAACCATTTTCATTTTCCTTTTCCTTTTCCATTACTGTACTATTAAACTGTTTTTATTTTGATCCACGAGTTTTTTTTCACCCTACTTTTCTCCCACTTCTCTTACCCTACTGGAGAGGGAAGGGGACGTGAGAAAGCGGTTGTGTTGTCCTAGTCGCTGTCTGGGTTTAAACTACGACAAGAGGAGAAAGCTCTACCTGGAGAGGCACCACAGTGGGGCAAGCCTGAACTGTTCATCTGCACCAGGGACATGGTGGGTGATAGTTACCGAAGTCTCCCAGCTGCAGTGGTGGACACCCACATCTACCTACCTGACTTGCTGTCTAAGGAGATTTATTCCTTTCTGGGAATTCTGAACAGGGATGCTGGGGAAAGACTTCTGAGGCTTGTCCAGACCTCAAGCTATCTCCCTATGCTGGAGAATCTGTGTGAGAATGCACAACACTGCCAGGGGAAATCCTTAGTATACCAAGAGTGACCTACACGGCTCCAGGGGCAAGGGCAAAGGGTCCTTGATAGCATATCCTGAGTCTTGCCAATAGAGTGGGAGAATCATAGAATGGTTTAGATTGGAATGGACCTTAAAGATCACCTAGTTCCAATGCCCCTACCAAGGACAGGAACACCTCCCACTAGAGCGGGTTGCTCAAAACCCCATCCAGCCTGGTTTTGAACATTTCCAGGGATGGGATATCTACAACTGAATAGTTCTGGGTTGGAAAGGACCTTTAAAGGGAGCATAGACATCTCCCACTAGATCAAGTTGCTCAGATCCCCGTCCAACCTGACTTTGAATGCTTCCAGGGATGGCGCAGTTACCACCTCTCTGGGCAACCTGTTCCAGTCTTTCACCACCCTCATTTTAAAAATTTTCTTCCTTCTACCTAATCTAAATCTACCCTCTTTCAGTTTGAAACCATTACCTTTTGTCCTATCTCAACAGGCCCTGATAAAGAGTCTGTCCCCATCTTTCTTTAACTTTTTTTAGCCTTTAACTCCTTTACTATTTTAACTATTAGAACTGCATTTCTTTGATAAGCAGTTTGTGTGAAATTCAGACATGCAACTTTCAATGAAACTATCAGACAAAGCCACAAAGTAAACAAACAGAAAAAAAAGAACTATGGACACAAACTCTTCCATATCAATTTGTTAACCTCATGGTCATTCAAAACCCCGCTTTTAGGTTGTGTATTATGATGTTGCATGTCTGTTAAAGGGCTCACTCTATCAAAGCTATGGAAGAGGGGAAATGACCCTTTGGTCAATAGACTGGTTAGTTATGAAAGAGAGTTTATGCCATCTTACATTCTGACAGGGCTAAAATGCTGGTTTCTACTGTACTGACTTTGAGATTCTTACACTGTATGTTCCACAAGAGGACAGTTGAATGGATGCAACAGCCAAACACTTTACTTACTGTTCTGAGAGTATTTTGAAAGCTGACCACTAGTAACATATGGAGATGATGACATGACCTGATGTACATCAAATATTATGAGATTATTCGAGAAATATTGCACCTTGTGTAAAGGAAATCAGTCAGTTAACTTCTATAGTTCTGAAATATGTACAGAAAAAATAACTTGTTGAATAGATTTTAATGCAAGTGTTATTGTATTGCCTTCAGTAGACACTGGAAGAGATATTTATTATTATTTAGTGCCATGAGAGAGAAAAAATACCAATTATAGCAGGCTTGCAAAAAGCCTTAGATTTGTTTATATGGATGACTTTTACCAATCTGGAAAGTGTGAGATTTCTCATAAAACTCCTAAGCAAGGCAAGATTTATAGGGAAAAGTAATGACTTTTTAAATTAAACTAACTGGTGTAGTTCAGGGAAAACAGTCTTTTTGGGACACAAAGCCTTTTTAGTATATAAGCCAAAAGCCTTGAACAAATCAGTGTATCAAAGTTTTCTCCTTGAAATGGAGATGATTCTATATGAAAAATACTTTTGTTTTAGTCTTGAAGACTTATGGCTTCTGTAATGTAACCTGCCCTCTCACATGTAATAGAAATTTTCTTACATCTACTGAAAGCAAACTATCAGTATTCATTGGATTTTTTGCATCAAACTACCATTGTAGCTTGTATTTTAAGAATTTTTATACTGTACTTAAAATAATATCACAAAACTGTTAACTATAAAAGGCTAAATGAATAAAACAACTCAGGAAATGCATGCAAATTTAAGTGTATTCTGTTCTAAGATATCAAAATAGAAATTTTATAGAAGCTATAGTAATGCTAAAAGCAAAAATGGTAAGTAAAAGGCATAGTGGTAGGAAAAATATTGGATAAAATTATACCGAGAAAAGAGATCAAGAAAAAAACCCCAAGAAAATAATCTCACTTTTAACAGAGCTTAGCAAGATGCTATAAATGAGATAAAAATGAAGCAAATAATAACAAATGAAGACAGGTTATAAAATGTACGCAAAGGGAGAAATGTCATGCAGTAGAATAACAAGGAAAGGTTCAGACAACAACTTCCTTCTCTAAGAGAAAGAGCAACAGATAGTGAGACTGAAATAAAGGTTAGAATGGATTAGAAGTGAAGAGCTTCAAGCATTGTTACAGTTCAGAACTGTATTCAGCCTGTCTGAGCATTTGGAATGAAATCTAGAATTCTTTGATAAGGCATAGTAAAACTGAAAATTTTCAGATATGATCTAATTATCCTACATTTTTATGAACAGCCTTTTTACCACCTTTCTAGTTGTTCACCAACTGTTTTTACCGAGCTTTCTTCATTTTCTGCAGTGTGACCCAGGAAGCAAAGAACACACTACAACTTCACCTTTAACCTGCAGTACGACTGGGAAATCCTTAGGATTCAGTCCCTACAGTAGCCAACCACTGTCTGCAACATGACATCCTCGGGCAGTTTCAGAGACTTTTCTGTAGGGTGTAGTGGGGCTTACATAGAAATGCCCCAATGGAATTAGTGAAGATGATTTATAAAATTACCTCACTTTGTCACAGTTAACTGCTTCAGGTATTTAGGGTGTGATTCAGGTTTGATTCAGATTTAATTCAGACAGCCAGATTTAGGTATCTACAAGTGATCTAGGTGCTTGAGCTCCCATTATAGTCCTAATGGACACATACAGTCAGTGTTGTCATCTCCATCAAGACTGAAGAACTATTCACCTTGCCCTAGAGCAGACTATGTGTCTCTTCAGTCACCTGCATATAGGTGCCTTTTGCAATGCTGTAGGTGTCTGAGACAAGAGGGTTGCAGCTATAGGAGACCTGCAGTATTTTGGAAAGGCAGATGTATGCCCAGCAGGATACTCCAGAGCATTTTGACTGTCTCTAGACATTTATGTATAGTTGAATGAACTAAATCTGTACCTTTGATCTGGTAAATCACATGCTAAACCTCATTGACTATTTTAGCTAAATCTCCACTGGCTATAACCAAAGCTTAATCACATCACTCACATGCAGACACTGTTATTGACAATTAAAACAGATAACTGAATGTGGTACTGATCAGTCCTGCTCCTGACCTCCTTCAGCTACTCGCATTTTTCAAAACACCAATTCACAGTTTACTTGCTAGTGCAAACTTTGAGGTCATTCTGCTGAGGAAAGCCAAAATCTGGACAAATTATCCTTTTAACTTACTTTATTTTTTCAGGACCTGAAATAATCTCTGCATATAAATACATTGGCTGAAGTTACCAGAAGAAAAAGAATAGCTCGACCAGTTCAAGACATACTTCTATAATAAACTGCTGCTATTCTTTAAGCTATATAATTCTTAATGCTTGAAGGAAGACAACAAAACCACTTTTTTCCATAGAAAAAGATCTAAATAAGAAAGATGATTGCATTCTCATTACTATTCACACAGATATTCCCACCTACACAGATTCACTTTTTTAATTCTATCTAACAAGAAAGATCTTGCATCTCACCTTCTCATATATAATGAATCAGTCACTGAAAATAAGTTTATTTTTCTTACCTGCAATGGAATGCCTATATCCTGACATTAAAGAAAAACTGGCTGAAGAGTTGGGCCCAGAGAGTGATGGTGAATGAAGTTAAATCCAGTTGGTGTCTGGTCACAAGTGGTGTTCCCCAGAGGTTGGTATTGGAGCCAGTTCTCTTTAACAATGATCTGGATGAGGGAATTGAGTGCACCCTCAGTAAGTTTATAGACGACACCAAGTTAGGTGGGAGCGTCAACGTGCTTGAGGGTAGAAGGGCTTTGCAGAGGGATCTGGACAGGCTGGATCGATGGGCTTAGGACAATGGTATGAGATTCAGCAAGGCCAAGTGCCGGGTCCTGCACTTTGGTCGCAACAACACCATGCAGTGCTACAAGCTTGGGGAAGAGTGGCTGGAGAGCTGCCTGGCAGAAAAGCACCTGGGGGTGTTGGTTGACTGCCAGCTGAATACGAGCGAGCAGTGTGCCCAGGTGGCCAAGAAGGCCAACAGCATCCTGGCTTGTATCAGGAATAGTGTGGTGACTAGGACTAGAGAAAAGATCATCCCCCTGTACTTGGCATTGGTGAGGCTCCACCTCAAGTATTGTGTCCAGTTTTGGGCCCCTCACTACAGGAAAGACATTGAGGTGCTGGAGCATGTCCAGAGAAGGGCAACAAAGCTGGTAAGGGGTCTGGAGAACAAGTCTTATGAAGAGTGGCTGAGGGAAGACCTCATTGCCCTCTAAATTACCTGAAAGGAGATTGTAGAGAGGTGGGGGTACTCTTTTCTCAAGTAACAGGGGATGGGACAAGAGGAAATGGCTTCAAGTTGCTCCAGGTGAGGTTTAGATTGCGTATAAGGAAATATTTCTTCACTGAAAGGGTTATTAAACATTGGAACAGGCTGCCCAGGGAAGTGGTAGAATAGTGGAATCATCATCCCTGGAGGTATTTAAAAGACGTGTAGGCATAGTGCTTAGTGATATGGTTTAGTGATGTTTTTTGTCAGAGTTAGGTTGATATTTGGACTTGATGATCTGAAAGGTCCCTTCCAACCTAGATGATTCTATGATACTATGATTATCATAAAAAATTGGACATACAAACAGGAGAGAGGCTTTATGTGTTCCCCATAGGGTTTCCAAAGCAGAAGACAATTGAATATATTTTAGTCCATTATTTTTTTTCCACTAACTGAAAATTAGTTTAGAAGGCAGATGCACTGCATTGTTAATCCTTTAATCCAGTAATTAAAAAAAAAAGGAAAAAAACAACAAAAAACAAACCTAAACCCCAAAAACATTCCTCAGCATAGCTATTAAGTGGGTTATGATGTTTACTAATATCTATAAAAACACACACATATTCATGTACATAGTATCTTCAATTAAATATAACAAATCTGCTATTTTAATGTTTACACCAATTCACTTTCCAAGTAATAGGATAATGACCAGTCTATAAAACTCTGGAAAAATCATGATAATGAAGCGAAACAAAAATGCATCACAATTTTTTCTATAATGCATGAGATCAGAGTCAAAGTTGCAGTTTTATATTCACAAAAGATTTGAAAATACCCTTTTTAATCACCGTGTCTAGTTTATCGTATCTTGAAGATTTGGGGGTATATAGTGTTTTCATATAAATGAAATGTCCATTCTCCCAGAACAGTGAATGATATATATTTAAAATAAATATGTTCTTGTTAGTGAGACAGCTCAACCAACAACCAGATGTAAGATTTTTTTTCTTTGAAAAAATCAAGTAAACTCCTTAGTGAATGAAGTCTACTTATTATTACACAGCAGTTAAAACCTATTATGGATACTGCTATTTATTAATAACAAAAACAATAGCAGAAATAAAAAAAAAAAAATCCACCCAATTGTGGAAGTCTGCAATTTATAAATCCTTTTCCGCTTAGTCTGAAAGTGTCCTTGGCACATAAACTCGGATGTTCAGCCTGAGCCCTCTAAAGTGCTTAGTTCAAATATTTAGGAATAAAGCTGCAACTAAATGTCAATAATACTTGGAGTTCAAAAAGGAAATGCCAAAGTCACAGAAAGATGTGATTCAATAAACATGTTAGCATGCTTAATACTACACACAGTACAAAAGCATATTTACCAGAAGTAGCAAGTTAAACACAGCTGCAATATAGACGAGCACTGACAAATTACAGTAATGGTGTTTCTACCAACCTCTTTGAACAGTAGGTTTATAGCACACACAGAGTAAGACATATGGATTCTTGTCCTTTTTTTAACTGAAAGAAATAGAAGCTGTAGTTTCCATTTCCCAGGTGAGTGCACTAGCCACTAAGCTAAGAGTAGGAATGAATAGGAAAACGGGAAATGTTCAGGGCCCCCATTCACCAACTGAAGTGAGCCCCTTACGAAAAGAGAAGAAAAAAGGTGCAGGACACAGCAAATCTAATGGCTGGACTTCTTCTCAAGCAGTGCAAATGTCACCTACTTTATATTTTTGATGAGGAGACAAGGATGGCAAAAAATAAGTACTTTACTGAGCACTACATGGTGCAGAAGAATGAGAACATAAGATTATAGTCACATACTTGAGTAAACTTTTGGAATTACAGTCAGTAAAGCAAAGAGATTGCTGCAAATACTGTTTATTTGCAGTGCAAATGTCTGCTAAACATCTTGCATGATAAACAAGTATTAAATGTGTTCATACTGTTTTGTTGTTTTATTTGTTTGGGGCTTTTTTGCGTACAACATTGAATGTCATTAAGTGGTAGATAATATTTTAAATATTTTTAATTTAAATACATTGGAAAAATAATTTTTAAACCCCAAAATTGTGAACTATGGCTCACAGATTCAATTGATTAGGGACATATTTCATCCCCATGATTCTGTTTTGTGTTTAAAAAATCTGGCATTTTTCCAGACTGGTTTTTCTAGCAACTTTTTTCTTTTTAAGCTGCCTGTATTCTTCAAATACTTCTTATGAATGAGATTAATTTAATCTTGTAGGAGCTTTCCTTCTGGTAATTTAAAATCATTAGCAAAACCATTTTCTGTATTAGCAAAGACAGATACAGATAAACATTTAACAAAATACATTCATTACCTCTTCCAGCCTATTTTACTTCCTGAAACACAGGGCCTTTCACAAGTTAATTTATCATGTTGTTATGCTAATTATTTTGGCAAAAAAGAGAAGATACTGGAGCAATGCATGATGGATTTAGGTTTCGTCAGTGGGGTCCTATTATGCTATTTGAAATATAGTTAACCTTCCTTATGTATCAGTCAAGATGACACATTAGGAGCATTGTTTTATATTTATTATTAACTGGCAACATTGCATATTTTCATTGACTGTAAAGTTGAGTAACAAATATTCTTTCTGATCTGAGCTCACTTCTACTATTTTCCAGACAACATTTTTCTGCAAAGTTACTGCAGAAATAACATAAAAGTCAAAACTGTCTCCACAGAAGACAAAGCTGGCAAGTACCATTGCTGAAAGAGCTTGGATGTTTCTTTAAAGAGAAAGCTAATGGTGTAATTGAGCAAATAGTTTTTATAAAAGACAGAGTTTCTTTTTTTTCAGATGCCCCAAAATAACTTTCTTGAAATCCTTTCACTCTAAGGACAATACTGGTCTCAAGTGACATGTTCTACATTAAGAATGGATGCCTCCACTTGCTAATAATAAATGGAATCTGTAGAGAAGAAGTTGGTATCTCTTCACATTTTATTTTGTACACACTGCTAAGCAAATATTCTCTGTGGAATACAAGTCAGAGCTGAAAAGAATGGAAGGTAGGTTGTTTTAACATTGTATCCCTTTAGGCTTCAAGTGAACTTCAGGAAAACATTTATTTTCTGTTATTTGCTTACTCTGAAGAGACTGTCAATTTTATTGCTTGCAGAACAAACAAGCGCTTACCGAGTCACAGTGCTCCGCGATTTCTGATTCAGACAAAGTTTTCTGTATATGTACAATTTCTTAAATACTTGTTTATTATGAAACCTCTACTTGTCACACACATCTCCTTCTCATTGATCTTGTTTTCATCCTTTTTTGTGAAGATTCATCTAGGTTTTGCTACTTCATTTTTATTTTCTTTTCGTTCTGACGGCTCTACTTCAGAAAGAAAATGAGTCGTATTCATGTATAACAAAGCTGTCTTAATTCTAAGACTCCTTTGGCTATTCAACCAACTTCAGTGGAAAGCACTACATGTCCTTTTTGGAGGCATACACACCTGACTCCCACGATGCTTAATGTAAAACACTGGTTGCTGGCCAGCCTTGACGGGACCACACTAACATCACTTTGGCCTTTGATAACGAAATGGTGCAACAAGGTTGCAGGCTGACTATGTCAACATTTGTCCCAGTATATCTTCACCTGCAATTATAGAAATCTTAAACGGTAACTGAGAGCTCATGGCAGAATTTGAAATATATTTATTTAAAAAAAAAAGTTTTATTGATGGCCACAGTTTTCTCAGGCTGATATTAATTTTTAAATTTTATTGACTACAATGGTCTTGGGGGAATCACCCCAGTATTTTTATTCTCTTTTTTCATTAATCACAGTCCTATTCTATTTCTATTTCACCACAATAATGTTAAATAACAACAAAAAATGCATGTAGAATCATCCATACAGGATAATGGCAATAAGTTTTAAAATAAAAGTCTACTTTTACATTAGCCATAATAAACTATCTTTTTAAATTATCTTTTTTGCTGTTGTACTAAAACGGATTTCATATTCAGGCAAGAAAACCCATTATTTAATTGAAGCTGCAAGACTTCAAATCATGTGGGTTTTTTTCCTTTTGAATTGTTCTTGAAAGATCTGCAGTTTTTGTAACAAATGGTGACTCAAAATAAGCTTTCTTAACCATCTTTGGTGGCTGGAAGAGTTACCTTTAAAGGGACCATACAAGTTAGGTTTTCAGAACGATATTTGATCTTTACTACAGGTACAAGGTACACATAAATTTTCATTCACTGCAGTGGAGACAAGATACATTTCTCTTGAGTCTGTACTAACAATTTTAAAAGCGGTGAAATCATTTTATGTGTTCTTTGAATTGTGCTCAGCTAACATTGCTATTCATGCTTCTGTAAGAGTTTAGCTACTATGCTTTATGGAAATTATTAACTACTATAGAAGGTGTGTTGTTTTGTGTTTTGGGTTTTTTTTAATCTTTTTTTTTTCTTTTCTGAAATTACTTTAAACTAGAAGCAAGCAAGTAAATAAACCATGAATATATCTGGCTTATTTAATGTACATGAGCTGGTATTGTGGTGTGTTTTTACTCCAATTTTTATACATGGTAAATGTCCAATAAATATTCATTAAAAATACTTTTATTATTTCTAAGTTTTGTAGCTTTGAAGACCTCCTGCTGCTTTAACTACTGTGTATTTTGAATTAAAACATAATTTGCATCTCATAAAATAAAATAAAGCAGAATATACTACATTTTTTCTTTGCAGTCTTTTTTTTTTGTGTGTGTGTAAGTACGTCTGTTCATATCTATCCCAAAAATCTAAAGATCTGATTTTTTTTATTTCTTCCTCAAACAATTCTAAACCTGCAAAATTGTAGTGTTGTTAGAAGCATTTTCTATTTGTAAAAATAGCTGCAGATCAGAAATAGTCCTCAAAAGTCTGTACCTCCTATATTTAAGATGCCAGATGGTTGCGATAACAACATGTAAATTCATGTATGACCCAAGAATTCACTTCATTTATGGATTTAAAACTCATTTTCTTATTTGGTATACAGACACTCAGTTATATTCTGCTTCTGCTAGTCTCTCCCCGAATATGATGGTTTAACCTAAATTACTAAACCGCATGAATTCAAGTCTACGAAATGTTGATTAGATCCACTCATTTCTTCTCTGTCAGAAAAGAAGTATAAACCGTAGACTCTAACCAGACTTTACTGGTATGTTGATACTCTTATACTTATGTAAACAAAAATCATAAAGAGACAAGGAAAAGGTAGGAGCTTAGACTACCTTGAGGAAAAAGTGATAAATATTTAATCACTCCAGTATTTATGCATTCATAATGAAGCTGTTCACTTTCACAAAGGTCAAAGCACTTCCTCAGCCCAGAAAGAATAGCAGTGTTTATTTCAATCTCAGCTCATAAATGATCATAATAGCTGCACATAACAAACGAGACTGTGACTGTCAACTTGCTTTTCAACTGATTTTTTTCTGATAAAATATCCAGCAGTGACCACATATTTCAAGGGCATCTTATACATACATGGAAAGCAGGAAAAAGGAAAGATAAACAATTATGAAGCAGTGACCATTTTGTTTTACTAAGCATATACACAAAATTCATAAGCAGAATTTGTGTCAATGACTGGCCACCTCTTGTAAGCACAAGTGCTTAATACACAGATGTAGGATGTTATGCTGCATTCAGTTTTGAAAGTAAATTAAAATGTGATTCAAGTTAGGGGAAGTGGTCCTCCAATAATTCTGGGTCTCATTTGGTAAGGCATTTGTGTGCGTGGTTGTCATGAGGCAATTGTGCTTTCATGGTGGGGGGAGCTGGGAAATCATAGAATCATAGAATGGCTTGGGTTGGAAAGGACGTTAAAGATCATCTAGTTCCAACCCCCCTGCCATGGGCAGGGACACCTCCCACTAGACCAGGTTACCCAACACCCCATTCAACCTGGCCTTGAATGCTTGCAGACATGGGGCATCCACAACTTCTCTGGACAACCTGTTCCAGTGTCTCACCACCCTGACAGTAAAGAATTTCTTCCTAATATCTAATCCAAATATAGGTAGATGGCAGAGGAGTTCTCAACTAAAGATGATACCATTCTAAAGATGATACCGATACTAAAGATGAAGACCGTCCCCCAGAGCATTCTCCTGGAGAAGCTGGCGAATCATGGCATAGACAAGTGTACTCTTCGCTGGGTTAAAAACTGTCTGGATGGCCGTGCCCAGAGGGTTGTGATTAATGGGGTGAAATCCTCTTGGCGGCCGGTCACCACTGGTGTCCCTCAGGGCTCAGTTTTGGGGCCGGTTTTGTTTAATATCTTTGTCAATGATCTGGATGAGGGTATTGAGTGCACCCTCAGTAAGTTTGCAGATGACACCTAACTAGGTGGGAGTGTTGATCTGCTTGAGGGTAGGAAGGCTCTACAGAGGGACCTGGACAGGCTGGATGGATGGGTCAAGGCCAACTGTATGAGGTTTAATGAGGCCAAGTGTCGGGTCCTGCATTTTGGTCACAACAACCCCAAGCAATGCTGCAGGCTTGGGGAAGAGTGGCTGGAAAGCTGCCCAGCAGCAAAGGACCTGGGGGTGCTGGTGGGCGGCCAGCTTAACATGAGCCAGCAGTGTGCCCAGGTGGCCAAGAGGGCCAACGGCATTCTGGCTTGTATCAGGAATAGCGTGGCCAGCAGGAGCAGGGAAGTGATGGTGCCTCTGTACTCGGCACTGGTGAGGCCTCACCTCGAGTCCTGTGTTCAGTTCTGGGCCCTGCTGTACAAGAGGGACATTGAGGTGCTGGAGCGTGTCCAGAGGAGAGCTACCAGGCTGGTGAGGGGTCTGGAGACCAGGTCATATGAGGAGAGGCTGAGGGAGCTGGGCATGTTTAGCTTGGAGAAGAGGAGGCTGAGGGGAGACCTCATTGCCTTCTACAACTACCTGAAAGGAGGCTGTAGAAAGGTGGGGGTTGGCCTCTTCTCCCAGGTGGATAATGACAGGACCAGAGGAAATGGTCTGAAGTTGCAGCAGGGCAGGTTTAGATTAGATATTAGGAAGAATTACTTCAGTGAAAGAATGGTCAGGCACTGGAACAGCCTGCCAGGGATGTGTCTGAGTCACCATCCCTGGAGGTATTTAAGAACTGTCTAGATGTGGCACTTCAGGGCATGCTCTAGTGGCAGAGTCTGTCGGGGTTTGGTTGGACTCGATGAACTTCCAACCATGAAGATTCTATGATTCTATGATTAATTCTAAGTGATATACTCTGGATAATCCAGACTCATTATAGTTTTAATTTACCTCTGCCAAGTCTTTTGATCGTATATAATAATTTTGCTGTGCTTTCACTACGTGAAATTTCATTTGCTTTGCAATAACAGAATAAACCAATATTAAATTTTTACTAGCTTGTGCAAATAACTCAAATTAATATCAGCCTTTTGCCATAAGTCTCAGTAATTAGTCAAATTTTAGTCAAATTTAAATAAAATTTTAATTTTTTTTAACTCTTATTCTTAATGCAACCTTAACTTTCATAATTGTAGTTAATGGTTTTAAAGCACCTTATTTCTAGAATTAATGTGGTCAAAGGACACATTACCAGGTAACTATGCATAAAGTTTTCCATCAATGTGATAAATAAGGACGTGGTTATTTCCCTAACAAAGCTGTGCTGCAGGGTTATGTTTCATCAGAATGTCATTTTAGGGGGATCTTCCTATTCCCTTCATACATGTATGTGGCTTTAATTGACAGCTTGTCTTTTTGGACAGTACACAAGCCCTGTGAGATCAAATACTGCCTTATGTTCTTAGCTGATCTTATGTATTATCTTTTCACAAGTGTGTTATTTTTATCCCATGAATAAACTTTCCTAAGGATTATGCGAGGGTATGTGGAAGGAGAGAGTCTGCTTCTTTAAGCGTATCTGGTCAAGTTTTTCAATGCAAAAAGGGAAAATTAAAAAAAGAGGAAGACATAAACAAGAACATAAGGGGACAGAAACATGACCTGACAAATGATAAAGAAGGCAGTGATGAAAACCAAACCTGGGCAGTCACACTAATTGATGAGGGCATGTTGGAGTGTGAGAATATTTATTCAAGCAAGGTTATTTGACTGGGGGCCTTGTCAGTTAGGAAACTAAGGAAAAAAGGGTTGTGCTGGTTTGAGGTAAAATAGAATCAATTTTCTGTTCAGTAATTTAACTTCTTACCTAAAACTAGTCTAACTCTCTGAAATTAACAGCATATTGTGCAGAAAACTGTTTGTTCTAAGAGTGATAATACCAATGTTTATAGTTAATGCCAAGGAATGGTATGCAAAGAGGCTCTTGCTTATGCTTATTGCTATAACAACCAAGGTCAGCTGACTTTGTTATTTGCCCTGCTGGAGCGTCGGCAATGGAAAAGTGTAGCGGGATCCCACCTTTGGGGAGGAGTGGACAGGACAGGTGACCCAAAAGCTGACCAGCAGGGTATTCCTTCCCATCTGCCCCATGGTCAGTATAAAAGCTGAGGCATCAAAGGGTCAGCCCCCTTTTTCCAACAGCCGATGTCCAAGGAAGTCCCTATCTGTTCATCTGCCTTTGATTCCAATCTGTGTGTTCCTGACTTTTGCTCTGGAATCCAGTTCCCATTCAGCACTGAGTCCAGTTTGGGACTTCCCCAGTGCCTGACAGTGATGTCATCCTGGGAGCTTGATACAGTTTTGGGTTTTTTTAAATATTGTATCTATTTCATTATTTTATTTTTATTTTTTTATTACTATTTCATTTAAGTTCCTTCTCAACTCGTAAATCTCTTTATCTGTCCTCCTCCTCTCCTTAGAGCGAGAGGTGGGGGAGAACATCTGTCATCTTGTCATTGTCCAATCCAGTCTAAACTGCAACACATGTGGTTTCATTGGTGCCCAGTGACAGGACCAGAGGGAACAGGCACAAACTGAAGCATGAGAGGTTCCTTCTGAACATCAGGAAACACTTTTATACTGTGAGGGTGACCGAACACTGGAATAGGTTGCCCAGGAAGGTTGTGGAGTCTCCATCCTTGGAGGTCCCTTCCAACCTCAGCTATTCTGTGATTCTGTGATTCAATTCTGTATTACTTATGGCAGAGATGAATAGCTTTTATTACAGTCTTCTCACTTAAGTCTTTAAAAACCTACAATCTCTGTTCATAAACTACAAACTACCATAATAACTAAACATAATATTTCTTCAGCAGTTTTATAAAACTGATATGAAGCTTCGAACAAAGATACTGACACAGTATTTTAATTTAGCAGTAAAATAATGCTCTGAGCCTAAATTCAAGTGGGATTTAAATAAATCTTCCAAATGTGTGTTGTATAAATGTTGTCTTCTAACATAAACTTTCACAGAAATTTTCATCTATTTCAAGAGACAAATACGAAAGGTTTTTTTGGGTTTTTTTATCCTTAAAAAGGACCCTCATTGGAAACTTCAGGGAGTGAATGAGTTTGCTAATCACTTTATCCAAGCCTAAAACTAAAATCTCTTAATCAGCAGTATGGTCGCTAATTAACTACATGTGGATATTCATAAGGACTCCAATTATGTGGTTTTAAAAGGGGATTTTACAACAAAAACAAATATGTAGAAAGCGTTTTGGCATTTCTGGGCATCCATATTATAAAATCATCAAAGGGATCCCCAGGAACTGCAAGATTCATCACTGGAGGATACTAGTATTTGGTCTTTGTGTTTCCTGAAGACATTTTACTTCAGTAATGAGACCACTAATTCATCTTGTGAGACTTCACAGAGTAAAATGTTCACTTTCTTCACCAATAAATTGATGATGAAGTCAGAAGTTCTCCAAAGAATACAAATTTCAGAGACAAAACAGTTGTTAAAGGTTGTAGTGTTTTAATTGAAAAAAAAAAATACCCTTTGAAAGTCCTACAATTATTTTACATATATAGAAATTACAGCAGATGCACCCTGTTTTTTAAGAATAATGTGTATCAAGAAATATCCTTCATCATCTTCCCACCCTTCAGTTTGGGTGGGTTTTTTTTTTGTTTGTTTGTTTTTTTGTTTTGTTTTCTTTTTGAAGGGGCACTATTTATCAAAAGTATCCAGAATCCCATCAGCTGTGTGCACCGAGTGGCTACAAGAACTCTTTTTGGAAAATGGAAGTCTAAGAAGACATCAAAGGATGAAGGATGACCAGCAGAATTTTAGAAACGCTGCTTTTGGAGAATTCTTAAAACCACTGGCCCTCCCCAGCCCCTCCCGCTGTGGTCTCAGTTACGGCAGTGGTGGTGCAGCTCAGCATGGGCAGGGCAGGTCTCCCTCCGGGGCCGGGGAAGCCTTGGCTGGTTGGGCATGGTTGGCACAGGTTTGCTCTCCCTCCCCACTGGCTGATCTGACTCATGCTGGTGGCAATGGCCCTTGTGTCATGAGAGTTTTTTGGGGGCAACTGCTGCCCTCCCCTGCTGGGACCCCAGAAGGCATCTGATGGGGGCTGGAGGGAAGGAAATTTCCACTTGTGCTCATTTTATGCCCTGCATAAATATCTTCTAAGCTGCTTTGGTCTGTTTCAAGTGTCTTTTTTTCCAATTACTATTTCATCAAAACTGTTTTGTTCTTGGTAGGGGGAAGAATGATTCAGATAAATTGGCATTTTCTGATGTAAATCTGTTTAGTTAAAAATATCCTTGTCTACTCGCCAAACACATATACGCTAGCACTGTGCAGTTTAGCAAAACATGTAAGCATGGGATTTAAGCATATAATTAAGTACACTCTTGTTAGGTAGGGATTGCTTAATTAAAGTCAAGCATTTATTAGGTTCCTTCTAGATGATTCAAAGGGCCCTCATCATTGCCTACTCTTATTAATCCCAACCTAAACAAGTTGTAGGGTGCTTCAAGCCTGTTACTCTTGCTTCTCTGCTCCTTGTTTAGTATGCTTTAAAGGCTATATTTGCTCTGTATTTGCTGTTATTTAGAGAAGAAGAAAATAGCTTCATCCTTGTTATGGTTTAACCCCAGACAGCAACTAGGACCACAGAGCTGCTCGCGCACTTTCCCCGAGTTGGGATGGGGAAGAGACTCAGAAAAGTAAAAGTGAGGAAAAACTCATGGGTTGAGATAAAGACAGTTTAATAAATAAAGCAAAATCTGTGCATGTAAGCAAAGCAAAACAAGGAATTCATTCACTGCTTCCCATCAGCAGGCAGGTGTTCAGCCATCTCCAGGAAAGCAGGACTCCATCACACACAACAGTTACTTGGGAAGACAAACACCATCGCTCCAAACGTCCTCCCTTTCATTCTTCTTCCCCCAGGTTTATCTACTGAGCATGACATCACGTGATATGGAATATCCCTTTGGTTAGTTCAGGTCAGCTGTCCTGGCTATGCTGCCCCCCAGATTTTTTGTGCACTCCCAGCCTACTCGCTGGCGGGGTGGTTTGAGAAGCAGAAAAGAACATGACTGTGTAAGCACTGTCCAGCAATAACAAAAACATCCCTGTATTATCAACACTGTTTCCATCACAAATCCAAAACATAGCCCCATACTAACTGCTATGAAGAAAACTAACTCTACCCCAGCCAAAACAAGTACAATATTTTATATTTTATGAATAGTTAAGTATCTGTATTTATACCTTTAGCTTTCCTAGTGGATAGTTATGGAAGTGTATAAAGTCAGGGCAGATGTATTGTGCTATGCTGTCATGACAGAAATTGTGACATATGTAAAAGAGGTTTTTCTAGGTGTCAGCATTTAAGAGTGAGGAATTTGGATAATACACACCAGGACCGGAGAACCCTGCAGAGATATCCTGAATTGCAAACACAGACGTGTCTATGAACATTAGGAGGGAATAACAGGAATAGTGGAGTGCAGATTAGAAAGCCTCTGGGATTCAACTGTGTGGCAGAAGACAGAGAAAAGGGAATACACGTGTTATGCCTGGTCTTCCTGCTAGGGATGGAAAGTAGTGGTGGGTTGCAAGCTTTGAGAACTGCAAATTTGAGTGCTATGAGATGTGAGGCCTTGAAAATCTGTATTTCATGTACAGGCACTCTGTTAGGAGACATACTAACACAAACTAAGGGTAGGAAATAGTTTGACAAGTTGCAATCACCTCTAAAGTCACTTTTGAATATGTGAGGTTTTAATGAACAATATAAGGGCAATATGTTTGTTTTCTATCATAAAATTGTATACATATATAGGATTGGCCAACAGCTTCTCCAGAAAAGCTTGTAAAACTACTGAATTGCAGGAATTCTAGGAAAGAACTGAGAAAATTTAAGAGCAAACTACATGCTTATAAGACTATAACTCATTGAGACAGCCTAATTCTAACAAGTTGAAAATTAGAAGCATTCAATATGTAGCCAAAACACAGGCCTGTGACACCTATAAATTGAAAATCCATTAATCAGCATATAATTGAAATTATTTTACTTTGAAATGAAATGTAAGCTTGCTAAAATGTAAGCAACAACAGTATTTAAATATTTTCTAATACTGTTATGATATAGACAGGTACAGTTCATAAGCATTTTACATAAATATGTGAGCAACATGACCAACAAAGGGACACTGGAACAGGTTGCCCAGAAAAGTTGCTGAGGCCCCATCCCTGGAAGTGTTCAAGACCAGGCTGGATGGGGCTCTGAACAACCTGGTCTAATGGGAGATGTCCCTGCCCATGGCAGGGGGCTTGGAACTAGACAACCGTTAAGGTCCCTTCCAACGCAAACCATTCTACAATTCTATGATTGTCTGAAATAAAAACATGTCGTTTTCTTTAGGAAGCATGAGAAAACATATAAACAAGGACTGAATTCTGAAAATTGCAAAAGGAAAAGCAAATGATAAGACTTGTTTTGGGATCAGGACTTGGAATAGATAGAATTTCTGCTGAGCACAGAAGCAGCATACCTTGCAAATCTGAAAACAAGGGAAGCATCACTGGAAGCAGATCAGATACCCCCTCTGGGAAAGAGGCTAGAAACAAACTGAGCAAAGACAGAGAGGAAACAAGATGAGCTCACTTCTGTACTGACTGTCATTATTTATCTTATTTTCACTTGTAGTAGCAGACATGTAACTACTACTGCCCTTTCTGGCTGTCTCTGTGTACTGAATGTAAGAGGAACCTAAAGTTACTTCTCCTATTTTAGAACTTTGATAGGTATCTAAAGGAAGTAAAATGAAATTTAGGCAAAATACTTACTTTTTTTACTTTAAGAATGTATTAAGATTGAGCTTAAATTCTTAAATTTTAGGTTCATTTACACTGCAGGAGGTATGAAGTACTCCTAAAATAAACATTGACATTTTTTATATATTTTTGAAATACGCCCCAGGAATTCAGAAATAGAAGATCTGTAGAATTAAGCTTACTGACTTCAGTCAGACTGCTAATGTTTTCAGTTAAGTCCTGAGATGGTTCAATGGGCTGGGGCCTAAGGACTTTGTAATAATACTTTAAATATATTCTCTTGTCAGAGTGTGCATCGTTCACTTCCTCATGCAATTTTTCAGGAATGGTTGCAATATCCTTAAGTGTTTTAAAAAATAAGAATTATATAAACCCAAAATACAGATACAGAAGATTTTGGTATATTCTCCTTTTATGTTGGAGTTTGAAATGGCTTCGTGTGCTATATTTCAACAAAAATAAAAATAAAACAAGTTTTCAGCTTTTGACCTACGTGCAAAACAGTAGAAGAAAGTGGATGTCCCTGGCCACTGATGACAGTGTAAGTGTTTTAGGCATGCTGATTAAGACTGTTAGAATGCATCCTCGGATTTTTTTCTGGAATGCACCTGATTGAATTCAATCTGTTGCTAGGAAATCTTCAATGGTTCACTGTTAATTTGTGAAGCATATTTAAGATTCTTTTGTTCTTTTACATTTCTGTATATGTTTACATACCCTCTACAAATGGCTTCAAACAGAAATTTCTAGCAAGATCTGTACTGTTAAATTGCAAAACCCCAACTGAAGGCTAAGAGCTGTCTGGTACAGAAGCAAAAATCTGTAAAACACATTATTGTTGATTTAAACAAGAATGTCTTTTTAATGTGAAAGTATAATCTTTTCAGATTTTATCTGTTTACTCACCTGCGTAAGCTTTCTGTTTTTATCAAATTCTAGCAGATACAAATTGTAAATTGTGCTTTGACTTTTACTGTCTGTTGTGCTGAAGCCCATAAATGAATTTTCTCAAAATGATTCTCTCTTTACAGAGAAAAAAAATCTCTTGTTATCCTTTTTACAGACAGAAATCTCTTTTTTTCCCTCTTGTCAAAATTCTATCCACTTGTTTTCCTGTTTTCATCATAATCACTGGTGTTTTTCTTCTTCTAGATGTTTAAATAAACACATTACCGCATTTTCCATTTCGGAACTCAGTATAGTTTCTCTTCACCCTGTCTGTTCACTGCTTGGGTAAATAGCTTTCTATAATTTGAGTCATAATCTTCATCAAACTATTTCAGCAGTCTAGATTATCCCAGGAACTCTGTCTATTTCTTTTGGCTGCAGACTGTCTAGTATCAGTGTGAAAACATCTTAGGAGAGACCAAGGTGGTAACCTATTTTCTGCTTTCTTTTTCTTCTCAAGGCCTTACCACTCCATTTTTAATTATATTTTTTTGTTATTATTTTACCTCAATTTGTGTTCTATACAAAGCAACTGTTCCTGCTTAGCAAATTCATTTTTACTAATATGAAACAATGTTATTAACCACTACAGTATTACCTATTGAGTTTAATGAGGCTTGAGAAAAAGCTTAGTGAAGTCAACAGCAAATTTTCTATTAAGTACAATGATGTAGAGTATATACAGGATTTGGAGCGAGTCTTTATTTTAATTTTAAATAAACATTTAGTATTTAACTAATCTTTAATAATAGCAATAAGTCGTACAATTATTAACATTACTCTTTGGGAAAATGGAATCTTTTTTATGAAAAGTATGTGATTAATGTTTTTGAGCTGCATTCTTTCCAGAATAGGAATATTAAATCTTACTTTGACATCAAAGAGTAACATTTTTAAGACAGCATGTAAATACCAATACCTTTAAAAAACAAATAAAAAATCCTCTGCAAAATGTCAAGCTGCTTGAATAGTTTCCTTCTAAGCATCTTGGTGAACACTGGGAAAAATTACACGAGATTAATATGACTAAGAAGAGAAAAAGTAAGATGATAGATCTTCATTCCTGAAATAATTCACTGTAATGCTACCGTAGGTAAAAGAAATTTCCAGGCTTTGGTCCAAGATCCGATTAGAGCACCTAGGGAAGAATAACCCCATGCACCAGTACAGGTTAGGGACTGACCTGCTGGAAAGCAGCTCTGCAGAGAGGGACCTGGGAGCCCTGATGGACAACAAGTTGGCCATGAGCCAGCAATGTGCTCTTGTGGCCAAGAAGGCCAATGGTATCCTAGGGTGCATTGGAAAGATTGTGGCCAGCAGGTCGAGTGAGGTCATCCTCCCCCTCTACTCTGCCCTGGTAAGGCCACATCTGAAGTACTGTGTCCAGTTCCAAGCTTCTCAGTTCAAGAAGGACAAGGAACTACTGGAGAGAGTCCAGCGGAGGCTACTAAGATGATCAAGAGACTGGAGTACCTCTCTTACGAGGAAAGGCTGAGAGACCTGGGTCTGTTTAGCCTGGAGAAGAGAAGACTGAGAGGGCATCTCATCAATGTCACCAAATATCTAAAGGGCAGGTGTCAAGAGGATGGGTCCAGACTCTTTTCAGTCATGCCTAATGTCAGGACAAGGGGCAATGGGCGCAAACTGGAACACAGGAAATTCCATCCATTTTATTTTCTAAACTGGATATGACATTTTTCATGAACCTTACATATAATTTGGCCTTCTCTTTCACATAACTTTAGGCAGATGAAATTCTTGATCTACCTGGAAAGCTCAGTTGTCAGGAATTATACCAGTTATTACTACATATTTTCTGGACATTGGCTCTCAAAGACTTTTAGAGACCAGTCTGTACCTGTTGCGGATTCCTAGTTTTCATGTCCGTTTTCAAAGGTGAGAATATCAGGTGCAGTGCTGCAAGCAAATAGGCAGGGAAAAAAAAAACGGCTAGGGAAAAAATGAGGGAAGGGAGAGGACACAACAATGACTGAGGTACTTCAAGTTATCTTTGCTTCTATTTTTAGTGATAATATTGGCTTTCATGTCTCCCATGTCCCAGCACCTAGTGCCACAATCTGAGAAAGTCAAACAATAAGTTAGCATGAAAATACTAACTTAGAGGGAACATTTGATACACTGGAGGGCAGGGCTGCCATTCAGAGGGACATGGAAATGCTGGAGAAAAGAACTGGCAGAAACCTCATGAAGCTCAATAAAAACAAATAGAAAGTCCTGTACCAGGAATGGAGTAACCCCATACTCAGTACAGGATGGATGTCAACTGTATGTAAAGCAACTTTGCAGAAAAGGATCTGAAAATCCTGGAAAACAGCAAGCTCAAATTGAGTCAGCAGTATGCTCCTGAAATGATAAAGGCCAAATGCGTGATATCGTAGTGGTCTTATCTGTATTAGAACTATCCAACAAGAAGAGAGAAGTACTTTTTTCCCCCTGTACTCTATACTTCTAAGATTGTCTGGAGTACAGTGTCCTATTTGGTGCTTTTAGTACAATAAAAACATTGACAAGATGAAATAAATTCAGTGGAGGGTCACTGACACCCTGTGAAGACTGACGCACTTGATATTCAGATAGATGGATTTATTCAGCCTTAAGAAAATACTAAGGGACCCTAATTGTAGTCTTCAGCTGCCTGATGCATCTCTATAGAAAAGATGGGGCTATAATTTTCTCTGAGGTGCACAGTGAAAAGATGACAGGCACCAGATACAAGGTGCGAAGAGGGAAATTTTAAACAGATGCAAGTGAAAAAATATTCAAAAGGAAGCTGAACATACACTGGAACTGGTAACACTGGGAAGTTGTGGAGTGTGCATCCTTGAAGATATTCAGAACTCAAGTGGACAAAGTGCTGAGCAACTTGATTTAACTTTCATGTTTGCCTGGGTTTCTCTGAATAGCTCAACCAGATGATCTCCAGTCATCTATGATTCTAAAAGAAAGAATAAACTCTGAATGAAAGTTTCTGTGTTCTCTATGAAGATTTCTAAATAACTACATTTTAGATAAACCAGTATATTCACTTGTAATTGGCACAATATTTACTTCCTATTACATCAGGTGGCTCACACAGTGCTCTTGAGTTATGAATCATGATTGTACTCATTAATACAATAGATATAGGTCTTAAAATGTGGGTTGCAGAAGTTTTCAGATTTTTTTTTTTAATTTATTTATTTCAGAGCAGAGTTTTAAGTGATGGATGGTCTTTGGTCTTTGTCTTCAGTATATTTGAGCTACAACCTAGGAGACCTAACTCATCAGCAAAAAACATATAATCTATTGTTGCTTGAAATGTGTGTCATAAGTGACATTCAGAGATGTTTTCTCTTGGCAAAATCAATGGTAATGCCAATTAGCTTCTTCCTATTTTGTGTTCAAATTGATTAATACGCTTATGATTATAAGTAATCCTGAAACTAACTATACTAAAATATATTTGATGAAAATTTAATTTTTACATACATGCCATACATACATTAAAATGGACAAAACCACAACTGGAAAAAAAAAAAAAAAAAAGGAAAGAAAAATAGGAAAAATTCTAATAAGGTAAGATTAATTGAAGTATAACGAGTTTCTCCTCTATGGATAAATTTAAATTTGTATCTATACAGATAGCAATATATTTTAAGGTTAAATATGATATTGCAATGGCTTAAGTAACTATTTCATAAACCGAAGTTTCAGGCTTACTTTGTTAGTTGAATATTCACTCTAAAAATACCAGGAATGATTTAATGTGATATTTAAAAACATGTCATATAAAAATAAAATTCTGGATATCTTTCACTATTTTTATACAGCTAGTGTCGGGAAGGAGGTGGAGAAAGATCAATAGTGCTTCTTAGTCAACTACAATATAAACAAAATAGGCTTGGAGTCAATATATTTAACTTGTTAATTTTTTCTCTTTTACTGATGTAAATGATTATACAAGATTAACAGTGAAGAGATTTTTTCTTTTTTTTTTTCTTAGAAAGAAGTGTAATATAAAGTGTAATATAAAAACAGGTAAAAGTAAGCACATTTTTTATATCTTCCTCTTATGAACATATTTCAATGAGTTTCTGGTATATACATATCTACATGTCATTTGGATGCAGCCAGTCCTCATATAGTCTATCAATATTGTTTCTACGTACTAGTCAATCCTAACAAAATATAATTAATCACCTAATTACAAATAATAATTGATATTATTTGTTGATTCCTATGGTTACATGGTTGGAAGAAAATCTGGCATGATATTTTAAAGTGTGCATATGTGAAGTTGGATGTCTGATTTACCATCTGCATTGAAAGGGCAGGAAAAAATGTTCATAATAGTACAATTAAAAAAACCCCACCATCTAAACAAGAAGGAAAACCGATACTGAATATTTTTCTTCTTTTTATGCATGTGAAAGCAGTATGGACTTTCTTTTGTACAGAATAATTTTGGATATATTTCCACAGAGATAAACAGATACATTTGTCATTTTCTACCTAGTATATAATACTGCATAATATTTTCATTGTGCTTTGTGAGTGTGTAAGCTGTTTTTCAATAAACTCATGCAAGTTTTGTAATAAACGTATGTATAAAAAATTGAGTGTTTAGAGGTTATTTTGAAATAGGCTTATGTAAAACAATGTTTAGTGATGACTACTTGTGATCTTAAATATTAACATGTGTGTTTTAAAATAGTAATTTAATAACTACTCTCTATTTGCAAATTGTTTAGTAACTGTTTAGAGACATACGTCCAGGAAGACACTTAGTCCTGTTCTTCTTTTAGTTTTTTTCTTGCAGTGGTTTTAATTTTCTTCACTATGCCTTTTAATTTCTAAAATTATCTTGGGAGATATAACAAGTGATGGACATAAGAGAACTCCGCTTTACTGCCCTCTGTAAAATACTCTACTGGACCAGATCCTTCAAGGATTAATAACACTATATAAAATAATTTGTACATTATTTTTTAATCATTTGAATTGTATTAATAAGTAATGCATTTTCTTACAGATTAAGAAAGAAATACCTGAAAATGCTATTACCATAGTTCCTGATGACCTCTTTCTAGAAGCTTTAACATCTATAAGCATTTGATTGCTTTCCCCCTTGACCTGCCTGCTGTCTTCATTACAGGAGATAGCGATATGTCTGAAACTGCATTCTGATCTAGATTTCATTACTGTGTCCATTTTCATGTATATTCCTAAATTTGTGCTTATTTTAGCAAACATGAGAATCATTGAATGGTTTGAGTTGGAAGGGACCTTTAAAGATCATCCAGTCAAAGTCCCCTGCTGTTGTTCAAAGCCGCTTCCTACACTTCCAGTTATGGGTTATCCACAACTTCATTGGATAACTTGTCTCACCACCCCCATAGTAAAGAATTTCTTCCTTATATCCAACCTAAATATATCCTCTTTCGGATTAAAACCATTACCCTTTGTGTTATCACTATAGGCCCTGGTAAAAAGTCTCTCTCCATCTGCTTTATAATCCCCCTTTAAGTAAGAGCCACAATAAGTTCTCCCGAGAACCTTCTCTTCTCCAGGCTGAACAGCACCAACTCTCTCAACCTTTCTGCATAGGAGAGGTGTTCCAGCTCTCTGATCATTTTTATGGGCCTCTTATGAACCTGTTCCAACAGGTCTTTTTTGTGCTGGGGGCTCCAGAGCTGGATGCAGTACTCCAGGTGGGGTCTCACAAGAGTAGAGTAGAGGGGGAGAATCACCTCCTTTGAGCTGCTGGCCATACTTCTTTTTGTGCGGCGCAGGATATGACTGGCTTTCTGGGCCACAAGCACACATTGCTGGCTCCAGGTTTTCATCCTCCAGTATCTCCAAGTCCTTTTCCTCAGGCTTCCTATAAGTGTTTTCATCACCCAGTCTGTACTGACACTGGGGATTGTCCTGACCCAGGTGTAGGATCTTTCAATTGGCCTTGGTTGAATTTCATGAGGTTCACATGGGCCCACTCCTCAAGCCTGTCAAGGTCCCTCTGGATGACATCCTGTCCCTCAAGTGTGTCAACTGCACCATGCAGCTTGCTGGCTGGGGTTAAGCCATGACACCATCAAACCCACTTCTCTCCAATTTAGTGTTAACAATGTTGTGGGGACCATATCAAAGACATTACAGAGGTCTAGCTAGATGCCATCAGTAGCTCTTCCCTGGTCCACTAGCTTAGGACACTAGATTAGTCAGGTATGATTTGCCCTTGGTGAAGCCATGTTGACTGTCTCAAACCACCTCCCTGCCTTCCATACATTTCTACATGTCTTCCCGGAGGATCTGTTCCATGGTCTTGCCAGGTACTGAGGTGAGGCTGACTGGTCAGTAGTTCCCAGGCTCCTTCTTTTTCTCTTTCTAACAAATGGGTGCAATATTCCTCTTTCTAGTCACTGGAGACTTCTCCTGACTGCCACGGCTTTTCAAATATGATGGAGAGTGGCTTGGCAACTACATCAGCCAGTTCACGCAGGACCCTGGAATGCGTCTCATCGGGCATGAGTATATTCTGGTTCTTCGGGTGGTCTCAAACCTGATCTTCTCCTATGATGGGTGCAACTTCGTTCCCTCAGTCCCTGTCTTGAGTTTCAGGGGCTTGAGAGATGTGAGAAGAGAGATTACCATTGAAAACAGGCAGAAAAATTGTTGTGTACCTCACTTTCCTCTGTATCAGTTGTCACCAGCTCTCCTGTCTTATTGTTGTGGTTTGGGACGGATTGGCCACTGAGATGAATCACAGAGTATTTATTGGGAAGGGGGAGGAGGGTACAATTTCTTTATTCTTCCTTTTCTGGCCAAAGTATCTGTAGAAGCCTTTCTTATTATTCTTCACATCCCTTGCCAACTTCAGGTCCAACTGTGCCTTAGTTTTCCCGATCCCATGCCTACACATCTGGGCAGCATCCCTATATTCTTCCCAGGATACATGTCCCTGGTTTCACTGCCTGTGCATTTCCTTCTTACACTTTAGTTTCACCAGGAAGTCCTTACTCAGCCATGCAACCAGCTGTACCTTCTGGGTACAGGCTTTTGGGCTTGTCTTTGTTACAGGGCTCTCTCAGGTCTATGTGTCCACTCTACTTTTCAGACTTACCTGTTACCTTAGGTAATTTTGCCCATAAAAATTTTTCTGTCTTATATATACCTGAGATCTATTGTTACCCCTTCATTAGGAAAGGGCTTCCTGTAGATATCTGCAAGAGTACCTCATGATTCTCTTCAAAAATCTTACTTTTATCTTTTTCTTTAACTTTAACTGTAACTTACTTTCTTTCTTTCTTTCTTTCTTTCTTTCTTTCTTTCTTTCTTTCTTTCTTTCTTTCTTTCTTTCTTTATAACTGATACCTAGAAGCACCTGGGCAAAGATGTGACAAGTAAATTAACATCACTGCCTACTGTGCTGGACAGATACATTTGGTTGTCACAAAATTCTCTTTGTCTTTATCACTCTGTTCTTTGTATGTCAAATAGCATGGTCCTTGGGTGAAGACCAGCATTTTTTTTTCCATGTTGCTGTAATCATGATGAATTTTTCACAAGGACATGTACGCTGTGCCTGCTTACTCAATACATTTGCCAAAGGAGTAATGAATGTCCCTGGTGAAGGTACTGCAGAGTGGCTTACATTCATGCTTTTCTGAACTCTCTTTTTCTAGAGCATGTGATTGCTATTGTTCATTATAGCATGACTTTGAACAATTGCGTTATATGCCCTTCGAAGTGAAAGAAGAGCACTCTAAGAGATTTGAGGTGAAAATCATGCTTAAAATAATATTAGAAGTCTGTGTAAGACAGACAGAATCAAACACACCGCAATTTCTTATGCACGACCTAGTGGAAGGTCTCTTGGAGTTAGCTGTCCCCCAAACATCTAGGTTTTATTTTAAGAAAATTAACTAGTTTACCTGAGGAAACAATATTATGCTATTGCTATATAGACAAGGAGGAAACCAATTCCTCAGTGTGAAGAGAAACCACTTATTTGCAAGTGTGGGTATACCATGTAGATGCCAGAACAATACAGGTAATAATAATATTAAAATTTCACCTAAAATACATCTGTAAAAAAAGATCAAACTTGAGCTACATCTGTAGTTGTGGGATTAGTCTCATGTGACTTTAAGCCTCTTGATTTATACAGTTAGAAGTTAGGTGATTCTAATCTCCGTTAACTGTCTGTGCTGCTTCTGAAGTCAAATGTCGGCATTTCAGAGGATGATTCATGGTAGCTGTCTTAGACATTCACCTTCACGTGGAATGAATTGGTTTTCTGGAGCTTTCATATCTTGACAGTTACTATAGAGGTAATTAAGCAATTTTCTTGTTGGGCCTCCAGCTAGGGTCTGCCACAAGTCCTGTTTTGTGTCTGCCAAACCTGTACAGATGATGTACCCATGCTGTACACGACAGATATCTTTGGGCATCTCTAACAACACTAAATTACTATAATTAGGCAAATGTATCCTATCCTGTGTGTCTGTTTTATGTGACTGCTTTAGTGTGAGTTGAATAGCTGACTGAATTCCACTTTACTGACTAGATCCATTTGCTCTATAGTGAGGTCATACCAATTCACATGCTGGCAATTAACATTTGGTCACCTGCTTGTAGACTCAAATTTAAATGTTTGGAGTCTGAAGTTGAATTTTATACATACTTTTGGAGATTAAATTAATTAGAACTGGCTTTAAAATGGGTGAATTCCAAATTAATAATCTAATTGGCCAGTATACTAAGGCAACCCAAAATTTAAACCGTTATTTTCAATTAAAAAAACCCAAACCTATTGGAATGGTGTGGGGGGAGGGGCAGTTAAAACCATGGATTCCTTTCCTGTATTTTGGGTTTTTTTTAAACTATTGTCTACTCGAATAGAGCTGATTTGAAAACTAACCTCAAATCCATATTGATCCAACCTCTATAATTTCCTTTTCATGAACTAGAAATATTGAATAGAAAAGTCCACTTTCTTGCAGACCCACAATTTCCTGATTTCAAACTTTTTGTACTGTGTATCATTTCTTTAATGTCCTTAAGCAGAAATAACACAAAAACCAGCTACAAGTAGTTTGCTTCTTAGTGGAGTAAAAGTTGAGAAATAAAAAGCAAAATAGCATAAAGCATGACACAGAAAAGGAGGGAGCTCACATTCCCTAGCTTTTCTAACACACACTGAAGAGGACAAACTAAAGTCAAAATCATAGACATCAAGATTTTTTTTTGTTCATTTGTTTTCTTAACTTTTTAAATTGAAACTTCTTAAAATATTTTAAGAGAAGTTGTAAATGGCTTGTGTACTTGTCATTAGCATTATCTGAAATAGTATTATCTCATTGGAGAGATTATAACTTTGTCTAAAAAAAAAAAATAAAAAAAATCTGCCGTTATAATAGTTGATATAACACAATTAACAAGAAAGTTAACTAATAGTCTACAACATTAAGTAGAGCATAATATCAATAGAGGTTTACCCCTTCTGTTTCTGTGACAAATACTTTAAGTGAAAAAAATCTACTGCCTCATTACTTTTCAACTTTGGTGATAAGTATGGGGTTTTTTATGTCTGCTTCTGCAAGCTGACTGTGTTAGAATCATACTACAAACTTAATTGCTGTTTAGGATCCTAATTTTGAACAGAAGACTAATTTGGATGACAGTGCTGTTTTATTTATCCTTTTCATCATAGAGAATTCAGAGCAAAACTGTTTTACAAATCCAACCGTCATAGAAGCATACAGATTAAATTTAAAACTTCCAGATTAATTTTAAGGTTTAGGGAACACTATTACAAATGTTTATACACTCAAAAAATTGGCATGTGAAATGAAAGAAAAACATGTCTTTTGGCTGTTTTTTTTTTTTTCTTTTCCTGAAGAAATAAATATTATTTCTTTTAGTAATACTTGCTATTTTATCTCAGTAAGGATCATAGCCAGGATTTCCTCACTACTATGAGGATCTAGCCATTAGTTTCAGTACCTGGAACTAAGCTCATGGAATTCTTTCAGATACAAATTTATGTAAATTCTATCAAATATACAATGGAATATCCTACAACAAAAATGTTTCCCTTTTACCTATAAGCTTTTTATCTCATAAATAAAATATAAGTAAAAGGTAAGAAGAGGGTAATGAGAAGGTGACCAGCATCTCTGATGAGATTTTGACTATGAGAGTACTGCAGCTACAAAGAAGCCAAGCTTTAGCCAGTGTATAGTGTCCCTGACAGATGAAACTCTGTTTTGGCCTATTGCTCAACCACTTTCAGAATCACTGTATTAGCTTGTATTGAAATAGAAAAAAAAAAAAAAAAATGTAGCAAAATACATTCATCTTAGCTTCTCTAACTGCAAGAGCCAGAGAAGCTCCCCCTCTTGTCTTCCCACCCCTCTCATTATGTATAGGAGAGGTGATATATCACTGTAAATCGAAAAACTGGAATAAATACTGTATAAATGAACTCTAGTCCCTTAACTCTGTCAATGCTCTCCTGATCTTCATCATCCCCATTCAGTAGTTGTTTTAGAAGCTGTAAATCTGGGGCTTTTTTGGAGCTAAAATGATATCAGACTAGTTGCTTGCCTTTTTCTTTCTTTCAGTGGTCTATTTACTAGAACATAGATGTCTTGCAGCTGTTCTACCATGGTTCTGTTTCCAATTGATGAAGCACAACATACATGCCGGGAAGCTGACAGATCTGCTTTGAATGTAGATGGATTACCTGAGTGTCAGAGGTGGCAAAGAAACATTGTGATATCAATCTGCAGTTTACTAAAGCCCAAGGCTTAGCTGTGAATTCTGTGAAGTACTACATTATTCCTAGGATTAAGAGTAACTCCCAGGACAGGATTTTCCTTATTTATTAGGGAAAACAAATTGATTTTTTTCTTGTTTCCCACAACATGTTGCAAAGGAAAGAATAAATTAAAAATTGTTGTTCAATATATACTTATATATACATATACATAAACATATATATGTGGCAGAGATTCTGTTCTTTAAATCCTGAGTACTGCTACGTGGTTATATACTGTGTTTTTTCCTGTCTATGGGTTTTACATTTCATATCGTTTTATTGTCAGCACTTCAGTGTATTTTTCACTTGTTTTGACCATCCCATGTGTTCTTAAGTACAACATAAGGTACTATTATTTAGAAATAAGAAGTACCTAATTAAGAGTTGAAAGAGTTGGAACCTAAATCTCCACTTAAACTTTCAAAACCTCTTTCCAGTCCAGAAACTAAAGACTGTTGTGTTTAATTTACAGACCCTTTTGTGAACTAAACCCTGCAGAAATCATGCAGCCCCATACACCATTTGAGATTAATAACAGCATCTGCAGCAGATCAGTTAGTAACTGAGAGAAAATTAAACAGGAAAGTCAGGAAACAAACAAAAAGCCCAAAGAACTCAATAACCACAAAAAAGAAGACAGTACAGCATTAGTGAAAATTGGTTGCGAGAAACAGTAACATTACATAAAAAGAAAATGTTCATTGAGATTAGACAGAAAGATGCACTTCTGACTTGTTTTTTAAAAACTGAAAACTAAAAACCTCAACCTTCATATTTTCAAATTAATTTTACTAGAGTTATTATTTATTATTTAATTTTTACTCATGGTTAAAAGCTAGGCTGCTTAGTTTTATTAGTTTACTCTACTCATTTTTTCTGTCTCACATTTCTGAAAGCTGATTAAAATGCAGAATTTTTATAAAGTTATGTGACAGGACATTGTGGCATTTTGAGTCCACTGATATGTACTTTCAGATTAAGAAAATAACGTGTCCATAAATAGGAGTCTAATGTAACCAAGTTATGTGGGATGACCAGTATTAGAAAGGATAAATTCACATCTGAAAGCTAACCCTAGTTTTCTTTTCAATAACAGATCTTATAATGCAATTCATTCACTTGCTATTACAGATAAAAGTTACAATACTATCAAATTAATACATTATTTGTATTAATTAGTAATTGTTTTTCCTTTCTTTTTAGAAAGGGGAAAAATCTCTAAATAACGAAATATTCTAAGTATCAAAATATCACCTGTTATTTTTATATTTTTATATTTCAGAATTAAGGCATAGTAATTATTTTGGAAGAACTTGTTATTTTGTCATCCAAAGCACTCCATGAAAATGTCAGTAATAGCTGCAGTACAAAATGATGAAATAATATTTATATTTTTTTTTAGAAACCACAGAATGAAATTAGTAACAATCTCCATATCCTCAAGGAAAAATGAGTGATTATAAGGAAAAAAAAAGGAAGTATTTAAATAAAATTAAACATAATATCCAGATAGTATTAATTTTTTTTTCCCTTTAAAAAAATACTCCAAGCTGTGTAAAAGACCATCTCAAATCATAAATCTTGCCTATTATACCATAGGCCACTAAACATTGGACATTACAGTAGAACAAAGGAAGCAGGGTAAAATCACATGGACAAAAAAAATGAAGCTACTTATTGTAGTAAATAAAGCTTTTCCTTCATTAGAATATTCTCTCAAACTAAAGAAAAGAAAAAAACAAACAAACAAAAGAAAAACAAAACACCAAACCGAACACCTTTTGTCTTAGTTACTTCAGTAATATTTAATGAAGTGTTAATCCCAGTGTATGGGCAAGTGAATTAAGCTATTTGAAGGGCTGTGGATAGCAATCATAAGAAAGAAAAAGGAACTTCAGTACTGTATTTTAGTTCATCCTTCAGTAAACACCTAACAGTCCTACCATTTTGGGGGGTCAGTTTACTGAACAATTATTTTAGTTGAAACTTCAAAAAACTTCAGAAGTTGAAACAAAAATTGAAAATATTAATTTGATTTTTTCCCAGATGTTAATAAATCGACATAAAAGAATCTTACATGTTGTTTTCTCTGATATAAAAAAAAAAAAAAAGATACACACATCAATGCTGTGTGTATGTGGCTGAACGCTCTCAGAAACAGTGTCCATTCAGAAATTTTATTCAAACGTAATTGAAAAAATTCATGAAAATAAATGGTAGTATTATTAATAGAAAAAAGTGGGTACAATGTAGGCATAAAAATATCTATTATTTTCCATTTTTGCATTTTTATCTGAGAGAATGTGCAGAGGATATTCTTGTTTTATCCACCACATCCAGTTTTAAGACCTAAAAAGGACACTGTTTACCATGTTGAGGCAAATTAGATTGTTGTTTTATATTAAAATTTGTCAGGTTGTCTTACTTTCATGGTATTTGGAGGTTTTTGTGTTCATTATTTCACAAATAACTTAGTCTATAGAGTCTTCCATGTTGGTACTAGGTCTCTGGAAAGTACATTTTGCCTGTATTCTTTCACATGGGCTGTCACTGTGATTCTGCAGTTTGGTTCTCCAGGGTAAATTCTTGACTACTTCTTTTTGAAACACTATGATTCCTCATAGTTATGTTTTCTTAACGCTGAGAACTCACCATGGTGAAAATTCTTTTTTGAAGCATATATTTTGCCCCCAGGATTAAGGGGTAAATATTGCCTTTTCTTAAAATGAAATTCTAAAGAGGAATGAAACTAAACAAAATATATTTGACCTGTGAAATAAAGCAGCCTGTATGGCATAAGGATCACTTGCTTCACTTAAAATTTCATTTCAGATGGGAGCCTGACATTACTTCTACATCTTATGTTGGTCATAAGAATAGCACCCAACCTCAGCATTAAAAAGCAAACATGAAGAATAGTAATTTTAAAAATATATTATTATTATTATTATTAATTTTTATTATTGTTAAATCAGTAAAAACATAGCTGCACCAATAGACAAAGTTTACATAAAGATTTGTTCTCAGGGTTACACTGCTTCTGTTCAACCTCTTACATCAGCTGGACTCACTCAAGTATATTAAAGATTTATATTTCCTTCATTGCTGTCTCTTATTTTACAAGCACATAGTTTTATGGGTGTTGATATGAATATTGTTTTGAGTATTATTTGATTTATATGCCCTGATTTCTTAGCCTTTAAAGTGAAATTATTAGAAATAAAAGCAGTCACCACACACGCAAAAATACCCTGAGGCTGAAATCATACATTTTGTAATGCTTCATTTCTGTTTCAATGTAGAAGTACAATGGTATCTGATCTCCAGGTTTGTCTCCTCAGAGTCTGTCTTTTTTCAGAGATGATGAGACAAATAATAATATCAAATTATGATTAAATGAGTCAGTATCCATTTAGTAACCAAGGGAAAAACGTAGCATAGGACCATCATTTCATAATGTAGTTCTTCATTGTTGATACATGCAATTAAAAAGGTTACTCATGTTTAATTCATGAAAAAGTACACTCACCGGGCAAAATTTATCTCAGTACCCTGTGTCAATGTATTGGGTGCAGGTGCCCAGGTGCTGGCAGTGGGGGGCTGCAGGGTGCCCCCTGTGAGGAGGGTCTGGGGCCGCCCCATGGTGGACACAGCAGGTTCCAGCTGGCTTAAGCGGACCCACCGCAGGGCACAGCCAAGCTCCTCAGCCACACTGGTGGCACCTCAGGGAAATTGGGTTTAAAAAAGGATAAAATGCTGCACAGGCAGTGAGGAGTGAGGAAAAAAAGAAAAATGTGAGAAGCAGCCCTGCAAGCACAAAGGTCAGAGAAGAGGAGTGAGAGGAGGTGCTCCAGGTGCTGGAGCAGAGATTCTCCTGCAGCCTGTGGAGCGAATGATGGTGAAGCAGGCTGTCCCCATGCAGCCCATGAAAGACTGCAGTGGAGTGGGAGGGCATGCAGCCCATGGTAAGCCCATGAAGTAGCAGGCTCTCATATTATTTTTCCTCCTGTTCTGCTGAGAAGAGGAGTGGGGGAGTGACTGGGTGGCTGTCTCCAGCCAGCCAAGGTCAACCCACCACAGTCAACTTTCCTTTTACGCCAAAACCCAGAAATATTGCAAAACAATCAAGTAATGCAGAGAACACACTCTGCTCTGCTGACATCTTTAATTAAAGTGAAATAAAATGCGTACGACACTGAAGCCTGACACAACAGAAATTGTTGTCAAAACTCACACTATTATTTGCTGTGGATTTCACCAACAAACCCAGTCTTACTTCTAAACTCAGTTTGTCAAATTCAGGGCTGTTATATCTTTTAATCAAAACGTTTCAAGAGGTCAACCTGTGTTTTGTGTTCTGTGTTTAAACTGGGTACTCTGCTTTTCTTTATTCCCTTTTATGTTTCCTCAGTTGCACATCTTCATACCTCTACTGTTCCTTGTCTTTCTTACACCCCCCTACCTCTCTGTATTCTGTGCTACCCACCATCCTCTTCTTCTCAGATGCAATAAGTGTGTCTCAAGGCAACATTCACTACAATGCTGTAATGCAGAAATAAAGCATCAGAAAGTATATAGACAATGTTATTTTCTTCCCTTCATAACTGTAAGCATCACAATGTCTTGGACTTTATTTTATCATCTGTCATCTCCATACAAGACCTAGTCTCGCCCACACGAATCTAACCTCTGGTGACAAGACATGTTTGGCAACTACAGTCTTCTAGTTACCATGACAGAATTAACACTTATATTTCATACAATCCTTTCCAGCACAACACAATTTATGCATTTACTCTTTCTCCTATCCATAAATGACAAATGAATTATAATTTAGCTTTAGTTACTTTACCTGATACCTCTCTTAGCGATAAAAGACAAAAAAAAATAAACCTTACGCCTAGCTAGGTTACGAACAAGAGAGGGATATTTTACATTTCTGATGCTTGTAATACATAAGGAGGACAGATTTGTCAAAGGTTTTGTATTCAGGGATTTCTTAAGTTCAAATCATTCAAAACATGAGTTAACTAAGTCATGAATGCAATGAAAGGTAGCTACCTTAGAGTTTAATGCCTCTCTCCCACAAAAATCCTTAGAATGTTTGCAAACTTTTCCCCACTGCTGTGTCCTGCTCCAGACAGTTCCACATGAACATATCAGGGGTTTGATACCCATCTTATCCATTAGGCATGTACCCAAAAGCAGGATAATTTATTTTTTCACCCTGTTAATGGTAGACAGAATATTTGTTAGGGGTATGTGCAATCAATTTGTTTCACTGAAGTTACTGAATGGATTGGTTGAATTCCCACCTGTTTATTGTTAGTCTTATCAAAATCTTAACAGTCTAACCAACAAATTATTAGTACAGTTGAAATGAGACCAATACATTAGTTAAATAACACATTTAATTTTATGCAATTAAAATAGATGTGTGTGTGTTTTAAATGTGTGTAAGTTTATAAATATTTATATATTTATAAATTATACATATATATATATATTTATACATTAAATAGTTCCTAGTATCAGTCCCTTTCTCTGGTTTCATGCTCAACCTTCTACTGCCCCTGTGGTGGGTCTTACAATAGACGGTTTCTGTCTGAGAAGGATCTGTATGGGGAGTCATCAGCAGCCTAAGTCTTTTGCTGGGAGTAGTATAATGTTGATGCCAATAGTTTTTTCTTTTGCACACTAGGATCTATCTCAGGTCATTTTTATATGTCTGCTAAAATGCTCAACAACTTCCCTTTTCATTGGTCTGCAAGTCCATGATGTATATAAATGCTCTGTATAGGGTGTACTTTACATACGCTGGTGCTTGTACTTGGTGCTTTTTTTTAATCTCAAAAATTTATTTTTCCGAGATCAAAGGGCTGCATTTCTTCGATGACCAGTAATTGACCATTGGTGAATTGTGTCTAGATCTAGAGCCTCCAGTATTATCCTGTGCCTGCATTTTCATGGCCTTTGTTGTCTTCCCATGCTGGCAGTCTTCCATGCTGGATTTTGTTCCAGGGTCTCGGGTAGTTCTTCCTAAATGGTATAAACTGTGCTGTAACTATCTGTTAGTTAATAATGCACACAATGATAAGCATTACACCACACATTGGTACAAAACAATAAAAGCTGATACAAAGTAGGTAATATCCAGCTGGTCATTAGGTAATTGGTGTTAGAAGTTAAACCACTTCTCTAGGCAGGCCAAAGCAAGTCCAGACAAAGACAGGCAGGTTCTGGGGTCTGATTTTTCAGCTTAGCAAAACTTATTGCAAACAATAACAACTCAGTATTTACTGGGGTACAGTCCTACAAATAATAACACTGGGCATTAGACCAGCAGTACCTCGCTCCCAATTCCAGCCCATTCTCTTTATTTGCTTTGCATAGCTGCTGTAACTACTATCAGTTTAGCATAAGTGAAATTCATTAACCACATGAATATCAAATAGAATTTTTAATCTCCAAGTGGTTTTACCAGTATTTCTAATGCTGTAAGTTTAGAAATTTTTAGAGATTATACATATATCTTCTTAGAAATATTACAAATCTTCCAATAATTTACAGCTATTTTTAAAATAAGCACAGTCACAGCTTTCTTCAATCTTTCATGCTTCAGCAAACCATAATAGCAATAATAACAAGGATACATTGGTTCAATAAAACTAAGGAATTTCCAGAAGTTAAATGATCTGTTGTATGAGAATTTCAAGTAGTTTTAAAATTAATAACCCTTATACCTCAAGGTTACTAAACTACTTTAATCCCCACAAACGTTCAAGATCTCTGTTTTGTTGAATGCAGTTAATGTATAGCATTTTAAACATAGTGGATTGTAAAAAACACTTCTTTTTCTTGTATATTGATAACAAAGGTTTTTCTTAACTATTTAAATAGACATTTGACTGACAACAGTCTGATTTAGTTTTATGTGTATTGTCTCCTAGTGTGTACTTAGAACATAATTTAGTTCAGAGTTAAGCAAATTGCAGTCTCAGGAAAAAAAAAAAAAAGACTTCAGAATTCAATTTTATAATGCAATCTTGCTTAAGCTTTATTTTCAATATTGTTATCTGTATTTTCAGTAAAATATTTCAGAGAATAGCATGTGTTATCTGTATTTGAAAAAAAATAGATTTTCATTAAACATAAGGCTACTGACCAAGTCTTAAAATAAGGTATTTTAAGAGTTCTGGAACTAATGAATACTTCCCTTGGGATGGGTTATGTCTCCATCTGGAAGTACTCATTTATATATAGAACTGTATATGGCTGCAGGAGCATCTTCCAATGTTTCTAGGTAGATGAACCTCATCTTCCTTTCACATGGATGTAAACCGAAACCAGCTCATGCAAATTTTCTTCCTCTCTTGCAGGCCAGGACTCTTGTCTAGCCATGAATCAGAGGGCAAATTATGCCAAACTGCTTAATTGTCAAAATATTCTTTCCTCTAATCTAATCCTTTGTTCTTGTCATTCCTGATATAATTAATCAAATTTTAAGGAGGCATTAGAACATGAAGTAATAAGAAGAAATTGTCATCAAAGTAACATTCAAAAACTTTATCCTTAAAATAAATCTATGTTTATGTGTATAAACATGTATGCATGTTTGTATGTATGCATAACCTGTTTATTGTATGATGTTCTAATTTTATGCACTGGTGAGGCCCCACCTCGAGTACTGCGTTCAGTTTTGGGCCCCTCGCTACAAGAAGGACATGGAGGTGTTAGAGCGTGTCCAGAGAAGGGCTACAAAGCTGGTGAGGGGTCTGGAGGACAAACCTTATGAAGAACGACTGAGGGAGCTGGGCATGTTTAGCCTGGAGAAGAGGAGGCTGAGGGGAGACCTTATCACCCTCTACAACTACCTGAAAGGAGGTTGTAGAGAGATGGGGGCTGACCTCTTCTCCCTGGTGACAAGTGATAGGACGAGAGGAAACGGGTTCAAGTTATGTCAGAGGAGGTTTAGATTGGATATTAGGAAACATTTTTTCACTGAAAGGGTTATTAAACATTGGAATAGGCTGCCCAGGGAGGTGGTGGATTCACCGTCCCTGGAGGTGTTTAAAAAAAGGGTAGATGGGGCACTTAGGGACATGGTTTAGAAGTGGCTTTTGTCAGGGTAGGTTAAAGGTTGGACTTGATGATCTTAGAGGTCCCTTCCAACCTCAGCGATTCTATGATTCTATGATTCTATACCTGAACTTCTTCAGACAGGTTCTTCAAGTGGAAAGAAAGGTGAAGCAGAGACAATAAGTTTTGAAATAATGAAACACACAAGATGTGAGAGAAATAATGGAAGATCTCACAGAAGCCTATAGTAAACACAAATCAAGTATTGTCAAAATTACACATGAGAAAATGAATACTGCCACAGAGGAGTGTTGAAGACAACAGACAGTGATGCCGCGTTTGTGTTCCTCAAGTGAGGGGCAAAGTGCAACTATTGTTCAGAGTGAAGAGTTTGTGGAACCTGTTAGTTCTGATGTAAGTGGATAATTCAGCTTAGTTTTTCTTTTATACCTACTTAGAACAATTTGAAAGAATAACAGAACAAGATGCATTATTTGCTAAATATTACTTGGGCTTTTTTTTTTTTTTTCAGTTATGCTTGCTTAGTTAACAATATAGACTCTAAATCCCCATACGCTACCTAATGAAAGCTATACCAGCACATTGATTTCTGCATTTGAGCATATTCCCTCATACTTTCTATATAGGTCATTAGAATTTGTTGCTACTAAAGGAAACGATATACTGTCCTTGATCCAAATCTTAATTTCAGCATGATTTATGTCTTATCCCAGAAAGGCTCAACAAATAAGTTGTGCTTTGTAGTACAAAGGGTGCATCAAAATGTAGAAGTGTGAATATATCTGATTTTATCAGAGTGCACTTTGCTGCTTATTTCCAATAAAAACAAAATACTTCTAAATCTAAGATTCATCCTCAGGACAATTTATTTTTTTCCCTGTGCATAAGGGCTACTTTTATTTGAAGTAATACTCTCCCATTCAGGACTGTATGACCACTCCATCTATTGTTCTGAGAGGCTGTTATTCAAAAACAAAAAAAATATGGAAAAAGGTTTATTCTGATTGACAAGCAATTTAGCCCAGGGGAGAGTTGGTAGAGTGCTGAACTGACAGATATGGACACTGAAGTCCTGATTAACAGAAAATCCATGTTACTACTTTTGTAAGTGAAAAAATACGTTTTTTTCAGATTGTTTCTGCCTCTCTGCTTCTATCTTTCTTTGCCAGGACAAACTCTAGGGATAAATAAATCGTTCAGGCATTGGTTTCTGAGACTGCCAGAAATGGTACCTCACAAAAGATTTTTCTTTGTGAGCAGACAATTTGTGAACTGAACAAGCTCCTTCTGCAGCTAATTTTGTGGTTCCAAGTAATTTCTCTGATTTCAAGAATAATGATTTGGAATCAGGGTTTCTTTCAAGAGTTAGATGTCAAGTTAAGGACATTTCAATTATATATGTAATTATATATGTGTAATGTTATATATTTAGGAATGTATATGTATATACACGTATATGTGATAATATTTTTTATGTATGTGTATATATATTACCATCTATTTAATAGACATGCAAACTAGAAGACATATGTTTGTTGTGTGATTTGTCTCCATCTAACTTCAGTGACCAATAGTGTAGGTGTGCAAAGGAGATTTTCTCCACAGTCAGCAGAAATAAATATTTTACTGTATGTAAAATATTTTTCCTCACATGTCTTGTTTATCTACTTGTTGTTTGATTAAAATTCCAGAATGTGGAAAAAAAAAATCAAATTAAGAGCAGCAAACTAACAATAACAAAACTATGCCACAAAACATGCTACATCCAAGCAAAAGTTTTATGGGTATGGTTAACTGTAAATATGAGTATTATTAGCCTACTCTGTCCAGCCTATAAACAAACATTTGATTCTTCCTGAAGTCAGAAATGCTGTAAATCTTACATGACTTCCCGAAGTGTTAAAATCAATGAACAAGACATCAGCAAAAGTGATAAAGTCTTATATACAGATGTCTTCATGCACATAGAAGAACATATAAAGGGCAAATTGAAAGGATCCAGACATCGGTTGATTTTAAATTCTCTGTAAGAACTCAAGACAGAGGTCTAAGCATTACTTTGTCAGTATAGACTTTATTTCAGCAGTTTATACAGTAAAACAGCCGAAAATACCTACTAGAAGGACTTGTTAAAAAAAAAAGTTTATAAATATATATACACACACACATATGTAGGTAGCTAGGCCGTAAGGACTTTAAAAAAAATAAAAATCTGAGAATATATTGTCATTTAATTTGATGATAAATCCTCAAATGGAATATTACGTGTAATTATCACAGAATATAGCATACAGTATTATTACAGTTATTCCATCTAAAGAAATTGAAATTCTTGCTTAGAGATGAAAATTTGGACACATTGTATTATGGTAATATAAAAACATATATTGCTGAACTCCTACTTATCTAAGATTTACTTAACTATAATAATTTAAGTGAAAAAAAAATAAATGAAAAGGAAAAAAAAAGATCTGAGCAAAAAGAAACTGTTAGTCAGGAATTTTATTTAATTACTACCATTTATTTCATTAATACTATTTATTTCATTAATACTATTTTTAGCCTCACAGCAAAATTTAACTCCCTGCTACTCATAAACTCCCAATATTGTGGGGCTACAAGCATTAGCAGAAACAGAAAAAACATTGCATGTATATTAACATGGACAAGCATTCTTTATGCAGTCCTACTAAGTGAAGAAAAAAACAGTTCAATACTTAAGTCATTCTCTTCCTCCTAAAGGTTGGGAAATTCTCCTTATGGACAAATCTGTAAAAGTATTTTGACACATACTAATATTTAAGTATCTGAATATTCCTTCTGTAACCAATGGACAGTATTTTAAACTTATGCCTTTTGTTTAAATCAGTAGAAATTATCCTGTCAAGAAAGGGAAGATTTAGCACATAAAGATTTATAATAGGGTTTGTTAATAGTGATTATCAAAAACAAGTTAAAGGCTGACATGAACAAACCCGAAAAATGTCTTTTCTGTGATATTAGTCTGTAGAGTCTCTTATTCAGTCTGAGTACCAATGCTATGTTGCATGAATTTATAAGTACTTTAAAAAGTAATTAATTTATTATTAAACCGTAGGACTTTTACCTACTCTGATGATAACGACGCAGAAAAATGCATGCCTGATCACTTTTATTAAGTTTTATCAATATATTTTGAGTGAACATGCATTAGAAATAAGTCTTAGTACTAGAAATAAATTTGATTTTTTTTAATACAGAAAAATATAGTTGAGATATTTTTCCACATGATGTGCTATTGAGATGGATATAGTCAATATAAGGAAGTATTTACCTATTGTAAATACTGAGATTCATTATCCTCTCACAGTGTTTCAAAACACAAGATAAGATGTCTCTCACTGCCTCCCACATGCCAAGGCCCTTTAAAGGTCGATTAATCTGTTACTTATGGTAGAAGCGGGAATAGGCATTTCCCTTCCACTGGATAATCTATGGGCTATAATAAACACTATCACTTAAGCTGACAAATCTTATCATAGTCAAGCAGATTTATAATACACTTTATCTCTCAATCAATATATTGTATCTATATGTATTTTAATAATAATTGATAAAACTATATGATCCACTGTTCCATCACTAGTCCGTACCCATAATGCCGTTTGTCACAAACAGGTCTATATATAACCATGCTAAAAAAAAAATAAAATAATAATTTGCAGACATATTAGAGTATAATCAATTCTGGACACTTAGTCTCAAAGAAGATTTGTTATGTTACTGTTATTCTATATATGGATTCCTTGGAAGACATAAGAATCTCTAAACATAAAATTTGTGGATGTGGTCATTTTAATTGTTCATCTAGATACAGTTAGAACTGAAATCATGGAAGAAGTGCTTTTGACACTGCTTTGACCTAAGGTTGTACTCATCAAAAGAAATAATAAAGTATTATTAAAGTAAATAATACATTACTTACAATATTATTACAAAAAAACACCATATATAAACAAATATAAACCCACTATATTTTAATGAAATTTTAGCATTATTACATGCTAGTAATTACGTCTTATATTACTACCAAGTATCCTGCCTTTTAGAGAGTAGGGATAATATTTATTAAACTTGGAAATAATCACTATGAAATCATATAAAATTTTCAAACTAAATTGTAAAGCCACTCAAAAGCCTTTTAGGGCATTAATATTTTTATATTTAATATATTATTTTAAGCTTAATATTTGTTTTGGTATATATTTTGAAGAAAGGAGAAACCTCTGACAGTTTGCAGTTATTTTAATGAAGGACAACCTTTCCCTTCCTCATTCTCTTTGTTTATTCAAATGCACCTACATTTGGGTAATGGAACCTCAGTTCCTCCCTGTATTTCTGGGTGGGGTAAGGATTGGAAACAAACAAACAAACATACATACATCAACAAGCTAATAACAATACCTAAAAAAGCCAAGGAATCACATGGTCACCAGTGGTATATAGAATCATAGAATGGTTCAGGTTGGAAGGGACCTTAAAGATCACCTAGTTCCAACCCCCCTGCCCTGGGCAGGGACACCTCCCACTAGAGCAGGCTGCTCAAAGCCCCATCCAGCCTGGCCTTGAACACTTCCAGGGATGGGGCATCCACAGCTGCTCTGGGTGAACTTGTTCCAGTGCCTCACCACCAGGAAAGAATTTCTTCCTAATATCTAATCTAAATCTCCCCTCTTTCAGTTTAAAACCGTTACGCCTCATCCTATCGCTCCAGTCCCTCATAAAGAGCCCCTCCCTATCTTTCCTGTAGGCCCCCTTTAGGTACTGGAAGGCTGCTATAAGGTCTCCCTGGAGCCTTCTCTTCTCCAGGCTGAACAACCCCAACTCTCTCAGCCTGTCCTCATAGGAGAGGTGCTCCAGCCCTCTGATCATCTTTGTGACCCTCCGCTGGACCTGTTCCAACTGCTCCATGTCCTTCTTGTGCTGAGGACTCCAGAGCTGCACGCAGTACTCTAGGTGGGGTCTCATCAGAGAGGAGTAGAGGGGTGATATATATGCTGATACAGTAGAAGTATTATGATTCTATGTGTACATTTTATTAAATACTATCAAAACCTGTAGGCGCTGAAGCCTACATTTCTAGCCTTTTCCTCTTCTGTGCAGCACCTTTGTGTTATTCTTTAATGAATGTCCTGCTGTGCGTTGGATTCATAATCCCTTCTCAAATCCACCCCTCCCCTCCCTTGCCATTCACAGCCGGTCTGATCATGGGATCTGAACATCCTATTTTAGAACTGGAATCAAAACTGTACTTACTCCTTCATCCCCTTTTCATGTACTCTCCCTCACTACTTAGTGGTTCTCTGCCCTCTCTCAGAAAAAGGCTGCATGCAGACAGAGATGCTGTATGAATCAGGAGAGGTGGAAAGGCATCTATTGCACCTGTGAGAAAAGTGAGTGAGGAAGAGGTGCAGCGGTGGATCAGAGGATCCCAAATGCACTGTGGCAGGAGGTGAAGGAGCCTTGCCAGCAACTACTGCATCATCTGCTGTGAAGTCTCAAGAAGTTCACATTACTACAGAAGTATCAGGACTGATGGTGGGAAGCATTGCTAAAGGAATAAGAAAGATTCCTCTATTCTTTTATGGCTCCCCAAGTTTACCATACCACATCTTCCAAACACTTCTAAGTTTCCATGAGAATTTTTGGTATCTATATTGTCACAGATTCAAATGTTAGACCCCACATCTACTAATCACTTACACCACATATTCATTATGGTTATTTTCATCATGTTAAAACTTTGAAAAAAAGCAAAGGATTTTGCAATAAAAAGCAAAAAAATAAAACATAATTTAGTCCTTTCAGAAAATAGTTATATTATCTAGCATTGTCCTCAAGTAGTGTTATTTTGTGACATACAAAAGGAGACCATACACGGAGAGCAAGGTGTATCAAGCTCAGTATAGCTTCACTGTGACGTATCTGTGAAAGTAACAGGCAATAGCAATCTGTAACATATTTTGGTAGAAGAAATGTGTTTGCTTTGTAAAGAAAGTGTTAACAATCACTTATAGTTTGCATAGTAGATGCTCAGCTTTAAAAAAAAAAAAACAGCAAAACCAAACCCATTTAAATCAAGTATCTGTAAGGTTCACAAAGAGCAAATGAAAATCTACTGCTTCATATTTGAATAGCAATGACCTTATATAATTTTCAGAAGCTTTTTCTTTTTAATGCTAGCCTCAAGTATTCAGTAATGAACTTCCCAGGGATCTGCTGCAACAAAGTAGTTTTTCACTTCCTTCCTTGTATTCTTCTTCTCCAAAGACTCACTGACTTTTTTTTTTCCTTGTAATTGTGGGGGGAAAAAATAAATTCAAAATCCAGAGGTTTTTTGTTGTGTGTTTTTTTTTTTTTTTTTTTTTTTTTTTTTTTTTGGTTTGTTTTGGTTTTTTTTTTAATCTAAATATAGAATACCAGGTATGCTTCTTAGTTTCCAAAAATAGTGTGTGGGTTTGGGTTGTGATAGTTAGTGGAAGCATTTATCTGTTCCCAGAGCTATGATGTCATTGGCATTAGTGAGATTTGATGAAATGAGTCCCATGACTGGAGTGCTAGAACGAAAGGCTGTGGGCCGTTCAAGAGGGATAGGCAGAGCAGGTGGGATGGAGGAGTTGCATCATATATAAGAGAGAGGATTGTGTGTACAGTCCTTACAGTTAGGGATGATGTGGTTGAGAGTCTCTGGTTGAGTTTAAAATTTTGAGTGTAATGAGAAAAAAGTCATCAGGGTTGCTACTTTAAGCAAACTTTAAGCTACTCAGGGAACTAGTTTACAGAGTCCCCTTTGGATCCTCTTTTGAGGGCTTAGGGGTCTATGAAAGCAGATTAGTTTTTAAAAATCACCTTTGAAGCACAAGAGAAGGCAATTCCATGGTGCCAAAAATCAAGCAAATGGGGCAGAAAACCAGCTTGGCTGAACAGGGAACTCCTTTTGCAACTCAGGTGTAAAAAGAAATTTATGATATCTGGAAGCAAGTTCAGGCTTCACAGGAAGATCACATAGTTGTAGTTCACATGTGTAGGGAGAAAACACCAAAAGCCAAAGCTCAACTAAATATGAAACTGGCCAGTGTTGTGACAGTCAACAAAAAAAGGCTTTTTTGAAGTATGTTACCAACAAGAGGAGGTCTAAGGAAAATACTGGACCAAGACTTGATGAAGATCGTCACCTGACTAATAGGGATGAAGAAAAGGCAGAAGCATTCAATCCATTTTTGCATCATTCTTTTATATTAAGGATAAGTCTTGTGCTGCTTGATCCTCTGAGTTGGAGGACCATGACTGAGGGAGCAGTAACTTTCCATTTGTGGACACTGAAATTGTAAGAGACTAGTGTCTGAACAGCTGAGTGTTCACAAGTCCATGGGACCTGATGGGATTCATCCCAGAGTACTGAAGGAGCTAGAGGATGTTATGGCAGGAGCCCTCTCAATCATCTGCCAAAGGTGTAGAAGTCTGGGGAGGTCACTTCTGACTGGAAGCTAGCCAATTTTATTCCAATTTGTAAGGACACCATTGGGGAAGAACCAGGAAATTACAGATCTGTTAGTCTAAGCTCAGTACCAGGAAAGGTTATGGAAAAGAATGCAATCATCAGGCACAGTCAACATGGGTTCACAAAAGGAAAGTCCTGTCTAACTAACTTGATATCCTTCTACAAGAAGGTCATCCACCTACTGGATGAAAGGAAGGCTGTGGATGTAGTTTTTCTGAATGTACACCCTTCCAATCCTCTCCCCCATCCCAGTAGGGGGAAGTGAGCAAGCAGCAGTGTGGTGCTTAGCTGTCTTCTGGGATTAAACCACAAGACTGGATTTTAGTAAGACTTTTAATAATGTCCCTCACAGCATCCTTCTGGACAAGTTGTCCAACTGTGAGATGAGTAGGTACATGGCACACTGGATGAAGAACTGGCTGAACAGCAGAACTCAGAGGTTTGTAACGAATGGTGGTACAACTGGCTGGCGGCCAGTCACCTACAGTGTTCCTCGGGACTTGATGTTCTGTTCAACATGTTATGGAAATTACACATGCCAGCCACTATAACAGGGTTCAACTCTAGGTTTCCATGAATCAATAAGCCAAAAAGAGATTATTCTGTAAAGTTATTTTTGTTAATAGTACTACAGCTCGAGCTGTGTGCCTCCGAAGAGAGACCCTGAACAAAGATATCCCTGGGTAATTATACCTTTATGATCTAAGTTACCCACTCCTTATGTGACAGTTCAGACCAATAGTAATATTAAGGTCTGGGATCTTCTTGTTCTTCATTGGGTCCCTTCATTGTCTCTAGGTGGGTCATGTCTTTTCTTATCTCTAAGGTAGCAGCTTCTGCTGATGATTATAGCTTCCTAACAGTTTGAACTGGCTCTGGGACCTTCTTTTACTTAACTAGGTAAAAGTTCAACATATCTAGATGAAAGTTCACAGCTTGTGGCCTAAAGCATCAGCAAAAGCATCATCTTACCATCGTGAAGAAAGTTCTGCTAAGCAAGTTCTATATAATTAGTATACCAAACTGCACAACAAACATTTCTATCAATGATCTGGATGAAGGAGTTAAATTCACCCTTAGTAAATTTGCTGGTGACACCAAACTGGAAAATGCTGTTGACTCTCTCAATTGACAAGAGGCCTTACAGAAGGATCCGGATAGATTGGACCAGTGGGCAAACCTCAATGGCATGAAATTTAACAAAAAAAAATGCCAGATTCTGCACCTGGAATGGAGTAATGCAAGACACAAGTATAGGCTGGGAAAGGAGTGGCTAGAGATCCACCCTGCAGAAAGGGATCTGGGGGTGCTGGTTGACAGCAGGCTCAATATGAGTCAGCAGTGTGCCCTGGCAGCCCAGAAGGCAAACCATATTCTGGAGTTCATCAAATACAGAATAACCAGCTGGTCAAAAGAGGTGATCATCCTGCTGTTTTCAGTGTTGCTGCGGCCTCATCTTGAGTATGTTTTAACTTTTGGTCAAGTGCCCTCAGGTGGTCAGGCAGTTGGACTAGATGATCGTTGTAGGTTAGTTCCAACTGGAACTATTCTATTCTATTCTATTCTATTCTATTCTATTCTATTCTATTCTATTCTATTCCGTTCCGTTCCGTTCCGTTCCGTTCCGTTCCGTTCCATTCCATTCCATTCCATTCACTCTTGATCATACATCTGCAAAACCTGTGGTCATACCTAAGCTATGCATTCTTCTACATATACCTGTATCAAACTATTATAAAGATTACCAGAAGTATATTAATCTCAAATAGCACCTGTGAACTTATTCATATCTAGCCCTTTCAACACTTTGCTTTCCTCAGAAGGGCATCTATCAATGACAGTGCACACATAGGCTATTACGGAACAGACACCCTGCACAGAGACAGGCCCCCATCATCCTTCCTATACCTTCCTGTTAACCCTGTGCTCAACTGTTGAGTGACAAGAAGGTCCACACTTGTGTAGTGTCCTGACTATCATGTTGCTTTCTCGTGCAGCATAAAGTGGTGACACTTTGCTTTGAGGCACGATACATGCCAAGAGACTGATGAGAAGGAGGAGTTGAAAAAAACCAAATTAATTGGTGTCCAGAAAGCCTTGTAAAATGCCCTTGGCAGCTTTGTTCAGACCAGCCAGGCAGTGTCCTGAGCCCTACGAGCATGTCCCATGCAAGGTTTCTCATGGCCTTGGTGGGACGGGCCAGGTGAACTGCTGCGACAGCTCCACGTGGTCCAGGTGGTCCCTTCTGCCATAAGTTACAATGAGAACCGTGTTCACTGAACCACCATTCTACATGGACAGAGTCAGTTGGATGTATAGGACCAAGTTGTTGGAATAACCTTAGCTCCTTTATTAGCAATTCCAGAGCATTAGTATGTTGTTCAGTCCACTCCCAGGATTTACCCTTTCTGAGCAAACAATAAAGGGGGTAAGCAATGATAGAAAAGACAGGGATGTGTTTACGCCAATAACTTAAAGTTCCCAGAACTTGCTGTAACTCCTTCGGGCTGGAAGGATTATGTCCATGTTCTATTTTTTTCAGGGTATCGTGTGGGACAGAAGTATCTCCCTTAATCCACCAGACCCCCAGGAATTTAACTTCCTGTGCGGGTCCCTGACACTTCGGGTCTGGAATTTCTAATTCTAAATCCAGTAATGTTTTTCAGATGTTTTCCATCATGTCTTTAGCATTTTCTTGGTTCTCTCCCCCTATTAGGATGTCATCAATATATTGGTATACTGTACATCCCTGTGAAACAGGAATGTCTGATAGCACTCTAGCTAAAGCATTATGAGCAATAGTGGGGGAATGCTTGTATCCTTGTGGAAGTCAGTTAAAAGTATATTGGACTCCTTTCCACGTGAATGTAAACCGCGCTTTGTCCTGCTCACGGAGGGGAATCATAAAAAACCTGTCTTTAACATCTAAGGCAGCCATCCAAGAATGGGCAGCTCCTTGTATCATTGTTACAATTTCCGCGATACTCGGAACTGCAGCAGTCAGGGGTGCAGTGTTGGTGTTTAATTTTCAGTAATCTACTGTGAAACGCCATTGCCTGGTTGGTTTCTTTGCTGGCCACAAGGGTTTAATTTTAAGGCTAGTGAGTCCTCTTAATGATGCCTCTTTTTTCTAAATCTGATACCTCCCCGTCTGCTCCTACAAGTGCAGCCGCAGGCAGTGGATACTGCCGGACGTTGGTAATTTTAGAGGGAGGCAAAGGTATAGAAGTTTCTAATAGACCCAATTTCACTCTGTCTAATCCTTTTTCGTGTCCTGAAAAACTCCATACAGTCCCATCTGGAAATTTCCACATTGGCCCACGCAGCATGTCAAATCCTAGGAGGTTAGTACGCGAGGCTCCCACTAACACTTCCGCCCTAGTCATTCACTGTTATCCCGGCAACCAGAGGTTAATTTTTGCAGTGGGGCACGTTTTCACCACACCGTCAATTTCTGTGAAGTTGACTCTGCATTGGGTGGGATTTAAACCTAGAAGTTGTGCTGTTTCGTTAGTGATTGCAGACATTTGGGCTCTGGTATCGATAATAAAGTTTACCGACATCTTCCGGGGTCCAACAGGAATGACAATAACAGGTTCGGAGTCTTTATGAGAGAGACATTGAATCGCCAGTACCCGCCGGACAGGGTGGCTCACTGCCCTCCCCAGGGATAGGAGTTTTTTGACTGGGGCTCTGACAAATCAATCAAATTACACTCCGGTGCAGAAGGCACAATTTTCTCATGACTTGGGGATTCTCTTGTTAGACTTTTCTCCACAGACAAATTATTCTTTCTAGTTAGAGATTGGACCAGCGTACTGAGATCTCCCGTAGGGACACAGTGCAAGAATTGTCGGGGCACCCCTAATTGTAGGGCTTTACACCACAACTCATTTCGGTCCTTATCAGGCTCAAACCTTTCTTCCGATTTAGGGTTTTGAGTATGAGTTTGGACTTCGCGAACCTTTTGAGGGTGTTTGGAGGATTTTTCACTACTTAGGCTGGCCCAGCCCATTCAGTGCCCGTATTGGTCTATTTCCTGTACATATTCATTCCAGGTGGGTATGTAGTGACGCCGGCTCTGCCCATGAACACCCTGAGCATCTCGTATGTGATCTTGAGTGTGGACAAGGAACGGTTTCAGGCAATCGGGAAGACCACGGATAGAGGGGCCAATTGATTGGGGTCGATAGGGGCAGACATTGGGGATTTCTGACATGCCTCTCTGTTATACGTGGCTTGCAGACAAGCTGCTTTCTGTACAGCCGCAAACAGATCAGAGTAGCCTGTAGCTCTAATTTCTAATGCCTCCCCCCTCTCTCACGGATCCATAACACCTGCCCAATAGGCTGCTTGAGCAGTTAGCGAATAATTATGATCCCCAGGCATAATAGTTAAAAACACTCCTGATCCCCAAGAGTCTCCTGCCTCTTCCTCACTCAACATAATCCGATCTCCCCCTTCAGAAGAAACTCGCCACACATACTCAACAGCTGACTCTTCTGGCCACCTCGAATATTTCTCCCTTATTTTCGCTAGCTCGGTTGGTGTCCATGGAACAGTACGCACAGTAGCGTGGATTTCATCATCATCATTGTCCTGGTTCCGGCGGGGATAGGGTTAATTTTTCCTGATATTCCATGCCATGTGAGCCATGCCCACCCTGAGCTGCCGGGGAAGGGGGCAGGAAGTCGCCACTTGGAGTGGGCTGGGGCATCTTGGTTCTGGTTGGTGAGCAGCGTGGAGCGGTGGTTCCATAATTGTGTTTGTATATTCCTCTCTCCGTGTTATCATTGTTGTTTGCTTGTTCCCTTTGCTCTTCTGTTAAACTGCCTTTGTCTCAACCCAAGAGTCTTGCCTTTTTCTTCTGATTCTTCCTGTATTGGGAAGGCCTGAGCGAGTGGCACGTGGTTCTTTGTTGCCATCTGAGGCTAAACTACGACAATCATCAACTGCAGTTTCAGTTTTAACCAGAAGACATAAAGGAAAGACTCGGGATTTCAAAGTAAAAGTCCTTTCCTCCTCATCTTCTTCCTCTTCCTCACTATTAGACCAAAGATCTCCGGTCTGGGTTCCAGTATTTGGATAACACGGATAACACATTAACTTTACGAATTTGTTGGACCTGGGTCGAGGGCTGCATTTTATCTAAAAGCCCAGTCACCCTTTCCAATAACATTTTAGGTTGGAGATTTTCACTCCCAAGTCGAGCATTCCAGTTTCATAAACATTCATTCTCACTCACAAGCTTATCAACTTGAGTTCTTAATTTTTCTCCTGTCTCCTTCTGAAAAGCTAGTGATGACTTCAACACCTCATTCTCCGATTTCAGAGTTGCATATTCTACAGCAGAAATCAAATTAGGAGCAGGAGTTTCCCTAGCTTCTTGTTGTGCACGAGATAAACAGGCGCCTAACACCGCACAGATCACACCTTTGCCTTTCCCTGCTCTGAGCTTTAGTGAAGCCTGACACTCTTCAATACGTTCCACCACTTTCTCTTAATCCTTCCAGAATTTTTGGGCCCACTCCTTCCCAGCCTGGGAAGGGGCACAATCATATTTTTGCAGCACTTTATCTATGGCAATCCTGCCAACTATGCCAAATTCTGTTGTGTGAAAAGGGACAAAGTGCTTCTGGTAGAAAATAAACCCCCTTGCGTTCTAACACTCCTCACTGAGGTGGGAGGCCAGGTGCGGCTAGGTTTAAATTCTGAGTGATGCCCAATTCAGCACTATCAGTCCAATCGCATTTAATATGTATTAAACTATTACGATTTGGATACACTAATAGTGGACTGCACCTTCAGTCTAGTCGTGCTCCTGAACTAGCATGGCCACTCTCGAGTCTTTGGTCGCGTTCAGTGAGAAACCAAAACAACTAGCTACTTAAACAGTGCAGTTTATTTAAACAACAGATATACAGGTTCTTAGGATTGCCGGTGATAAATACACTGTCTGCAAAGCACGTGCAAATAAAGATATTGTTAAGTATACAAAAAGCGTGACAAAGTTATAAACAATACACCCTGGCTATAAATGTAGGACAGAGATTCTCTAGAGAAATTTCTAAGTTTCCCGAGGAACCACTCAGTATAATCTAAGTCTTACCCAAAGGCATCCCTATGGCGGGGGGAAGAAAGGCTCAGCCTTTCTCCTGACCAGCCACTCCTCCTAGCCCAGAAGTTAGTGATGGATTTCTCCTGACTTGTTCGTGATGGTGTCTTCCCTGATATCCCCCCTCTCTCAAGCTATTTTTATACTATTTTTTTGTCTTCAAAGTGGAGTTTGAGTGACTTTAGTCATGAGTACTTTTTTATTATGATTGGTGTACTCAAGGAGGAGTGGTCGCACCTTGGAGGCGGGTAGACTGTGGGATGGAGGTGTGTTTTCGTACATTGTAAGAGACTGATGAGCAAAGTTCACACAAAGGACAGCATTTCATCAAAATTTGATGAAATGTTGGCTCGGGTAGCGAGTAGGACTGCTTACCTGTTTTGTAGTAAGCAAGTAGGCAGCTTATCTGTTCCGTAGTACCATCCAGACAGGAAGCACGGCTTTGGGAGAACTCATATGTCAGGAGAAAAACGTTTGGCAGTTTTCATTTTGTACTTGTCAAAGCTCTGTTTGTGCAAGGCTGAGCAGACACTCTGGCAAACTCACAAGACTCACAATTTTTAGCTCTTTGACCCACTACCTACAAGAAGAGTCAAAGCCTCACTTTTCTGTTCATATCACCTGGCAATCCTAGCACTGGCTGGTGTTGTCTGAATCCCAAAGACGCTACAAGGATTTTTTCCAAGTAGGTATAGACACTAAGATATTGGTACTTCTTAATAAGCTCATATTTCACCTGAGATAATTGATGAAAATAAAAATAAACAAACAAACAAACAAAAGCATGTTTTGCCTGCAAGCCTGCAATTTTAGCAAGGGACAGTGAGGGATGCTGCTGCTTGGGTTTTGTAAAGGACCACATCACACCTCCCCAGGGGCTCCCTGCCGTACCCTACTGTATGGCAAAGACACACTGCACACCTCCGTCAACTTGTGCTCTGAGGGTATCGCAAGTGTTGAGGAGTCAAAGCAATAGTATAGTTGCTGTCAGTAAGGGTTCCTCTCCTCTGCAGGAATGACCTCTTTTAAATTGTACTTCCCAAAGGAAGGGGGACAAAGTCACACTTGTTTCTGCATTTATGGTTTCATTGGCACTTTCTGACTGTCCTTGTAGGTGTCCTGCTGCTCTGTCTGGCAGATTTGCTCATGTACTCCTGTGAGGAGCAAGAAAGGACAACACAGGGCACCTGCCCACGAGGCACTGCTTCCATCGCTGCTGCTGCTCTGGGGTGGCCCCGCCCCACCCACACACCTGTCCCGTCCAACCCCATGACTGGAAAAAGCCACTCGCAGGACTTGATTATGACCTGTATGTATTTTCCATTTTCATACTTATCCTAGTCAATCTGTAGCAAATACATTCACTTCAGTATTTATTCAAGTTGATTCTTTGTAAGAGTTGAAACATCCAGGTCACCAAGGCAGTGTCCATAACTTGGGTTAATCACAGGCTGTCCCGTGAAAGAAGGACATACAGCTTTTTCACCTGTCACTTTTGAAGCTTAGGGTTTTGTGCATGACGGCTTTATTTGCCTTTCTTTTCAGAGTGATTCATCATTTTAGCATTGTTTGTGAGGAAGAAAAGATCTTTTCTATATATCTTTTGCCTTCTCCTTCCTACGCCAACAGAAATCAGTTACTCAACTTCCAGATGAGACTATGAACACATCTGTTGGAGTTTTAACTATAAAAATCCAGGTCATAGCCTGTCTGACTTGGGGGAAGCTTCTGAAATTATGTGTGTAGATTTTTGTGACTGCCACATATGCAGTAAAAATTATGCATGGGCTGTAGCCCAGGACCTGATTTGCCCTTGTTGCTGCAGCGGCACACTGCTGACTCACGTTCAACTTGTTCTAAAGCATATATAATTATACGTACCTTTGTGGCCAAAAGGAAAGATTAGATAGTTTTGAAGTTTGGAAATAAATAGCGCTGTAATCTGATTCTGAGCAAATAATAAACTTGTGCATAAAATAATGAACTCTGACATATCCCTTCAAACCAGGAATGACTTACTCCTCAGCCCAGAGTAACAGAGAAACACTTAAGAAAGCTATTCTTTATGTTCACACTTTAGCCAAGGTGTAGTCACATATAGGGCCGTATACAGAAGATTGACTTTATAGAAAAAGAAGCCTGGGATGATTAAAATACTACTTACCTCTTTCCAGGTTTTAGTAAGTCTTAAAATACTTACTGCTTTTCATAAAGCCTAATAGTATAGAACTAAGTTATCATGCCAGAGTTTTAGTTTTTACATGGAAAAAAAAAAATTCCTTCATCTTTCATAACAACAGAAAGACTTTTAAAGATGAATGGTTCCAATACCAAAATACATGCTAAGCATGTAGAATGGATCTAACCTTTTAATTCCTTGAAAATTTAAAGTAAAACCTGTGTTTCAGGAGGCTTGATACAGAGATTCGGGAAGTCATAGAGATTGTAAATAGATCTAGTAAATAACAAGAAATAGTTAGGTAAGACAGCTTCCATTTCATTCATCTTCGTACATTCTTTCGTCATCTTAATGACACCATTTATATTTTATTTACCATAGTAGCTAGGGAAGGAAACATCTGAATTGTTTTTATTTTATAAAGCTGTAGCTACAAAACTATAACTAAGCAGGAAAGAAGTTGGGACTGAATGTCTCTGAAAGTGTTCATTAAATTCTTACAAATATGTCACAAAAATAAAAAAAAAAAAAAATATATGGAGTTTCCAAGAGAAAAAAAATAAGAAAAATTTGAAAAGCATAAAATGAAAAATTCTCAGCTAGCGTCTTCGACCTTTCATTAGTATTTAGAAATCTAGCTGGTTTCTGTCTCTTTGAAAATTACCATCTAAAAATCAGGATGCATTATTAGAATGTAATTAACAGAATCTTATTAAAACAGCTAAGGTGCTGATGCTTTTTTATATTTGAGCAATTCAGAAAACTTAATTGAAAACATATTTTGCTTAATGTAAGAAAAAGGCAGTGCAATTAATGAAATATTCTAAAAAACCTGTACACGTAGTAAAAGGGTGATGGGTATTTAAAAATTTGGTATGAAAATTTTCCCTCCAACCTATACTGTTGCATTTGGTGCAGCAGGTGTGCCACTTGGCATTTCGCTTCATTGAACTTCATGTGGTTGCTTTCTGTTCTTGCTCTGGCCTGTAGAGGTAGCTCTGAATGGCAACACACCCATGTGTTGTATAAGCCACCCCTCCTGGATTGGCCAATCAGAACGACAGATGGCCCTCCCCCCTCCTCTCCTCAGAGAGGAGAGGAAGAGATAAGGAGATTTATGAGTTTAGAAAAAGAACTAAACTACTTTAATGAAAATAATAATAAATAAGGAAATAAATAATAATAAAATAAATTTTTAAAAGTACATAACCTATACAAAACCGTATCCAGCTCCCGGGATGACAATTGCATCACCAGCAGACGCAGGGAAAGTCCCAGACTGGAGTCAGCAATGGATAGGAGCTGAATTCCGGAACTAGAGTCAGGAATGCTCAGATCGGGGTCAAAGGCAGACGAACAGACAGGGTCCTCCTTAGAAATCGGCCATTGAAGAAAGAGCAAGAAAGAGCGGCCTTGCCCCTTTGATCCCTTAGCTTTTATAATGAGCGTGATGCAGATGGGATGGAATACCCTGTTGGTCAGTTTTGGGTCACCTGTCCTGTCCCTCCTCCCTGCAGGTGGGACCCCTCTACGCTTCTCGGCTTCCGACCCTCTAACAGGGCAAATAGCAAAGTGAGCTGACCTTGGTTGTTATAGCAGTAAGTATAAGCAAGAGCCTCTGTGCATACCGTTCCTTGGTATAATCAGGTCTTATCACTCTGAGAGTGAACAGTTTCTGAACAATATGCCGTTAATTTCAGACTTTAGTCAATTAGAAGAGGCCCAGCTAAAAAGTAAAATTACAAATCAGAAAATTGGTTCTGTTTTACCTCAAATCAGGACAAAAATTTGGTATGAAAATTTTCCCTCCAGCCTATACTGTTGCATTTGGTGCAGCAGGTGTGCCACTTGGCATTTCGCTTCATTGAACTCCATGTGGTTGCTTTCTGTTCTTGCCTTGGCCTGTAGAAATAACTCTGAATGGCAACACACCCATGTGTTGTATAAGCCATTCCTCCCAGATTTGTATCATCTACAAACTTGCATAGAGTGCACTCCAGCCTATTGTCAAGGTTATTAATGAAGATGTTAAACTTAATTGGTCCCAACGTATGTCCCCAGGTTAAACCACTAGTGACTGTCCTCCAGCTGGACTTCATGCCAAGAAGATTCATGGCACTTTCAAAGATAAAAAAAGTAGCCTTGAAATGACATTGGCCAGCCCTCTCAGTACTTGTGGCACATCCCATCAGGTCCTGTGGACCCGCGTACGTCCAATTTGTTTAAATGGTCCTAACCTGAATCTCTTCCACTTACTTTCTCTGGACTTTCCCACGGATTTCAAGACCCTGAGATTTCTGAAGCTGAGTACTTGACTGATCAAAGTGAAGGTGAAAAGGACATGAAGTACCCCATTGTTCTCCATGTGTGTTATTAACATGTCCCCATTGCCACTCAGCAGCAGGCTTACATTTTCTTTCTTCTTCTTCTTCTTCTTTTACTATTATTTGTTTTGCTGTTTATCTGGTTACATACTTGTAGAAGACCTTCACATCCTTCATAAGATTCAAGTCCAGGTGGGTTTTGTCTTTCCTAATGCTATCGCAGAACGCTCAGTGTCTCTATATTCCTCCTGGGTGACCCAACTGCTTCCATGGCTTGTATGCATTCTTTTTATGTTTGAGTTCAGTCAGTAACTCCTTGTACTTCCACACAGGTCTCATGCAATCTTTGCTTAACTTTCTGCATATTGGGATGGACCTCTTGAGCTTAGAGGGTATGATCTTCTAAATCCAGCTCTTACCTTCTGGACCTGCCAAGCACGCTTCCTCAAAGGCCAAGGTCTGCTCTTCCAAAGTCCAAAGGTGTGATACTGCTATTTGTTTTGCCTGTTTTTATGCTATTTCCCTTGACTTAGGATCCTGAACTCCACCATCTCATGGTCATTGCAGCCACTTTGATACAGGATATGGATACAGTTTATCAGTGACTACTAAAACATTATGGGTATTTTTATATTTTTATTTTTTTAAGGATAAGGATGTTCTTCTAAGAGAAAAATTAGTTGATGGGTATTGGGAGGTTCCAGACAAAATGTGGTGAGGATTTAAAATATATTTTATGTGAACTTGACAATTATTTAGAATAAGGTACACTTCTGAACGTGTTCTGTGTCCCACTAAACAATGACATTTATTTTCCATGAAGATGCCAAATCACTTTATGAATTCATTACACTGTTGACCTTCGCATTGTTTTGAATTCTCCATGTTTTTCACTTTTTTATAGTCCTTTATCGTCTTCTTCCTTATTTGGCTTAATTTCAGTCTGAAAAGTCATTATCTGTTTAGTTTCTCAACCTAAAGGCCATTTATTTTCTAGGAGCAGTCATGTTCATCTTATTTTGGTAAGTTTCCTAGTTCTAGACCCTTGATGAGATGGTGTAACCGCGATTATATGTAGTATTCAAGACACAAGCACTTAAATAGTGGATGTCACATGGATGTATATGTCCTTGTTTGTTCATTTGTATCAGTCTTTTTCCTAAAAATTCTTACTACTCTGTTTTCCTTTGGCCACCACTAAGTCCACATTCATCTGAAGCTTGATGTAGCAGCACCTAGATGTGGTTTGCTGAGCGCTCATAGGGAAAAGGCATTCATCATGAGAAAAGGAAAACAACGTCTTCCCTTTTCTTTCTGAATGCTTATTGTATTTCTTTTTTTTCCCCCTTCTGATTAATGCAATCTTATTTTTCTCTATTTATTTCAATAACTGTAGAAGTTAAGAAAAAGTAATTTTCTTTACTTTTAAAGGTTATTTAATATCTTTCTTACTGTATATTGTATGACATTATATATTTGTAATATTCTTTCTAAACACACGGTACCGTATTAGTATCCTCCATTTGTAGAGTATACTACATGATAAACCATCTGCTGATGCTGATTAATGTGCACATTCAAAAGAAATGTGGCAACTGAGATGCACTTTAGAAAGGATTGTTGCATTACCTGAAGCCTGTTACTGCTGTAAACACCTTACTGAAATGAAACAGTGAGTCTTCTTAATGACGAAAGCTGAATTTAAAAAAAAAAATAAAAAAAAAAGTCTTCATGCCGCGTGAATAATATGGTATTTTTTATTAGGAAATTGGTAAGCAACTGCATCAGGCTTTAAAGATAAATCAATTTCTACTTAATTTCTTTAAATAAACCCTGCACTCCCTGCACTTTTTAAGTGACGAGACAAGTTGAAGAGCTTAGCATATCGTGTCTGAAGTGACTGCATTACTGCATTGGTGATAAACCTTTTATTTTTCTGGTTGTTAATGGTGATGTCACAAAGAAGCTCAGCTGTTCACTTCTGTATCAGGTACAGAGATGAGAAGCTATGAAGAAACAGTAGCAAAAAGTGCTTACTGTTGTCATACTGAAAATGTTGACAAATGGGAATCTAAAACTGACGTTTTTGTTATGTATCCTGTTTTCTGTGATCACGCTGCCAAGTTTCTATTTACACTCCCAAGCTTAGGAGGATTATCTAGCGCAATGCATTTTTCAGAATCTTAATTTTCCTTTGTAAGCCTTTTGTGACATTAAGCCTTTCCTTTGTATGATAGTCTTCTCTCCAAAATCAAAATTCTAATCTTTTAGTGCTGATTTTTTTTTAAATATTAATAGAAGTCATACAAAGGATACACTATGAAATGTTCCCTGGTGTTGTAAATGCCACCCATTAACTCAGTAGTGATGTCAAAAGCAACTGAGTTCTTAGAGTAATACTGGATCAAACTCATTAAAAATCTCACTGAAGCTTTAAAAACCTTTTTGCACTTGTTTTTGTTAATTCCTAGTTTTACATATTTTTTTCTGAAAAAATAAAGAAAAAAAATACAAAATAAGGTCTTCATTTTTTTTTCCTAGTTAGTGAAAAGCAGTTTGCCTAAGTAAGTAATAAGGATGCCTACAGTCCCTGAAGAAAATTCCTGTTGCCCAGAGATTCATCATGGAAGAAATTGATCATGCGGCCATTAGATGTTCCGTGTGTGTTTACAGTATGTACTATTTCATCCTAAATACTCTATCAGGAAAGTGTGGGATCCAAAAATAGATACAATTTTTGTGTTTTATTTTTAAGGACTCATTCAGGCATACTTCCTTTACATGTTTTTTAATTATTGGCAATTATCTTCGCATTTCACTGTGGTTACCAAAGACTGTTTAGCTTTTCAATATCTCATGACAGTATGGATGAAGGCATATCTGAAAATACTTTTTTGGATCTTACACAGAACTCAGTAATGCATTTTTGTGTTCTAGCAGATCAGTTTATGCTGGTTTTCATTTGACATGAAAGTAACATTATGCAATTGAAACCAGCAAAGTGCAGCTGATGCTTATTTAATAAGCTGACTACTTGTCTTTACATACCTTTTATCAATAAAATATGTAATCAGCTGTAACCAGTTGTTGATTAGAAGGGTTGGCTTTATTTTTTTGCATTTTGCCTGAAGACATTAAAGCCATAAATATGCATGCTATCAGCAATTAAAATGTTACTATTATTCCCTGATTATTCAATTTATTTCCTGAGGTGCTCTGTTTCTAATTTGTAGAATATGCTTGTTCCTGGATGTGAAAATACATCCTTTTGTGGGTACTACTACAGAAATGCTCAAAGAAAACATGAACAAAATGCCAGGAAAAATACGCTGTTGTCACTCATAACCAAAACAAAAATTAATGTAAATTCTTTTAGACAAAATATAAAAAGGCCCGATCACAAGCACAGGAGATTATATTTCTCAACATCAGAACCTGACTATGCTAAATGAGTGTATATAGATTTTGAGAAACTTCTCACTTGAAACCTTGCTTTCTCAATAGCATTTTTTCTGCGCTAATTACTTCAAGCTTCTCTTTGTGGAGCTGAATTTTATTTGAAGTTGCTAAGAGACAAGAGATTCACCAAAATACTCAGTTGCAAAAACACTGAGATAATTTCATTCCATCAAATTCATCAACACTGAGCAATTTTACTTCTGGTTTGGAAAAAAATCTCTTCAGAGACATTATTTAAAGAGACTAAAAGTGAGCTAACTGTCGCTATCCCTGTATCTGATTTTGAAAATGTTCACGTTTGACATATTGTCATACTATGTCTGTCATCATGAAAAAGTCCTAAACCAGGAATTTGTTCGCATTTTCTGAACAGGGGAAAAATATTATGAAAGACGTGTAAAAAACAAACCTCTTATCTTTAAAGACAAGGATAATATAATTTGCATAGTACCTAAAAAAATGTTTCCCCTTTTTATTCCTTTTGTTTTATTCAACTTGCCATTTGCTGTAGGAAAAAATGTAGTTTTGTGTATGAAAATGTCTATATCTCTATAAATTATCACTGAAAGAATTCTAACAACAGTGAATTAAAGTTAACTATGTGGTGTAGGATTCAGACCACTTAACACTGGTACCTAACGAGCATCCAAGTCTTGATGGTTAGAGAATCTACATACCCACTTTAACCCTATTTTAGATTCTTTATGGAAGCTAAGACCTTCCACTGGAGGAGCTTCACCTCAGTGAAATAGCACATAGGAGAAAAATTCCTTAGTATCGTTGCATACATTTCATTTTCTTCAGTGCTACATATGATCGGTAGGAGAAGAATTCCCATAAAAAGCTGTGAAGCCATTACCTTGCTTTCATCCAAACCCCTTATTAAAACATTACTATGATGAGGCTCGTAAGAAGCTAATCCCCAGGCAGGTGGCAAACTCAAATAGCTGTGATTACTGCTGCTACCTTGTTTAATATACCCACAATTTATTCCATTAATTCTGCAGTTTGTCTCACTAATCTAGTCTCGTTGATCACTTAGAAGCTTTTGAGGACTGTGATTAACATTTTCTGGAAGTTCAGTGAAAAGAACAAAAGAACTATCTTAAAAAGACGTCATCATTTCCAAACTTTTCTGCTTTCTGATTTTTGGTGAGCCCAAGCATAAATTTACTAACTTACTTTTCCCTTTCATTATTCAGAAAATCAGAAAGAAGCAGTGAAGTTATAATATCCTGTTCATGACAGATATTGCCCTACTTGCTACCTCACATCACTATTTTGTGATTTTTTTTGATCCAGTATGACATAATGTAAAAACAGAATCACAGAATCATAAATTCGTAGGGTTGGAAGGGACCTCTGGAGATCATCTAGTCCAACCCCCCTGCCAGAGCAGGGTCATCTACAGCAGGTTGCACAGGAAAGCATACAGGCAGGTTTTGAATGTCTCCAGAGTTGGAGACTCCGCCACCTCTCTGGGCAGCCTGTTCCAGTGCTCTGCCACCCTCAAAGGAAATAAGTTCCTCCTCATGTTTAGTGGAACTTCCCCTGTTCAAGTTTGTGCCCATTACCTCTTGTCCTGTCCCCGGGCACCACTGAGAAGAGCCTGGCCCCATCCTCCTGACACCCACCCTTTAAGTATTTGTAAGCGTTGATAAGATCTCCCCCTCAGCCGTCTTTTTTCCAGACTGAAGAGACCCAAATGCCTCAGTCTTTCTTCATAAGAGAGGTGTTCCAGTCCCCTCAGCATCTTGGTAGCCCTTTGCTGCACCCTCTCCAGCAGTTCCCTGTCCTTCTTGAACCGGGGAGCCCAGAACTGGACACAGTACTCCAGGTGCAGCCTCACCAAGGCAGAGTAGAGGGGGAGGATGACCTCCCTCGACCTACTGGCCACACTCTTCTTGATACACCCCAGGATGCCATTGGCCTTTTTGGCCACAAGGGCACGTTGCTGGCTCATGGTCATCCTGTTGTCCACCAGGACTCCCAGGTTTCTTTCCACAGAGCTCCAGCTTCTCCAGCAGGTCAGCCCCCAACCTGTACTGGTGCATGGGGTTATTCCTCAGTGTACCCCAGTATTTTGGAATACTGAAAGTCACCCGGAGAAATTCCTTTTCTCCCAAATGGATATCAAAGTTACTCTGAATTAAATAAAATACTAAAAGAAAAGTTTACTTGACTACGATGTGATGAATTTATAAGAACAAACAAAAACTTCTCTAGAAAAATAGAATTAAACAGCAATACTAAAAGAAGAATATAACTAATCTCATCATTTACACAAAGCACAAAAGCTTCTCTAGAGCCATGGTTATAACAATCTTTTAAGTAATTTTGTGGTTGGACTCAAAATATTAAGAATATTGAAATATTTAGATTTAAATTTGGTCTCTGGTTATTGAAAATTTTGTGTATAGGCATATGGAAATACAGCTTGGCTTCAGAACTGTAACCACTTCCCAGACTGCAATAGATCTTAAATTCAAGAAATTACACACATTTACAGCACAATTCTCAAGTATATGTGAAGCTTCTTTCATACATTAAGTTTCTAAGTGGCAGTTTTTTCAGCAAAGAGAAAACAATAGTAAATGGTAAACTGTACATAAAAGGTACAATATATATATGTTTTACTAATGATCAGGAACATTAGTTAGGATATAGTAAACTGAAGTTCGACTTTTGGTTTGTTTTTTTCTCTTTTGATTTTTTATACAGGAATTAAATAATGGATCAGTTTCTAGTTCCTACAAAAATCACACAGAATTAAAAAAAAAAAAAAAAAGCTTGGAAAGTAATGCTGTTCATATTGTTCCAAAAAGACATGAGTTACAGACTTTTCCTCCCCTTAGAGTTTTGACTTGCAGTTTAGTGCTTATTTCATTTGTGTAATAAGACTATTCTTTATAGTATACAAAAAATACTATATTTATATAGTAGATAAAATACTATAATACTATGCCAAAATAAGAGAAAATGTAACAAAAGGATGGGTTTATTGATAATGGCATATGAGAAAGATATAAGTACAGATGAAAAACAGTGAAGAAAAAGTTAGTTTAACTGACACAAGAAAAAAAAAAATAGACAAATTCCAGACGCTAGGTCTACTTTGGACTTAAAATAAATACATTAAAAACCAAATTCATTGGAGAAAAATTACCTTGATTTTAACTTGATTTGATTGACCAGAGTGACTTAAGAAGAAACAGAATTGTGTAAAAACCTGAAAGTAAAAGAAATACAAGGAGCAAGCCAGAAGAGGATCCAAGTAGCATTTTAAGTAGACATGGAAGCTGTAATATAATGAAGAACTAGGAATAAATTTAGGAGGAAGCAATTAAGAAGTAATTTATGCCAACTCCTATCTCTATATAAACTACTCAATAGGCCATTGAGAAAAACAATCTACAAAGCCATTTTTTAATTGGCAAATTGAGCTGTCAGAATTGAACACTTCAGGAACACTTGTTGAATATAATGAAATTAATTTTATGAGAAAAAAGTTACATACACAAAATTAAAAGTTCAGCTACACCACTTGCATAAATATTTATTGTTAATGGAAAAATCACTTAGATGCAAAGCCAGAAATTAGTATATCTGAAGACACATACCTAATTTGTGAACCATTTGAAGTCAACCACATATAAAAGTTTTCATAAACCATTTTCTGTAAAATTAATAACCAGACTTCTAAGTCTGACTTTGTAAAATTTCAAATCTAGATTCTGAAATGAGCAACATGAGCCTGTCAGTAGTATAAAACACTAAAAGGCAAGAATATGAATGCTAATATTGTAGAAAAAAAATGCAGGCATCCAAAAGAGGAACCACATAGCATGTTAGCAAGTTACATAGTCATTATATTCATAAAAGAAAAAGAAAGAGCTAAAGAAGTTCTTTCTAAAGTTAAGGATATCAGTTCCAAAGTGGCAAGACTAGATTATGCATTTTTCCTTTGGTTTTATTTTTCACATTTTTTCTTTTCTTTCTTAAGTAGATGAATGCTCAGAACAGCAATTAACCTTTGGTTACTGAAGGGGAGAGAAAAGTAGTAATTAAAATTTATTTGAGAGGAATGCTGCTCTCTGTCTTCAGACAAAAAGAATGCCTCTACCTCTCTTCTACTTTGAAGAATGTTGATCTTCATCAGGGGCCTTAACTATTTTGGCTCATTCTCCTGTTAATCGAAAACACATTTTTTAGGACATACATTACAGAAGGAAATGTTATATACTTGCTTTGTGTAATGCACCGAAAAGAAAAAAAATGTAATTATTCTAGCTCACTAATTAAATTAGGATTGCCAGTTCACTATGTATAGAAAGCTTGTATCAGAGGACACACAGAAAATCTGTGAATTTTCATAAGGGTTTTTTTGTTTGTGTGCAACAGGAGACAGGGGAGGGAGATTTTATTTGGTTTGTTGGTTTTTTTCCAAAGTATATCTAATGATTAAGCAACCACTATAAAGGACAATAAAAAAAAATTTCAACTGCATCAAAAAAGAAGTACAAAAGCAGAACAAAAAGTAGGTGTTTGATTTTATTTATTTTTTAAATGTGATCCTTTTGATTCCTAAATATTCCCTTTCTAACAACAAGCTAAAGGAGTAAACTTGATGTAACAGTACTGTGTTATAACCCTGACCAGGACAGACTGCTTTGTCACATTAAACCTTAAGTATTTTAATCAAAATTACATTTATCAGAAGCTAGAAAGTCTTTCATCTGACTTGCTTCCTTTTAATGATTTTTCAGATGTAAATCATAGGAGTATTTGGAAATCCTCAATATTAACATTTTGAGTTACTATTTTAAATATAAACAACTATTTTGGCCACAACAATGGCAAAGGCAAAAATATTTCTCTAAAACACTGCTGCAAGAGTAGAGGCAGGTAGAACTACACTTTAGCTAAGAGAGAAGATGTTGTGGATGATATTGCAGGTTGCAGATCAGGGAAACATGAGACACTCGAGGCTTTAGAGCATACTTGATAAATTCACTCAGACAAGTGAAGATAAAGTGTCAATGTTTGTGGAGTTTTTGATATGGATGTTATATCAAGTATCAAGTTCTTGAGACACCATCTGTTCTGAAAAAAAGCCTGCTTTATTAATAGATTTCTGCAAAATTGTCAAAGATGTGTCAGATGCTATATGGGTAGATTATTAATGAAAAGTTATGCAGCATATAAAAAACTAATCCAGGGTATTAATTAGAACAAATATTGAACTTTTATGAATTTTTTTCAGTTTATAATGCTTTGAATTCAGATTAGCATGTTTTTTTCCACTTTAAGACAAAGTAATTTTCATGTTGTGTATGTTAAAATTCTGAGCACAGTAATGGCACTTCAGTAAATTAATTGAATGGCTTAATTAGTTTTGAGGTCACAGGTGAAAATTAATTTGGTCTCTACCATATTATTTCCTGTTTTCACAAAAAACATGCTATAGTCAGAAACCTGTTCAAGGATGTCAGCTGCTACTCAAGAAATACATAGGCTTGAACTGTCAGAGATGTAGTAAGTCAGGCTATTAAGTTGTTCTGAGAAGACACTTACTCATAGCCTTTATATCTGATCCTTTCCAGTCTCTGTTGGCATGCATTTTCAGAGGCAGTTAATGCAATTATGAAAACAATTATCCTGAATCTTCTGGGTAGAATATTCCTAAAGAAAATGAGAGATAAATGAAGATAAAGAGATTTCAGGATTTCTACTTAATAGAACCCCACTGAAGATTTAAAAAAACAAAAAAACAAAACAACAAAACGAAAAAATACGCAGAAATCTGACAGTGGATATGGCAAGTAACAAACAATATAGAAAAAAGTAAGTGTTGTGCAAGTAAGTATTGCACAGAAAAAAAGGGTTTAATTAAATTTAGCATTATCACCCTTATTTTGCATTCAGGTCTTAATTCTTGGTTGTCCTGTTAGTCTGCTCTGATGGGAATCTGACTTCTTTTTAGCTGAGAAGCAAAGGTACAGAATGAAGAAGAGTCCTGTTTGCAGACTCTACTCTCCATGTTACATGAATGCAAGTCAGGCCAGATTTGACTCTGCTGGCCCGTTGAAGTCTCCCAAGGTTAGACTAGGAGTCTGTGGTGTCTTGAGTAAGGTCAGAAGGAAAATGAGTGCTAGAGGACACTGGTCTGCTGGGCACTGTTCTCATGCTGTTTTGCCAGAAAAGTTAGATATTGCGTCATAATGTGCATCTAATATAATGCTCTGTATAGCCACAGTATAGATATTACTGAGTATTAAATAAAATATGCATGTGCAAATTGGTTCCCTTGGCCAGGAATTGGCAGGATTCTCCTGCAGCAGCTACTCACTTTCTAACAGATACAGCCTTTGCATTCCAAAACATCCACATGCATCACTGTTGGGTTTTATAGGTGATGCAGCAATGAGATTATGAGAGATAATAGGTCCCAGAAGCAACTTTTACATGTGAGAGATGCTTTGAAGTAAGAATATATGTATATGAGGATCTCAAAATAAATCTAGAAATGTAGGTAGACCTACACCTACATAAGTAAATCTGTAATTCTGAATGTAATATCTTAAATATCCCTCTACTACTAAGAGAGAACAGGCTTTCTAAGTATGTTTTTTTAAAGAAAACAAACTGTAGTCTTTTGTCCTAGTGCTTCTTTATCCCACTACTTACTTAAACGACACAATCTGAAGTCCAGTAACTTAAGCACTTATTAGAAGCATCTTCAAATATTAGAGTTTTCCAGATTATGTAATTAATATTAATATAAATTATTTTATGTATAGGAAAAGACTGTCTGAAAGTGTTACACACTCATTTCGACTAAAAGTTGAATTTGGATTGTTAAGCCTAAAGACAAATATGTCTTTACCTTGCTGAAACTGATGTGTTGTCATGAGATACTCAAGTGATGGCACTGTTTTAACAATGCTAAACTGTTCTTAAGCTGTCATGAACCAAAAAATCTGCTTGTGTTATCAAAATGAAATATTGACATAAGCAAGGCTTTGAGTTAATTTTCAGATTTTTCTTACTTTGCCCCATAAAAATGTCAAAGAACTTTGTAAATTCTACAGATAGGGTTAAGTACAATATTGGAACATATATTTTAAAAAGGAAATAGGACAACTTCTAGGAAGAATTACAAAGGTTTTACAAAAACATCCCCCTGTTCCCTACACATTTCTTGCACGCTTGTTCTGTTTCCAGCTCAGCTCTTTTCGGAAACAAAATCTTCAGTCTCTCCCGGATCCTACAAGGTTTCTTTCTATCAGATCTCAGGTCAGCTTGTTCCTGGTCACAGTTTCCCAGTCTCCATTTGCTGAAGGCTTCCTTCTGCTTTTTTATTACTCCCTGTGCATGCTTGAATGCTCTTTCCTGCACTCCCAGTTCAGCAACCCTAGCTGACCCCACAGAAAGGCTGACTTCTCTCTTCTTCAACAACTTCTACTTGATTCAACAGACAACAGTCAAGATGAGTAAAACAGACATCACCATTCCCTGCTGCCCACACACATCCTTTTAAAAAAAGCAGAATAACATAAAGCTAGCAATAAGCAAAGCAAACATGTCCTCCTGCACACTCATTTTGGAAAAGAAACTGGTGTTATTTCATTATTGGTATTATATTCAAAATGGAACTGTGCACACTCAGAAATAATTCTTATGAAAAAGGTAATACCAAAGTTTTTATTGAAATAATTTTATATAAGCTGAAAATGTCACTTTGCCCTTGATTCAAAATATTTGATAAAAATTTGTGGGGTGGGGGGATCATGAAATGTAAGGAAAAGTGAGAAATCAGATGTTTCCCCAAAATCAGATTGACTATGGCAGCTGGAGGAAATATCAGTTTCAAAAATGGCTGAAAAAACCATACAAAAATGCTTGTACAACCAAATAGCAAATAGCTCCCTATGAAAAGTAAATTACACTCATTGACCCGTTTGCGATGCCAAGCTCCTTTTGTTCTGTTTTAGTTTTGTTTTGTTTGTTTTTTTGTTTTTTTTTTCAGTAGTTTAGTCATGCTGCAGCATCTTGTGCTATCTGCTACAAACAATATAGCTTGGCTAATTTTATGGTACTTAGGATTTGTCTGCAGACTTGAAATTCTTCAGCAGATTTCCTAATGCACAGAAAGCTTTCAAGAAACAAAATGGATCTATTATGGAACTGCATCAACTAGCTGCTTGCAGTTTCACTTGGTGTTGACATAAAAGCGTAAACAACTCAGTGGGACTGATTGAATCTTGCTTTGAAGTGAGAAGTTCATTTGAACCTGAAAGTCAAAGAAAAAGTCATGGAGTATAAAACCAAGATGAACTAAAACCAGGGAGAGGGCTCTATACAAAAGTTCTTCATATCAAAATACAATTTTGTGTGCCTCTGTTTATAGCTTAATTTCAATCCTCTTCTCGGTTGGTTATTAAGTATTTTCAATTATTGGAAAGTAATCTTAAATTTAAAATTCATTTCTGTCATTCCTCAAATGTACTGAAAATACTTTAAAGGAACTTTTACAATGATACATCACAAACAAAGGATTACTAGGAAGTTAGAAGACATTTTATACAAATAGCAGATGGATATTGTTAGAGGAAAACATGTCATAGCCGAGAGACGAGCCTGCCACAGGTCCATGTCCCCAGGTCCAACTAGCAGCAAGAGTGAAGCAGGCACACGCGCACGGAGCACACGTATACCACGTACATATGGGGTGAGCCACACAGAGAACAGGCAGACACTCAGAACATTCACACCAACAGATATCATCAAAGCCTCATGCTGCTGGCCTTTCTGGCTTATTGGTCCCAATAGCCAGCCACCACTGTCCTCTCAGACTTGGAGGCACACAGGCGCTTTCACATGCAGAGCTGTCTGGGACTCCCACGGTGATGGAGCTGGGAGTACCCTGGCAGGGTATTATTTGGGCTCTCCCTCCTGCCGTTGTCTCTCTGAGCTCCTCTGTGGGTGTGCAGATGAGCTTGTATCATGTAACCTAACATGTTGATTCAAAGGTGACTCTTTTTATCTTTGCAGTAAACAAAGTACATTACAAATCAGTACGAAAGGTCAAATTTGGGAGAGTGTGTTAGGACTCAGTGTTGAATTTTCTTTTAATAAATGCATCCTTCTTTTAAAGAAAGGCTTTAGTCCAAGAGGTTCATGTAACGTAATGGAAAATTACTCATACACTGAGGTTAAATTCTTCAGGCCTGTCCTGTGTTAACTAACACATCAAGAGACCAGAGTCAATTAAAAAAAAAAAAAAAAAAAAAGAATAAATGAGACTGTATCATTGGTTTGAATTGTTCCCATAAATTTATTTCTTGTTTTTTATAAGACTTTATTCTGACTAAACACTGCTTATTTGTCTATACATATCTAGTAATTATAAATATTTGGTTGCTTTTGGGATGAAATAAAGTTTAACACTGTCAAAATCCTTCACTGAAAACCTACACAGCGTCAAAATCCTTCACTAAACAGTTGTGAAATCCCGTTTAATAATATTTCAATAGAAATTTAATTTTAAATGAAGAAAGAAATATTTTTCATTAAAGAAGTCTTAACTACAAATTAGTTACAACATGGTTTCTGTTTTTACAACTCATTAAAATTTGCTAAAGTCACTTCCTGGAGCTTTGCGTAAATTATTTCTTAGGGTTTACACACCTAAATATGTTTTATTTGCTATAACATATACAAAACAGGTATAAACTAGTAGCGCTGAAAGTTATTATAATGTGTTATCTTCTGCTGCATGTCACCTGCAGTTAGATCCCTATAATTTAATTGTTATATTTAAAATATATTTGCACCTGTTTCTATTCTCCACAAGAGTATTTCACGTTCTGTAATCTCTCTGTGAATGTGTAAGTTATAACAGCAATAGTTTATGCCTTTAAAACTAATGAGGTTTGGATTTTCCAATTTTTGATTAAAATACTATCCTTGGAGTATGTACAAACTCAGAAATAAAATATTTTACTCAGAGTTTGTAAGAATCCTTTACGTTTATTCATAATCACTCCTTTTGCATATTTGCACAGTAGACATACTGTTCTATAAAACTAATGACATCTATCAGAAAAGTTATTTGTATCATGGTTATGTCACATACTTGCTCATCAAGGATTATTTTAATTCTGTTTCTGCAAAGGAACACTGTCTTGCTTTTACTTCCAGCACATGTCCAGAATTTTGTTTTAATATATCTGCTTTTTAGTATGTTGTCATGGTTTAAACCCAGTCGGCAGCCAAGACCAGGCAGCTGCTCACTCTGTTGTTCAGACCAAATAATCATTACCCATGTAGGTCTTCTATAGATACTCTATTATAACTATGTATGCTAGGGGCCTATAAAATATCCTGTGTGGTTGTGTCCTACAGCTGCTTTTCCAAGATCTTTCTCATAAATCCTTACCAGACTTGTATAAGTTCTGTTTAATATCTGCCAGTCCCAAGTTGATATCTTGGATATCACAAAACATCTCTAAGAGCATTAGGAACTTATTTTTACACAAACGATTCCACATCTGGATGCCTAAAGACAGATGAGAATATTCTTCTCTGCTACCAGAGGACAAAAGCACTCATTTTACTATCTCTAAGGGATTTATTATCTTTGTACTTGGTAACTCCTCCTCTGTTGCACAGCTTTTTTATCCGTTTTTTCTATCTTATACTTACAGAGTCAAATAACCAAGCTGAACATAAACTATTATTGGCAGTGCATATAATTAGTTTTGAAAGCTGATTCTTCTGTTTCATATATGGAAAAAAAGGTTTATCTACTTGAAAACTCATCTGTTTGTTAAATTGAACCGGTCTAATAAAGCTATTGCGTCTCTGTGAAAACTTCATCTGGTTTATGTCTTCAGATCAAAGCTACAGCAGTGCTATTATAATACCCTGAAAAACAACTTACAGGCCTTCGGTATGAAAGTCACACATATATAGACTATAGAGGTCATATCTAAGAAGCCTGAAAATTCATAGATATAAGATGATTTAAATATGTCTATGAATCACTGCTTTTTAGCGGGCTTCCAGTCAGCTTGCTTTTATCCTTTATAGCCAGGCAATGGGCAAATAATGACATTATGTTACCATCTGAGGCAAATAATAAACAAATACATGAATAAATATTATTTGCAAGTCCAATACTTTTCATTATCCACTAGTCTGTTACAATAACATGAAATCATATCAATGATTTTATCTTAAGGAAAATTCCCCTTTTGATACAATTTTGGGTTTTGTTTGTTTGTTTTGTTGGGTATTTTTTCAGACCCTAAAACACACTGCAAACCTGGCGTGGGACAGAAAGTCGCTGATCAGTTTGATTTTAGATTGACTTGTCTAGATAACATGAAACTGTGAGATATTCAATGTTATTAGGATGGATTTGTATCATAAAATATATACAGATTGCTCAGTCTGCATTTTCTACAGCCTCTCTTACAAATGCCTGATTCATGCACAGTCTTCAAAAACAGTCAAAATATTACACCATTTTGTGAAAATCAGACACATTTGGGCAACCAGATGCTCAAGTAAAGGTCTCTCTCTTCATTAAAATAACACTGAAACATAGTTAGTAAAGTTGGCAGAAGTCATTTGAGAGAACACAGATCTCCATGTGGAAGCAGCACTGAAATAACTGTATGTCAAAAATAAGCATGTTCTGACAATCCAATTCAAAAACACGGAGGCTGTAATCATGACATTACAATTAAGGGATGTGAGGCTAAAGAAAAGCAGGTTTTAAAAGTCAGATCTGAAGTACTAAAGAATTTAATTATTCTACATATTCAAAACCTAAAAAAAAAAGAAAAAGAAAAAGATGATTTTTAAAATTGGTAGTCTGACAGAATATAAAGTCTATCTGCGGGAAGTGATGCCGAACTAGATGTATGGCACAGGAGTTCCAGAAAAGGAAATGATGCTCCATGTATTTATAAACAAGGAAATAAATGTGCTCTATAAAAAATGCAGGAAGTTTTTAAAAAGAATTTGATACAGTGCAATCATTGTTATTTTATTTCTGTGCCACAAACAGGCAATGTATTGTCAGATGAGGTTGATCATTGTTTTCCTTAATAGAGTTAAGATCTTACTGAATAGTACATGGTCTTACATTGTCTAGAGATAAAACTGAAAATTAATCTATAATAAATATCAACCCCTTTGTAAAACAAACATTTGATGTTTCAAGGACCTTTCATTATCAATACAACTAGAAGCCATAAATTTCATTAATTCATTGTTACCTAAGGGAAAAAAAAACAACTGATATCTGCAATAAAAATATGGACACTTCAAATGCCACATTTTATATACTACTCAAAAGCAGCCTCAGCTTCAATGGCTGTAGCCTTTCATTTTCCCAGTTTGAAATGACACTTCCCTCAGTCTTGAACACCATCTTGAACTCCCTTCAGTGACCAACCTCACTGCTCAGCAGACCGATTTCAAGTAATCCAGCATTTTTTGCTTCCTTACCATGACTTATTGTGTTGGTTTTTACTGTGATAGAGTTAATTTTCTTCATAGTAGCTAGTGTGGTGCTATGCTTTGGATTTGTGACCAAAACAGTATTGGTAACACAGCCCTGTTTCATGGTGCTTACGCAGAGTCAAAGCCCTTTCTGCTCCTCACACTGTCCTGACAGTGAGTAGGCTGGGGGTGCATCAGAAGCTGGGAGGGGACACAGCTGGGACAGCTGACCCACGTGACAAAGGGCTATCCCATAACATATGACACCATGCTTAGCAATAAAAGCAGAGGGAAGAGGAGAAAGGGGGGACATTTGAAGTTTTGGTGTTTGTCTTTCCAAGTAACCATTATGTGTGATTTAGCCCTGCTTTCCCGGAGATGTCCAAATACCTGCCTGTCGATGGGAAGTAGTGAATGAATTTATTAGTTTGCTTTGCTTGCACGTGCAGCTTTCGGTTTTGCTATTAATCTGTCCTTACCTGAACCCATGAGTTTTTGCACTTTTACCCTTCTGGTTTTCTCCCCTATTCCGCTGTGAAGGAGTGAGCAAGTGGCTGTGTGGGGCTGAGCTGTCTACCAGGGCTAGCCCACAACAGCTATATTCCCCTACTCTGAGACATCCTGAAAACTTCCAGCCCCTTCCAAACTGTCAGGTGCTCCTACCGCTCTGCATTGACTCATATATATGATTTTTGGAAGGGCAGTCCTGTCACTGCCAGACAAGTATCAAGGTACTAGGCTTACTTGGTGCTATCTGCTCTCTACCTGTGCTGCCTGGACAAGCAGAGGCAGCACGAATGACATGACTGACTGCAAAAGTGGAGGAAAACTGTTGTCAAGGACTGGTGGCAAAGGACAATGAACAGTTGTGATTTAAACGGATCCTTTTATTATTTCGCTCACTTACAAAGTTAATTTTGCTGTCAGACTCTGGGACCTTGATCCACAGATTACTCCAAACGAAAGTGAAAAAATTATGTTAATTTATTTCTCCTTTAACTCATGTCCTAAGTACATATTTTAAATGGCAGTCAGCTGAGTCATTTATGTAAAAGTGAATTGATTTCTTACAATATTTAATCAAAACCCACCTTGAGCAAAAATGCAAGTTAACACCTAAGATCATTCCTCAAATTACAGCAAATCCAATAAGTATCGTATCAACACCTAAAGATTCCCTAGAAGAAACATTCTGCTTCGAATTTGTGTATCTTCCTCTTTTTTTGCAAAATGAGGAAAAATTATACTAAGAATAATTACTGTAGGAAGAACATGTAATGCAAACTGCTTGAAGGTTTTCTAGACCTGCCATTATAATTACTACTATTACAAATTGATGGCCCTTTTGCATTTCACATCTTAAAGTGAGATGTGACCTGAAGACATGCGTGGAGGAAAGCCTGTATTCTCTTTCATTTCCCAAAAGTCTCGGGAGAGAAAAAGAATATCAAAAGACATCCAGTGAAAAAAATATAATCACATATGGTTTATACTGTCACCCTTTGAAGGAACCTGTGCAAAAAGATTTGCAGAAACTGCTGTAGTCATATTGATCAGTTACATTCATCTGCTAACTGGGGAATCTGTAGAGATTTTCTTGCAAAGGCAGTTTTCGTTGGTAAAATGTATTAAAGACAACATTTCTTAAAATACATCAAGATAATTAATAAGAACAAAAATACATTCAAAACCCGCTGTCTTTGTACTATGAAAATCAGGAGTTCTACACTACTTCCTGTGAAGATGGGTAATTGTTTTCGACCCTAATGCCTGGAAATCCTGACACAGTCTTTGTGGTCTCCACAGGAGAATGGGCTTGAATCCCTAACCTGCAAGGCTGATGTAGAACTACAGAAAAGTGCTGAAATTTTGAGACAATGTGTAAATGAATATAAATATATATACCTAACTGTATTACAGCATAGGACTCCACTTGAAGTGCCTGTGTCCACACACAGGTATGAGTCATTGTCCTGAAAGAACTGGTTCATTATAAAACCTGCAGTTGGCTAAAGAATCACAGTGATTGCTATTCAGCTCTCCATCCATATCCCAAAAGACTTCCTGTTGCTTTTATTTGTTAACGGCACACAGCAAGGCACTGGTATTTTAGATAAGACTAGAAAGGGAAGGATATTGCAATTTTTTTTCCTCCATTCTTTTTCATATTTCTGCAATATCCTAACACATCAGAACTAGTATGTTCAAAATATTTTGATGCCTACAAAGGAAAATAAATTATGAGATTTCTAAAAAGCTCTCAATGGATGACATTTCAAGGTTCTTTATCTTCTTATTTGGAATAAAAATAATTTTTCCAATTAAAAAATTTCCTAAGACTTAGATTTTATCTCCAAGACAAGAAAATTACTGATAGAATCACATAAACATCATAGAGGTGAGAAAGGAAACTTAGTTCCAAGTGCAGTACATACTAAAAAATGGCCTACTATAGAGAGGACATAATGACAAAATAATATAAATGTTTCTTCCATCTTTCTTTTTTCACTCTCTGAATGTAGTCAGAGTCTATTTTCCCTTCTGCATCCATGAATTTATGTAATATACTTCCTTTTATTATTTTTTTTGTTAATTTCATTGCTGCTCTCTCTGATTTCATTTTTTGTTCAATTCTCAACCTCCTTATCCACAACAAGTATATTGAACTCTCAGAACTGATAAGGGTAGAGATATTCTTACATTAATACATATATATATATATTTTTGAATATATATGTATGTATAATATACGTATATGTTTATATACACATATAATTGCAGAATTTTAAAAGCCTTTAAAGTAGTCTGGCAGATTTAAAGCCTCAGCAGTAAGCTAAAAATCCCTGAAATACTTTTATAGAATCATAAACTTTGACACTTGCGTTTTGAAAGTCTAAAAATTATTATGCAGTTTCTGCAGAAGAAACAGAATAATAATAATAAAAAAAAGAATAATACTCTTCCTAATGTAAGTTTGTACCCTACAAACTCTTTCTTTAGTAGAAAAAAACAGTCCTCCTAATTTTGAGATGTCAAGGGTATTGAAGATCATAATTATTCATCTAGATGAGTGAGAAGAGCCTGCAGTCCATTCCTGTGAAAATGTGGTGCTTAAGGTTTCACACCAAATGAAACAGATGGGGATTATCTCTAAGTACTACCTAAATAACCACAATGAAATTTGACATGATTACATCAATTTATATGAAAGAACAGTTCTGATATTTACAAAATAGAACCTATAATCAGAACTTATAAATCTTTATTAGATTTTATGTATAAATTTATAGAACTGAAGGAATATTCATAGCATCTACAACATAGAGTGTAATAAAATTAAATAATACAAAGTATTATTTGTATAACATAGTGCAAAAAATTGCTTCTGCCACATGGAAAATCAGAAATATCTGAACTACTGTGGGAAAATATGATCTACTAGGCAAAATGAGAATCAGTTGCAAAACCATCCTGGGTTTGATTTTGTTTTGTTGTTTTTTTGGGTTTTTTTGCAAGACAGAAAATAAGCAAATGCAAACCAGCTACAGAACTTATTTTTGCATACCATCATAATCTATATATGACCAGTGTCCTATTGCTTCTTAGTTTTAACCATAAAAAAGTGTTCTAAAATGATCCCTCCCTCATATTATTTAAATAGTAAACTGAAAAATCAAGAGATAAACTTTTGGAAGACTATTAGAATCGTTCCTTACTCAGAAACGACTGTTCAACACAAAGTGGCTCAGAACCTGAAAAGGTTTACATCAAAAAACAGAGCTGGCATTGCTCATTATTAGTTTTCCCCATGAAGAAACAAACAAACAAAAATGAGAATATTAACAAAACTATGATGCAAACAAGTAGCTGAATTTTCATTTCCCAATATTTTTACCCATGACCATTAGCTTTTGTGAATGAAAGTACTGTTTTATTAGTATTAAAAAACAAATAAAACAAAATCAGGACTTTTTATGTGAAGACAGACTGCATATCTAAATAAAGACAGGCATGAACATATATGGAAATTTTCATGCCAAATATATATCATCACACTATGTAGGGACACAATAAAAATAAATAAATCAATGAACGACCTATGAGATGGTCAGTAAAGCTCATTTGTTCATTCCCCTCCTTTCCAGGAAAAACAAAAAAGAAAGAAAAATAGTTTTTACCCTTTCTTAAATATGTTATTACAGAGGCACCATCAATGTTGCTGATGGTCACAGCTTTGGCCAGTGGCAGGTCTGTTTTGGAGATGTCTAGAACTGACTGTGTCTGACATGGGGGCAGCTCCTGATGTCTTCTCACAGAAGTCACTCCTGCAGTGCTCCCACTACAAAAACCTTGCCACATAAACACAACATGTTCTCACATTACATTTTCTGGCATCAAAGGACAGATGATGTACAATATGGTACACTCCGGTATAAGGATCTTGTCAATGCAAAATTTTTCTCACAGATTATTTACTCCTCATTGTGTGTTTCTTGCTGATTCTTGGAATGAAACTATTGCATTATTGTCTGTTGTCTGTAGTCTATATTGTTTATAGTCTATATTGACTGTAGTCCTGTCTGTCACTGTTCATTTTGGGGTTTTTGTGCAAACTCAGATTTCATATTTTGTCCAGTAGAAGATGACTGATTTTTCAATATATTTTCACTCTTAACATTTTGTACTTTGATCTATGCATCTCAAAGTAGTAGCATATTATTTTCATTTCAGTATCTTACAAGGTTCCAAATATTTTCTCAGACTGGACTTCCATTAGATGATTTGGAAAACCATACTTCTGTTAACTATACCTGTGGTAGTTCACATGTCTGGCAACACCTTCCAATAACTGATATTGGAAAATCAAATAGGTCCAGTGAGATTTTACGTCACAGTACTATAAGGAAGACAATTTTAAAGACTACTTATTTTTTGGTAGTGAAAATATCAACTTTATGAACTGAGTCTATGTTACTAAAATGTTGAACATCAACACACCTTTCTGCTTTGCATTTATAAGTAATCACATTTCTAAACTGATAAGCAGGTCTGGAATTTCAAAGATAAAGACGGATATCTAAACTTAGACATGCATTCCTAAGGGACGTGTAACAGAATTCCACACTAACATAGCTGTGTAAAATATTTGGCATGAATGGCATTTGATGGGTTTTTTTGCTGCTTATTCACTGAACTCAGACCACGGATTTTGGCTGCTACTTTTAGGTAGCTGAAGTGAGATGAACTAAATATTATGCCCAGTAGAAATCAAAGAATCACAGAAAAGCTGAGGTTGGAAGGGACCTCTGGAGGTCATCTAGTCCAACCTGCCTTGCTTAAACAGAACAAGCTAGAGCTGGTTGCCCAGGACCATAGCCAGATACGTTTTGAAGATCTCCAAGGATGGAGATTCTACAACTTCCCTGGGCACCTCCTCCATGCTCAGTCACACTCACAATAAAAAAGTGTTTTGTGGTGCTCAGACAGAACCTCCTGCATTTCAGGTTGTACCGATTGCTTCTTGTCTTTCCACTGAACACTACTGAAAAGAGCCTGACTCCATCCTCTTTGAACGCTCCTTTTAGGCATATATATGCATTGATGAGATCCCTCCCTGAGGCTTCTCTTCTCCAGGATGAACTGCCCCAGCTCTATCGGACTTTTCTTATAAGAGAGAAGTGCCAGACACACCCTCACAAGCCTTTGCTGGATTCTGCCCCGTAGTTCCGAAACTCAGCTATCAGAAAGAGTATAGAAACAATAATTCATTATCCTCCACAAGCTCCATGGACTGATTTTGAAATTCTTTTCAAGAGAAACGTGCCTTGCTAGTCATAGCTTTTAGTGCTGGCTCTTCCCAGAAGTTTTGGGTGAATTGGCCAATCAGAACAACAAATGGCCCTCCCCTCCTCTCTCCAAAGAGAGAAGAGGAAGAGATAAGGAGATTTCGAGTTTAGAAAAAGAACTAAACTACTTTAATGAAAATAATAATAAATAAGGAAATAAATAATAATAAAATAAATTTTAAAATAAGTATACAATATATACAAAACCATATCCAGCTCCCAGGATGACAATTGCATCACCAGCAGACGCAGGGAAAGTCCCAGACTGGAGTCAGCAATAGACAGGAGCTGAATTCCGGAACTAAAGTCAGGAATGCTCAGATCGGGGTCAAAGGCAGACGAACAGACAGGGTCCTCCTTAGAAATCGGCCATTGAAGAAAGAGCAAGAAAGAGCCGCCTTGCCCCTTTGATCCCCCAGCTTTCATACTGAGCGTGATGCAGATGGGATGGAATACCCTGTTGGTCAGTTTTGGGTCACCTGTCCTGTCCCTCCTCCCTGCAGGTGGGACCCCTCTACGCTTCTCAGCTTCTGACGCTCTAACAGGGCAAATAGCAAAGTTAGCTGACCTTGGTTGTTACAGCAGTAAGTATAAGCAAGAGCCTCTGTGCATACCGTTCCTTGGTATAATCAGGTCTTATCACTCTGAGAGTGAACAGTTTCTGAACAATATGCTGTTAATTTCAGACTTTAGTCTGTTAGAAGAGGCCCAGCTAAAAAGTAAAATTACAAATCAGAAAATTGGTTCTGTTTTACCTCAAACCAGGATAGAAACTCAAGATGAATATGACTGTGCTGGAGTTGAGGAGACCTTTGACTTTAAAACTTGCAAGACTAATGAGTGTTCTGGCAACCAGTTTTCATTTTATCAGATTTTGTGTTTAGTAACAGAAGAAAAAAGAAAAAAAGTTTTCCTACAATCAAGAAAACCTGATTACATTTTGATTTAATTCTGGGCACAGGAAGATTACTGTGTATCTTGGATATTCTTATAGGGTTTTCCTGAGCCATCTCTATAATGGAACACTGTTTTGGGGGTTGTGTCTGGAAACTCATGGTCAAATACAAATGTGCCCTGAGAGCAAATCTGGGGCAATGTGTCACATCCAGTACATGCGGAGTAGACAGCAGTCGTGTAAAATCTTGTTACTAGCCCACCTATGCCCCTTCGGCATTTCTGCTGTACCTGACTTGCCTGGCTTATGTAGAAGTTTTGACCCTGCTGGAGACTTTTTTGTGAATGGTCCTGCAACATCTGTATCAACACTGATCACAAGACTTGCACCTGAACTTCCCAGTGAATACCTACTGGGGAAAAAGAATTACATTGTGAAGGTGGCCGTACTAGAGGATAGAGCAAGAGGCAGCATCGCTATAGAATTGGTATGAGAGCACAAAATAAGATCGGTGTTACATCTCAAATTTTGATAGCCATTATGAACGGAGTGGTAGGTCACTCAGCATAACTTACAGCACTCACCTAAGCACTACAGGGCATATCACATATAATAGGCAGCCACCTTGGATGTGCATCACTGTATATCTGATATATATATTCACAAGATCTTTCAGATGTAATACGGTCAATATCAGGCATCAAGCCAACTCAGTTTACCACACTAAAAGCCTTGTCTTCCCCAGGAATGCCTGTTGGCCACGCAGGGAACTTAAAAGATAGAGGGTTCTCCTTCTGAAGCCAATTAAAAATACTCCGAAACCCCATAAAGCATTTCTGTTCAGACAATACCTAGGTGGAACAAGAGCACAACGATCCCAGAAAAAAAGAAGCAAAGAACCGCCTCCGTTCTTATCCTAAAAGGTACAAAATGGAAAGGCAACAGGGACCTAAATAACTCTGTGCCCACAAGATGGAGAGCTTAATTCCCAAGCAGCTTTTAAAATGAACTTTAAATAATAGTAAGAAAAGTAAGAACAACAAAATGCCACAAATAGATAGATATATTTCTAAATTACTAATTAAAATATAATAATAAAAAAGATATTATCTCTCTGTCACCAGGCTCTTTTCCTGATGCCACTGAAAACCACAATGATAGTCAAAGAAAAAGACTAGGATGATTTGCCTGATGTTCAGAATGCCAGGCTTATGAAAATGTCCTGAGCATATGCCAACTCTCTTGATTACTCCCTTGAAGTATTAATTGTAGTACAAAATTCTTAGTATTAAGATTTTTCTTCTCTACCTTAGTAGACTGTCCAGAGCACAAGTACAAATTCAAGTCCACCATCCTATGATTCATGCCCTGAAGAAAGTTCCTGTCTGGTGACCCTTTGTGAGCTGCCCACAGTTGCCTTCCAAATATTCTCTGTAACCATTGTTTCTTATTTTTTCACATTTTTGGTATGTTACAAGATACTGACAATTCTGTGCCTCTGCAATAGCTTGTACAGTGCTCATGTAATTCCTTAGGAGAATGAAGGGCAAGAAAGAGAGTGAATAGCGCAAGGGACAATGAAGCAAACCAGAGTTTCTCAGTGCCATCTGGAGGAAGGTCTGTAACTACCTTACTCTTTCCTGTATGTGTGTGTATGTGACCTTGCACAGAAGCAGAATTTTTGTTTATTGAGGTCAAAGTCGCTTACTATCTCAATCTCTCCTCATGGGAAACAAAAGAGGACACCCACTTATGCTTGAAACGACTGAGGGTTTTTACAGAAGTTACCGTGAACCAGCAGCTACTTAGATAGAATTTTGTATTCTCGTAGGCTGGAGACATGCTAGACTCACAAAAACATATCTATTCAACTTTATGAGAATGCCATCCACAGACTCCTTGTTGAGTCACACAGTATGAGTTGAAATTTTGTTCTGTCAGAGTTGCTGCCTAAGACTGATTACAGCAAGAAGACCAAAAGTCTTTACATCAGGCTGGCTCTTCCTTGCATAAGCATTACCCTAGTGATGTTCCCTTTGTCCCTTTATGTATTTCACAGCCTGTCCTCTCTGCTATGTTAGGCACCACTTCCCCTCTGTAATAAAACAGTAATATCTCACATCAGTGTTGTGCTACTGCTTCAGTTTAAGAAGACACAAAATTATACAAGTGCTCTTGTTACTATAAATGGTACATAGCACAGACACCTCTGTTGTGTGTTACTCTCCTCATCAACTTCTGTTCTACTGTCATGCATTTCATTTGAAGTAATGTCCTGTGTATTCCTTCTTCCTTCAGAGTCTACCTTTATTTACTTGCATTTTATATTTGTTCATTTGAGAGCTGCAGGTTGTTCTTTTCCTTTTCATAGGAACAACAACTGTACAGTACCCCGTGGGTCAGCACAAAAGAAGTTTAAGTAGGCTGCTGTTTTATGAAATTTTCCATGGTATTCCATAGTGACTCATCTGTATATCCTTTTAAATACTTTTCATCTGTTTTACAGAGAAATTAGTTTCAAAGAACAAGGTTTTTGGTTTTGTTGTGGTTTTTTTTTTTAACTTTCCAGCATTCAGGCTTCTTGTACATCATCCTTCTTGTGATAATCTGATCCAGGAAATAAGGTATAATTAAAAGCGTAAAAGAAAGTGAGCTTCCTAAATACATCTGCTACAAGAACTGATGCCTGATGACTTGTCATGCCTGATATAGCATGACATTATTTATTTAAGTATCAGTAAAGTTCAAACAAATCCAATAAGACAGTCTTTGTCCTAGCAAAAATTATTGGCTGCTATTTTAACCACATCTAAATGCTGACAAGTAATTTATAACTAAAATTGTTAAAAAAAAAAAAAAAAAGGAGGAAGGGTTGTGGCTGAAAAAAAGCGATTCTAGAAAAATATTTGGTTATGCCATAAAATCTCACCTCCCCACTCACAGAGGAGCATAGAGGCACAGGGCAGTCAGGGGAACCCCAATAACTTAGTTGGATGTCCAAGCACCACCCTGGCCCAGGGGTCAGCTGAGATGCACATGCTTATCTTTGTGTGTGATTCTGTCCATCTGTGCCTGAGGCAACGGGGGAGAGCAAAGACCCGGGACCAGCCACCGGATGGACTGTGCGTGGAATCCCAGTTTCTGGAGCGATCAAAAGTGGGGGCGGGGGGGCACATGTGTGCAAGGGGATCTGTACCAGCAACTGGGGTGGGACTGCAGTGCAGGGGCTCAGTGCAGGTGCCAGCAACTGGGGACACTGGGATCCAGGGGCAATTACTGTGCAGACCAACTGTCTGAGCCAGAGGGATCCATGTTCAACATAAGTATTTTCCACTAACTGGTCTTTATCATGACCAGCCACAGAAGGGAGCAAGATGAGGTGGTTTGTGCTGTGTTCATGTGAGTTCTTTGTGTGTCTGTCTGTGATTGGTGTGGCCAGCTGTGTGGTTTTTTATGTATGTGTTGTATATACCTATCTCTGCATATGCCCATTGAAAATACACGCTCAGCCTCCCTCCCGGTTTGATATAGGGAAGTGGAGGTGAAGCAGTCTCCTCTCCATTGGGCTACTGGGTTTGACAGCTCCCTAATATGAAAATATAGGCTGACATGATGATCTCAAATAATATTTCACTTCAGGTTAACTCTGAACAATTAATTTCTATATCTGATTTTATTTTGGTGTTCTCAAAATGTTTTATTTTTAATTCTAGCCTTTTTGATTTGTTTTTCTTACATTTATATTGAAGTCTTAAATTGTAATCAATATAATTATTGCATTCATTTGTTTTATAAATTCAGAGATGTTTATTTTGAAGGAGCCAAAATGGAGCTGCCAGAAGGAAAACAGTGTATACAGATTACATAACAGAAAACTATTCCAGAACAAAATGTACAGTCCTCTCTGCTGTAATATTTCAACAACTGCAAAAAGGAATGTCTCAGTGGTTCTCAAAAAAATTCTGTTAAATTTTCGTTGTTCCACTGGATGTTTTTTAGGTGTGCTTCCTCCATAAAATGAGAAAAATATCAGTGCTTAAGAATACCCTATGCAATATTTTTTTAACACTCTTAGTCAGAAGATTTTTCTGGATTTATAGTAAACATGCCTACTTTGCTAAATAAAAGAAAGATGAGGGAGCACTTTTGAGTAATAGACTCCTTATCAAATACAGCCTACTGACTCCCTGCGTCTGCCTTGGTCTATTCCAACAATCATCTGTCCAAGATAAAGGCCATGTGTGCTTCAGGGGTTATTTCACTGTATGGATCACTTCTGAGAGGTATTACAGATGAGAGTGCACTGAATGTGATTCTTTGCTTGTCCCGGGCACCTTAGCATCCTCAAACAATCTTCTATATACTCAAGCTGCACTCCAGCTTTGCAAGAGGTAATCCTGGTTTTGTGGAATGAAAATCACCACTTTTGTACACTGCATAACAGTCCTCCCACTGTTCTAGACACTTTGAACTGAGAGAATAAAAAGCCCTACTCATGAAACATATTTATGTCTTAGGTTTGCAGAGACATTATATGGTTGACAGCAACGATTAAAGGCCAAGTGTGGGCATAGCCAGTCTGCTTTGCAGTTGTTTAAGTTAATTTCAGCATATATAAGATCCTCTGCTTTTGTTTGGGGCTCATGGACAATTTCCTGGAATAAATGCATTTAATACCAATGTAAATGTCCGTGCTTAGAAGGCTTCAGTAAGATTTATCTTCCATTATGTCACGCTAGTACAGAGATACAGGGCAGAGAGAAAACCTGATAACTTTTGCATAGGAAGTCTTGCTCTGTAGAAGTTCATTGTGCAAGATTAACCTTACTGAGCTGCAACAATAATGAGCAGAATCTGTCTTTGCTGAAGAAACACCCTCATTAAAGTAACAAAAAAGGCACTACACCTACAGTCTCAGCATTTATTGTAAAGAATCTTTTTTCCAAAGCTTGTTAAATCAAGTTTTACCACCAGTCAAAGGTATTTCTTTTAAAGCTAATGAATACATGTTACTTATTTAGGTATGCAGCCAAATATATTTTCCATGTTGGTTACTGTAACTGTGCAAACTACCTAGCATTGCCTCATACTCTTTTAACACTAATGAACCTTACAGAGTTGTCCGCAACTTGGTTTTGCTTATGATTATTTTTACTTAATGAACTTTCATATCTTCATCCAATCAAAAAACTACTTAGTAGAATAGTTCAATTCTGATGATCAGTTACATTCATCTGCTAACTGGGGAATCTGTAGAGATTTTCTTGCAAAGGCAGTTTTCGTTGGTAAAATGTATTAAAGACAACATTTCTTAAAATACATCAAGATAATTAATAAGAACAAAAATACATTCAAAACCCGCTGTCTTTGTACTATGAAAATCAGGAGTTCTACACTACTTCCTGTGAAGATGGGTAATTGTTTTCGACCCTAATGCCTGGAAATCCTGACACAGTCTTTGTGGTCTCCACAGGAGAATGGGCTTGAATCCCTAACCTGCAAGGCTGATGTAGAACTACAGAAAAGTGCTGAAATTTTGAGACAATGTGTAAATGAATATAAATATATATACCTAACTGTATTACAGCATAGGACTCCACTTGAAGTGCCTGTGTCCACACACAGGTATGAGTCATTGTCCTGAAAGAACTGGTTCATTATAAAACCTGCAGTTGGCTAAAGAATCACAGTGATTGCTATTCAGCTCTCCATCCATATCCCAAAAGACTTCCTGTTGCTTTTATTTGTTAACGGCACACAGCAAGGCACTGGTATTTTAGATAAGACTAGAAAGGGAAGGATATTGCAATTTTTTTTCCTCCATTCTTTTTCATATTTCTGCAATATCCTAACACATCAGAACTAGTATGTTCAAAATATTTTGATGCCTACAAAGGAAAATAAATTATGAGATTTCTAAAAAGCTCTCAATGGATGACATTTCAAGGTTCTTTATCTTCTTATTTGGAATAAAAATAATTTTTCCAATTAAAAAATTTCCTAAGACTTAGATTTTATCTCCAAGACAAGAAAATTACTGATAGAATCACATAAACATCATAGAGGTGAGAAAGGAAACTTAGTTCCAAGTGCAGTACATACTAAAAAATGGCCTACTATAGAGAGGACATAATGACAAAATAATATAAATGTTTCTTCCATCTTTCTTTTTTCACTCTCTGAATGTAGTCAGAGTCTATTTTCCCTTCTGCATCCATGAATTTATGTAATATACTTCCTTTTATTATTTTTTTTGTTAATTTCATTGCTGCTCTCTCTGATTTCATTTTTTGTTCAATTCTCAACCTCCTTATCCACAACAAGTATATTGAACTCTCAGAACTGATAAGGGTAGAGATATTCTTACATTAATACATATATATATATATTTTTGAATATATATGTATGTATAATATACGTATATGTTTATATACACATATAATTGCAGAATTTTAAAAGCCTTTAAAGTAGTCTGGCAGATTTAAAGCCTCAGCAGTAAGCTAAAAATCCCTGAAATACTTTTATAGAATCATAAACTTTGACACTTGCGTTTTGAAAGTCTAAAAATTATTATGCAGTTTCTGCAGAAGAAACAGAATAATAATAATAAAAAAAAGAATAATACTCTTCCTAATGTAAGTTTGTACCCTACAAACTCTTTCTTTAGTAGAAAAAAACAGTCCTCCTAATTTTGAGATGTCAAGGGTATTGAAGATCATAATTATTCATCTAGATGAGTGAGAAGAGCCTGCAGTCCATTCCTGTGAAAATGTGGTGCTTAAGGTTTCACACCAAATGAAACAGATGGGGATTATCTCTAAGTACTACCTAAATAACCACAATGAAATTTGACATGATTACATCAATTTATATGAAAGAACAGTTCTGATATTTACAAAATAGAACCTATAATCAGAACTTATAAATCTTTATTAGATTTTATGTATAAATTTATAGAACTGAAGGAATATTCATAGCATCTACAACATAGAGTGTAATAAAATTAAATAATACAAAGTATTATTTGTATAACATAGTGCAAAAAATTGCTTCTGCCACATGGAAAATCAGAAATATCTGAACTACTGTGGGAAAATATGATCTACTAGGCAAAATGAGAATCAGTTGCAAAACCATCCTGGGTTTGATTTTGTTTTGTTGTTTTTTTTGGGTTTTTTTGCAAGACAGAAAATAAGCAAATGCAAACCAGCTACAGAACTTATTTTTGCATACCATCATAATCTATATATGACCAGTGTCCTATTGCTTCTTAGTTTTAACCATAAAAAAGTGTTCTAAAATGATCCCTCCCTCATATTATTTAAATAGTAAACTGAAAAATCAAGAGATAAACTTTTGGAAGACTATTAGAATCGTTCCTTACTCAGAAACGACTGTTCAACACAAAGTGGCTCAGAACCTGAAAAGGTTTACATCAAAAAACAGAGCTGGCATTGCTCATTATTAGTTTTCCCCATGAAGAAACAAACAAACAAAAATGAGAATATTAACAAAACTATGATGCAAACAAGTAGCTGAATTTTCATTTCCCAATATTTTTACCCATGACCATTAGCTTTTGTGAATGAAAGTACTGTTTTATTAGTATTAAAAAACAAATAAAACAAAATCAGGACTTTTTATGTGAAGACAGACTGCATATCTAAATAAAGACAGGCATGAACATATATGGAAATTTTCATGCCAAATATATATCATCACACTATGTAGGGACACAATAAAAATAAATAAATCAATGAACGACCTATGAGATGGTCAGTAAAGCTCATTTGTTCATTCCCCTCCTTTCCAGGAAAAACAAAAAAGAAAGAAAAATAGTTTTTACCCTTTCTTAAATATGTTATTACAGAGGCACCATCAATGTTGCTGATGGTCACAGCTTTGGCCAGTGGCAGGTCTGTTTTGGAGATGTCTAGAACTGACTGTGTCTGACATGGGGGCAGCTCCTGATGTCTTCTCACAGAAGTCACTCCTGCAGTGCTCCCACTACAAAAACCTTGCCACATAAACACAACATGTTCTCACATTACATTTTCTGGCATCAAAGGACAGATGATGTACAATATGGTACACTCCGGTATAAGGATCTTGTCAATGCAAAATTTTTCTCACAGATTATTTACTCCTCATTGTGTGTTTCTTGCTGATTCTTGGAATGAAACTATTGCATTATTGTCTGTTGTCTGTAGTCTATATTGTTTATAGTCTATATTGACTGTAGTCCTGTCTGTCACTGTTCATTTTGGGGTTTTTGTGCAAACTCAGATTTCATATTTTGTCCAGTAGAAGATGACTGATTTTTCAATATATTTTCACTCTTAACATTTTGTACTTTGATCTATGCATCTCAAAGTAGTAGCATATTATTTTCATTTCAGTATCTTACAAGGTTCCAAATATTTTCTCAGACTGGACTTCCATTAGATGATTTGGAAAACCATACTTCTGTTAACTATACCTGTGGTAGTTCACATGTCTGGCAACACCTTCCAATAACTGATATTGGAAAATCAAATAGGTCCAGTGAGATTTTACGTCACAGTACTATAAGGAAGACAATTTTAAAGACTACTTATTTTTTGGTAGTGAAAATATCAACTTTATGAACTGAGTCTATGTTACTAAAATGTTGAACATCAACACACCTTTCTGCTTTGCATTTATAAGTAATCACATTTCTAAACTGATAAGCAGGTCTGGAATTTCAAAGATAAAGACGGATATCTAAACTTAGACATGCATTCCTAAGGGACGTGTAACAGAATTCCACACTAACATAGCTGTGTAAAATATTTGGCATGAATGGCATTTGATGGGTTTTTTTGCTGCTTATTCACTGAACTCAGACCACGGATTTTGGCTGCTACTTTTAGGTAGCTGAAGTGAGATGAACTAAATATTATGCCCAGTAGAAATCAAAGAATCACAGAAAAGCTGAGGTTGGAAGGGACCTCTGGAGGTCATCTAGTCCAACCTGCCTTGCTTAAACAGAACAAGCTAGAGCTGGTTGCCCAGGACCATAGCCAGATACGTTTTGAAGATCTCCAAGGATGGAGATTCTACAACTTCCCTGGGCACCTCCTCCATGCTCAGTCACACTCACAATAAAAAAGTGTTTTGTGGTGCTCAGACAGAACCTCCTGCATTTCAGGTTGTACCGATTGCTTCTTGTCTTTCCACTGAACACTACTGAAAAGAGCCTGACTCCATCCTCTTTGAACGCTCCTTTTAGGCATATATATGCATTGATGAGATCCCTCCCTGAGGCTTCTCTTCTCCAGGATGAACTGCCCCAGCTCTATCGGACTTTTCTTATAAGAGAGAAGTGCCAGACACACCCTCACAAGCCTTTGCTGGATTCTGCCCCGTAGTTCCGAAACTCAGCTATCAGAAAGAGTATAGAAACAATAATTCATTATCCTCCACAAGCTCCATGGACTGATTTTGAAATTCTTTTCAAGAGAAACGTGCCTTGCTAGTCATAGCTTTTAGTGCTGGCTCTTCCCAGAAGTTTTGGGTGAATTGGCCAATCAGAACAACAAATGGCCCTCCCCTCCTCTCTCCAAAGAGAGAAGAGGAAGAGATAAGGAGATTTCGAGTTTAGAAAAAGAACTAAACTACTTTAATGAAAATAATAATAAATAAGGAAATAAATAATAATAAAATAAATTTTAAAATAAGTATACAATATATACAAAACCATATCCAGCTCCCAGGATGACAATTGCATCACCAGCAGACGCAGGGAAAGTCCCAGACTGGAGTCAGCAATAGACAGGAGCTGAATTCCGGAACTAAAGTCAGGAATGCTCAGATCGGGGTCAAAGGCAGACGAACAGACAGGGTCCTCCTTAGAAATCGGCCATTGAAGAAAGAGCAAGAAAGAGCCGCCTTGCCCCTTTGATCCCCCAGCTTTCATACTGAGCGTGATGCAGATGGGATGGAATACCCTGTTGGTCAGTTTTGGGTCACCTGTCCTGTCCCTCCTCCCTGCAGGTGGGACCCCTCTACGCTTCTCAGCTTCTGACGCTCTAACAGGGCAAATAGCAAAGTTAGCTGACCTTGGTTGTTACAGCAGTAAGTATAAGCAAGAGCCTCTGTGCATACCGTTCCTTGGTATAATCAGGTCTTATCACTCTGAGAGTGAACAGTTTCTGAACAATATGCTGTTAATTTCAGACTTTAGTCTGTTAGAAGAGGCCCAGCTAAAAAGTAAAATTACAAATCAGAAAATTGGTTCTGTTTTACCTCAAACCAGGATAGAAACTCAAGATGAATATGACTGTGCTGGAGTTGAGGAGACCTTTGACTTTAAAACTTGCAAGACTAATGAGTGTTCTGGCAACCAGTTTTTCATTTTATCAGATTTTGTGTTTAGTAACAGAAGAAAAAAGAAAAAAAGTTTTCCTACAATCAAGAAAACCTGATTACATTTTGATTTAATTCTGGGCACAGGAAGATTACTGTGTATCTTGGATATTCTTATAGGGTTTTCCTGAGCCATCTCTATAATGGAACACTGTTTTGGGGGTTGTGTCTGGAAACTCATGGTCAAATACAAATGTGCCCTGAGAGCAAATCTGGGGCAATGTGTCACATCCAGTACATGCGGAGTAGACAGCAGTCGTGTAAAATCTTGTTACTAGCCCACCTATGCCCCTTCGGCATTTCTGCTGTACCTGACTTGCCTGGCTTATGTAGAAGTTTTGACCCTGCTGGAGACTTTTTTGTGAATGGTCCTGCAACATCTGTATCAACACTGATCACAAGACTTGCACCTGAACTTCCCAGTGAATACCTACTGGGGAAAAAGAATTACATTGTGAAGGTGGCCGTACTAGAGGATAGAGCAAGAGGCAGCATCGCTATAGAATTGGTATGAGAGCACAAAATAAGATCGGTGTTACATCTCAAATTTTGATAGCCATTATGAACGGAGTGGTAGGTCACTCAGCATAACTTACAGCACTCACCTAAGCACTACAGGGCATATCACATATAATAGGCAGCCACCTTGGATGTGCATCACTGTATATCTGATATATATATTCACAAGATCTTTCAGATGTAATACGGTCAATATCAGGCATCAAGCCAACTCAGTTTACCACACTAAAAGCCTTGTCTTCCCCAGGAATGCCTGTTGGCCACGCAGGGAACTTAAAAGATAGAGGGTTCTCCTTCTGAAGCCAATTAAAAATACTCCGAAACCCCATAAAGCATTTCTGTTCAGACAATACCTAGGTGGAACAAGAGCACAACGATCCCAGAAAAAAAGAAGCAAAGAACCGCCTCCGTTCTTATCCTAAAAGGTACAAAATGGAAAGGCAACAGGGACCTAAATAACTCTGTGCCCACAAGATGGAGAGCTTAATTCCCAAGCAGCTTTTAAAATGAACTTTAAATAATAGTAAGAAAAGTAAGAACAACAAAATGCCACAAATAGATAGATATATTTCTAAATTACTAATTAAAATATAATAATAAAAAAGATATTATCTCTCTGTCACCAGGCTCTTTTCCTGATGCCACTGAAAACCACAATGATAGTCAAAGAAAAAGACTAGGATGATTTGCCTGATGTTCAGAATGCCAGGCTTATGAAAATGTCCTGAGCATATGCCAACTCTCTTGATTACTCCCTTGAAGTATTAATTGTAGTACAAAATTCTTAGTATTAAGATTTTTCTTCTCTACCTTAGTAGACTGTCCAGAGCACAAGTACAAATTCAAGTCCACCATCCTATGATTCATGCCCTGAAGAAAGTTCCTGTCTGGTGACCCTTTGTGAGCTGCCCACAGTTGCCTTCCAAATATTCTCTGTAACCATTGTTTCTTATTTTTTCACATTTTTGGTATGTTACAAGATACTGACAATTCTGTGCCTCTGCAATAGCTTGTACAGTGCTCATGTAATTCCTTAGGAGAATGAAGGGCAAGAAAGAGAGTGAATAGCGCAAGGGACAATGAAGCAAACCAGAGTTTCTCAGTGCCATCTGGAGGAAGGTCTGTAACTACCTTACTCTTTCCTGTATGTGTGTGTATGTGACCTTGCACAGAAGCAGAATTTTTGTTTATTGAGGTCAAAGTCGCTTACTATCTCAATCTCTCCTCATGGGAAACAAAAGAGGACACCCACTTATGCTTGAAACGACTGAGGGTTTTTACAGAAGTTACCGTGAACCAGCAGCTACTTAGATAGAATTTTGTATTCTCGTAGGCTGGAGACATGCTAGACTCACAAAAACATATCTATTCAACTTTATGAGAATGCCATCCACAGACTCCTTGTTGAGTCACACAGTATGAGTTGAAATTTTGTTCTGTCAGAGTTGCTGCCTAAGACTGATTACAGCAAGAAGACCAAAAGTCTTTACATCAGGCTGGCTCTTCCTTGCATAAGCATTACCCTAGTGATGTTCCCTTTGTCCCTTTATGTATTTCACAGCCTGTCCTCTCTGCTATGTTAGGCACCACTTCCCCTCTGTAATAAAACAGTAATATCTCACATCAGTGTTGTGCTACTGCTTCAGTTTAAGAAGACACAAAATTATACAAGTGCTCTTGTTACTATAAATGGTACATAGCACAGACACCTCTGTTGTGTGTTACTCTCCTCATCAACTTCTGTTCTACTGTCATGCATTTCATTTGAAGTAATGTCCTGTGTATTCCTTCTTCCTTCAGAGTCTACCTTTATTTACTTGCATTTTATATTTGTTCATTTGAGAGCTGCAGGTTGTTCTTTTCCTTTTCATAGGAACAACAACTGTACAGTACCCCGTGGGTCAGCACAAAAGAAGTTTAAGTAGGCTGCTGTTTTATGAAATTTTCCATGGTATTCCATAGTGACTCATCTGTATATCCTTTTAAATACTTTTCATCTGTTTTACAGAGAAATTAGTTTCAAAGAACAAGGTTTTTGGTTTTGTTGTGGTTTTTTTTTTTAACTTTCCAGCATTCAGGCTTCTTGTACATCATCCTTCTTGTGATAATCTGATCCAGGAAATAAGGTATAATTAAAAGCGTAAAAGAAAGTGAGCTTCCTAAATACATCTGCTACAAGAACTGATGCCTGATGACTTGTCATGCCTGATATAGCATGACATTATTTATTTAAGTATCAGTAAAGTTCAAACAAATCCAATAAGACAGTCTTTGTCCTAGCAAAAATTATTGGCTGCTATTTTAACCACATCTAAATGCTGACAAGTAATTTATAACTAAAATTGTTAAAAAAAAAAAAAAAAAGGAGGAAGGGTTGTGGCTGAAAAAAAGCGATTCTAGAAAAATATTTGGTTATGCCATAAAATCTCACCTCCCCACTCACAGAGGAGCATAGAGGCACAGGGCAGTCAGGGGAACCCCAATAACTTAGTTGGATGTCCAAGCACCACCCTGGCCCAGGGGTCAGCTGAGATGCACATGCTTATCTTTGTGTGTGATTCTGTCCATCTGTGCCTGAGGCAACGGGGGAGAGCAAAGACCCGGGACCAGCCACCGGATGGACTGTGCGTGGAATCCCAGTTTCTGGAGCGATCAAAAGTGGGGGCGGGGGGGCACATGTGTGCAAGGGGATCTGTACCAGCAACTGGGGTGGGACTGCAGTGCAGGGGCTCAGTGCAGGTGCCAGCAACTGGGGACACTGGGATCCAGGGGCAATTACTGTGCAGACCAACTGTCTGAGCCAGAGGGATCCATGTTCAACATAAGTATTTTCCACTAACTGGTCTTTATCATGACCAGCCACAGAAGGGAGCAAGATGAGGTGGTTTGTGCTGTGTTCATGTGAGTTCTTTGTGTGTCTGTCTGTGATTGGTGTGGCCAGCTGTGTGGTTTTTTATGTATGTGTTGTATATACCTATCTCTGCATATGCCCATTGAAAATACACGCTCAGCCTCCCTCCCGGTTTGATATAGGGAAGTGGAGGTGAAGCAGTCTCCTCTCCATTGGGCTACTGGGTTTGACAGCTCCCTAATATGAAAATATAGGCTGACATGATGATCTCAAATAATATTTCACTTCAGGTTAACTCTGAACAATTAATTTCTATATCTGATTTTATTTTGGTGTTCTCAAAATGTTTTATTTTTAATTCTAGCCTTTTTGATTTGTTTTTCTTACATTTATATTGAAGTCTTAAATTGTAATCAATATAATTATTGCATTCATTTGTTTTATAAATTCAGAGATGTTTATTTTGAAGGAGCCAAAATGGAGCTGCCAGAAGGAAAACAGTGTATACAGATTACATAACAGAAAACTATTCCAGAACAAAATGTACAGTCCTCTCTGCTGTAATATTTCAACAACTGCAAAAAGGAATGTCTCAGTGGTTCTCAAAAAAATTCTGTTAAATTTTCGTTGTTCCACTGGATGTTTTTTAGGTGTGCTTCCTCCATAAAATGAGAAAAATATCAGTGCTTAAGAATACCCTATGCAATATTTTTTTAACACTCTTAGTCAGAAGATTTTTCTGGATTTATAGTAAACATGCCTACTTTGCTAAATAAAAGAAAGATGAGGGAGCACTTTTGAGTAATAGACTCCTTATCAAATACAGCCTACTGACTCCCTGCGTCTGCCTTGGTCTATTCCAACAATCATCTGTCCAAGATAAAGGCCATGTGTGCTTCAGGGGTTATTTCACTGTATGGATCACTTCTGAGAGGTATTACAGATGAGAGTGCACTGAATGTGATTCTTTGCTTGTCCCGGGCACCTTAGCATCCTCAAACAATCTTCTATATACTCAAGCTGCACTCCAGCTTTGCAAGAGGTAATCCTGGTTTTGTGGAATGAAAATCACCACTTTTGTACACTGCATAACAGTCCTCCCACTGTTCTAGACACTTTGAACTGAGAGAATAAAAAGCCCTACTCATGAAACATATTTATGTCTTAGGTTTGCAGAGACATTATATGGTTGACAGCAACGATTAAAGGCCAAGTGTGGGCATAGCCAGTCTGCTTTGCAGTTGTTTAAGTTAATTTCAGCATATATAAGATCCTCTGCTTTTGTTTGGGGCTCATGGACAATTTCCTGGAATAAATGCATTTAATACCAATGTAAATGTCCGTGCTTAGAAGGCTTCAGTAAGATTTATCTTCCATTATGTCACGCTAGTACAGAGATACAGGGCAGAGAGAAAACCTGATAACTTTTGCATAGGAAGTCTTGCTCTGTAGAAGTTCATTGTGCAAGATTAACCTTACTGAGCTGCAACAATAATGAGCAGAATCTGTCTTTGCTGAAGAAACACCCTCATTAAAGTAACAAAAAAGGCACTACACCTACAGTCTCAGCATTTATTGTAAAGAATCTTTTTTCCAAAGCTTGTTAAATCAAGTTTTACCACCAGTCAAAGGTATTTCTTTTAAAGCTAATGAATACATGTTACTTATTTAGGTATGCAGCCAAATATATTTTCCATGTTGGTTACTGTAACTGTGCAAACTACCTAGCATTGCCTCATACTCTTTTAACACTAATGAACCTTACAGAGTTGTCCGCAACTTGGTTTTGCTTATGATTATTTTTACTTAATGAACTTTCATATCTTCATCCAATCAAAAAACTACTTAGTAGAATAGTTCAATTCTGATGATCAGTTACATTCATCTGCTAACTGGGGAATCTGTAGAGATTTTCTTGCAAAGGCAGTTTTCGTTGGTAAAATGTATTAAAGACAACATTTCTTAAAATACATCAAGATAATTAATAAGAACAAAAATACATTCAAAACCCGCTGTCTTTGTACTATGAAAATCAGGAGTTCTACACTACTTCCTGTGAAGATGGGTAATTGTTTTCGACCCTAATGCCTGGAAATCCTGACACAGTCTTTGTGGTCTCCACAGGAGAATGGGCTTGAATCCCTAACCTGCAAGGCTGATGTAGAACTACAGAAAAGTGCTGAAATTTTGAGACAATGTGTAAATGAATATAAATATATATACCTAACTGTATTACAGCATAGGACTCCACTTGAAGTGCCTGTGTCCACACACAGGTATGAGTCATTGTCCTGAAAGAACTGGTTCATTATAAAACCTGCAGTTGGCTAAAGAATCACAGTGATTGCTATTCAGCTCTCCATCCATATCCCAAAAGACTTCCTGTTGCTTTTATTTGTTAACGGCACACAGCAAGGCACTGGTATTTTAGATAAGACTAGAAAGGGAAGGATATTGCAATTTTTTTTCCTCCATTCTTTTTCATATTTCTGCAATATCCTAACACATCAGAACTAGTATGTTCAAAATATTTTGATGCCTACAAAGGAAAATAAATTATGAGATTTCTAAAAAGCTCTCAATGGATGACATTTCAAGGTTCTTTATCTTCTTATTTGGAATAAAAATAATTTTTCCAATTAAAAAATTTCCTAAGACTTAGATTTTATCTCCAAGACAAGAAAATTACTGATAGAATCACATAAACATCATAGAGGTGAGAAAGGAAACTTAGTTCCAAGTGCAGTACATACTAAAAAATGGCCTACTATAGAGAGGACATAATGACAAAATAATATAAATGTTTCTTCCATCTTTCTTTTTTCACTCTCTGAATGTAGTCAGAGTCTATTTTCCCTTCTGCATCCATGAATTTATGTAATATACTTCCTTTTATTATTTTTTTTGTTAATTTCATTGCTGCTCTCTCTGATTTCATTTTTTGTTCAATTCTCAACCTCCTTATCCACAACAAGTATATTGAACTCTCAGAACTGATAAGGGTAGAGATATTCTTACATTAATACATATATATATATATTTTTGAATATATATGTATGTATAATATACGTATATGTTTATATACACATATAATTGCAGAATTTTAAAAGCCTTTAAAGTAGTCTGGCAGATTTAAAGCCTCAGCAGTAAGCTAAAAATCCCTGAAATACTTTTATAGAATCATAAACTTTGACACTTGCGTTTTGAAAGTCTAAAAATTATTATGCAGTTTCTGCAGAAGAAACAGAATAATAATAATAAAAAAAAGAATAATACTCTTCCTAATGTAAGTTTGTACCCTACAAACTCTTTCTTTAGTAGAAAAAAACAGTCCTCCTAATTTTGAGATGTCAAGGGTATTGAAGATCATAATTATTCATCTAGATGAGTGAGAAGAGCCTGCAGTCCATTCCTGTGAAAATGTGGTGCTTAAGGTTTCACACCAAATGAAACAGATGGGGATTATCTCTAAGTACTACCTAAATAACCACAATGAAATTTGACATGATTACATCAATTTATATGAAAGAACAGTTCTGATATTTACAAAATAGAACCTATAATCAGAACTTATAAATCTTTATTAGATTTTATGTATAAATTTATAGAACTGAAGGAATATTCATAGCATCTACAACATAGAGTGTAATAAAATTAAATAATACAAAGTATTATTTGTATAACATAGTGCAAAAAATTGCTTCTGCCACATGGAAAATCAGAAATATCTGAACTACTGTGGGAAAATATGATCTACTAGGCAAAATGAGAATCAGTTGCAAAACCATCCTGGGTTTGATTTTGTTTTGTTGTTTTTTTGGGTTTTTTTGCAAGACAGAAAATAAGCAAATGCAAACCAGCTACAGAACTTATTTTTGCATACCATCATAATCTATATATGACCAGTGTCCTATTGCTTCTTAGTTTTAACCATAAAAAAGTGTTCTAAAATGATCCCTCCCTCATATTATTTAAATAGTAAACTGAAAAATCAAGAGATAAACTTTTGGAAGACTATTAGAATCGTTCCTTACTCAGAAACGACTGTTCAACACAAAGTGGCTCAGAACCTGAAAAGGTTTACATCAAAAAACAGAGCTGGCATTGCTCATTATTAGTTTTCCCCATGAAGAAACAAACAAACAAAAATGAGAATATTAACAAAACTATGATGCAAACAAGTAGCTGAATTTTCATTTCCCAATATTTTTACCCATGACCATTAGCTTTTGTGAATGAAAGTACTGTTTTATTAGTATTAAAAAACAAATAAAACAAAATCAGGACTTTTTATGTGAAGACAGACTGCATATCTAAATAAAGACAGGCATGAACATATATGGAAATTTTCATGCCAAATATATATCATCACACTATGTAGGGACACAATAAAAATAAATAAATCAATGAACGACCTATGAGATGGTCAGTAAAGCTCATTTGTTCATTCCCCTCCTTTCCAGGAAAAACAAAAAAGAAAGAAAAATAGTTTTTACCCTTTCTTAAATATGTTATTACAGAGGCACCATCAATGTTGCTGATGGTCACAGCTTTGGCCAGTGGCAGGTCTGTTTTGGAGATGTCTAGAACTGACTGTGTCTGACATGGGGGCAGCTCCTGATGTCTTCTCACAGAAGTCACTCCTGCAGTGCTCCCACTACAAAAACCTTGCCACATAAACACAACATGTTCTCACATTACATTTTCTGGCATCAAAGGACAGATGATGTACAATATGGTACACTCCGGTATAAGGATCTTGTCAATGCAAAATTTTTCTCACAGATTATTTACTCCTCATTGTGTGTTTCTTGCTGATTCTTGGAATGAAACTATTGCATTATTGTCTGTTGTCTGTAGTCTATATTGTTTATAGTCTATATTGACTGTAGTCCTGTCTGTCACTGTTCATTTTGGGGTTTTTGTGCAAACTCAGATTTCATATTTTGTCCAGTAGAAGATGACTGATTTTTCAATATATTTTCACTCTTAACATTTTGTACTTTGATCTATGCATCTCAAAGTAGTAGCATATTATTTTCATTTCAGTATCTTACAAGGTTCCAAATATTTTCTCAGACTGGACTTCCATTAGATGATTTGGAAAACCATACTTCTGTTAACTATACCTGTGGTAGTTCACATGTCTGGCAACACCTTCCAATAACTGATATTGGAAAATCAAATAGGTCCAGTGAGATTTTACGTCACAGTACTATAAGGAAGACAATTTTAAAGACTACTTATTTTTTGGTAGTGAAAATATCAACTTTATGAACTGAGTCTATGTTACTAAAATGTTGAACATCAACACACCTTTCTGCTTTGCATTTATAAGTAATCACATTTCTAAACTGATAAGCAGGTCTGGAATTTCAAAGATAAAGACGGATATCTAAACTTAGACATGCATTCCTAAGGGACGTGTAACAGAATTCCACACTAACATAGCTGTGTAAAATATTTGGCATGAATGGCATTTGATGGGTTTTTTTGCTGCTTATTCACTGAACTCAGACCACGGATTTTGGCTGCTACTTTTAGGTAGCTGAAGTGAGATGAACTAAATATTATGCCCAGTAGAAATCAAAGAATCACAGAAAAGCTGAGGTTGGAAGGGACCTCTGGAGGTCATCTAGTCCAACCTGCCTTGCTTAAACAGAACAAGCTAGAGCTGGTTGCCCAGGACCATAGCCAGATACGTTTTGAAGATCTCCAAGGATGGAGATTCTACAACTTCCCTGGGCACCTCCTCCATGCTCAGTCACACTCACAATAAAAAAGTGTTTTGTGGTGCTCAGACAGAACCTCCTGCATTTCAGGTTGTACCGATTGCTTCTTGTCTTTCCACTGAACACTACTGAAAAGAGCCTGACTCCATCCTCTTTGAACGCTCCTTTTAGGCATATATATGCATTGATGAGATCCCTCCCTGAGGCTTCTCTTCTCCAGGATGAACTGCCCCAGCTCTATCGGACTTTTCTTATAAGAGAGAAGTGCCAGACACACCCTCACAAGCCTTTGCTGGATTCTGCCCCGTAGTTCCGAAACTCAGCTATCAGAAAGAGTATAGAAACAATAATTCATTATCCTCCACAAGCTCCATGGACTGATTTTGAAATTCTTTTCAAGAGAAACGTGCCTTGCTAGTCATAGCTTTTAGTGCTGGCTCTTCCCAGAAGTTTTGGGTGAATTGGCCAATCAGAACAACAAATGGCCCTCCCCTCCTCTCTCCAAAGAGAGAAGAGGAAGAGATAAGGAGATTTCGAGTTTAGAAAAAGAACTAAACTACTTTAATGAAAATAATAATAAATAAGGAAATAAATAATAATAAAATAAATTTTAAAATAAGTATACAATATATACAAAACCATATCCAGCTCCCAGGATGACAATTGCATCACCAGCAGACGCAGGGAAAGTCCCAGACTGGAGTCAGCAATAGACAGGAGCTGAATTCCGGAACTAAAGTCAGGAATGCTCAGATCGGGGTCAAAGGCAGACGAACAGACAGGGTCCTCCTTAGAAATCGGCCATTGAAGAAAGAGCAAGAAAGAGCCGCCTTGCCCCTTTGATCCCCCAGCTTTCATACTGAGCGTGATGCAGATGGGATGGAATACCCTGTTGGTCAGTTTTGGGTCACCTGTCCTGTCCCTCCTCCCTGCAGGTGGGACCCCTCTACGCTTCTCAGCTTCTGACGCTCTAACAGGGCAAATAGCAAAGTTAGCTGACCTTGGTTGTTACAGCAGTAAGTATAAGCAAGAGCCTCTGTGCATACCGTTCCTTGGTATAATCAGGTCTTATCACTCTGAGAGTGAACAGTTTCTGAACAATATGCTGTTAATTTCAGACTTTAGTCTGTTAGAAGAGGCCCAGCTAAAAAGTAAAATTACAAATCAGAAAATTGGTTCTGTTTTACCTCAAACCAGGATAGAAACTCAAGATGAATATGACTGTGCTGGAGTTGAGGAGACCTTTGACTTTAAAACTTGCAAGACTAATGAGTGTTCTGGCAACCAGTTTTCATTTTATCAGATTTTGTGTTTAGTAACAGAAGAAAAAAGAAAAAAAGTTTTCCTACAATCAAGAAAACCTGATTACATTTTGATTTAATTCTGGGCACAGGAAGATTACTGTGTATCTTGGATATTCTTATAGGGTTTTCCTGAGCCATCTCTATAATGGAACACTGTTTTGGGGGTTGTGTCTGGAAACTCATGGTCAAATACAAATGTGCCCTGAGAGCAAATCTGGGGCAATGTGTCACATCCAGTACATGCGGAGTAGACAGCAGTCGTGTAAAATCTTGTTACTAGCCCACCTATGCCCCTTCGGCATTTCTGCTGTACCTGACTTGCCTGGCTTATGTAGAAGTTTTGACCCTGCTGGAGACTTTTTTGTGAATGGTCCTGCAACATCTGTATCAACACTGATCACAAGACTTGCACCTGAACTTCCCAGTGAATACCTACTGGGGAAAAAGAATTACATTGTGAAGGTGGCCGTACTAGAGGATAGAGCAAGAGGCAGCATCGCTATAGAATTGGTATGAGAGCACAAAATAAGATCGGTGTTACATCTCAAATTTTGATAGCCATTATGAACGGAGTGGTAGGTCACTCAGCATAACTTACAGCACTCACCTAAGCACTACAGGGCATATCACATATAATAGGCAGCCACCTTGGATGTGCATCACTGTATATCTGATATATATATTCACAAGATCTTTCAGATGTAATACGGTCAATATCAGGCATCAAGCCAACTCAGTTTACCACACTAAAAGCCTTGTCTTCCCCAGGAATGCCTGTTGGCCACGCAGGGAACTTAAAAGATAGAGGGTTCTCCTTCTGAAGCCAATTAAAAATACTCCGAAACCCCATAAAGCATTTCTGTTCAGACAATACCTAGGTGGAACAAGAGCACAACGATCCCAGAAAAAAAGAAGCAAAGAACCGCCTCCGTTCTTATCCTAAAAGGTACAAAATGGAAAGGCAACAGGGACCTAAATAACTCTGTGCCCACAAGATGGAGAGCTTAATTCCCAAGCAGCTTTTAAAATGAACTTTAAATAATAGTAAGAAAAGTAAGAACAACAAAATGCCACAAATAGATAGATATATTTCTAAATTACTAATTAAAATATAATAATAAAAAAGATATTATCTCTCTGTCACCAGGCTCTTTTCCTGATGCCACTGAAAACCACAATGATAGTCAAAGAAAAAGACTAGGATGATTTGCCTGATGTTCAGAATGCCAGGCTTATGAAAATGTCCTGAGCATATGCCAACTCTCTTGATTACTCCCTTGAAGTATTAATTGTAGTACAAAATTCTTAGTATTAAGATTTTTCTTCTCTACCTTAGTAGACTGTCCAGAGCACAAGTACAAATTCAAGTCCACCATCCTATGATTCATGCCCTGAAGAAAGTTCCTGTCTGGTGACCCTTTGTGAGCTGCCCACAGTTGCCTTCCAAATATTCTCTGTAACCATTGTTTCTTATTTTTTCACATTTTTGGTATGTTACAAGATACTGACAATTCTGTGCCTCTGCAATAGCTTGTACAGTGCTCATGTAATTCCTTAGGAGAATGAAGGGCAAGAAAGAGAGTGAATAGCGCAAGGGACAATGAAGCAAACCAGAGTTTCTCAGTGCCATCTGGAGGAAGGTCTGTAACTACCTTACTCTTTCCTGTATGTGTGTGTATGTGACCTTGCACAGAAGCAGAATTTTTGTTTATTGAGGTCAAAGTCGCTTACTATCTCAATCTCTCCTCATGGGAAACAAAAGAGGACACCCACTTATGCTTGAAACGACTGAGGGTTTTTACAGAAGTTACCGTGAACCAGCAGCTACTTAGATAGAATTTTGTATTCTCGTAGGCTGGAGACATGCTAGACTCACAAAAACATATCTATTCAACTTTATGAGAATGCCATCCACAGACTCCTTGTTGAGTCACACAGTATGAGTTGAAATTTTGTTCTGTCAGAGTTGCTGCCTAAGACTGATTACAGCAAGAAGACCAAAAGTCTTTACATCAGGCTGGCTCTTCCTTGCATAAGCATTACCCTAGTGATGTTCCCTTTGTCCCTTTATGTATTTCACAGCCTGTCCTCTCTGCTATGTTAGGCACCACTTCCCCTCTGTAATAAAACAGTAATATCTCACATCAGTGTTGTGCTACTGCTTCAGTTTAAGAAGACACAAAATTATACAAGTGCTCTTGTTACTATAAATGGTACATAGCACAGACACCTCTGTTGTGTGTTACTCTCCTCATCAACTTCTGTTCTACTGTCATGCATTTCATTTGAAGTAATGTCCTGTGTATTCCTTCTTCCTTCAGAGTCTACCTTTATTTACTTGCATTTTATATTTGTTCATTTGAGAGCTGCAGGTTGTTCTTTTCCTTTTCATAGGAACAACAACTGTACAGTACCCCGTGGGTCAGCACAAAAGAAGTTTAAGTAGGCTGCTGTTTTATGAAATTTTCCATGGTATTCCATAGTGACTCATCTGTATATCCTTTTAAATACTTTTCATCTGTTTTACAGAGAAATTAGTTTCAAAGAACAAGGTTTTTGGTTTTGTTGTGGTTTTTTTTTTTAACTTTCCAGCATTCAGGCTTCTTGTACATCATCCTTCTTGTGATAATCTGATCCAGGAAATAAGGTATAATTAAAAGCGTAAAAGAAAGTGAGCTTCCTAAATACATCTGCTACAAGAACTGATGCCTGATGACTTGTCATGCCTGATATAGCATGACATTATTTATTTAAGTATCAGTAAAGTTCAAACAAATCCAATAAGACAGTCTTTGTCCTAGCAAAAATTATTGGCTGCTATTTTAACCACATCTAAATGCTGACAAGTAATTTATAACTAAAATTGTTAAAAAAAAAAAAAAAAAGGAGGAAGGGTTGTGGCTGAAAAAAAGCGATTCTAGAAAAATATTTGGTTATGCCATAAAATCTCACCTCCCCACTCACAGAGGAGCATAGAGGCACAGGGCAGTCAGGGGAACCCCAATAACTTAGTTGGATGTCCAAGCACCACCCTGGCCCAGGGGTCAGCTGAGATGCACATGCTTATCTTTGTGTGTGATTCTGTCCATCTGTGCCTGAGGCAACGGGGGAGAGCAAAGACCCGGGACCAGCCACCGGATGGACTGTGCGTGGAATCCCAGTTTCTGGAGCGATCAAAAGTGGGGGCGGGGGGGCACATGTGTGCAAGGGGATCTGTACCAGCAACTGGGGTGGGACTGCAGTGCAGGGGCTCAGTGCAGGTGCCAGCAACTGGGGACACTGGGATCCAGGGGCAATTACTGTGCAGACCAACTGTCTGAGCCAGAGGGATCCATGTTCAACATAAGTATTTTCCACTAACTGGTCTTTATCATGACCAGCCACAGAAGGGAGCAAGATGAGGTGGTTTGTGCTGTGTTCATGTGAGTTCTTTGTGTGTCTGTCTGTGATTGGTGTGGCCAGCTGTGTGGTTTTTTATGTATGTGTTGTATATACCTATCTCTGCATATGCCCATTGAAAATACACGCTCAGCCTCCCTCCCGGTTTGATATAGGGAAGTGGAGGTGAAGCAGTCTCCTCTCCATTGGGCTACTGGGTTTGACAGCTCCCTAATATGAAAATATAGGCTGACATGATGATCTCAAATAATATTTCACTTCAGGTTAACTCTGAACAATTAATTTCTATATCTGATTTTATTTTGGTGTTCTCAAAATGTTTTATTTTTAATTCTAGCCTTTTTGATTTGTTTTTCTTACATTTATATTGAAGTCTTAAATTGTAATCAATATAATTATTGCATTCATTTGTTTTATAAATTCAGAGATGTTTATTTTGAAGGAGCCAAAATGGAGCTGCCAGAAGGAAAACAGTGTATACAGATTACATAACAGAAAACTATTCCAGAACAAAATGTACAGTCCTCTCTGCTGTAATATTTCAACAACTGCAAAAAGGAATGTCTCAGTGGTTCTCAAAAAAATTCTGTTAAATTTTCGTTGTTCCACTGGATGTTTTTTAGGTGTGCTTCCTCCATAAAATGAGAAAAATATCAGTGCTTAAGAATACCCTATGCAATATTTTTTTAACACTCTTAGTCAGAAGATTTTTCTGGATTTATAGTAAACATGCCTACTTTGCTAAATAAAAGAAAGATGAGGGAGCACTTTTGAGTAATAGACTCCTTATCAAATACAGCCTACTGACTCCCTGCGTCTGCCTTGGTCTATTCCAACAATCATCTGTCCAAGATAAAGGCCATGTGTGCTTCAGGGGTTATTTCACTGTATGGATCACTTCTGAGAGGTATTACAGATGAGAGTGCACTGAATGTGATTCTTTGCTTGTCCCGGGCACCTTAGCATCCTCAAACAATCTTCCATATACTCAAGCTGCACTCCAGCTTTGCAAGAGGTAATCCTGGTTTTGTGGAATGAAAATCACCACTTTTGTACACTGCATAACAGTCCTCCCACTGTTCTAGACACTTTGAACTGAGAGAATAAAAAGCCCTACTCATGAAACATATTTATGTCTTAGGTTTGCAGAGACATTATATGGTTGACAGCAACGATTAAAGGCCAAGTGTGGGCATAGCCAGTCTGCTTTGCAGTTGTTTAAGTTAATTTCAGCATATATAAGATCCTCTGCTTTTGTTTGGGGCTCATGGACAATTTCCTGGAATAAATGCATTTAATACCAATGTAAATGTCCGTGCTTAGAAGGCTTCAGTAAGATTTATCTTCCATTATGTCACGCTAGTACAGAGATACAGGGCAGAGAGAAAACCTGATAACTTTTGCATAGGAAGTCTTGCTCTGTAGAAGTTCATTGTGCAAGATTAACCTTACTGAGCTGCAACAATAATGAGCAGAATCTGTCTTTGCTGAAGAAACACCCTCATTAAAGTAACAAAAAAGGCACTACACCTACAGTCTCAGCATTTATTGTAAAGAATCTTTTTTCCAAAGCTTGTTAAATCAAGTTTTACCACCAGTCAAAGGTATTTCTTTTAAAGCTAATGAATACATGTTACTTATTTAGGTATGCAGCCAAATATATTTTCCATGTTGGTTACTGTAACTGTGCAAACTACCTAGCATTGCCTCATACTCTTTTAACACTAATGAACCTTACAGAGTTGTCCGCAACTTGGTTTTGCTTATGATTATTTTTACTTAATGAACTTTCATATCTTCATCCAATCAAAAAACTACTTAGTAGAATAGTTCAATTCTGATGATTTAAAAATAATCTCAAAAACAGCTCAGGCAGTGATGTGGTCATCTTTACTTAGGATGCTACCTTTAGGCCGAACCTTTCCTAGTTTAGTGCCCTTGTCCATGCTCCTGTCCAATTTTTTTTAATTGTAATGTTAAGAAAAACTGCCGTTTGCTGCATTTGTAACCATTTTCCAATGTATTTGATTTTTTTTTTCTTTTGGTTCTTCTTTTCTTCATTCCTGCTTACCATTTGGAAAATTGCCAATAAATTTATGAGCAAAGTAGGTTGATTAGTTATGGTTTTTGCACTCATTGTCACAAATGGAGAGAAGTCTAAAATAGACAGTGTTTTATGGTATTACTCCGTATCTTACTAGTGTTTACACCCAAATAATGTACTTCAAAAGACAGATTCAGAAGTTTAGGGAGGCATATTTTATCACATACCCTCCAGACGATCTAGTTTTGCATTGTACTGTAATGCATCACCCATGGTTTCTTTGGTTTTATTTTTTTTCTGAATGTTGCAATTATGGAAGATACTTAAAAGTCTATAAATTGCTGATGTTCCTGCCAAATACACATTACATGTATTTTAACAATTTTGTTCTAAGTCTTTCCTTTCCTTTCCTTTCCTTTCCTTTCCTTTCCTTTCCTTTCCTTTCCTTTCCTTTCCTTTCCTTTCCTTTCCTTTCCTTTCCTTTCCTTTCCTTTCCTTTCCTTTCCTTTCCTTTCCTTTCCTTTCCTTTCCTTTCCTTTCCTTTCCTTTCCTTTCCTTTCCTTTCCTTTCCTTTCCTTTCCTTTCCTTTCCTTTCCTTTCCTTTCCTTTCCTTTCCTTTCCTTTCCTTTCCTTCCTTTTCTCTTCTGACAGTCTTTTAAACTTTGTTTTCTGTGATTGTCAGAGTTGTTTTGTGTTTAGTTAGTTTTTGTTTTTTTTAAATTTGAATAGTAAAATGCTTGCTCATCACTTATCAGTTAGAGCCTTAAAGGAAAAAAAAAATCTTTTAAATGGATCATTTGAGGCATTGATATGCTAGGCAGTCTCAGTGCATGAGGAAAGCAGAAGCACAGGATCAAGCACAGTGATCAGCAGGAGTTTCTGATCTATATAAAGCCCTTGCTAGAGACAATGATTTCCTGGTTAGTGTGATTGCCTAAGATATGTTAGACCTGAGTTCAATTCTTCATTCAGTCCAGACTGCTTTCCAGACCATGCATAAACAGATTGCATAAGCTGGATGCATAAACTTACATGTCTAAACATAGGTGACACTTTGCACATAGACATTGGGCACGGTCTCCAGCCTTTGGTTACTAACAAAAGTTAATTCAGGACATGTGTTGTTGCCTGTATCATAAACGACAGCCCTGTGTAGATGCTCCAGTATCTAGTACCAGATATCCAGTATCCAGTACCAGATACTACAATATATCTATTGTAGTATCCTGAAATGTCTAAAAAGGCAGTAGACACAGATGTAGACAGAAATGTAGGTATCTACTCTAGGATAAGCTGTTCTCCAAATTCCATGGACAGAATCAAATTGAAAAGTAACATCTGAATTAAAGAGTTTATAATATGGGGCTGAATTTCACCCCTAGTAAAAGGATTATTTTGATCAGAAAAAGAAAATACAACATTTTAACTAGAAGTTTTTGTTAAACATCGGATAGATAAAACGTTAATAACTAGCTACCTATGTACTTATGAATATATAATGAGAATTGTTCAAATAATATATGTCCTTAATTTTATGGTTGAAGAAAAAGTCAGTAATAAAAGTTTTGGAACAGTCTAAAAAATATTTGCCTGGGACAAGATGAAAATTAACTTAGAGAACATTTTGGGTACTAAAAAATGTTTCACTCAATCTGAAATTTAATAATTTGTCTACAGATTGTGAGCAGAATTTTTTAAATTTCTTGGAAATTAGGAAACTTGGGGTGCAAAGTTGTAAACAGTTCATTTGACTAAATCAAATTCCATATTTCAATGTTTCTTCCTTTTACATTTGTCCATTTTTGCTACTACACTTGATCCAAACATGTTTATACTTTCAGTTACCCTAAACTCCATTTGGAGGAAAATATACTGCTAATGTATTGATAATCTCTATCAATAGAGATTATCCTAACAATAGAGTAAAAATTGACGTGAGATCAAGCATCAGATTTCTTTATATAATTTTCAGAAAAAATAGCATATAATTGCTTTATAATATCATCTTATACTATGGCAGATATCTGATAATAAATAAAAATTGACTGAATTAATTTTAAATTCAATGCTAAATTATAATTTCCCTTGTGAAAAACCAACATATAGATTATAAGTGCTCAAGATGAGAGAGCTTAAAAAATCTTTTTAAAAATTATTTTTATGTAACTTTCAAAGATAAATTCTTCAGAGAACAATAGATAAACTACATAGGTTTTCCCCAAACTCTCTAAAGAGTTTTATTTCTCATTCCATGAATTTCTGTCAAAATATCTGACATGCTTGAGGGACAGGATGCCATCCAGAGGGACCTGGACAGGCTCAAGAAGTGACCCCATATGAAATTCATGCAGTTCAACAAGGCCAAGTGCAGGGTCCTGCACCTGGGTCAGCACAACCCCCTGTATCAATACTGGAAGATGAAGGGATTGAGAGTAGCCCTGATAAGAAGACTCGGGAGTGCTGGTGGTTGAAAAGCTGGACATGAGCCAACAATGTGCGCTCTCAGCCCAGAAAGCCAATGGTATCTTGGGCTACATCAAAAGAAGCATGGCCAACAGGTCAAGGTAGGTGATGCTGCCCCTCTCTATTTCTGGTGAGACTCCACCTGGAGTATTGCATCCAGCTCTGAAGCCCTCAGCACAGGAAAGACAGGGACCTGTTGGAGTGGGTCCAGAGGAGGGCCATGAAGATGATCCAAGGGCTGGAGTACCTCTCCTATGAGTACAAGCTGAGAGAGTTGGGGTTTTTCAGCCTGGAGAAAAGAAGGCTCCTGGGAGACCTTGTTGCAGCTTTTTAGTACTTAAAGGGGGCTTATAAGAAAGACGGGAACAGACTTTTTAGCAGAGCCTTTTGCAATAGGACAAGGAGTAATGATTTTAAACTGAAAGAGGGTAGATTTAGACTAGATATAAGGAAGAAATTTTTTACAATGAGGGTGGTGAAACACCGGAACAGGTTGCCCAGAGAGGTGGCAGTCACGCCATCCCTGGAAACATTCAAGGTCAGGGGCTCTGAGCAACCTGATCTAGTTGGAGATGTTCCTACCCATTGCAGGGGGGGTTGTGCTAGATGACGTTTAAAGGTCACTTCCAACCCAAACTATTCTATGATTCTATGAAATACAAGTGAGGTATTTTAGACTGTAGTTATACAAATGCTATTGTGATTGACTCATTAAACACAAAACTATAACTAAACACATCTTAACATGTAATTGCAGATTCATATGGAACTCTTGTGCATAGCTCAACGAATCTAATTATTAAATAGAAGCATAAAATAAATGGAGAGGCCTCAATACGTAGAGGCATGAAGATCTTTTTAAAGGTTATGAAATCTGTCATAGTCCTAAACTGTCCCTTTTGGTAAATAAATTTTGTGGAATAAAGCTGATTACTGAATGTTATTTTTAAGGCCCTTTCAGCATAAAACACATATGAAATAACATATAAGCTCTGGTGTCATAGAAACATGAAGTAATTACAGACTTTCATTACATGTCACGAGCCTTGGCTAGTTCAAAATGGGATTTCTTTTCTTTTTTGTTAGAGGGACCCAGTAAGTTTGATGAGTAGTAACCCAGATAAGAATTTCCCCTTCCATTTTTTCAGGGGAAATAAAACACGTTTTTGTGTGCCATTTCTCTCCTGATGAGTAGGATCCAGCATAGTCAGGTAGGCAGAAAGACAGCAGATTTTCCAATTGTTCCTTGAAAAGATATTCAAATCTCTCTCCTCCTACAATTATATCTTCTTTGCCCAAATCCCTCTTCTGTCTTTTGCTATCCATGTCATCCTTATTGATGAGTCTTTTCTTAAAGTTTGGTAGAAAATCCCTGTTCTACCACCCACTGTTCTTTTACACTGTCTAGTGAGGAATGGAAATTTTCTACATTTTCTGTGCATTCAAATGAAGAATAGACACTGGAATTTCCATAAGTCATTCATTAATTTATTTATTCAAACACACACACATATGTATGTATATATGTATAGACACACAGAAGCCACGTCTTTGACAGTTTTCAAAATAAAACTTTAAATTTAACATGTTCTGGGTAAAAAAAAACCAACCCATACTTTATTTCTTTTGATAAAGTTTATATATTTTGAAATTTACTGTGGAGCTGATTTTCTTTGGACACAGATGCGTGAAAAGGAGATTTTTTTGTGGTGATTTTTATTTTATACTGTTTGTTTGATATCCATTATTTCTGTTCTGAAGAACTGGAAGTAACTTAAATCATAGTGCAAGAGGTAATTGTGAACATTGTTAACTGGTGATATATGGTGATGTACAATCATTTTAGATGAGATGAGACAGTCAGAAATTGCTGATGTTCTTTAATAAAAGCTATATATTTTAGAAAGCAAAGCCATAAAGTAGATACAGATGGAAAAAAAAAATAAGCAGCAAAATACAGAAGAAAAAAGAGAATGATTCAACATAATAGAATAATTTTTGAAATAGAATGATCAACAAAATTTTCTGAGTTCACGAACTGAAGAAAAATTGCAGGGAGGTAGTAAAGAACATATAACAAGATAAAAAGAGACATTAGAGGAAGAATAAAATTAGATCAATTTCAAAACAATTTATTCTCTTTTAAGATTGTCTCTAGCTCTGGTGCTTTGCTCCTACTCACCCTTATTTTGAGCTCTTGTCTGCCAGGTTGATGCATCCTGGTTTTCTGCTCTTATGTTAGAAACACTGCTCAATAATTCAATAATATTCAACTCACTGCTGTGTCTTTTTTGTACTATGATAAGGGTAGGAAAAATACTTTCTTGCTTGAGTAGTTCTGAAGACTTTACAATTCATAAAATATTTAAAACTTACTGGGATTAACTGCATGATCAGTGTTAATTACAGGGTTAATTACAAGTCAGAAATAATGATCAAGTTTTATGCAGTGGAAACATCTGAAAAAAACAAGCACCAAATATTTTTATAAATGTTAATGAGCTGTTTTGTTAAATAAAGTAAGATCATAACTTTACTGAATTAAAATATCTGGAAATGTCTAAGAAGGGGGTATGGGTATTGAAACTTTATCTTGTAACATTAACAATTATTTTAGCAAATTGCTTGAATAATCACCCGTTATAAAACATACTGGTCAGCTCTTCAGCTAATGTGAATAAATAAATTAATTAATTTCTGTGTGAAATCATAGCAGATAGTGATCTGGGCCAATATTCTTTGACTGCTGTCGAATGGCTAGAGATAAGATGACACTAACTACTTACTGATTTTTGTTAGAATCTTTCCCAAGGAAGAACTGTCCAGAATAGTTTTGTTATGGTACGTTCTTCTTGTTGTATTACTATTGTGAAACCTGTCACTGCACAAAATGACAGAAAAAAGTATGTTGAAGGGGGAGTTTAGCATCTTCTGTTCCCATAGAGACATTAATGAACTACCCAGGACTGACTTTGTGAAAATCAGTGAAAGCACCACATCCACTGTGTGGAAAGAACAACATCCACAACTTCTTGAGAGCAGAAAAGGAGAGCTGGCAAGAAGTGACCAGTCAGTAAGGAATTGACCTGAAGGATGTTCTAGGAAAGGGAAATCTGTCCAAAACCACACAGGTTTAGCCAGATATAGCCACAAAGCTTCATTGAATATCATGTTTTCATACAGCTTGACTGAGAAAGACTTCAGACATTGTCAAGAATTTTGGTTGCCAGCAGGACTGAAGGAACCTGTAATCCAGGTTCACCCATTCCAGCAAAACGTTCCGGATCATGGCCATGTTATGCCAAGCCATGAAGCAGGGTATCACTGTGCAGGTCCCTGGGTCTCACTTAAACAATGGTGTGCCCACTTCCTCAGCATAGTCAAAAGAGAGCTCTGGATGTCAGTTGGCAGGTTCTTGAACTTGAAACCTTCCTAAATTTGCAGGAGGATGTTCTGCAATTTTTCTAGACCAGGTGCTTCCTCCTTCAGCTGGAGCATTCTTTCCCACTCACTGCCCCCCTGCAGCCCCATGTGCCTATTTTGGTGTGAAACCGGCTGCAGCTTCTCCCAGTTCTGCTGCATGGGTCACAGGCAGTCATGGGCTGCTTGCGAGGGTTTATCATGGAGGACAAAGAAAGATTTTTTCACTCAGATCACGCTGCTTTCCACCTCTGCATGCCCTTCCCTTGACACCTGAAGCCTGCCAGAGACAAATCTGTAAACTCTATCCTTAATATGATTGTTGAAAAAGCAAAATGACTGCAATGCTAAGGTCACTGGTTGAAATTCCCATCAGAAAGGTATGGTCTGCTGGAGATTGATGATAATTTAATAAAATCATGGAAAGGCGAATGATTAAATATCTGACTGGGTGACAGAGGACTGTGCATGCTGCCAGTATGTTAGCTTAGATATTCTTTGTGTATAACGGAAGGATTACTGACAAGACTAACAATTGTTGTTGAATTATTGATTTATGTAATAAAAGGCAGAGCTTTAGCTGCTGTGTGACAAAGATGAGAGAGGATATTGAAGGGTTGTGTGCTTCACTGCTTTCTTGGGTTAGGCGCAAGCATGGGGAAAGCAAGGGACTGCTTTGTAACAGCATCACTCACACAGATACCAGGAAGGGTGTCCTCTAATCCTCCAGACAGAGCTACGGCTCGAATCTTGACTGAGCTGATGAATTTGAGCCCTGGAAATTTATGAAAAATCTATATAATTTTTTTTTAGCAATCCATGTTCAAGGAACTAGAATCTTAAACTAAGAATTTTACTCTGCTTAGCCAGACATTGGTGCTTCAGAGCGTATTGAATAATGTACTTAATATGATTGGCAGCAAATAATAATAATAAAAAAGCGTCTGTTAAATAATTTTCCCCTTTTCTTCTCCTCCAGTTAAAGTTAGTCACTGCTTGTTCAGATATATCCTAAAAAGAAAATAAATGGCTTTAAAAGATTCTCGTTTGGAGTTTTTCTCTCATGGATTAATTAATGCATCTCAACAAGTTATTCTACAATTTAGAACTTTTGCTAAATCATTTTCTTTAGAAAAAAATACAGGAAATTTATGTAATGGAAACATATATATCATTGAATTTGAGTAGACCAAATCCTGTGTGCTTTGTAATGTGCTATTTTACTAAGAGAAAGGCAGAAGAGCCAATATAGTTGAGCAAGAGAAAGACAGATCATTCTACCAACATTTCTATTTATAGGAAATTTGCTGTATTTAAATAAGGAACAGAAGTATCTTCAAATTAAAATTTTTCAAGTAGAACATAGACTGACTTTTTACAAGCCAAGTTTATTTCTGTAATTACTTCTCATAGAGCTAACCTCTTACAATATTCAGGTGTAGTACAGACAGACTTTCACTAATTTAAATTGAATTTACTATGCCATTCTGAGAAGGCTATGATTTTTTTTCTCTTACAAGAATTATAAAATCATAGAATCATAGAATGGTTTGGGTCGGAACGGGCCTTAAAGATCATCTAGTTCCAACCCCCCTGCCATGGCCAGGGACACCTCCCACTAGAGCAGGCTGCTCAAAGCCCCATCCAGCCTGGCCTTGAACACTTCCAGGGATGGGGCATCCACAGCTTCCCTCGGCAACCTGTTCCAGTGTCTCACCACCCTTATGGTCAAAAATTTCTTCCTAATATCTAATCTAAATCTCCCCTCTTTCAATTTGAAACTGTTACCCCTCGTCCTATCATTACACTCCCTCATAAAGAGTCCCTCCCCACCGTTCCTGTAGGCCCCCTTTAGGTACTGGAGTTCACAATCAGCTAGTTTGAAGCTGATCTAGTCAATAAATTTCCTTTACAAATGAATTTTCTGTTTGTCAAGAACTCTCTGCGTGGGACTAAGCCATCTGACTGCAGGTGTGAAACCAACTGCATTCTGAGAACTTGCTCAGTTGAGAATGTCTAATAGTCTTAAAAAGTTACACATATTTAAAAAAAAATAATCAAACTATTGTGGTGAAAAATAACTCAGCAAAGTTATGGACAGATATATTTCATAAGGAGAAGTGAAAACCAGCTGGTTTAAGGACAATTTTTTACTCTAATGAATTCTCTTGTTCACCACCAGTGAAAAAGGACTTTTTTTCAAGAATTTTAACATATGTTGTCAAAAAAATAAAAGAAAAATATTATAAAAAAATAAACTCCAAATTCTGCATATCCCGATTTGTTCAACCTGTCCCTTTTAAAGCAATGACAAAAAAAACCCCTTTAACATAGGAAAAGACAATATTTTGAAAGGTAAGTCAGGAGTATTTACTGTAAAAAGAGCCGAACAACCACTGCTGATAGTAAAGGGCAAATAAATATAAGTACTGTGGCTACTAATGGAAAAAGAACATCCCAAATGGAAATAACTCCTTACCCACTGATCCCTTTGTTATGAATTTCTGGTGTTTATTTGGGTCACATCTTTAATACATGAGTTCTGTGCTGGATCCGCTTTCTAGTATGCAGGTGGTTTCCTCAAAGGTTTCTTCACATAAAGCAGTAAACTTGAACTCCTCTAAAAAAAAAACAGAAAAACCCCAAAAAACCCCAACAAACCAACAAACAAACAAACAAAAAAAACTCCAAAAAAATCACCAAGCATACTTTAAAATTGAGTTATTTGACGCTATGTCTCACGTAATTACCATCTAGGAGTATGCCACACAGTAATTTGCATTTAGTACAAATTACATCCTATTAGACAGGTTTATCCCTGTCTAATAGTGTCCTATTAGACAGGTTTATCATTCTCAGATAAGAACAGGTTCTGAAGTATAATCTTACCTTCAATTAATTTCCTGAAGATAAATAGCTCTTTAAATTTCTGCATCATGTGTAGTATAATAGTGCATTTATCTTTTAAATTATTCTTTTTACTCCATAAGTACAGTATTTTTATGCACCAGATACCTACAATAATCTTTTTACATCAATTTGTTAATTAATTTTAACGTTAATCTATTGTTTCACGCTCTCTGAGAACTAGTAGTTAGTCTTGTGTTGTGTCATATTTTGAAGATCTTTTTCCACCTACAACAGATACACACTTTTTATGCTCTTTTAACTGATGAATAAGAGATACCTTTATAAGGATTGTTCTTGGGCGAAACCTTTGTAGCCCTCAAAAGTGGCAAACCTAAGGATGGAATATTTGTGCATTAATATGCTAAACAGAGCCAGGAACCATTTATTGGGACTGGAATTAAAACATATGTATTGTTAAACTGTTAAATTACAGTTTTATCCTGAGCCAGCTAACATGCTTCCACACAATTACTGGGTGTGTTTAGGATGCAGGGATCAATCAAAAATTTATTATAAGGATGTTTAGTGATCGCTGAGTTTTCTTCCCTTCAAAATACCCCAGAACAGTATTGTGCATCCTGTGGCTCTAAAGATATCAACAGCTACAAGGCACAGCCCTTGTTTGTCTTATGTTTTAAAAATTCGTGACCTCAAGATACTTAAGATTTTTACAAAAGATCGGAAGCCTAAAAATCTCTGTCATAGGAAGAGAATAGGGAATAAAATGCTGGCAAGAAATTTATTATGTGAAAATAGCCAAAAATCCTGTGCCAGTCTGACTTTATGGAAAATCCTTTCTGCAATAAAACTGATGATCTAGTCACCTCAAACATGTGAGCAACACCAGCCACCCTAGAGGGTTCTCAAAACTGTTATGATGACAAATGTAATCTGTCCAACATTGTTTTTCTTCCTGAGGCCAACATTGAATGCTTCAGCAGACAGTGAACAGCCCAGAATTCCCAGAAGTCTTTCTATGGACTAACAGAGAAAGTAAAGATCTTTTGGGCCCTCAAGTAGCTTTGTTTCACAGGCCTGAAACACAGGATAAATACAATATAAATATTTTGAAAAAAATATTAAAAAAATCTTTCAAGACCATTACAAATGTTATACCACTAATGGTTAAAAAGGTCATCCTAATTTCCTGTCCAAATATATGCACACTTTATTTCATGGAATAATTGAATCATAGAATGGTTTGGGTTGGAAGATCACCTAATACAACTTCCTTAACATGGGTAGGGACATCTTCCACTAGTTCAGGTTACTCAAAGACCCATCCAACCTGGCCTTGAATACTTCCAGTGATGAGCTATCCACAAATTTCCTGCATAACCTCTTCCAGTGTCTCACCACTTTCATCATAAAAAATTTCTTCCTTATGTCCAATCTAAATGTACCCATTTTCAGTTTTACACCATTGCCCCTTGTCCTGTGATTATAGGCCTTAGTAAAACATCTTTCTGTGTCTTTCTTATAAGCCCCCTTTAAATATCGAAAGGCCACAATAATGTCTCCCTGGAACCTACTCTTCACCACACTGAACAACCCCAACTCTTTCAGCCTTTCTTCATAGGAGAGGTGTTCTGGTAATTTCTGGACCCTCTATAACAGGCCATGGCTTACTTGAACTGAGGACTCCAGAGCTAAACTCAATACTCCAGATGGGGACTCAGCGAGAGCGTGGTAGAGGGGAAAAATCACCTCCCTTGACCTGCTGGCCATGATGTTTTTTATGCAGCCCAGGATGTGATTGGGTTTCTGGGCTGCAAGCACACATTGCCAGCTCCAGTTTTTCATTCACCAGTACATGCAAGTCCTCTGCAGTGCTGCTCTCAACTCCTTCATTACCCAGTCTTTACCCTGGTACTGGGGATTGCCCTGACCCAGGTGCAGGATCTTTCACTTGGCCTTGTTGAACTTCATGAGGTCCACATGGGCCCACTCCTCAAGCCTGTAAAGGTTGCTCTGGATGGCATCCTTTCTGTGAAGCACATCAACTGCACCACTCAGCTTGTCATCTGCAAACTTGATGAGAGTGGACTCAATACCACTATGTTGTTGACGAAAATACTAAATAGTATTGGTCCCAGCATGGACCCTAGAAGGACACCACTGGTTTCCACTTGGACATTGAGCCATTGATTCCAAATCTTTGGACATGGCCATCCAGAAGATTCCTTATTCATCTAACAGTCTACCCATCAAACTCATATCTCTCCAATTTAGTGGCAAGATTGTTGTTGGGGACCATTCCAACTATTTTATATTATTACTACATAATTGTCTCTCTTCCTAGTATTTAATCTGCGATTGTATTTGTAATAGTGGTCATATCAACACTCAGTCTTTATGTTCCTAGGCTTTGCAAAGGAATTATTTTTACTTTCATGCCATACAGTATTTTCTTCATTCACCTAATACTTATTTTTACACCTGTGGAGATAGTCTAACTCATTAGCATGGAAAAAGTATATCAATATTTCTTTTTCTAATTTGCAAGTCAAAGAAATAGGGACATCTGTAATTACTAAATAAATGTAATTGTTCATGAGAACCTTTGTTGTTTTGAAGCATATTTAAATCACCTTCTTATTTCTAAATTTTTTTTGGCTCATGGCTTAATGTCTAAAAATATATACTTAGTTGCATTTAAAACGTATTTCCGTATTTTCTTTTGCAAGGTGTCTTGAAACTGAAGGTACAGATAAATGTGCTATCAAAAGGTCCCCATCATTTGATGGATCTCTTTGCACTTTGGTTTTATTTGGAAAATAATGATTGATGTAATACCACATTTCTCCCCTGCACCCCCCAAAAATCCATTCCTCATTCCCATGTTCTTTTTATTAGTTAGCTTCTCTCCTATCTCTTTACTTTGCTTTCACAAATACTTAGAACTGGAGAGTTTGACATTTAAACTAAAACGTTAGCCTAAGGGTAAGCTACGCTGCCTGGGTGAACACCTCTATATTTAATTTTCCAAATGTTAAATCATTTATTTTGGGCAGTAACTCCTACGATCATTACAATCAATTTTTCATATTTAGGATTTTCAGAACATCATGCGATTACAATAGCTTCTGGTAATAGGCAAACTACATATATATTAAACAAGAGTTATTGTGCTTTAAGGCAAAGACTGTTGCTAAGTACTGATGCAGAGCACAACGCCCCAGAAGGGACAGGAGGAACCTTTTGGCTACTGACCCATAGCTCCAGAGAGAGCTTCCAGCTATTGAGTTGCTGTGCAGAAGATTTCATGGTATGCTTTCAGAAGAGCCAACACAGCCCCATGGAGCCAGCTAGATTTTTCTGACTGATGTTGGTGGAGAAGATCAGGCATCATCTGCAAATTTCTATCTCCTTTTTGAGACAGTACCTGCCAATATAACTTGACAATATATAGTAAATAACATCTCACGTTTACCTACAAGTCTACTGAGTTATGTTCGAGGCAATCCTTATACGGTGCACACAAGTTCTTAAATGTTTTCATAAGCATAGCACCTTTAATAAGTACAGTCAAATTGCTGTGTAATAAAACAAGAACTTCAACTATAACATCATTCAGTATGACAGCTAAGATAGCTCACTAGCATGCCCTGAATTTAAGGAGTAACTATGGCTTAAATTCAACATCTCAATCAACTCACAACTTTTCCTTGATTTTGTGTATAAACAGAGCAACAATTGTTTGCTAGCTTACAATAGCAAAATCATATAGAGGGATGGGGTTAATGCGTGCTTTACGTGCATAATGATAATAGTAAAATGTCATAATTAAATTCGTTATTCAGGTGAAGATACTCTTCACATAAGCATGTAATTATCTTCTGAAGAATAGGAATTTGATGAGAGTTGCTGCTTTTATAAGCAAATACAGAGAAAGTTTGTTTAGAAAAGTAGACAGAGAGTTTAGATACTGCTTGGACAATCACCATATTCCAGTATTTAAAGGGTGTCTGCAAAGAAGATGGAGACTTCCTTTTTACAAGGAGTCACATGGAAAAGACGAGGGTTAATGGGTACAAGTTACTCCTGGGGACATTCCGAATGGACACAAAAGAAAAATTTTTCACAAAGGGAACAGTCAGCCATTGGAATATTCTCCCCAAGGAAGTGGTGGATTCCCCACCATTGGACACTTTTAAGACTCAGCTGGACAGGATGCTGGGCCATCTTGTCTAGACCATGCTTTTGCCAAGAAAGGTTGGACCACAGGATCCTTGCGATCCCTTCCAACCTGGTATTCTATGATACTATGATTCTATGATCTCTGTACCTCCTTGTTTTCTTATAATATCTTGTTTTTCTTCATACTCAGTCTCTGCTTTTTTTACTCAGATAATGATCTCTGTGGGATATCAGAGTACTATATACTATATTTCACAGATATTAACCATAAAAATAAGGGAATCATAGAATGTGCTGGGTTGGAAGGGACCATTAAAAGTCATCTAGTCCAACCACCCTCCAGTAAGCAGGGACATCTTTAACTAGATCAGACTGCTCAGAGCCTCATCAAGCCTGGCCTTGAATGCCTCCAGGGATGGGGCCTCCACCACCTCTCTGGGCAACCTGTGCCAGTGTCTCACCACCCCCATTGTAAAGAACTTCTTCCTAATGCCTAATCTAAACCTACCCTGCTTTAGTTTAAAGCCATTACCCTCGTCCTACTGCTACACGCCGTTGCAAACAGCCCCTCCCTAGCTTTATTATAGGCCCCTTCAGGTACTGGAAGGCCGCTATAAGGTCTCCCCAGAGCCTTCTCTTCTGCAGGCTGAACAATCCCAACTCTCTCAGCCTGTCCTCATAACATAGGTGCTCCAGCCCCCGGAACATGGCCCTCCGCTGGACCCTTTCCAAGAGGTCCATGTCCTTCTTGTGCTGAGGGCTCCAGACCTGGACACAGTACTCCAGGTGGGGTCTCACCAGAGTGGAGTAGAGGGGGAGAATCACCTCTCTGGATCTGCTCACCACGGTTCTTTTGATGTAGCCCAGGATGCGATTGGCCTTCTGGGCTGCAAGCACACATTGTTGGCTCACGTCCAGCTTTTCACCCATGAGTACCCCCAAGTCCTTTTCTTAAGGACTGCTCTCTATCACATCATCCTCCAGCCTGTATTGATAACGAGGATTGTTCTGACCCAAGTGTAGGACCTTGCACTTGGCCTTGTTGAACTTCATAAGGTTTGCTCACGCCTACCTCTCTAGCTCACCCAGGTCCCTCTGGATGACATCCCATGCCTCTGGCCTGTCAACTGCACCACTCAGCCTGGCATCATCAGCAAACTTGCTGAGGGTGCACTTGATCCCACTGTAAATCATTGATGAAGATATTGAACAGCAATGGGAAATGCTTCTTCTCTTTATGATTCCAAAGTCAACGTCTTCTGTGTCTACACAGTAAACCCAGTTTTTTCAAATAAAAATTGTTGCTTTTAATAAATGCAGCTTTCATTCTTTGAGGGTCTTCACAAATTCCTGAAGATTTCCTCCTTACATGGAAGAAAACTACATTGGGAACAGGAAATATTCTATCCTCAGGACAAAATTTAGGTCCTGTCCCCAGTTCAGCAAGCTGGCAATATATATATATTTTTTCAAATTTAAGTTCCTCTTTGTTGTTTCCTGGACAGGTGCTACAGGAATTTTGATGAAGGTCTTTTACACTGGGGGTATAGGCACTCATGAGAGCGGTTTGAGTGGAAAAGAGAGTGTTCATAAGATCCTCCTACCCAATCTTCCTGAAGAGAATGAAAAAAAAAAAAAAAAAGGCAAAAGAAAAAAAAAAAAAAAAACCAAACAAGAGGAATTCCTGTTTATGATTGCAATTTTGCATGAAAATTAAGGGGTTTTGTAAGTGCGGTATTTCTAAAATAAGCTTCCATAGTGTCAAAACATTGAAATAAAGGCCAGTTTTACCTGGTTTATCAGCTGTGGCACAGAAATTCCTTTAAATCTCCACAATAGAAGAATAATGTGACATATAGTGATAATTATCAATTTCAAGTTTTTCAGGTGAAATATATCATATATTTCTGCACAAAAAAATACAGTCATTCTAACACACCATATTATTAGATACACTGATACCTTTTTCTGATTTTTAATTTCATTTTAAGGTGGCTCTACAAACAGCTATTTCCTCATTCTAAGCTATTATTCACTGTTTTTAGAAGGAATGAATTACATGGTTTACACATGGGGCAATTTAGCATCAGTTGGTGCTGATATATATTATGTATATTTTATAGCATGAATCCAGAGATAATAATTTAACACGATAATGTAATAGGAAAGCAGCACTTGATCTCAGTGTGAATATTTGAACTAGGATTTGTAATTACCATTTCCTTTGGGAGATTAAAACATTAAAGCTATGCTAGTCACACAGTCCGTTCTTATGATGCTACTACGTGTAAACACCTCAATGTTGATTTTATTTCCCATCATCTTTCATATAAGGTATCCAGAAGCGATGGGCAGATGTTGATGACATCTGGCCCAAATCAGACACCGACAAGGTGATATCAGGATGGTCAGTCTGTCTGTTTGGGTGTTCTCCTGGTAGCTAGCGAAAGCATCTTGGATCATCCTGGCCCTGGAAACAGATATGACACATATTGTATGACCATAGCCACTTTAAATAGTTACTTTTCTTCTATCAGAATTTTAATCTGTTGCACTCTTTCATAGACTACAATGCAAAAAACCCCCTGAAATTTGATTTATTTTAATTGCTACTAATTCCATATTTGCATTGTATAAATTGTGTTTAGTCTTTTAAGACATATCCAGACTACACATTTCATCCTTGTCCACAGTCTCACAAGTGTGAAGTTTCCTGGGATTTTTCCTTTTATTTAGGTGTTGTTTGGGTTTGTTTTTTTTTTTTTTTCCCTACTGTTAATAAAAGAGCAAATCATAGTACCTGAAAAATTCAAAACTGTAGAAATTAAATATTATGGAAAAATGGTAATCTATTTAAGTGGTAATAAACCTAGCAAACACTGAATGATCTGTGGATAAACATGTATTTATTTTTCCATTTAATTAGCTGTTGAATTGTTATATTTTTTCACTATTGAAAGGCCATCATAGTAAAAGAAGACAGTGCTGTAGATTGTTAATTAAAGGACTAGTTGAGGAATTCCTGATGTGTACAGTGACTACAAAAATGAAAACATTTTAACCACTTAATTTTCACCAGCACATGGTACCGGAATCTAAACATTATTGTTGCCATTGATTTATCCTTACCTTGTCTGCTTTTCCTGTTCCTCACAGTTCAAAATCCTGAACAATTCTGCATGAAACAGTTAAACCAAATCAGGTTTTAGAATAGAGGCTAGATTTGAAACAAAATTTACATTATTACATGGTATAAAAGCTCTTTACAGACCACAGTGTGTGACACAAGGATATCGAAATTGACTGTAAATAAGCAGATGCATAATAAATTTATATATTCTTTCTAAACACACAGTTCTGTGACTATATTTAGTTACCTCACTGATGTTTCAGAAAATGAATTAAATGAAAAGGATTAAATTTAGACAAAACAAACAGATCTTCTAAAATGGCTGAAGTTAATCATTTTAGCTCAGCCAACGTCTCCTTGGCCATCATCACAAACATACTATATGTATCTGAAATACACTTTCTCAATTATTTCAAGAACATAAACTTCACATAGGATTATGTAATTTCGTAATTAATTTCTGGATTTTTTAAATTAAAAAAAAAATTGTATGTACAAATACACACTCAAATATGCATAAATAGTAAAAGAGAGACATTCGTCATCAGCAAACAATACTTTACATGGAAAATCAGCTGATGCAATGAAAATCTGAAACAATGTCTTATAATGTAAGTTTACTACCAGTGCCAATAATGTTCTTAGTTATGTTGTAAGAAAACAACCTCCTCCCTCTTTATTCTAGGAACTATTCTCTGTGTTGTACAGGAACAGTAACTGTGAATTGGTTATGGACACAAACAATTTATTTTTAAACATAGATTTTGATTTGTCTCAGTTTTTGTGGAAGAAGACAATGCAGTGTTGTCGTGGAAGTGTAAGACTGACAAAATATGTTCCAAATATCAGTTTTAATGGTGTCAAGAAAAAGAAAGATTAGTGAAAGTGAATAGGGACCTTATATTACAAAGACTTTCGGCAGACTTATTTACAGGTTCAGGATTCCAGCTGGGTACTAATACTAACCAGTGTGTAACTAAATCTAAGCTTAAAATGAATACACAAAATGTGCAAACCATTCATCTAAAAGGTGAGGACACTCAATCCCAAGAAATTACTTTGAACAGCATCTCGATCCAAAGAGAAGACCTATGATTACTGACCCGCTGCTCCAAGAGAACCACTCGAAAGAGGGCTGCAGCTGGGGTCCCATTTTATAGCTTGGGTCAGATCTGAACTGCGCCCATCTATTGTCGTGGTCATCTACTGGTCGTGGTCATCTACTGGCCATGGTCATATATAGCTTTCATTGGTTGAGAGAGCTCCTAGGTAGACTTATTGGTTGAGGTGGTTTCTGGCGGCCTTGGGTATCTGGGGTACATGGCCACCATACTCCCAGTACCACTGCATTACACCTGCAGGGTGTGTGCTCCTGCCACAAGCGTTGAAAAGAGGCAGTTTCTTAAGTTCAAAGTCTTAAGAAAATAAAAAAAGTCTTAAGTCTCTGTTAGACCTCCATTCTGTGGGGTTTCGTTTGATTTGTTTTGTGGGGTTTTTGATATAAAACAGACAATAGGACATTCATGTGCTTCCTGTGCTAATATTTAAATGACAATTATCTCTTCCAAAAAATGCCAATAGTTCTTGATTTCAGTAGTATCCCATAATAAGTATGTATTATGAAGAGTTATAGCTTTCCTTGTTAAAAGAGGCAGAAACTATTCCGTAGCCTGAACTAAACTTAAAACTTCAAGCCTTTGGATTTCGTTCCATCTAAGACAGTGATATTAAGACCATCGTGTTCTAACATATTTATGAAGTAATAAAGACAACCTGTTCTCCCTTCATCACCCTTAATTTGATACAATGAAGATTCCTCGGATCTTTCACAATAAAGCCTGTTTATTAACATTCAACCATGCTTTTGGTTCTTTTCTGAATCTACCTTATATATTTTAACATGTATCTTAAAGTACCAGGAGATGGGAATATAGCTCACTGTATGATATTTTGGTTAACTCTATGAACCATTGCAATTTGTGGTGATGTGCTTTAAAAGGTGAGGCTCAAATATTGTATGGCAAGGTATTAACTCATCTCTATATTTAGCATAAAGTGCTTTTCCGTTCACAAAATGCATAGCACAACTGCCTAGGTAAATTAACTAATTCCTGGGTGAAGTGGTTTTGTGAATCACCATTCAGTAACACTGCCAAAGACAAGATATTGACGCTAATGAACCAATAATCTACATGAGTGAGGTAAATTGTCTGAACCGACTTCTGTGATGATTTACATCCTGTGCTGAATCAAAGAACTCATAAATTATTTGTATTATCTGTTCCAATTGTAGTGTCTTCTCTAAAACATTATAAATAGTTATTTTTAGATCAATTAATTGTTAATCTTATGCATAATTTATCCTAACTGATAATTTCAAATTTTCTTTTCACGTGAATGCTTTATTTTGTTTTCTGATAAAATCTACTTCAGTAAATTAGAAAAAACAAAACCAAAATCCCAACACTCATTATTTTACTCTGTATGCAAAGCAAAATGTTGCGAGCTGTTCAATATATTAATCAATGACCTGGTTGAGGGGAAAGAGCGCACCCTCAGCAGGTTTGCTGATGATACAAAACTGGGAGGGGTGGCTGACACACTAGAAGGCTGTGCTGCCATACAGAGAGACCCGGACAGGCTGGAGAGTTGGGCGGAGGGAAACCTTATAAATTCAATAAGGGCAAGTGTAGGGTGCTGCACCTGGGGAGGAATAACCCCATGCACCAGTACAGGTTGGGGGCTGACCTGCTGGAGAAGCTGGAGCTCTGTGGAAAGAGACCTGGGAGTCCTGGTGGACAACAGGATGACCATGAGCCAGCAATGTGCCCTCGTGGCCAAGAAGGCCAATGGCATCCTGGGGTGCATCAAGAAGAGTGTGGCCAGCAGGTCGAGGGAGGTCATCCTCCCCCTCTACTCTGCCCTGGTGAGGCCGCACCTGGAGTACTGTGTCCAGTTCTGGGCTCCCCGGTTCAAGAAGGACAGGGAACTGCTGGAGAGGGTGCAGCAAAGGGCTACCAAGATGATTAGGGGACTGGAACACCTCTCTTATGAAGAAAGACTGAGGCATTTGGGTCTTTTTAGTCTGGAAAAGAGACGACTGAGGGGGGATCTTATCAATGCTTATAAATACCTCAAGGGTGGGTGTCAGGAGGATGGGGCCAGGCTCTTTTCAGTGGTGCCCGGGGACAGGAGAAGAGGTAATGGGCACAAACTTGAGCATAGGAAACTCCACCTAAACATGAGGAGGAACTTCTTTCCTTTGAGGGTGGTAGAGCACTGGAACAGGCTTCCCCGAGAGGTGGCGGAGTCTCCAACTCTGGAGACATCTAAAACCTGCCTGTATGCGTTCCTGTGCAACCTGCTGTAGATGACCCTGCTCTGGCAGAAGGGTTGGACTAGATGATCTCCAGAGGTCCCTTCCATCCCCTACCATTCTGTGATTCTGTGATTCTGTGAGCCTGTGATTCTGTGAGTGGATTTTCCCACTGCCATTAAGTAGATCAGTTTGCAGTCACTGGGACTGCAGAAAAAAAGTCTTTTGAAATAAGTTGGCACCCTTGGTACCAGTACACACTGGGGGCCAACCATCTGGAAAGCAGTTTGGTAGAAAAAGACCCAAGGATCCTGGTGGACAACACATTGACCATGAGGTAGTAATGAGCAGTTGTGGCCAACAGTATCCTGGGCTGCATTAGGAAAAGCATTATCTGCAGGTTGAGGGAGCTGATCTTTCCCCTCTACCCAGCACTGGTGAGGTCACATCTGGACTGCTGAGTGCAGGTCTTGGTTCTCCAGAATAAGCGAGACCAGGATATACTGGAGTGAGTCCAGCAAAGAGACGTGAAGATCATTTAGACCTTTGTGCATCTGTCATATGAGAAGCTGAGAGAGTTAGGATTGTTCAGCTCAAAGAAGAGAAGGCTTAGTGGGAACTTACCAGTGTGTATAAATACCTGGAGGTAGGGAGTAAAGAAAACAGAGCCAAACTCTTCTCAGCGGTCTCCAGTAATGAGACAAGAGGCAATGGGAACAAATTGAAATACAGGAAATAGCACTTAAACATAACAAAATAGCCTTTTTACTGTGAGGGTGACTAAATGCTAGAGTATGTTGACCAGAGAGGTTGTGGTGAAGTTTCCATCCCCGGAGATATTCAAACCTTGACTGGACACAGGTTGGGGCAACTGGCCCTAGGTCTCTATGCTTTCAGCAGAGAGATTATACTAGATGATTTCCACAGTTTCCTCCCAACTTCAATGATTTTGTCATTCTGTGAAAACCCTGTGCACGAAAAGTAATAAACTGCAGAGAAAAGTACTACTTTATTTTTTTAGTTGATACAGTAATTTATTGGCATAACCGTAATGTGAATTTGGAAATACATGCATGTGAACAGGTGTCCAGATTCTTAGGAAGTTTTAGAGCAAGTTAAAAAAGGAAGCATTATTCTCGTCTTTCATATCCCTTTACATGCTTATTATTATTAATTCTTAAAGTTTTTGTGCAATGCATCACTGGTTCAATTAATCTTATTCAGCTTTATTTACCTAGTAGTTGTGAGCTAGCTTTTAAATCTATAGTTCATTTGTCATTTATGAGAAGTTGTAGGCACCTTCACAAAGTAATTTATACAATCTGAATAAATATGTCTAAATTAATCAAGAGATGACTATCTTTTTCCATCAGCAATAGAGGGACTATAAAGCCTAGACAGCCAATTAATAATAGACTTGTAACTTTTATGTGGATGATATCAAGTGAGATGATCACAGACCAAGACATTGATAAGTCAGTAAAGATTACCCTACTTTGGTATGTATGCAGAAGTGGATGTGCTGCCACAGCCAAAAAAGTCTACAAAATTCTAACATGCTTTCAGTGGAAGCACAGATACTGTGGGCTCGATTTAATTGTGCATACCTAAGTATTCAGTAATATTTGACATACTGTAGGGCAATTGAGACATTCTCAAGGAATTGGTAAGTATGATATGGTACATACACTGTTAGATAAACCGTGCCATTCTGGAGGCTGAGCATCTCATATCAAGACTCTATGGCAGCTTGGATTGCACCAGATACCTCTGTTTGACTGAAGTGAGTCTGTCAAAAGAAGCATACACCCATGAACTGTATTCATTGTATTTCTGAACCTGGTTCAGAACATTCTTAAGGAGTTACTCTATCGTAGTTTCCTCCAAGCAATCGTTATTTCTGAAGCTTAAGGGATAACTCTCAATGTTGCTTCTTCACACACCAGTCTAAGAAAGACTGACAGGAAATAATTACACTGAACTTCAAAACATATGTTTATATCATTTAAACTGAAGTATCAAAAAATATATACATTAAAAAAAAACAAACCAAACCAAACCAAAATCCACAACAACAAAAAACAACCCCAAGCTTTGATAATGGAAAAAGCCTTATAAAGAGATCATCAACCTGTCAACTTTTCTAAACAATTAAGTCCTTCTTAAGAGGTCAGTGGCAATTACCTTCAGTATTCAATAGTCTGAAACTGTATGTTTCTGTTGTCATTTCATACATGAGAACTAGGTTTGATGAAACTGGTAATTAGTAACTAGTAAACCAATCCCATTAGACAGATTCTAATGAGATTCTAATGAGACCAGCTCACTCGCCGAGGAGACCAGCTCCAGTGCAGGTAAGTCTGTACTGGGGAAGGGAATCGCGGCAAAAAAGGCCAGCAAAGGGGCTCGCTTTTGAGGCTTTTCAAGCCGGGAAAAGCGGCCAGCCAGAGCCAGTGCCCGGCGCTTCCGGGGGCGGCAATGGCTGAGGAGGAGTGGGGCAGAGCCTGCACCCCCCTCAAAAGCAGCCCTTCGGGAGCGCAGCGACCGGTCGCTGGGCACCGACCAAAGAAGCAGCAAGTGGGCATTCCCTGGGTGTCACCCGCGAAACCACCCGGGAGCACCAGAGAAGCGAGTACATCGGCGAAGCGACACTAGCAGCAGACATGGTCTCCACCAGGTCTGCAGCCAAAGCCAGAAGGAATAAAGCAACACAAACGGACGTGATGGAGAGACACGCAGTCGTCCAGGCGATGGGCTGCAGGGAATGTCGGTCGCTCTGGCAGGAGGACAGCAAAGACAGTACCTGTGTGCGCTGCGACCAGGTGAATGATCTGCTTGGCCTGGTGGCTGAGCTTAAGGAGGAAGTGGAAAGGCTGAGGACCATTTGGGAGTGTGAAAGGGAGATTGATTGGTGGAGCCGCACCCCGCCATCCTTAGGGAAAAAGCAGCAGGAGGAGGCTCCACGGGAGGTAGAGGATCCCCTGCCCTCTTGTCACCAGGCAGAAGGAGGGGAACCAGGAGAGGGTGGGGGGGAATGGAAGCGGATGCCTGCTCGCGGCAGCAGGAGGGCCCCCTCCAGACCCTCCATGCCCCCCCAGGTGCCCGTACAGAACAGATATGGGCCTCTGGAGATAGATGATGAGGGAACTAAGGATACTGATAAAGCCCCATCCAGGGAGTCGCCAAGGCAGCCAGCTCCACGCATTAAGACTGCTTCCATAAAGAGCAGGAGGAGGGCATTAGTCATAGGGGGGTCCATTCTGAGGGGAACTGAGGGTCCCGTATGCAGGCCGGACCCCTCCCACAGAGAGGTCTGCTGCCTCCCTGGGGCCCGTGTTAAGGACATAGCCAGGAAGCTTCCTGGCCTGATACGGCCCTCAGATTATTACCCTCTGTTGATCGTGCAGGCAGACAGTGAGGAGCTGGAGAGTAGAAGTCTGAGGGAAATGAAGAGAGATTTCAGGGCCTTGGGACGGCTTGTCAAGGGTTTGTGAGCACAAATTGTGTTCTCCTCTGCCCTTCCAATTTTGGGGACTGATGAATGGGTGAACAAGAAAATCGGGCAGATCAACACCTGGCTCCGAAACTGGTGCTACGAGCAGGGCTTTGGGTTCAGTGATTGTAGTTTGATCTGCAGGACACCAGGCCTGCTCGCTGAGAGTGGGAAAACCCTATCCCAAAAGGGGAAAAGGGTACTAGGCCAAGAGTTAGCAAGGCTCATGGACAGGGCTTTAAACTAGTATCGAAGGGGGAAGGGGATAAAACCAGGCCCACTAGTAATGAGCCTAGGGATAAAGGGCCAAGAGTGGGGGTGAAATCGGTAGCCCAGCTCAAGTGCATCTACACGAATGCACGTAGCATGGGCAACAAGCGAGATGAGCTGGAAGCCATTGTGCAGCAGGACAGCTATGATGTAGTCGCCATCACGGAGACATGGTGGGATGACTGGCATGACTGGAATGCTGCGATGAATGGCTACAAGCTCTTCACAAGGGATAGGCAAGGAAGGAGAGGCGGGGGTGTGGCTCTGTACATTAGGGATCATGAAGTTGTCGAGTTTTCAATTCGTAGCGATGTAAGGAGAGGGGTTAGCAAAAACTCCACCTTGGAGTTCCGGAGGGCGGACTTTGGCTTGTTCAGGACGCTGATTGAGAGAAGTCCCTTGGGAGATAGTTCTGAAGGGCAAAGGGGTCCAGGAAGGCTGGACGCTCTTCAAGAAGGAAATCTTAAAGGCCCAGGAGCAGGCTGTCCCCAAGTGTCGCAAGTCTAAAGGGCGGGGAAAATGGCCAGCCTGGATGAATAAGGAACTTCTGATGGGACTTAGGAATCAAAGGAGGGTTTACCACCTCTGGAAGAAAGGAAAAGGAAACTCAGGAGGAGTACAGAGATCTTGTTAGGTTATAGAGAGAGAAAATTAGGAAGGCAAAAGACTAGCTGGAGCTCAACTTGGCCACTAACATTAAGGACAACAAAAAAAGCTTCTATAAATACATCAACAAAAAGAGAGAATCTCCATCCCTTACTGGATGCAGGGGGGAATGTTGCAACCGAGGACGAGGAGAAGGCTGAGATACTTAATGCCTTCTTTGCCTCTGTCTTCAATAGTCAGACCAGCTATCCCCAGGGTGTTCAGCCTCCTGAGCTGGAAGATAAGGATGGAGAGCAGGACAACCCACTCATAATTCAGGAGGAAGTAGTCAATGATCTGCTTCTGCACCTAGATGCACATAAGTCTATGGGGCCGGATGGGATTCACCCACGAGTACTCAGGGAGCTGGCAGGAGAGCTCACCAAGCCTCTCTCCATCATTTATCAGCAATCCTGGTCAACGGGGCAGGTACCAGATGAGTGGAGGGTGGCTAATGTGACGCCCATCTACAAGAAGGGCCAGAAGGAGGATCCAGGGAACTACAGGCCTGTCAGCCTGACCTCGGTACCAGGAAAGATCATGGAAAGGATCATCCTGAGTGAGGTCTCACGGCAAGTGCAGGGCAGCCAAGGGACCAGGGCCAGCCAGCATGGGTTTAGGAAAGGGAGGTCCTGCTTAACCAACCTGATCTCTTTCTGCAACCATGTGACCCACCTTCTGGATGCGGGGAAAGCTGTGGACGTTGTCTATCTGGACTTTGGGAAGGCCTTTGACACCGTCCCCCACGGCATTCTCCTGGAGAAGCTGGCGAATCATGGCATAGACAAGTGTACTCTTTGCTGGGTTAAAAACTGTCTGGATGGCCATGCCCAGAGGGTTGTGATTAATGGGGTGAAATCCTCTTGGCGGCCGGTCACCAGTGGTGTCCCTCAGGGCTCAGTTTTGGGGCCGGTTTTGTTTAATATCTTTATCGACGATCTGGATGAAGGGATAGAGTGCACCCTCAGTAAGTTTGCAGATGACACCAAACTAGGTGGGAGTGTTGATCTGCTTGAGGGTAGGAAGGCTCTACAGAGGCACCTGGACAGGCTGGATTGATGGGCCAAGGCCAACTGTATGAGGTTTAATGAGGCCAAGTGTCGGGTCCTGCATTTTGGTCACAACAACCCCAAGCAATGCTACAGGCTTGGGGAAGAGTGGCTGGAAAGCTGCCCAGCAGCAAAGGACCTGGGGGTGCTGGTGGACGGTCAGCTTAACATGAGCCAGCAGTGTGCCCAGGTGGCCAAGAAGGCCAACGGCATTCTGGCTTGTATCAGGAGTAGTGTGGCCAGCAGGAGTAGGGAAGTGATCGTGCCTCTGTACTCGGCACTGGTGAGGCCTCACCTCGAGTCCTGTGTTCAGTTCTGGGCCCCGCTGTACAAGAGGGACATTGAGGTGCTGGAGCGTGTCCAGAGGAGAGCTACCAGGCTGGTGAGGGGTCTGGAGACCAGGTCATATGAGGAGAGGCTGAGGGAGCTGGGCATGTTTAGCTTGGAGAAGAGGAGGCTGAGGAGAGACCTCATTGCCCTCTACAACTACCTGAAAGGAGGTTGTAGAGAGGTGGGTGTTGGCCTCTTCTCCCAGGTGGATAATGACAGGACCAGAGGAAATGGTCTGAAGTTGCGGCAGGGGAGGTTTAGATTAGATATTAGGGAGAATTACTTTACTGAAAGAGTGGTCAGGCACTGGAACAGCCTGCCCAGGGAGGTGGTTGAGTCACCATCCCTGGAGGTGTTTAAGAAACGTCTAGATGTGTCAATTCAGGGCATGCTCTAGTGGCAGAGTCTGTAGGTTGTTTGGTTGGACTCGATGATCTCAAAGGTCCTTTCCAACCGTGAAGATTCTATGATTCTATGATTTATGAAAGCATCCAATTGCCATTAAATATTATTTCAATTGCAGGTTTCAAGGAGAAATATACAATATAAATACAAATAGTGATATGAATAATCCAAATCTACATATTTGAAACATATAAAATGTTAATTGAAATGCTTTAAAATGTTTATGTAAAACATATTTATAGGATGAGGTCCACAATCTCTCTTGAAATAATGTCATATTATTTTTGAGCATGTTGAAAGTGTAGTAATTAGTTTCAAAATTTATTCAAACAGAGACTGAGTTTTTAGATTTTGACAGAATCTGACACCTGGATTTCCTTTTTAAATGGTCATGTTTGCAAAAGAGAAAAGCAATTTCTAAGGCTACGTTTGATTCTAACCTTTAGCTCCTTCCTATTCTTCCTGCCATTCTCTGCTTGCAAAGGGTCTTTGTCAGTCCATGAGTCCAACTTCTTACCTGTGTGAAAAAATAAATGTATGGGAGAAAGAAATAAGAATAATGGTATTAGTTCCACCATACAATCTTCTGTTATTAAAGTAAGAACTTAAACACCATCATTTGGACCCAATAACTTTAAAAAAAAAAAAAAAAAGACAGATGATTTAACACTGAACAAGTTGTTAAAGTCCTAAGTTTTTATCACAGGTAAATCAGGACTACCACCACAAACATAAGCTAAGGAAAAAGAGGATGGAGTTTATCATCGTATTTTTAAAGTAATTACAGTCATGTTTTCACCATGTTTTCAAGAGTTTAGGAAGAATTCAGTGCCAGAATGGGGGAAATATTTGGGTAAAATCAGCCCTTCATTCTGTATCAAAATGTGCTTGTGACAGCTACAAATTAAAGTGTACTTATCAGGAAATAAGTAGGATGAGTTAACCTTGAAGCCATATAAAAGTATACTAAACTTGTGTAAGCAACAACAGTATATAAGCACAGCGTAACACTGATGGCCTAGCCAGTCACAACATAGAAACACGCTACACAAGTATTTGCTCAATGTTACCACCAAAGGAGCAAAGATGTGTGTAGCTGCACATAATAGGGTTCCCAGCAACAAAAAAGTTGTGCAAGGACAAGACAAACGCAAAGGACAGCAAACAAGCAGAACGTCCTGCCAAGAACTCAAGTAAGATAACTAGGAAACCAAAGCAAATGAGATAAGCAGTATTAGCAGCAGACAGGATCCTTCTTTTGGGAGAGGGACAAGAAACATAAAAACATTAGGTGTAAGTGAGGCAAATTAGAGAAGTTAGAAGACAGCTCACTTCAGTTCTGTCTTCCCTCATTGAAGAACTCTCAAGGATGATTGCCTTGATTTTCACAGAGAAGAAACAGCCAGGTCTGTTGCCATCAGAGCTGGAAGCATCATCTCTGTATCATTGTGTACTTATAGTTAATATAGAATTCAAGTATTAAGGATTAATGGGTTTGTCTGTGTTGTGGTAACAATTAATAATGTGGAAGAACCGTTAGAAAGGAATGTGCTGTAAATTAATATAGTGAACTTTTATTTCAAGGTTTAGGACTGAGTTTTCAGTGTTCTAATCTCTCCCATCACCCTGATCTCTAATTCCCTAACTAATATATAAATATATTTGATTGCTACAATTCTGAATGATAACCTTTACAACTACTTTTTAGTTTTGTCAATTAAAATATGTTCTATTTTTTCATGTATTTGCCAAACATTGAACATATACAGCAAGTATTCATGTTTCTACAACAGTTGCTAAAATATTTAAGATATTTAAGATAGAATACAAAGTCTAAATTATATATAGTTTGAGGCTGCAGATTAAGGAATGAAAAGGTGAAAGTTTCAAATTCTCCACATGACTTAGTATATAAATTATTTATTCACTTGATTTCTGTTGCAAATAACTGGAACTGCTAATAACCAGCAAAACAGTGTTATTGAATTAAATTAATTTTTGTACAGAAGATTCTATGGAATTTCTTTCTACGTGTAAGCCCTTGTCTTGAGGGCTTTTTAGGGCTAATGTGTTTCATAAAGCTAATGCCAGGCTTTGTAGTAGCTACACTGCTTAGAAGTTATTCTACAGAAATTTTGAAATTACCCTTTTTACCTTTCCCTTTAGTAAACATATTTGGATAAACTAAATGTGGTACTAGTTGATAGCAAATCTATGGTTTCATAGGTCATATTATACATGTTGCTACCTCAGCATTTATTCAGGATATATTTATATGTGTTATGTATGTGTGTGTGTCAAGTTTGTTGTTTGTTGTTGTGTTTTTTTTTTTCCCTACAGACTTTGGAGGTACAAAGAATCAACTGTGAACCTGCAGTCAGACTGAATCTGTCACTGACAGCACTGACAGAAACGAATTGTCTTGCATCTTAATGTACCCAAGACCTCCTGCTCAGGCATATACATACTCTGTTAGCAGGCATCAGTACTGCGTGCCTTCATGTGTACTGTCTCTTTAGGAATAGCAGAGGGCTTCTCTTGAGCCTAAGAAGAAAATAAAGCGTACCACTGTTCCAGATTATTTGAAAGAGGAAGTTGGTCTCTTTCTACTCCAAGTGGAAAAAGGGCTAGAGTGTAAGGCTGAAACCATACTGACAGGGGTAAAGAGAGCTTGTGACAGGAAAAAAGAACTCTAAACCCATTAGCACACTGGTAAGAAGAAAACACGGAAACCATTTCAAACCATCTTCTGGCCTGCTGCAGTGATGGGTTTTAGAGAAATGTGAAAGTTTTCATGTATTCAACTATTAAATTTTCCCTACATAAAATGTTCTCTTCTCTCTCTCTCTCTCTGAAAGCTAGCTGGAAAATTAGTTTTCTGTCTCGCTCATAACAAGTATCACTTTGTAAATCCGAAGCAAAATTATCAGAACATTTTGTCAAATGTAAGTCAGCAAATCTGCGGAGACATTTAAGAAATCAGACAATTTAGTGCTCCATGTGTTACAGGAAATCTCTAACTCACCAAAGGTACACCTTTCCTCGATGATATACAACATTAGCTCAAATACAGGTAATAGCCTCTTCAGCGTGTTTTTTGCTCTTATACGTAACGTAGGTGTTTTGTACCTGGATTAAAATTATTTCTAGTGTAGCTTCACTGGCATGAATTAATTGATTGGTCAGACTTACAGAAGAATTTATTTTAGTTCTTCCAATGTTGTTACTCTGTCATAGTGACCATTTGATGAAATAGTATGTTCATAATTATAAGAACAAGCAAAACTGGAATAAAAAGAAACTGGTTATTTTTTTCCTGATGAAACAGAAAAAATACAAAACTTGGTATTCTTACATCAGTCATCATGAACACAATGATTATAGGACTTTCTTTTAAAATCGGTATTTTGGGTTTAGATATTCAAAATTGCTTCAGCAACTCCAAAATACAAACAGAAACTTTCTTTACTTTGGATACATCTTGCAGTATGGATGCAACCTGCCTGTGGCATACATCTGTTCAGCAAGTGGTATGATGTTATGCGACACACAGACACATTTCCAAGGGTTATATTGATTCTGAGTATATTCTGATCCCTGGTTAAGAGACAGAATTTTGTATTCAGTGCTCTTCCGATAACACCTGTAAATGGACTGAGACCCTAAAGACCACAGGTGTCTCTGTTAAATAAACATGCAAGAACTCTGGAAAAAAGCATCCTATCTTAATGAAATTTCATTGGCTCATGAATCTTATGTTCATTGATTAATATTACTAGCATCTCAATTTGAAATATATTTTGTTCAAACATTGAATCATGAGAATCTCTTGACATAGATATTAATAAATCAGTTGCAAAAGGACACTTCTGTATATAGATTTCACATCTTCAGTGGGACTTCTCTGAGAAATTTTCCCTGTAGGCCCAACATAAAAGCAGTGACAGTCCACGTATATCATTTTATACAATATCTTGATGGAATCTGTAAAATAAATTGCAGTCTATATTATAAACTTTGATAACCCTTCCAAAGAAAGCATTCTTTCTTAAAGGCTACAGTTGAAAGCTTCAGGAAGAATTAGAATGGACATGATGGAACTGGAATATATATGTTATATATCACTATATACATATATCTCACAATATATACTATTATGTATTAGCTCATTAATTGAAAAATTGAACTCAGTCATGTATGACTCCACAATTCAAGGTTGTATTTTGTTTAACTGTGCTAAAAAAGTGTTTATTTGGATACAAATGTATTGTATCAGAAATAGTATGCCCAGCAGGACTAGTGAAGTGATTGTGCCATAGTACTCGGAACTGATGAGGCCACATCTTGAATACTGTGTTCAGTTTTGGGTTCCTTGCTACAAGAAAGGTATTGAGGTGCTGGAGCATGTCCAAAGAAGACCAATAAAGCTGGTGAAGGGATTAGAGAATGAAATTTATGAGGAGTGGCTTAAGGAACATTGTTTAGTTTGGTGAAAAGGGGGCTGAGGGGAGACTTTATCACTCTCTACAACTACCTGAAAGGAGGTTGTGGCAAGGTGGGGGTCAGTTTCTTTTCCCAGGGGATAGGCCATAAGATGAGAGGAAACGGCCTCAAATTGTACCAGGGGAGGGTTAGATTGGGTATTAGGAAAAGTTTATTCACCAAAAGGGTTGTCAAACTTTGTAACGAGCTGCCCAGGGAAGTACCCAGTCATCATTCCTGGAGGTATTTAAAAGACATGTAGATGGGTGGTGCTTATGGACGTGGTTTAGTGGTGGACTTGGCAGTGTTAGGTTAACAGTTGGACTCAATGATCTTAAAGGTCCTTTCCAACCTAAATGATTCAATGATTCTGTGATTCTAAAGACATAATTAGACTACATGAAATGTCAGCACATTAAGGGGTTTAGATACAAATAGATTAAAAATAGATAGACCATATGAATTATAAATATATTGACTTAGTGAATATGTAATGATGACTAGATTCTTGCTATAATGTCAAAATCCATCCCTGTTTCATTTTGTTTCTTTATTTTTCTTAGAAGTAGTGCTCAGAACCTTACTACATCAAATTATCTAAACAAAAGAGAGTGTCAGATAAAGAGCAAAAAAGAAATCCGAATCAATGTGATCTGCAATTCTTGATCAATAACTATCAAGGTAATTTTGCAAAATGGGACCGCTTAACAGTTAAAGTATGAAGTAATTTAAAGACAAAAGGAACAATTTAAAATTAAAAAAAATGACAATGTAATCAATCATGGTGTGTTAAATAATAACCACTCAATAAAAAATAATGAAAATATTATGCAATATGCGTACTACTACAAAAGGATAAATATTAAGAGGAAAAATCTCAGGAAAACATTAGTACCTCTACTTATATTTTAAAATACATGTACATGTATATTGTTGAAATTCTGAACAAGTTATTCATCAGAAACATTATCATACTCCAGGGAGGAATGCAAAACAGAAGAAAGACCACAGTGATATAATTTAATATATTAAATGCTGGACATGAATATAACCTTTTGACACAAGATAATATCTTGAAGAACATTTAGAGAAGAAGTGTTATCAATTATTTAAATATTATACTATTTAGCTGTCCCATAAAACATTTCCCTTAATAAGATAAATGAAAGAATACCCATCTAGACTTTCCACGCCAGCTTGTCAATATAGCTTGTGGTTTATCAGTGTAGGGGTGTAGGTTGTTTGCTTTTACCTTTTGGGTTGTTTGCTTTTACCTTTTCTTGGCTTTTTTTTTTTTTTTGGTGATTTTTTTTCTTTCCTTTGGGGCTGGGTTGAACATAAGTTAGAAGAATAGTCTTTTTCTCAGCTGGTGTTCCGTATCAAAACCATAAAATCTCAGCTAAGATTTAAGGCTTTGTCTGAGGTTTCAAAATTCATTCCAAATTAAAATGTATAGCAAAATCAAGGTGTTCTTAACCCACATGAACTAAAAACACTATTTAATTTAAATGAAACCAGTGTTATAATGCAGAATGTCAGTGCTGTTGGATTTCCCCCACCACCACCCTTAGTATCTGAAGTAGTCTTCTTGATTTGAAGTGAGACAGGTAGAAATCAGTCAGGTTTGAAAAGAGCCCACAACTATATATTTAATATTTTATTATTACAGATAGTCAGATTAAACATGTATTCCTAAAATTCATAAGCAATAAAATGCAATGGCTTTAAAATGCAAAAGCTTACATTGCCATATGAGATGCACTGGGATATCTGCGGCATGACCATATAGTTGACAGATATGAAAGTTGTAAACCTACACTTTTCCAGAGAGGAACACAAGAGTTCAGGAAGACTACTCCATGGGTGCTATTAGTTTGCTTATACAAATGATTATTCACATACAGCATTATACAGTTGCTTAAGAAGGGGATTTAGTCCATATCAGTCCATACTTTTGGGTATCCAGGCGTCTGTATGTGGTTAGCAGATATGACATAGGATTTGCAGGAGGACAATACTCCTCTGCATTGTCAGCTGGAGTCCACCGAAAGCTATTTCACAGGCTGAATGACACTAAATGCCTATTTATAAATAATTGAATCCTGTCCCTGCAAGAAGACATCTGCATTTAGGCATGCCTGTGTTGAACTGAATCTCATCTCAGATAATCAAATAAAAGCTACACCTGCACTCTTCATTTGAAGTAGGGGCTGAGCAAAGACAGAAGTAGAGATATTACACTTTCAATCTGGCATCACTACTATTCAAGTTCCTGAGTGTAAGGTGGCATGATAATATATATTTCATGTGATATGTGTTACATTTGCATGTATTACAACCTTGATATTTTTCCTCATATCTTGAAAGTATGACCGCAGATTCTTTTTTTTTTTTTTTTGTGCTGAATTCTTTCAGAGATACGAGAAATATCCATGGTATTCTTTTCTGTAGGATGATGATCTAGACGTGTAATGTATTTGCATATACAGAAGTCCGTGCCATTGCACTGAGTATGACCATGAACGTGATGAAGCAGTATTCTGGTCTGAAAATTCAGACCCAAGAATTACATTCTCTAGCGGCCATTCATCAGTATAGATGAAACATCCTTGCACAGGAGATTAAGTAACTATTCTAAGAAAGAAACTAAAGTAAGTAGCCACGTTAAAAAAGTTGAATTTGATTGGTGCAGTAGTTGCATGGTCTGTTTATTGTAATGGAGTAAACCACTGGCCAACAACAGATAAAATCCCCTAACAATCAACAGTCATATGCAAGCTCTACCATTTTAATACAACTTTATTCATTCTTTTTTATTCCCTAACCTGAAAACAATATGAATAGCAGAAACATAAAATACAGTAATTTATACTACATATGTAATACTGTATGATAATTATATATTAAATGCTAATTTATATTTTATTATAAAAACAGGCATTATAATAATTGCCGACTCCAGTTAAGCACAATACAATTAGAGAAAGAATTCTGTTGCTTTGATGTGCAGGTGTCTGACAGATCTCCCAGGGAGTTATTGTGGTACCCATTTCTAAGCATCTTTTGTCTCCAAAGTCAAGGGGGAATTCTACATAAAAATGAAAAACACAGTATGTCTCTATGCTGTGTAAAGATCATACTATTAGACTTCCATTCTTATTTGTTTTAATTCAGTTAATGTTAAATGCTCTGTGATTTTGTCATTACTGAAGGAAAATTAGATCCACTATGTTTTTTATAATACAATGTAAGATACATTACATATTATATTGAATGATTTTAAGAAATAGTAAATAATTAGAATCAACCTCATTTTTAAATTTTTAAAACTCCTGACAAGTTGTGAGTCTCACACGAGTAAACATTGTACAGATTTTGGATATACAGCTTATAGGAAGCACTTTTTTAGGTACATGTGTATATGCCCACACATATCTGACTCACTGTCTTTTTATATTATTCAATGTCTCAAATGCCTGACTACTACAAATATTCCCTTTCTTCCACAATTTCCACTATGCCACATACCCCCAAAATACTATGACAAGAAAATTAAGAGGACAAAATACAACCGCGTGCTGTACTTGGTCCTAAGTACAGTGAACATTTTCTAAAGGCGTTTGGATTTTTTTAATTAGATGGGGAAAAAGGCTGCGCACTTAAAGCAACTAAAGTAAAAAAAGAGGTGGGATAGATAAGAAATGAGTGAGAAGAACAGGTGATGTCATCTCTCCAGATCCTTCCAGATTCCTTCATCGTACAAGGGAGACAGGTTCAAATACTTCCCATTCTTTTTCACTAGGGACATATTGTTCTTCATTAAAATAAATTTAGTTAGCTATGAATGTGCACAATGAAAATATCTAAAACTCCTAGAAGACCAGGGAGAAGTAAAGCAGCAGTCACTCAGGCTTGTTAGTACCAGAAAAAACATCATACTGCTCAGGCTTCCTTCTCCTAACTGATGGCATTTTGCGGCTGCAGACTGAAACAATAAATTCTGCATGTAACGTTCTGATGTGGGTTATGACTAAAATCAGTCATGTAAGGTAACTTAAATAGCTCTCAATACTGTACACTGAGCACCTTCAAATTCCTAATGCATTTCTTTTCCTACCTCTTTGTGAAATATCCACATTTTTTTATACACACTCACAGGCAGTTAAACTGAGGCCATAGAGGGGGAGGAGGTGGTTAGGGCTCAGATTTTTAGATAGCTTGCTGTCTAAAACAGTAAATAAGCTTATAGCACAAAGCAGCTAAATATATCAGGCATTTATAGAAATCCCACTCATGTCTATCTGTCTTTACATGCTCAATTAGCTTTGAAAAATTGGCCTTACATGTCTAGGCCAGTGTAATACAAGGAGTTTACAGCAGAGTTGGGAGTTGAATCCTGTTTTGCTAAATATTAGATTAAGTTCCTTAAGCACTAGAAAATCCTAGAAATCTATTTAATGCTCCACCTTGGCTTGAGGAAACCAGAAGAAAAACATCATTTGAGGCATTCTGTGCAGATTTATGTGAATGTTTATCTTTAGCAGCAGGGAATCAAAAAGGGTAAATTTTTATTTGTAAAGTTGTAAACATTTAAAATAGATTATGAATACAATCTCTGTCCATGCCTTCTAAAGATGTAGTCTGCTTATTCATTTAACAGCGTACCTTTTGGTAGACACTGCTGGGAATATGTGGCAAGATTATTTTTTTCTCCTCCTCATCCCCCATGAGAGATCAATCCTGTGCTTTGCCTGTAAACATTCTTTGCACTTTCTTTGCCAGCAGACATTCAGTCCTGCAAATTGAAACACATTGGCAGTCCATTTCACATGCAGGTTCAGGCCCTTTCTTTTGCGTGGAGCAGAGAATGAGGTGCTGGTCTATCTATGTAGTCTAATTTAGAGTATTGATGCCTATGTGAGTGAAATAAATTATCTCATTGAACATGTGTCTAGTCTGTGTATGTGAACATAGATTCCTGTGGACAATTAACTACTCTAATTTAATTCTGGATATGCTAATCTATAAGAAAATATAGGCAAGGTCACTCAGCGCTGTACTGTTCAGCTGCTCTGAACAAGTCTCTCTGGGATAATAAAAGCAGATTCTAGTTTTGTTTCTGTCTTATGTCGTTATCCTCATGTGGAGTTCTGGGAAAAGCAAAGCATAAAAGTAAGATATTCAAGCAGGCAGAGACAAAAAGGGAGTATTATGTTGTACAGTGTAGATTCCTTACTGAAAGAGAGTAGCTGGGGAAGGATCTTAGTATTGACCTTTTTCTAAATGTCCCTATAGGTTTTCCCATGGTTTCATATTTCATCAAGCACCAAACAAACAAATCAACAGAGAAAGAAAGGAGTTCTCCAATGACGTGACATAAGCAAGCCATAAAAATTAAATATGAAATCTCAACTGATATTACCTGGTTAAATAAGCTTGATGTAGTAGATTGCACAGAACAAACCCAAAGGTTTTAGTGCTTTGTAAAACATACAGTCAGTTTTCTTATCTTTCCAGTATGGGGTCAGGGTATTGATTGCTTTTGGGAATGAGTTATAATTCATAAGGTTACGCAAAGAGAGGGAGCAACAGCAGGAGGGCAGGCGGCTCCCTGAGGGCCAGTAACAGAATCCATCAAAAGTCCTAGACAAGTGGAAGAGATGGATAAAATCCAGTGTCCATCTAGGTTATCTAGGCAGAAGCAAAAAGAGACAGAGCTGGAGATATGGGTACAACAGCAGTCCAGAATCCATTGAGGAGACAGGTACGGAGACAAGTACAACATATATCCAAGGGATCCAGCTAAGAAGAAAGCTAACTATACAGTAGAGATGAGACAACAAGACTAGAGACAATTGCACCTACAATATAGCTCACACAAGGACCAGAAGACAACGCCTGAGCTTCAAATGAGCTCCCTGGAGTACTAGGCTGAGGGTATGGGTGGAGGCCCCAGGAGAGCCTGATAAGAGTCATTAAGGCCTATTAGTGCATTCAGGGCCCTGACACTCGAATTTGGTGATACATTTGAGTTCAAAATGGAGCTTTTGTCCATATCGAATACATCTATGAAAGAACAAAATAAAATATAGGTGAAGTTCATAATTGTTTATGATGTTTTCATACTATAAAAATACGATGCTTCTCACAGTGCTGTGGTTATAGTGAAAGTGATCCATGACCTTCCTTCTTATTTTCTTTTTTAATATAAAATTATTTAAATGAATTTTTTAATTATTTTGATGAAGAGGCTCCAGTAAAAATTTTCTGGTATGGATTCCTCTAAGCATTGAAACTACAAATCACAAATGATTTTCCAGCAGAAGTTGCTATTGATAAAAATCATGGGTTAAAAAATACAAAAAGAGTTAAAAAATAAAAAAGGAAGAAGAGAAAGGAGAAGATCATTTTTTGTCATGTTGTTTATGAACAGTGTAGAAAGAAATTATTTTTAGCCTTCACAGCACTCTTCAAAAACAAATAAAAAGGAAAAAAGGTTGGCACAAAGATCAGAGCACCTAAATTAAATCTGTACTGGTGCAAATTCTCCCACAACGATATCTTCCAACTGTAATTTATTTCTAAATATTGTCGTACTAAGATATGCCTCATGAAGACTCCACCTATGCAGAAAATACAGGAAGTTTTCTCCTGATTTCATTGGGAGCCACCTTTAACTGGCACCTCTGTAACTACAAATTTAAAAGTTCTCATGGACCTTGTTCCCTCAATATCCCAACTGATTATTCCAAATTACCTAGTCCAAATAAATTTGTTTAGATTTTTCTAGGATTTTAACACAGTTGGCTGCAGTCATAAATTCTTTTACAGAGAAGTAGTGGCTGTTGACGGATTTCATGGACTACCCTAACTGTAACAAAGTAACTTCTTGTAATCCCAAATGTAGTAAATGTGATTTTCTGCAGCATTTTATATAGCAATTTAAACTATATATAGGATGATCAATCTAGTCAATTTGACCTTGTTGGAAACTTGAAACTTACTTTTATATTAATATGAATGACAGGCTGACCAAGGCTGATAATGCTCTGTAGAATTCTTCCTGACATACCTCTAAATTCTATTATGTTACAACAAATGTTCTATCATTTTTTTTACACATCATTTTATCCGAAGAACCTTTCTTCAGCATCCTTTAGTTCTAACTTTTACTGTTATGTCAAAAGTCTTACAGAATGCAAGACAGCTTTTTTATTTATTTATTTTGCCTTTTTTTTTCTTCCAGCAAAAAGATGCTGCAGGTATGGTATGTATAAGCCATATCTGAAATTTGTAAAAAATAAACAACCTGTGTAACATGGTATGTAATAAACTGTTTTCCTTTGAGTGTGATATATATTGAGGATGCCTTTTCAGCACGTTTTTAGTATTACAACCTTAGGAGCAGTCTCAAAACTGAAAGACTGTGAAAAGATTGACAGTCTATAACACAAGCATATTAAACTACAGGTGTTTGGTCTGCCACAAATACTGATGTAGATTCTGACACTGACATTGATGAGTTCTGTATATTGACAGCTAAAAATGAAAGACTGAAACATAGACACAAGGAATCCTCCAGACATGTGTCCCTTGGCACCAGACTATTTGACAGCCCTAATTATCTTGACTGGAAGATAAATGTCTAAGGGCTCATACGGGTTTGGATTTTGTACTATAGTTTGTCACAACTGTTATGTCTTGTTAAAGAAATACGTGAATTTCATTTCTTGGGGAAAAGATTGTCATTTCCAACATAGCACAACTTGAAAAATGTTCAAAAAATCCTACTTAATGATATAAACTTTGCATTTTTTTCCTAAATAAATTTCAAGTGAAATTAGACTACTGCTAAATTTTGGATGGCCTTATCAGGGGGAACTAAGATCAAAGTGGGTAGATATGAGGACTGTGATATAATACAGAGGAATGTAGGTGTTGCAAATCCTGTGTTTTTTATCAACTTGCCCTGGAACTAGTTCTCTGACATGAAAGAGGTCTCTCCATGTCTGGATAGTTATACTTATTCCCTCATGAGAAATTTATGACTTTAATGGTAAAGTCAAGGCTTCAAGAACTTAATTTATCTACCACATAGCAGTCAAAAAGTACTTACTATTGTAACTCAGATAAGAATATGTAAAAATCACTTTCCATACAGTCTACATATGCAATTTGAGTTTTTAATGTTAGTATGAGGCTTCTTAGAACAGAACATTGTTGTTTTCTAAATATGTTTTTGCATTTCTTCTATGAATGAGATAGAGAATGATCTTCATGTTTATTTTTACATACAAATAACAACCATAAACAGAATAATCTTTAAAAAAATAAAGTCCATCTTCACTACTCTCATTGGGATCCTTCTGTGTCCTTTCATGGTATGATAAAGTTTCATGTTTATGATCTAGTAAAATTAATAACCTATATACTGTATATATACTCTCTACAGAGAGATTGTTTAGTGTTGATCTCTTTATGATCTGCATTTGCTTGATTATGCAAGAATTATTCCACAATAAAATTCAAAACCTACTTTCAAATACTTCCATAGTTTTCTTCAAAATTACTTTGATACCACATTTTAATATGGTGCTAGCATTATCCGAAATGTTCTTGAGGCCACTTACAAAAACATCTGTCTAAAATCCAATTAGTGAAAAGGTGAGATAAATGTGTGGTTTTTTCAGTGCCAGAAAGGTTAAAATTTCCAATGCCCAAATAACATTCATCGGACATAAAGAATGAGGAGCTATCTTAGGCTAGTAATAAGTGCTGACATGCTAAGGGAAGGTGAAAGTGATGAAATCCAAGAGCTAAAAGAGTCAGAAAATGAAGTGAATTTGAATCATAATATACTGCATGGCCTTAAAGACAGAAATGATGAACAAAACAGAAAAAGAGAAAAGTATAATATGAGGAGAAATATAGCCATGTCTGCTTGGTGAAGACCTATGTCTATTAATATGTATAGATTTATTTTTTAAATCAAAACCTTACTTAATTTGGTAAGATTAAGGAGTTAAATGAACACTAGGGGGTAAGACAGGTGAGCACAGATGGATTTATATTAAAAAAGAAAAGGTGAAAAAGGCAAGAAATACATTAAAAACAACTGCATTTCATGTTTTTTGTATTATTCTCTGAGATAACTGGAAGGTTCTGTTGTTTCTGTGGCTCTCTGGTTTTTTCACAGTAAATACCATATTCCTTAAGCATGAGAAGTTCTTAAGTCACTTGCAACTGATTTTGCACATAGGCAGATAGGAAACAATGACTCCATTAGCTCACTCTCTGACATTTAAGCAACATAGATGTTACCATTGTTTCAATCTGGACCTTAAATTGGCAAATAACTGTGTCAAAGAAACATCACAGTTTTCACACATGGTTTGTATATAAAAAACAAACCAAAATGTGTTAAATTTGAAAAACTAAGATGACTAGCAATTTCAATAAGAATGTTTTTGTGAATTTTATTTTTTTCATGAAGAAAACCTTCCCCAGTCCCCCTCTTCCTCCCCCTCCCAAATGGATCAGTTGCTTTGATTAAGACTCATCTGGCCAAAACCTGAGCTAGTCGTTCTCAAGTCCTCTTTTTTTTTTTTTTTTTTTTTTTTTTTTTTTTTTTTTTTTTTAAACTAAGTTCTTATAGAATGCAAATGCAATTTGCCTGATCCTAACATAAATGTCTAACCTTAGTAAGATTAATTAAACATTAAAATTACCTTTTTTTCTCTATATTAACAAAAACATCTTAAAATTACCAGCTCAGAGTTTCACATCTACCTCATAACTATCAATAGTTGGGTACTACTGATCTTCCTTTTTTAGTCAAATGCTGCTCTGCCTCTTCCTTCTGTCCAGTAGGTTGCTGAAAATGATATATTTTTAAAAGAAGATTATTATCTCTCTTGCTAGATACCTCTGCTAAAATGCAGATACGTATTTGAGATTTTTAGAGGTCCCTAGTCTTCTTTCCCTATATAGTCAGTAGACAGAGCTGGGTCACTTACTGCAAGAAACAGATTATCCGTTAACGTCTTCAGTAATGCCTATGTCTCTCCATTGACTACACAGATAATTCTTGAGCCTTTTTAAAGGACTAGATCATGACTTTTCAAGCCTCATCCATCCCCATGTGCATGCACCTTCAGCACAGAATAGTTTAATTGCCTGTATTGGTGATACTGTGCTGATTGTTTTTCTTTCAAAAATAATTAACACTCATTCATTTGGCTAGTAGTCAAAATATTGAAATTATATATTGCAATTTAATTTAATAACAATATCTGTTTTATTCTAAATTAAAATTACATTTTATTTCATTTTTTTAATGCCTCTCTGCATTATAAATTAAATAAATGTAATTCACCTCACTCCACAGAAGTTGAAGATGACAAAATTTGAAACATGTCGAGAAAATATAAGCAAATATTAAACCAGCACTTTTTTATTATTATTTTGGATATTAAGCTACATCATCTAATTAACAGATTCATTTTTCTCTTCAGTATAATTGTTTGAACTTGAAGTAGATCTAAACATGCAAAATGTAGTAACCAAGATTTCACGTTGCACGTCTTATTTAGGTTTTTAAATCAAGATCTTTAGGTACTATTAGTTTGCATATAAAAATATCCCAACCATTGGAGGCTTTACAGTCAATATTCAAAGAGGGGGAAAAAAATTGTGTTTGCCATTGTGTTGACTAGAAGTAACTAATTTTCAATGTTAATACAGCAACTTCATTGGTCAAAAGTTTATCTCAAATAATGAATGAAAATATTTGTCTCTGATGTATGCACTACTGTTAGGAATTTGGGTTCTATCATTTAATGAGTTATATGAGTGAATATCCTACTGAAATAGATGAAAGCAGTACACATGAATATAGTGGATAGGCAAATAAAAATATATATTTAGATATATGTTCTTTTGAAGAAACCTAGCATCGTTAATTCACTTTAAAAAAAAGGTTTTCAACAGACTCCATCTGCCAAGGACGTTCTAAGCCTCAGAGAATCTACACCTGTTGTCATAAAATAAGCTTTATTGCAGTTCTGTCTGAGGGTGTAAATTATAGCCACCGTATCTGAGACTGAGTTTCTGGAAATTAACCTCGATGCAGGAAAATCACCAGTGAATTTATCTGCTTGCTTTCCCATTAGTTTTAGTTTTAAAAATATCTGTGTTGAAGGACAGCTATTTTATTATGAATTATTTTGGTTTTGTGAATCACTTGTTGAAAATAGAATACATTTCAACATAAAGGAATATAAAACGCTCTCCTTGATAGTGGGTTGACCTTGACTGGGTGCCAGACACACACCCTGTTGCTCTCTCAGTCTTCCTCCTCAACAGGACAGGAGAAAATAAGATTAAAAAGCTTGTGGGTCAATACAAAGACAGCAACTGGGAGAGGCTGTATCCTGGAGCAGTTGTATCCTGATAGATTGCAGCCTGTGGAGGGGACTCACACTGGAGCAGGGGAAAAGTGAGATGAGAAAGGAGTGGCAGAGAGGAAGTGTTATGAACTAACCATAAACCCCCATTCCCCATTCTTCTGTGCTGCTCAGGGAGATGGACAAATGAGTTAAGAATGAAGGGGTGAAGCTGACCCTCAGAAAAAAAGGGGGTTGAGGGGCATGGGGAAGGTATCTTAGTTTTTTCTCCTTTTTTCTATCACTACACAAATGTATCTTTATTGACAATAAAATAAATTAATTTTCCCCAAGTCAAGCCTGTTTTGCCCATGTCAGTAATTGGTAAGCAATCTCAGTGTCTTTATCTCAACCCAAAATCTTTTTCATCTTATTTTCTTCCCCTGTCCTGTTGAGGAGGTGAATGAGAGAGCATTTAGCAGCTGGCCAAAGTCAACCCGTCACATTTATCCATGAGTAGGATGTACTTTTTGTGGTAATGCTGTGGTGCTTGATGGACTAAAACAATACACAAAAAGCACAGGTGAAAGAACTTGGTAAGGATAATTTCAACATGAAAAGTACCAGTCTGTGCTTTCTGGCAATGAGAAGATCTCTAGAGTTTTCTCGTAACACATATCCTCAAACATTCTGAGAACCTTGATCAAGAAGGTTTAGGCTTGATGTTAATTTCTGATATCCAAAAAAAAAAATTGCTATTTCTCAGTCTCACCAATCTCTGTAACATGTTCTTATCCTTAAGAAATTGTGTCTTAGATATTTGTACTGAAATGAGTTAACTATTACAAATTCGACGATAGAAGGCAGATAACAAGAATAATGGAGAAGAACAATAATATTCTTTTGAAAATTTATCTTTGTGCCTTCACACTTAAAGAAAAAAAAATATTAAATCAAACTTATCAACTCAGTAAAAATGCAATAAGTACAACATCTAAATACTTATAGAACTGTTTGAGAAGTGGAAAAAGATCAGAAAGCAAAACAGAAAGCCATAGTTTAAAAAAGATGAAATTGAGTAAATTTGCTTACATAGGTTGTTGGAAAAAGAACACAAGTTTTGTCAAGGTTTGAAAACCTTTGTAACTACCTTTTTTTGCCATCTCTAGCAGTGTTTCAATTACTGTATGAAGATACAGCAAGTTGCTGTTAAAAAGCTTAAGACATCTCATATAACAGATAATATAAAACACTATAATTTACACAAACTTTAATGATTTCTGAGGTCTTAGCTAGCTTAAAATTATATTGTATTTCCTCTTTGAACACACCTTGAAAAGATACACTTGTAATTATATTTTTATTGGCAACTAAGCTCTGTCATGTAGAAGTGTACAAATTTTACAGTATATGAGAACTACTGATGTAGAGCTAATTAAAATAGAGAATTCAAAGTAAATGTTCAATTCAAACTACTTAACTTATTAAATGAATATTCTTTTATTTGAAGAAATGATACAGTCCTAATTCATAGAATTAAATCATGGAATCACTTTGGTTAGAAGGGACGTTTCAGATCATCTAGTGCAACCATCAACCTAACTCTGACAAAAAACATCATTAAACCATATCGCTAAGCACTATGTCCACACGTCTTTTAAATACCTCCAGGTATGACGATTTTACCACTTCCCTGGGCAGCCTGTTCCAATGCTTAATAACCCTTTCTGTGTAAACATTTTTCCTAATATCCAGCCTAAACCTCCCCTAGCACAACTTGAGGCCATTTCCTCTTGTCCTATTGCCTGTTACTTGGGAGAAGAGACCGACCCCCACCTCTCCACAACCTCCTTTCAGGTAGTTCTAGAGGGTGATAAAGTCTCCCCTCAGCATCTTTTTCTCCACACTATACAATTCCAGCTCCCTCAGCTGCTCCTCATAAGACTTGTTCTCCAGACCCCTCACGGAATTACCCTAATTCCCACAGTTCAATTAACAGAAATTATATTTTATACTTATTCAAAAGCAGTCCAAGATTCAGACACTGTTCCTATTGAAAGTGTTTTATGAATAGGAAAAAGGTTTAGGAGATGACAGGACATGAAGTTCTTTCTCTGATTGAATGAGAATTCTGTCACAAAGGACTGATACTTAGTTATTGACTGATGTGTTAAGTAAGAGTAAGTAGCACTGCTCGGGAAACTAGTCTAGATGCTCAAAACTACATTGCATATATTATTCAGATTACATTAATTGTAATTCATTTACTATTGTAGTATTAGAGTCCTTATCTGCCATCTGTTGTGAGATGTTTCAACAGAACTATAGAAAGTCTATTCAAAACCTAGCTAATATATATATGATATTTATAGATATATAGATTAGATATATAGATATGAGGGTGTGCGTGTGCACGTCTGCCTGTCTATGTCTCTGTGAGACATACTCAGCTTTGCTACTAGTTGAATGTGCAAACAGGAAAGCAGCAGCCAGTTCTCTCAGCCTGGGACAGAGATCCTGGGTCCCTGGGTACACCGGGGCGGGCTCCAGCAGCCAGGCAGGAGGAATTTTCTCCTAACACCTCTTAGCAACAATAAAATAAGCATATTCAAGACAAGGCATATCCTCTTCCTATGATTTTTTGGCCAGTTTGAACCAAGGAACAAAAGGAAATTTACCTATGGCAGAACCCATAACTCCCTGATTCCCCTTCTGTGTATTAGCCACTTGACTATTTCTAATTTCCAAGCAACAGTAAGCACTTTCTTTTCAAAAGAATCTTAAAACAACATTCATATTTTTCTCTACTGAGTAGAAACTGTAGTGTTCTAGCATAATGACAGATGGCAAAATCAGTGCCTCCGTACTCCTACTGTAATTTGCAAGAGAAAGGCAAAGAAAAAAAATCAGAACCTATTATAAATTAGTCATTATTTTCTCATTTTGTTTCTAGCTCCCTGTTCAAGTTGCAACTGGATAAATTTGGAACAATCTATAAAAGGGCAGTTATGCAAGAAAAATATTGTGTGATGAATTAGACTCTTCCTGTACAGCACCCAGCCGATTGCAAAACAAGGATGCAATTTCATGCCTTTATAACTAACATTTCCAAAAAGGTGTAATTTGAATTTCACACTTGTCAGCAGAGATCATGATCTAGCTTAGCTTTTTCTTGGGTGAAAATGTCTTGCCACTGCATTCCCAAGTTTATTAAAGATTCTGTCCTTCTGACATTAAGTAACTTCTGTTTTGACAGTCACTTCTGATTAACTCCGGGCCATCAAAGAGTACTAGAGATAACCCCATCAGTTTACCAGAATGTTTATTTTCAGTTTACGTTCTGTCTGGCAAAACAGCAATAATACTTAGATTTTCCCTTATAAGGAGGAAATCTTGAAACCTTACTCATGACATTCTTTGAGTAGCACCACTTAGTTCAGTTCGACTACTTTCCACCCTATGTTTTCTCAGCCTGAGTTAAGGTAATAGAACGTATGTGCTGACTGCTGTTTTACTTGCAGCATTATTTGCATTGTCCACATGTTTAAGCACCTATTATATTCCACGCAAACCCAATCAATTCAATTAGTGTTGCCTTAAGAGTCTGAGAAGGAGCTGGTTACCACAACAGAAATATGTAATGCTGTTTGAGACACCCTAACAAATACAAGACATCCATGATAGATTGGTAAATAAGACACAATCAATGGGAGTCCCTTCTGCAGCTACAGGTGATATTTAGGTGGGCTACCTCAGGGAATAAAGTGACACTACGAACCTACATGAACCCACATAGACAAATGAATTCAGCTCTCTGGTAAAACTACTTTAAGGTGACAATATAACACTGAGAAATCATTTCATTGATCCTGAAGATAAAGCCCTTCCATAAGGAAAATGTGACCTATATTTATGAAAGTATAATTTAATTTGTTTGCTTCAAAATAATACTTATCAAATTAGCCAGTTGTTTTCATGTTATTTATTGCTTTCCTTAATGACTGGGTCATCTACAGACCTTGTCAATGATATTCTTTCAGGAGTTTGAAAATAATCAAACCCCCCCCCACAAAACCAAAACCACCAAGAGGCTAAAAACTAAATCCAGAGGAATTAAATTAAGATTATAATTAATTCAATTGCACTTTTCTGTTTTCAACTGCATTTTCAGGCTTTACAGTTTTAAATCTATCTAATGCTTACCATTCAATTCTGAATTATTTCAGTCTCTTAATTGAAATATATTACAACATGGAGTAGAATGTGTGGCAGTCATCTAAACATATTATGTCAACATAACTAAACTTAACCACCAGATATGTTATTCTAAAAGAGAGAGTAGCAAATTACGTCAGTATATCCACTTTCCTTTGTCTCATTTTGATTCTCATTAGTTGTACTAGCTTCTCTGTCCCTCTTCTTTTGTTGTTTTAGCCAAGTTGTATATTAGGTCTATATTTATTCAGGACATCTTGTTTACCTGTTTAAGTACTGTCATAAGACTAATTTTCTGTCAGTATTCTGGAATTTTACAGTGTTAAAAGATGTTTGAAAAAAGCACCATAATTTCTTTTGCTCTTTGTCCAGTTTTTCTGAAATGCTTGGATGCCAGTTTGAGTGAATTTACAACAACAAAATATCTATACTCCATAACTGTGCTTTTAGATTCTCCAGAGTTGCACTAGGAAAATGAAATACTTCCTTGTTACTGCATAATATTAGTCAACTGTCTGATTTTTTATATTGTAAACACAGATGACCCCTCTTTTGTTACTATTGTTACTGACTATGATACTACATATGTCTATCAATGGAGCAGTGTCAGATACAGGATATTATTCCAGCTATTATATTTAAAAAATAGTTCCCTTGAAATGCTAGCTATAGCAGCTTTTCTCCTGTGATACTTTGCTGTCTCTCATACATTCTCCTGAGCATTAAATCCTGATTCTTACTGCTGCAAACTCTTCTTTTTCCCAGTTTCTATTCGGTATTTTTCTGGGTGTTTTTACTGTTTCTGAAACTATTAACTTCTGGAGAGTAGAGGATTCTGTGTTCCAAGGTGAGAGAAACAAAGAAAAATTGATTGATTAGCCATCCCATTTTGAATAGACGCAGTGTGATTCTTTATTTTTTGCTAAAGACTTTTCCACAAAAGGAGTTCTTGGGTCAGCTTCTGCCTCTAGTGTTTGCAAATGTGATATAAATAGATATATGTGCATATTAGTACAAAGAACATTTTAAACCAGCATTTTTGAGAGGTAGATATAAATGCATAATAGGTATGGGAGCTCAAGCAGATCCAGAACAGTTATTATGTAATTTGATAATTTTCTCCTTTAAATTTGCAACTGTGTAATATTATAATATAAACAAAACATGTTTTCCTTCTTTTTTTTTAATTATATAACTCAGTATGAAATCCCAGATAACTTTTCAATTTTTTAGTTGCATTCTAGTTTAACAATAATTTGCTCATACTGACAATTGCCTGTCGTATGAGTGTCATATTTAGTTCTAATTATTTTGCAGTCATTACACAATTTCAGTTTCGCTGGTTTTGACAGTATAAAATTGTCCCAGACAACACATTGTCTACAGAAGACTGTAAGGATTATTTACTTATTTACTAAGCATTCATCAGAGGGATTGAACTGGTTTTGTTTATTGAAGTGAAAAGTTTACAGGGGAAGAAAAGAGAGTAAGACAAGATGTGACTTTACTCTAGCATGTTCTGTTTAAAGAGGCGTAGGTGGTAAAGTTGTCACAGGGCAAAAAATCAGAAGAAAAATGTTCCAATTAAACTCAACAATTAGTATCATTAATTTTATATAAAGCACTTTTCTTGTGAAAGTAGAGTGGAAAATGATACATAAGCCAATTTGCAAATTCAGAAAAAAAGTTAGTAACTACTTTAAACAGGAAAAAATGACACATTGGATAACAGAAAGTGAAAATAATAAAAGATACATAATGGCTTTTCAAAAAACATATTTTTTTGATTTGAAAATTTCAAAATATTTTCAATATGTTTATTAAATATTTTTTTATATGTTAAATTAATCAGAATAAAAAACTTAATCAGAAAAAAAATCACCAAACCAAAACTAAGTGTACATACACACCAAATATATAAATTATATATATAATAAACACAGACAAATTTTTCACTCTGTATTGAAACCTGAAATTTGAGTAGCAAAATAATATACTCCATAATCCCCCTTTAATTTATCCAATTTACAAAAAGTAATGTACACTTTCAGTTCTTTTCTTGTGTAAAAATTATTATTGTCTTCTTTAATCTGAATTTCTCACTGAAATGAAACACATTTTATATTTACAGAAAAATTCTGCTTGTATGAATATGATTTAAAAGATAACACCCAGTTGGAGAAGTCAGAATGAATCATTGATAATACACATCTGGCAAGGCAGAACAGGCTGATACTGACAATGAGAAGAGGAATTAATCTGCTGGACCAGACTGGTCTTGACTGATGTGAAAAGTGCATATTAATGCTAGCCATACACAGCAGTGATTGGTACTATGGTACCATGGTACCGTTGGTTCCAGCTTCCCTTGCAAAAGAGCTCTCATACTTGGCCATCTCAATCTCAGAAGCCAAGAGCCATTAACAACTCTAACATTCAGAGACAAAATGACTCATAGTATACTAAATATACCTGATTATACTAGGATTGAATAATATATTTGATTAGTGCCTGATTCCTAGTCATTAACAGACAAGTTTAACTAGTAGGTGAATCTAAATAAATGCTTGCTTGAAGTTTCAAGATTTGCCTTGTGTCTCAGGTCTATTTGAACACTCCAGTCACAGAAGTCCACTCTTTCCCAATAACAGTGCAACGTTGGACTTTGGTATTCTCCTCTTAATTGGTTATATGTATTTCAAATCAATACTGAGATCTGAAGATACTCATAAGCAAACATACATTTTTGGGCCCTCTTGATCCTCTGTGTATATTGTAATCACGATGCATTCTTTTAATGTAACGCTAACATCATGTATGAAAAAGTTTAATGAGTGAAAAAAAAACCCACATAAAAACATTTTAAAAGACCTCCAGTATCTCCTAACATTTCTTTAGATTAAGTGGGTTTTAAAAATGTATGTCTTTCAATGGCATCTGCTATAACACTGTAACTGCTGTTCAGCAGAGAGTTGTAAAAGTTTAAACAGATAAACAGTTTTGTTCATCTGATACTTTTAAGGCATAAAAGAAATAAATGATTGGCATGGCTACTCTGACAATGAATATTTAATTCCTATTGTATTTATTACATACTGCTCATAGCCTGAAGTTGCTGGTTTGAAAACATAGACTAGTTTTCTCTTTCTTCTTCCCCTACAGGAACCTGGGATCCCAGCATCACATGAATAAGTGAGTAGGGCAAACAACAGTTCTGAAAGAGGTTGGCAATATTGTGAGTTTTGGCTGACATAAACCACTACTTTATCATTAATAATTTCAAAGTTAGAAGTGCCTCTACAATAAAGGCACTGAATTTTGCAAAGTTATGCAGGCAGTCTGGCTTTTCACAACATACACAGAAAAGGGAGAATGTTGGCAGTTGTGCCCAAGTGTTCACCTCTGCCTTTCAAAGTTCTGTTTTTCTGTTCTGCGTGTCAGGCAGATCTTCTGGCCAGCCAATACTTCTGATTCAACAACTCCCCAACAGGCAGTCTGCAGTAAAGCTCAATCAAGAGATGTCATATTGTAGCAGAGTAATCACAAAAGGAAGGCCAAGGAAAAAAAGTTGTAATACAACATCTTTATTAAAATTAATTTAATTTAGGAGGTGTTTGGTATGTATTTTTTTTCAAGTATTATATGATCAGAATCACAGCTCTTACATTGGCAAAGCTTATGGAGCTCTTCATATTCCCTTCACAAAGTTCAGTACAAATTTAGTATCCTTGCTGTCATGGTTTGCATTTTTATGCCATAATTACAAAACATATAAATCAAATGTACTTCTAACTATAAAATAACATTTCAGCTCCAAGTGAAGGAACATAATGCTCTAACAGCAATACACTTACATTTTAATAATATTTCTATTAATAGAAGAAAGCTCTTATTACAATTAAATTCCAATCTGGTTATTACGCTATCATATCAATTTTATTTCCTATTTCTATGTCTTTTCCAAGCAAACATACATGGATTACAGGGATTAGTTATCTTGTTTGAACAATGAAGGTCAGTAGATACTAAAAAATCCTAACCAATATACTCTTGGCAGATTTTCACATTTGTAAAGACATTTCTTTTATACCTAATAACAGTCATTTGATTAAAATATTTTATTTCCTTTAACCTTTGAAAAAGCAATAAAATGGTACACTCAAATGCATCCTAAATGAAAGATAATAATTTCTTCATGAGGAGAAAGCAAGTCTTCTAACAGAAAAGGAGTGGCATGGTACTCTTTAGAGCAAAGATTACACAGAAGTAGACATGTCAGAGTAGAAACTGCCTAATAAAAAGGAGTTTGGGATAGCAACACATAAGAATCAACAGCAGAAAAAATCGATATTATTGAGACATTTGTATTATAGCATATTCCTGGTAGAAGAAGAAATAGAAGAATGTTCAGCTTGTAGAGTACATTTGTACCACTCTTTGTATACCATGTTAAAGTAATCCTCTAGACGAGGTTCATGCAGTCAATCTGAAAGTGATAAACCTCAGCAGATTACGGATTGATCTTTAAAATGTATAATGTCATAAATGTTTGAAAGTTTAACATGGCATTGGATGGTCAACTAGGCATAACCATGCAAGCTGTTTATAGGCTGTTTGTGAGACAAGTATGAGTATGGTTGATGAATGGATCAGAAACCACATTGCTATGTGCTATTTTAGCAAAGGTTGCAGAGTAACCATAAATCCTCTCCCACTGACCACCAGAGCACACACTTAAAGTAAAGACAAAGGTCAGCAGAGTTTGTTGCAGCTCAGTATATAGATTTATACACCAGTTGGGGAACTGAAGATGTTCTGAGGGCAGAGTTAACAAGACTGATAAATCAGGCTGTTTCAAACTGGAAAGCAGTCCTTTACTGGGCTGATACTCATTAACAATACACCTTACCATTTGCTACTTACTCACTATCAAGCATCATCAGCACATAGACAAAACAATACTTAAAAAACTTGTCTCAAACTAGCCATACTATGGAACTCATGTTTTTAGTTAGCACTGATGGCTGTGGTCCATGATCGTTCTTAGTCACCAAGACCAAGGTGATCATGATCTTTGACAGGGAAGCTGGAGCTGAATTTGGGATGTCTTCTTTATTCCCGCCGTTCCTGTCTCCTTACTGATGCATTATACCCATCTGGCCCCACCTACAAAGGGAAAGAAATATCTCATCTGGTCTTGGTATATTATTTTGAGGATCAGAACTTGTTATGCTTTTTCTTATTCTGCAGGATAATTCCGGTTCTATCAGTCACACTGTCAGTATCTACTCTGCAAGATTGCTTTGTTTTTACCAGGCGTCTTCACTGTTTGTTCTTGCAGATTTTACTTCTTGCACATATTTCTCTGAACTCCTTTTTTCCACTTGTTGCTTTGTGCTTGTGTTTTTTAATGGTGCTAAGGTGTTAAGAGTATTACAAAATATTCATGCACTGTCACCAGTTATGTCGTTATGTGCTTATATCTGGATTCATAGCAGTCAGATATGGAGCACTGCCTTTCTCTTCTAGAGAGCTCACCAGCTAGAAGATAGAATTTGAGACTGATTTAGGAGTCACATTCTGAGATTCTCAAAAGTCTGGATCCCTTACATGCTTAATATTTCGTATTTCATATAAAAACCTAACGACTATGTTTGTTCTACTGCACTACTGAACAGAAGGCACGCGAGTTCATCAATCTCTGTCCCCAGAATCAAGTAGCATTTTATTTGGTTGGTTCACATCCATGATACTTGAGACGAGACTCAGTCCTACCAAGCTTTACATGGAAACAGTTATTTATATCAGTTCAAAACAGAACTAGGGATTAAGCTACCAGCTGAGCACTGCAGACAATCAGGAGTGCTTGGATTCATTCTTTGTCTCATTTATGTGGTATACACATGCTTAGCAGTTCTTAGATTGACTTTATGAAGAGTTCAGAGAAGCCCAGTGCAAAACGATAAGTGCTTATCCAGGGCTTATTCCCCAATTCAGCCTGTTCCTTTATGGCTTACAGGGCCAGGACTGCTCAGTTTTACATGGTACCGGGGGAACCCTTTCCACTGCTATTTCATTTGTAGCGAAAATCCATACTCAGTTACTGCAACAACCACAGCAACCCCCTTTTTCTTCCCCTTCCACTTTTTGCTGCATAACAACTCCTTCTTGTAAATACAGTTACTATTATTATTCACTTTTTTCTGAAACCAATGCTTCAGCAATCATGTGCTTTTCAGTGTCCTCTCCCTTTGGTTGCCTTAGCTAAATTCTAAGGACTCCGCTGACGCCTCTGTGTGTCTGCCTTCTTCCCAGCACAGGTTGGGTTTTTTCCCACATTTATCTATGAAGATTTGAATTTATTGACAGGTGTCTGCCAGTCACAGAATGCTCATTTGCAGTTCGAATGCTCTAATATGTTTTGGACCTAGATGAGCTAAATTAAATGAGAATAAAAAAAAGAAGCATCCAGTTTATTGGCAACCCAAATCTTGGTTACTAATTGTCTGTTGCCAATGGTGTGGCAAAGGGGCAACACCTCAGAAACTTCTTTGCTTTCTCTCTCTATTAGTCAGGTATGAGGTGTACTTTTGTGACAATTATAGGTCAAGAGAAAGTCCAGGGAATTGCTTTTTTTCTGTTTAGCATGATGGTTCACAGCTATGTTAATTCACCTAAGTCAATCTAGTAAAATAAAATAGGCATGTGTAAGATAGAGTCAGATAAACTAACAAAACATTGTTTCATCAGTTGGACTTACCAAGGTAAAATACCAAATCAAACAGAATTGACTTAAATATATTTTAGCCTGATTCATAGGGTTTGAACCTATTGAATTAGAATTTGTCTCTCCAGCGCTTTTAATGATGACCTAAGTCTACACATTTCTTTTTTTTTGGTTCATAATTCCTGTGTTCCATCTTTTATAGACTTGACTTATAAACACAAATTTTCATCAGATTTTTTTATAATGTTTAGCAGGAATCACAGATATTCTCTAGAAGAGTGTTTCCCCATCTGACTTCTAGACCTGAGAATGCTTCTTATTAGCCCTTGAAACTATCAGGTAATTGGAACTCGCACTCAAAATGTGTCATGGACATGGAGCATTGTGGAAGGAGAGGTGGACTCAGGCCACATTTTTTATGCTATACCTGTAACCATTTCCCAGTCCCTGGCATTTGCGCTGTGGCCAGGCTGGATCCAGGTAAATATTTTAGGCAAGATTTGGCAGGGCCACAAATTTGATCTCTGGTGGGTTCTGTTTTCCATAAATGAAGTCCAGGCATGCAGAGAGGTGTGAGCAGGATGCTTTGACTTGACGCCAGTCTGAGTAATCTGCTACGTCATGTGACACTGCCATCTGTCCTCCCACCGCCACCCCCCTGCCTATTTGTTCTGGGGGTCTAATAGGGAAGGGCTGCAGGTTTGCCCACCGCTCTGTGACAAAAAGGGCTGTTGGTCCCCCTATGCCCTGGGGTCTGTCAGACTGTGGCACCAGCTGTTTACCCTCTTTAGCCTTCTTTGTACATATTCTGCATATTGTCATTTGTTTCCTCCACTTTGAAATCACACAAAATCTCTGAGTGTCATCTTTTTTCTCTGCAGTAGCTGTGAAGTCCCATTTCATTTATTTGTAATCCAGTCATTTTACTTCTTTTTGCAGAGAAGATTTAATAGAAGAAAGCTGCAGTGAGAGTTCACACTACTTTGAAGTATTACTTTAGTAACATACACATCACTGATTTATTAGCGCAATTTACAATTATATTGTAAGTAATTAAAGTAAAAACTCACTTGTCAAAATAAATGAGCACAGTATATTTTGTGTGGAGGCAACCTTGATGTTTAATTGCATTTGCATCCTTAGTCACTTGCAAAAAAATATCAGTAGTCTGTGATGAGTCTTGTAAGTATTACTATGAATTAGAAAATTTTTATTCTTCTGGACTGTTTTGTTGAGAGTAGTTAGAGTTTCATTTTATTATGCTGTCTTTCAAGAAGCAATTAGCAAGTTCCAATTCTACACATTTTCAAATGAAACATTATGAAAATCTGAAATGTATTTTGAAAACATCTCTTGATTATTTTGCTCTGAACTCACACAGCACCAATTTGTAGGAGAACATAAAAATCTAGCCTGCTTGCCTTCAGGCACAAAAAATAATCTGTGTATAAAGGGAGAGTACTGAATGTCACTTAATCTCAACTTTAGGGAGCCTTTTCTCTGTTCCTTGTATTTAAGTTGGTACAGTACAGTCTGGATGGGCAGACAACGAAACAGGTAAAAACTGTTGTTGTGTCTAAAGGGGCATGCTCTGCCTGGAGGCTGGTAACAAGAAGGGGTCCGTACTGGGACGCATCCTGTTAAACGTTTTCACCAGTGACATGGAGGAGGTGACACTGTGCACCTTCATCAAGTTCACAGGTGGCACAAAATTGTGAACGATGCAGCAGATACACTGGAGCACAGGGTAGCCATACAAAGCGACCTTGACAGGCTAGAGGGAATGGGCCTCGTGAACCTCATGAAATCCAAAAAAGGACTACTATAAAGTCCTGCCCCTGGGAAGTAAGCAACAATTCCAGGACACTGAGTTTGTCTATTTTGGAAAAAAAGAGACTGAGGGGTAACCTTACTGCTCTCCACAGCTTTCAGAGGAGGGAAAGTGCAGAGGGAGGTGCTGATCTCTTCTCCCTGGTATCCAGTGTCAGGACGTGTGGGAACGTCTCAAAGCTGCATCAGGGGAGGTTGAGACTTGATATTAGGAAACACATCTTCACTGAGAGAGTCGTCAAACACTGGAACAGACTTACTAGAAGAGGTGGTTGATGCTCCACACCTGACCATGTTTAAGGAGCATTTGGACAATGCACTTAATAATATGTTTTAACTTTTGGTCAGCCCTGAAGTGGTCGGGCAGTTGGACTACATGTAGGTCCCTTCCAACTGGAACTATTCTGTTCTAATCAAGGGTGGGGACTAAGAAGCTGGGGAGCACCTCAGGACCTAGAGGGGCTTGGAGCAGCAAGTTGAATGTGAGTCAGCAGCAGAGATGGCCAACAGCACCTAGGGCTGCATGAACAGGAGCACAGGCTGCAGGTCCAGGCAAGAGATTATGCCCCCTGCCTTTTATTTAACACTAGGCAGACAATAACAATAGTACTATGTCCAGTGTTGCATCTCCCAATATAGAAAAAACATCAATAAACTGGGGTGAGTCCAGGGGAGTGCCACCAGGATGGTTGGGGCTGTAGCACTTTTCCTGTGTAGAGAGGCTGAGGCACCAGGGCTTGTTCAGCCTAGAGAAGAGGCTGTGGAGCACCTAACAACAACCTTCTACACATATAGAGATGGAGCCAGGCTCTTCACAGTGGTGTGTGGTGGGAGGATGAGAGGTAATGGGCACAAGTTGAAAGGAGGAAGTTTAGACTGTATATAAGGACAGCAACCTGGCCTGACCTCAGACCTACCCTTGCTTTCAGCAAGAAGTTGGACCAGAGATCAACTGAGGTCCCTTCACACCTGAATTAACCTATGGATCTAATCTTATTTCATCAAGAAAAGATGGAATCAGAAAATTTAAGAGCTGTTCAATCCATAATTTCTGGTAAAAAGTCATTCTCTGTCTTTCTTGTAAGCCCCCCTCAAGTATTGAAAGGCCACAATAAGGTCTTCCTGGAACCTACCCTTTGCCACACTGAACAACCCCAACTCTCCCAGCCTTTCTTCACAGGAGAGGTGTTCCATCCTTCAGACCATTTTTGTGGCCCTCTTTTGGACCAGCTTTAACAGCTCCATGTCTTTCCTGTGCTGAAGGCTCCAGAGCTAGTACTCCAGGTGGGGTCTCACCAGAGCGGAATAGAGAGGCAGAATCACATCTCTCAACCTGCTGGCCACACTTCTTTTTGTGCAGATCGGTATACGATTTGCTTTCTGGGCTGCAAATGCACATTGACAGGTCATGTCTAATTTTTCATCCAGCAGTACCCCCCACATCCTTCTCAGCAGGGCTTCTCTCAACCCATTCACCTCCCAGTCTGTACTGGCACTGGTGATTGCCCCAACGGAGGTGCAGGACCCTGCCCTTGGCCTTACTGAACTTCAAGAGGTTTGCATAGGTCCCTTCCTCAAGCACATCAACCACACCACTCAGCTTGGTGTCATCCACATTATGTATTCCTCTGTAACTGAAATTTCTGTATCAGTCTTTGTGCTATTAATGTAGTGTAGTTATACTTCCTGACGTTTCTCAAATCTATCTCTAGGTTTAAATAACACAAATTGTTTATATTGAGTCAAAATTTGTAGAATCATTATTCATTCTTCTTCTGAATCAATAATGCTTTCTATAAATAACAACAGCCACGCTACAGAATGCCATTGTCTGATTGCTATATTTTTGTCATCCTGTTTTGTGTTTCTTGTATTTTTCTCTTATTTTCTGACCTATGGCAATGTTTTTTATATTTTTTTGTATAGTTTCTCCATTTCATTTAAAAAAATAATAATCAACAAAACCTTGCAAGGACCTGTTAAATGATTTTTGAATGGTCAGATGCATTTTATCATCTGTTTATTCTCCATCCAAAATATTTTGACACATCCAAATAACTCTGTAAGATTGGAAGGAAATATATGAGAGTTGTCCATGGTTTTACTCAGTTCTTTAATTCTATTTCAATTGCTTCTCCATCTCCTGAAAACAAGATTGAGATCATTTGAGTTAAAAACATAAAGACTTGTCACCCAACACTATGGGGACAGACAAGTTCTTTTGGAGATCCTTGACAGAATGATGATGGCACTATGTTGTAGTTACAATTATTTTTTTTTTTTTAACAGAATTTTATGATTAGCATAACATTGAATTGTATGATCAGATTAACATAGGATTTTTATAAACAGAATCAATGTAGCACAATTTTATAAGTAGCGTAGCACAGAATTTCATAGCACAGCTTAGATTACAGTTCTTAACCACCTGGACCCTCCACAAATCAGGTCAAATCTTAATACTTGACTCGCCATATCAATAAAACAATCATAATCTAGATTCAAACCATCAAATAGAATGAGTCATCGTCTGATCAGAGGAAGCAGATGATGATGGAGGCATCACTGACCACCAGGGAAATCATGGGTTTTGCCATCCAGCAGCAGTTCTGGTCCGAGTCCCACTTAAGACTTGTAACTGCTTGATTTTATAGATGGTGCTCTGTGTGTTGTTATGCTTCCCTGTTCTGTGATGGGATCATCACCACTTGGTTGGCCGGGTGCCTGGGACCTTCAGGACCAGTAAGGAGGGAAGTGGCAGTTCAGCTAGCCCAGTATTTTGTCTATGTGAATAGCATTGGGAGAGACCACGAAGAGAAGGCAGAAGAGCTTGTCTGTTTCCTGCAGACCCTTACCATCTCCCCCCCACACTGGGGTTCTAAGAAGGTACATCCCTTGCTGTTCCTTCTGATATCTGCTGATGGCCTACTGTTAATTAATTTGTCTAATCCCTTTTTGAGCCTACTGGTACTGTCTCCTATGACAGCAGGCTCACAGAAGTTCATTACCTGTTCTCCAAAGAGATATTTTCTTTTATATATTTAAACTCTGATGTGAATTTATTTGACACATTTCATGAGGTTTTAAAACTTGACCAAATCCCTCAGCTTTCTCCTCTCTAAAGTGAATCCTAATTGTTTTAATATCTCATTCTGAAGGAAGCTGCTCCACCTCCTATGTCATTTTAGTGGCTATCCTTTTTACCTTTTCTATCTCTACCGTATCTTACAGGAAACATCCTAAACCAGTCACTTCTTTACGTCTCTGTGCCTAAGAAACTTGTGATCTGTTGTTTTTTGCTATCTTCTTGTCCTTCATGGTTTGTCTCCTGGGACAAAATTGTCAGTTATGAAATCTGAATTTGAATTTAAGCAGTTACTAATCAAGAGATAATGTTGAGAAAGAATATTGAATCTTGCTTCTTCTATAGATAGTAATTTTACTTAGAGCTCTGCCAAAATGAAAGAAAATTAGAAGTTAATCACTTAAATCTAATGAGACTTACTTATCTTTGCAATTTTTATTTTTTCCCCTTTTAACCAGTGAACAGGTTATATAGTGCTACCAGCATCTTTTTATGCATTATGTATTCTATTACAAAAGTCTCAAATATGTTTTCATCCTTCTTCTGTACATTTGTCCATTTCTGTATCCACCTGTGTAAGCAGTTGCACAGTTCTATTTCTTGACTTTAAATGACACAGAACAGATTTTGCAAACAAGCAAAAATACGTTTTTTAACAGCTTAATACTCTCTTTTGGTTTAGGTGTTTGGCTTTTTTTTTATTTTGTTTTTGGGGTTTTGTTTGTTTGTTTGTTTTATTTCACCATTTTTGTATTTGCTTACTTCCTGCTCTTTTTTTCTTGTTTGTTTCAGATTTAAATATGTAATACTTCTAAAATTCTTTATAAGCAGCACAGCCTATATAACTATTACTGTATCCAAAACTTGTTAGAATTAAGTTTTCTTCAGTAACTAATAATACACAAACTAATACATACTGTAAAGTTTTCCAATCTGTGGTTCTCTACAAACTTACTATGGATATGTAGTTTTTCAGGGAAGACTTCTACCGGACTATCTTTGGGAAATTTAGGGATAGTAAGAGTACAGTTCCACCTGGTACCTGTTCAAGAAGGTGCTGCATAAGGTACCTAAGTGCTATAAATAAAAGTAGCCTTCATGAAACCAGTGACTACTTCTGTAGGCAATTAAGTCTTTCAGCAGATAAGATGAGCAATGAAAGACGTGATGGCCCTGATACCAAATGGCAACAATTTGCTCTCATTTATATTGTTAACCGTTAGCTCCCTCTACAGATTGATCTTGAAAAGAGGCAGCTGGAGCAATCCAAAACAGAAAGAGGGAGTGAGCTAAAAATCAAGTGTGGCCAAAACTAGATCGTGGGACTATCTTGTTTATACTGTCATTCTTAATGTTTAAATACCAGTATATTTCTGGGTATGGGCACTCCCTGAGGCAATGCTCACACCGTTGTCAGCAAAGGCTTGGGACTCTTCCAAAAGGCATCATGAATGCAACCACCCTGGGGGAGGAAAGGAAAAGAGTTATGCATGTGAATGGGAGCTGTACTATGCTACCTCCTCTCTGGGCTAAAGATTAGACCATGAACTATTTTATTTAAGAGTGTCCTGATGAAGTTCATAGCCACCTACATTTCTGACAGAGAAAATTCACATATCCTACAAAACCCTCATGTCCTGAAATCCGACATGCATAAGAAAAAATCAAGAAGAATTTGCAAACTTAGTGTACAGTTACTTTTCCCTAGCTTGGATGTCTTCTAGTAACAAGCTCAGGAAAGTGAGAATAATAGTTTAGGAAAAATACATCATTTATAACAGTCAGTGTATGGGAATCTTCGTTTACTTGTGTTTAAATAGAGTGAGGGAGAATTTTTCTTCACCTTTGATTTGGCACGTGCGAACATTTTCTTAATGTCATTTTACACTAAGCTTAAACTGCCTATGTTCCTGTTTTTAAATTATTTCTTGAAGTCTTTAAAATCCATTTTTATAGAAGGCAAACAAAATGTTGTATGATACAATTTTATACAATATTTATACAAGTTTTTATAAGAAATGCATCTGGTATTGAAAGCTTTTATTTAAATTACTAACAGCAGCTGGGAACATTCTACTCAAATCACTCTTTGTAAGTAATTTTAATTATTTTCTTCTAACCAGGGTCTAGAACTGAAAGTCTGTATTTTTTTTCCTCTAGTATGACACTGATATTTATATGCTTGTCATACTTGGTTCAATTGATGAGTTGACACATGTAAAACTACATGTGGACTTTGTCCCCATTTTTTTTTTTTCTTTGCATATGGAAGAGGGAAGGAAAGGAGAAAAAAAATATTATGGTTATTAGATTTCTGGTTTTAAGAACCCTGTTCTTTAGAGTATCCCATGTACCTGAGTCAAATTTGAACAACAGTTTTTACAACTTGTTTATTCAAGTTCCAGGGTAAGGCATGAATTCTCCAATATTAAAAAGGAATCACTCAAGACAGATAAGTGAGCATATGAATTCCAACTTCAATTTTACTATGACCTATCTTTTTCTGCATTAATTTGATCTACTATTCCCTATGTTAGCATTTTAGTCAGCTATGCTGTTTCCCTTTTATCTTAGTTTTTAGACAGATTTTAGTTTATCTTTTTAGTTCTTTATCCTCAGACCAAAGCTCCTTTTCTTTTGAAAGCTATTTGAACTTGTTGACATATCTCCCCTTACCTCCCTTTCCTTTCTCTTCCTTTAATGGAAAGTTCATTTTATTTATTATATTTATTTTTTGATTTCCTATGTAAGGAGATAGTACCTGTTTTTATTTCCTTATCCTCTCTGTTAAAAGTGTCAGTAAGCCTGTCCTCTGTTCAGTCTTTTGTCTGGTCAAAGACTTAAAAAATTATAATTCTACTCCGCTCCTAAAGTGACTTGTCTCTGAGTAAAAAAAGGTGTTTTCCTTGTATAGTTAACTGTCAGATAAATGGACTTTCGTAGTGATAATTCTTGCTTTTCTTACAGCCTCAGAGACATTCTCAAATTCTTTCCACTTATTTTTTTTTTTCTTATTCCTAGCTACTCCAATTAGTGCATCTCTTTTTACATATATCCAATTAGTGCATTCTGTTGATGACATGAAACCCTTGACAAATTTTTATGCCTATTATGACTATTTTTGTTTGCTTTTTTTCCTGTGGTATTTTTCTAAATTGTGTGTTTTCCAATTTGTCATTTCACTATGAAATTTCTTCACATACTCACTAACTAGGGATTTTTTCATTACTTTTAGCCCCAAATTTCATCTATTTTACCTCTATTATCTACGTAGCATTTGTATATCTCTTTCTGCTGCTGCAGTGCCTCATTTATCTATGTCCAGCTTGAAATGGGAGTATATGTTCTTTATATTTTTACACCAATTGCTGCACTTTATGGTGAGGTTTATCTTCTAAGTTTTATATATATCGTTTTACTCCCATTTTTCCACATCAACTATGTCAAAAGAAGTTAAATATGTGACTTGATAGATGTCATGAAACAGCCTAAATCCATAGTACTACAGACTCTTTTACTCTTTAAACAGGTGAACAAATGGAAACTGTCTGCTGGAAATGATTCTTGGCCATGTTCATAATTCGTGGACCACACCCAGCAATTTTTGGAGAGGCTGATAATCTTCATAGGCCAAAAGCATACCTGGAGCCATTTTAACAATTAGCAGTAGAGTTGATTAAAGTCCAATGCATGGGACTATTTTCTTCCACCGTGTAATTGAATAGTATGAACATGGCTATGGTATACATTGTATTGGAGTTATAACACAATTTTTATTTCTTAATTTGTTTTGGTTTTGGATTTTTTGGTTTCATTTTGTTTCAGTTTGGTTTGGATTTTTTTTAATTATTATTACGATAACAGATATTTCATAATTGTTTTTGGTAGCCCCAGTGTACGTAACTCCATAATTTGGTTGATTGAGTAGTCTGTGAATTGTCGGTTTTAGTTATGCACTGTTTGTTTAACCTGCACACTGCCCAACCTAAATATTGACAGTTTTTAGTTCTTTATTATGTCCCGAATGTCAATGCTGTTCATCAGGTGAATGAGTTAAAGCAATTTCCTTCAGTATGTTTTCCAAGGCCCACATTCAGCTTTCCTAGCTATAGGTGGTTAAATGAATAAGACCTAAAATACCATAATATCTTATTGAGATATAAAAGTCTGGAGAACTGTACTGTTCCAGTGCTAAGAAATTCAGAAGATTACAGGGCAGATTGTCTTTTTGAGAAGCAGAAAAGGCCATGACTGCTTGGCAACAACTAAAAACATAGTGTATCATCAACATTATTCTCATCCTACGTCTGAAATACAGCACTGTATCAGTTGCTAGTAAGAAAGCTAACTATACCCTAGCCAAAACCACCATTGCTTTCAGTTATCTCACATCTTTGATAAAGTAAGTAAATTGTTGTCTCAGTCATGAAAAATAGCAAATCTGATCCCCTTACATGACTCTGCTAGGAAGAGAGAATGGTCCATCTTCCTCACTTCTGCTCACCCACTGTTAAACTGGAAAAGAATAAGGCCAACTAGGAGAGAGTTCCATGCAGGAGGTCCACGGAGATGCTGGGCAAACTCCTCTGCCCAGAATTTGTCTGGATTCTATAGCAAGCACTCAGCTGTCTCAAAGAAACAGAAAAAAAAAAAAAAATGACTGGGGGGTTGGGTTTTTTTTCATCTGCTTAATATGCACATGATTTTAAAGAGGTAAGGTGAAACTAATCAAATGAAATCATCTGTTATGGATAATATCCTTGGGAATTCAGCAATCAAGACCACTTTTAAACTGCCAGTAATTTCATTATACATACCTCATAAGTGTTTCATTAAAAGTGTAAAAGAATTTCAACAGAACTCTTAGGTATCTAAGATAATATCTTAGCTGTAAGAGCACATGCTGGGAAAAATAGTTTTTTGTTTTACATGTGAGTATTTCTATAAAGTCAACCAAAAAATAAAGCACAGCAAAGAAATAACTGGAAGATACATACTGAATGTGAATTTCAGGTTTCTGGGTAGTTAAATAAAAGTTGGTTTTGCTGCTAACATATATTTATTTATTTATTTATTTATTTATTTTTATCTATATATATATATAGATATGTATATGTATATATATATAGTGTGTGTGTATATTCTACCACATAAACATTCATACGACATATTTGATAAGTAGAAAAGACTGCAACTGTGTTCTATCCATACTACGTTCTGGCTGACTGCTTAAAGAAATAGCTTAACAGATCATCTATAGAGACAGCACCACGCCCATCATCCATCCTCAGAAAAAATGAAATTAAGTAAAAAGATATAACTGAGAGAAAGGCAGGCTGCATCACTGAAAGAAATACCCCTCTCCTTGTTAGGTGTGATAATTTTGGATATGCCATCAAATATTAGAAAACAACCAACAAAAAAGATCTGAAAAAAGCCCCACTATTGTTTCCCTTATTTTATTCTTTTAAGAAAAAAAAAAAAAAAGGTTAAGGATAACATAGTTAAAAGAGAAAAAAATTCTGAAATGTCTTTGCAAGCCTCCTAACAGCTGCACCTTCTATAACAAAGGATTGCAACAAATAACAATGTCTTTGCTGTGTTGTTCTCCTGTTGAGTACAGAAGTGTCAGAAAGCTTGAAAGCATGTTCAGGAAGTCTTGACAATTTAGTAAGTTTAAAAAAAAACAATTGCGAGAAAGAAGTAAAACTTTGTGCTTTGTGCTTCCTGCTAAAAGCAGGATATCAAGTGGTACAAGGGCACTGTAAATAACATGGAGGAGAACTCTAGCTCTCAATCATAGCATCCAGCTACATTTTAAGTGTTGTAACTGGTTCTGAAAGAGAGAAGTGTGACACATCTTAAGCTGCTGGTATTCTTCTGCCAAGTGCAAGGAAAGTGGAACAAACAATAAGAAACAACAGCAAAAGTGCTATTCAAATTGGGTTTTCTCATCCTCTGAAATATTTTCCAGAGGTATAGCAAAATGAAAGTGTTTAAGTAGTTCTAAGCTGAGAAGTATTTCAAAATTATTATAAATAAAGACTAAGGAATTTGATTATCTACCTAGACATATTTTACTGGAAAAAAAGTAATTGTTTAAATTATTCCTTTGGGTACCTGAAGCCTGTTTTCAACACATTGATTTTTCTGATTGAATTAGTGGAACAATATTTTTAAAGATTCAAAATTGCATTATTTTATCTGGAAGTTACCATCTCTTCTATACAGTTATTTAGTGCTTAGCCTGGTTACCAATTTCTTACTTACTATTTTACCACTGTGAGGAGAATATTTACCCAGAGTTTTGGGAATCAAACAAGAATGGGTCTGGAAATGCAAGGAGTTGAATTCTTATACTATGGCTAAAATTAATTTCTGGCAGAAAAAGTTGAAAAATATTTTCATGTGTTTACATACATAGTATATGTGCATGTATTTGCAAACATTTTATAAACATAAATCCACATACTAAATGTATATTTTTATTTATTACCCTGTTGGCCTTTTATAAGAGCTGCAGTAGTGGAATATACCATGAAAACAAGAGATGGTTTCCAGTTATACTAAGCAATGCTGTTATACCAAATGTACCTTAGGAAGATCTAAAATGGTGTAAAACTGTCTTGTCAGCTTGGAGTTAAATGTGACCACTATAAATGAGAATCAGACATATCAGCCCGCAAAGTTTCTATGCAAATTTTATAGAAGATCAGGCTAGATTTTGGATTTACTAAGGAAAAAACTAAACAAAACAGAAAGCCTACCTTTAAAATTAACCTGTTGTCTGAAGACTCTCAACTAACCATCTGATGTTCGAATGGGTGTTACAGGACCGAAAGTAAGAGAGATTATTCAAATTCTTTCCTCAATGTCTTTCACTGGGGAAGGATTTTTCTTACTCCTTTGAAAATCTTACAGCAGATCCAAATATATTGGGATATAGGCAGCTGGAAAAAAAAAATTGCTATTAGCAACAGATACTAAGTTCTGACAAGATTTTATTAACAAATTAATTTTTAATTATTCATTTCTACTCACTGCTAAACAATTACATTTTGTGCTTTGCTGACAAATCACAAATATCTTTCCAGTCATAAAGGATTCCAGAGAGAAAACTCTGCCTGTGGTCTTCAGAGCTCTACAAACTTCAGCAAACAGAAGATCTTGGATCCATGACAAACCGACCTATTCAGGGGAAAGGTCACCATGATGCAGAACCCCAGAACAATTTAAAACAAAAAATCTCATCTAAAGCAGCAAGTTTTGTGATTTTGTGGAAGACTTCTTATACAAAGTAAAAAAAAAGGAAAAAAAAAAAAACACAAACCAAAGCAAAAAACACAACCAAAACAAACCCAAAACAAACCCCAGGACCTTTAAAGTTCACTTTATATTCTGAGCTATATCTTATAATTTTCACAGGTTCTGCACTGTCCAAAGGAATGGAGCTGAACACTGGGTTAATAAGCTATGGGACAAAAAGAATGTAGCTATTGATCTATTTCTCTATTAACAGAAAAGTTTATTATAATCACAGATGGCTGGACAGTTCTTAGAATTTGGCAGGGGGTGATTAAAAAATAAGCATAGGATTTGCCTAACTCACTGATCTGTCATGTCTGATTTATTGCCTCCAGCTATGGTGATTTCTTGATCCCTCAAAGCAAAAATGAACACTAAAATAATATGATGCACCCACAAAAATCAGCAACATTGTGCCCACTCTTGTCTTCTTGGATGAGTGGTTTTATACAGGGAACAGGAATTTATTACTGCAGTTTGAGCATGTTGTTATCAGCTGCCAAAACACCAGCAGATTACAGCTCCTTCTTTTGTCTCCTCTGGGAGATTAGCAGGGCTGTTGCAGAAATGGAGAGCCAGCAGTAAAGTGGGGATAATCCAGCTCAAAATATGAAACATGCAGGGAATATTTGTAAAGATCTGTGCTTGTCCTCTTGGCTGCATTTTTAAAATAACAAGTTGTTTGTGGCAGATATATGTAGGTAAGTGCACCAGCCTATTTCTGCTAAATGTTAAGGAATGCGACTTCTGTGATTTCAGGCAGAAGTGCCTACAACAGTCACTTTATTCTTTCTTCCCACATGGCTGATCTCTTACAACACTCATTCATCACCATCATGAGGATGCAGCTTGGATTCAGGGCCTTTCTTGGATAACCAGCACTGAAGCAGAAAGAAACATCTTGTACCACGGAAAACCTGAGATATAGCATTAAAAAGAAATGCAGGGTTTAAAATAACTGTGGTTAGAGTTCTAGCAGTTTTCAAGCATATGACTGATGGTAACTACATCACTTAGAATCACTGTGGTAATGAGTGATGCTTTTCTGCACTGTGGCTGTAAACAGCAGAAAATCCTCTTACCCTGTGAACCAAGAAAGCATGGCTCCTGTAGCAACTGCTCTTTTCTGGGAAAAATTAGAGGATGCCATTAGCTCTACTGAAACAGTTTGATTATACTTTATGACAATCAGAACAGTCTATATATTTTGCTGGCCAAAGAGCTGCAAATACGGAGAGCTGGTGCTTACTTGCATGCATGTAGAATGAGATTCAGAAATGTGAAGTGGTGAGTGCCATGAGTTGAAATCATAGAAGTCACTATTTCTAGCATCCACACAAATTTCATCTCATAAAAGCATCAGTTTTGAGGATTACAAATTAAATATTTCATTGGAGTATTTAATTTCATTTCAAAATTAATATTTTGATTGGGTTTGCTACCTTATTACTAGGCATTCAAATTTCTGAGTAAAGTTAGAAAAATTATAAGGGAAAGCATAGGCCTCTCTTGCTTCTTGCAATAGGCTGATCCATTATTGAGTTGCTGTTTTCTACCTCCCTGGGTTTTTTTTTTTTTTTTGTTTTTGTTTTTTTTTTTCTTTGTTTCTTTCTTTCTTTGAGATTGTTTGTTTAGTTGGTTTGTTGTTTTGATTGGTTTGGTCTGGTTTGGTTTGGTCTGTTGGGTTTTGAATTTTTTTGGGGCAGTGGACTGTGGAGCTTTAGGATTTTATAACCTTTCATACCAGTATTTTCCCTCTGGAAATTATGAGCTGCTAAAGTTTCATGTCTCAACAGTATTACCTCCTTTTTATTTTCCTTATATTGGATGACTGCAGTCTACAGATTTTTTCACAATTTAGCAAATTTTTCAGAGGTTTGAGCCAAAGTTAAGTAGCTAAGGAGTGTCAAAATTAGCCTTGGATCATAGACAGCAAGCTCATGGGAAGATTTCACTATGGAATGCATCTTGTAAAAATACTCAGTGAATTCCAATAAAAATTAATGTGATAGTCCTACTCAAGGATATCCAAGGTATTTTTCTCACTGTGTACCTCATTTATCAGACTTGATTAGATTTTCTTCCTTTTTAAAATAAAATAAATATTATTAAGACTGAAATTTATTAAAGATACTTTTTTTGTGCAAATCTAAATACTACAAATGTGGATTTATCTATTTATAAATACATTAGGTATAGCTCATTTTCTTGAGAGAAATTTGATCTGAGAAGGTCCTTAATCTTCCTTCCTTCCTTCCTCCCTTCCTTCCTCCCTTCCTTCCTCCCTCCCTCCCTTCCTCCCTTCCTCCCTTCCTCCCTTCCTCTCTTTATTCTTTTAATTCTTTCTTACATTCATTCTTTCTTATGTTCTTTTATTTCTTTCTTTCCTATTAATTACTAGGACTGCTACAGAAAATGTACTATGGAGAATCTTTATAGAAAAGAAATAGCTACTATGAGTCTAATCGCACTGATCACAATAAATCACTTCCCCCCCCTCCTCCGCCCAGTTTCACATAACTCAGGACTGGGATTCAATCCATGGTTTCTTTTCTTGTAAAGCACAAGTATCTAATTAAAGATGGTAATTGATAAAAGATAGCTTTCTCTCTAGGATAATTAGTCTTGTTAGTGCATTTCAGTATTTTCAGAAAATTAAGTTATATTTTCCAAGCTGTTTGATTAACCCCTAAGTTGTTGGGCGGAAAACTGTAGGTTTATATGATGATTGGTTTTAAAGATAATATTTTTGGTAATATTTTGTTTGAAACTACTCAAATTGCATAGGTAAATCCTTGGGGAGAACGGACAAATGCTACAGATATACATTGTGAAGTGCTTAAGTAATACTGAAAGCTCTACAATCATAGAATCACAGGGTTGGAAGGCACCTCTGGAGATCATCTCGTCCAACCCCCCTGCCAGAGCAGGGTCACCCAGAGCAGGTTGCACAGGAACGCGTCCAGGCGGGTTTTGAATGTCTCCAGAGATGGAGACTCCACCACCTCTCTGGGCAGCCTGTTCCAGTGCTCTGCCACCCTCAAAGGAAAGAAGTTCCTCCTCATGTTTAGGTGGAACTTCCCCTGTTCAAGTTTGTGCCCATTACCCCTTCTCCTGTCACTGGGCACCACTGAAAAGAGCCTGGCCCCATCCTCCTGACACCCACCCTTTAAGTATTTATAAGTGTTGATAAGATCCCCCCTCAGCCGTCTTTTTTCCAGACTGAAGAGACCCAAATCCTTCAGCCTTTCTTCATAAGAGAGGTGTTCCAGTCCCCTAATCATCTTGGTAGCCCTTTGCTGCACCCTCTCCAGCAGTTCCCTGTCCTTCTTGAACCGGGGAGCCCACAACTGGACACAGTAGTCCAGGTGTGGCCTCACCAAGGCAGAGTAGAGGGGGAGGATGACCTCCCTCGACCTGCTGGCCACACTCATCTTGATGCAGCCCAGGATGCCATTGGCCTTCTTGGCCACGAGGGCACATTGCTGGCTCATGGTCGTCCTGTTCCCAGGTCTCTTTCAGCTGAGCTGCTCTCCAGCAGGTCAGCCCCCAACCTGTCCTGGTGCATGGGGTTATTCCTCCCCAGGTGCAGCGCCCTACACTTGCCCTTATTGAATTTCACAAGGTTCCTCTTTGCCCAACTCTCCAGCCTGTCCAGGTCTCTCTGTATGGTGGCACAGCCTTCTGGTGTGTCAGCCACCCCCCCCAGCTTTGTGTCATCAGCAAACTTGCTGAGGGTGCACTCTATCCCCTCATCCAGGTCATTGATGAATATATTGAAGAGGACTGGACCCAGTACTGACCCCTGGGGAACACCACTCGTCACTGACCTCCAACTAGACTCTGTGCCCCTAATCACAACCCTCTGAGCTCTGTCTTTCAACCAGTTATCTATCCACCTTACTGTCCATTCATCTAGCCCACTCTTCCTAAGTTTCGCTATGAGGATGCTGTGGGAGACCGTGTCGAACGCCTTGCTCAAGACAAGGTAGACCACATCCACTGCCCTCCCCTCATCTATCCATCCAGTCATGCCATCATAGAAGGCTATCAGATTAGTCAGACATGATTTCCCCTTGGTGAATCCATGTTGAGTAGTTCTGATAGCTTTCTTTTCCTCCACATGCCTTGAGATGACGCCCAGAACAAGCTGTTCCATCATCTTTCCGGGGATGGAGGTGAGGCTGACTGGCCTGTAGTTCCCCGGCTCCTCCTTCTTGCCCTTTTTTGAAGACTGGAATGACATTGGCTTTCCTCCAGTCCTCAGGCACCTCACCTGATCTCCAGGATCTTTCAAAGATGATGGAGAGTGGCCAGCAATGACTTCCGCCAGCTCCCTCAGCACTCTCGGGTGCATCCTATCAGGGCCCATGGACTTGTGAATATCTAATTGATCTAATTGATCTAATTGATCCCTCACTCGATCTTCCTCAACCCAGGGGAAGTCTTCTTCCGTTACTTCCCCCAAAGCCTGGGACTCCTGAGGGTTGGGCTGAGAAGTAAAGACCAAAGCAAAGAAGGCATTCAGTAACTCCGCCTTCTCCGCATCCTCCATCACCATGGCTCCTGTCTCATTCAACAGTGGGCCCACAACTTCTCTGGTCTTCCTTTTGCTTCCAATATACTTGTAGAAGCCCTTCCTGTTGAGCTTGACATCCCTTGCCAGGTTTAATTCCAAGGCAGCCTTGGCTTTCCTCATTTCATCCCTGCACACTCTGGCAGCATTCTTACAATCCTCCCAAGGGGCCAGTCCCTTCTTCCACTTATTGTAGACTTCCTTCTTCCACTTGAGCTTTTTCAGAAGTTCCCTGCTCAACCATGCAGGTCTCCTGCGTCCCTTGGCGGATTTCTTTCTCTTAGGGATGCACTGATCCTGAGCTTGGAGGAAGTGGTCTTTGAATACCAACCAGCTTTCTTGAGCCCCTTTGCCTTCCAGAGCCCTAGCCCACGAGATCTCTCCAAGCAGTTTCTTGAAGAGCTCAAAGTTAGCCCTCCTGAAATCCAAGGTTGTAATTTTACTTCCTGATGTTTTGTGCGTGGTACCCATGATCCTGAACTCTATCATTTCATGATCACTACAACCTAGGGTGCCCCCAACCTTAATGTCCTCCACATGTGTACAAAGTAATAAAATATGAAAAGGTGTTAAATGTCTGAATGGAGATAAAGGAATAGTGAAACATTAGTTCAGTTGCTTAAATCTCAGAGCTACTTAGAACTTAGAATGAAAGTAACGATTTCTAGGAAAATCACATTTCTTATAGAAACACAGCCATGCTTCTCAAACAATGATCAACATAATTAGAATTTGTGACACATGTGAATACCTGCCCCATAAATATCAATTACAGGTCTCTGCTATTAGAATAGACTGTGAGAGAAAAAAATAAAATACAATAAAAAGAATCTTAATTGTCTTTTTGTTTGAAATTGTTTGAAAGTGACCCACATGTCTCTTTCCAAGATTTTTCCTGGGAAAACCGATAAAATTTAAAATTAAGTTTTAAATTGATCTCTCCCTCTCTCTTTGTTGTTGTTTGGGTTTATATCTTCAAAGAGACATGGCCTAGAAATATCATAAGTCCTTTCTACCTTCAGGGAAGAATCACATCTCAGGTTTTGGGTTTTTTGAGAAAGTGAGAGAAAATGGAGTGCATCTGTAGATGAGACGTCAATAGAAACATTAAAATAACATAAATGCCACACTAAGATTGATGAAGAATGTATAACTCTACTCAGGATGTAAGTAGTACAGTAAAAGTGGTAACATTCTAATTTAAGAGAAACACAGGAATTGTCTTTTTTTTTTTCCCCCCTCCTATTAGTAGATCCAATATAAATTTTGACTGTAATGAACAGTGACATTAACAAAATGATCATGCAGATCCTGAAGGAGATAATGGATACAACATCACTGAAACAATTCTTCTGCTCCTGCTGAGTACTGGCAGAATAACAGGATCAGTTTTCCTCTCAGATTTATTTAAATAGCCAAAAATGTAGTCACAGATTGCTGTCACAAGATAGTTTTTGTTGAGGTACAGGCAACTAGCCTGTCAGTTGTTTTGAGAATTTATGCATGATTATTAAAATTATGAATATTCCTTATTTCATAAAATCACAGAATCATAGAATGGTTAGAGTTGGAAGGGACCTTAAAGATCACCTAGTCCCAACCCCTCTCCCATGGGCACGGACACCTTCCACCACACCAGGTTTCTCAAAGCCCCATCCAACCTGGCCCTGAATACTTCCAGGGACGGGGCAGTTGTCTTTCTGCAAAGAAAAATGTGTTTTAAAGTAGTTTTAAAATATTGAATCATCCCATAAAATTAATATTATTCTACCTGGCAGATTCTTGGCTTCTGTTTCTTAAAGATTCACAAATCAAATTTAATTTTGTTTTGATGATCTGAGACTACCTTACCCATTAATTAACAATTAAAACAAAACAAAAGATCATAACAAAACCTTTCAAATTGTGTTTCCAAATACAGAACCTAATGAAGAAGCCTGATTTTGGAAACTGAGTTTGAAAAATGAATCTATAGTTCTTGCCTTCTTTCTTTCTATTTGGGACCTTGTCAAACTAAGGACAAAAGACATCAAAAAAGGTACACTAAACTCTATTTCTGGAGCACTAGCTTGTGTCAGCATGCTTTCCTCTGCCTTAGTCTTGAAAAAATAAAATTCCTGATGAACTGTCGCCTGTATTTCTAATCAATGTCAAAGAATGTACGGAAGTGTTTGGGAAATCAGAGCAGAACAGGATTAGCAAAGGGGATTAGCCATAAAATCAAAAACATTATAAAATTCAGAGATGGTGGATGCCTTTTCTGTTCTGCTGAGACAGCATTTCAGAATGTCAGTTCTGTTGTTGGCACAGACCAGTAATGTAATCAGAAAGAAATTTTTTTAAGATCTGAAGTATCACTCACTCCAGCTTTGGTCATCAATAGGTGTATTTATATAATATTTTTTTTACTGATTTTTTATTGTTTGTATAAACATTGTTTTGTATGATTTATATTTATACACTTGGAAATGAAAACACTACAAAATAGTATGCATAGCTTTTTCTTCTCCTCAAATGTTTCCATTAGGCAAGCAGACATAAGCCCCTGAATCAGTTATATAATTAAAAGTATTCTCTGGACATTAACCTTTACTTGTGCAGAATACACAATGTGTCTTGCCTAGAGTGATTAAAATGCTCTTTCAAGTTACTTCAGACATTCAGTTACTGAAAAATTGCATAAATTTAGGAGCTATGTCTATTTTTTAGGCAAACCTTTTATTTAAAACCTTAATTTTAGTGTCAATTGCAAATAGTATTAAAAGGAATGTGAAACATTAGAAAAATGTAATGAGAAAATTTTATGTATGAGAAAAAATTATAGTACATTAAAAAATTCCAAAACTCTCATTAGGAACTTGTACTTGGGTAGACTCTGCATAGTATTTGCTTGTATAAATTCCATTGTTTTTCCTTCACAGTTTATTAAGGTCATTAAACTTTTATAGCTATCACACGGACATGAAATAAGGTAAAAAAAGGGATTTCAATAAATGCAATTATAATTTAAACAAAATGCGGCTGAAAACAGCGTGATTCTTTCTACTGATTTCAATAGCCTTAGAATCAGACCTTAACCAATACTTGTGCTTAAGATTAATGATTTGTCCTAGTTTTGTTCTTCTAGAAGTAGAAAGATTAATTTAAAATAATTCTAGTCCAAACTATATATTAATCCGTCTATTTCAATTAAGTTCAATTAAGTCACTTTTACCTGACTTAGGTCTACTGAGTCTTTTGCTAACAGGTTTATTGTGGGGAAAATCATCTCAGCTCACATGCTCTAACTCAAATCAGGACAGATGCAGTTTATTCATCTGTCCATCATGACATATAATTAGCCTGCAATCAATGAACCATACATTCAGAATTGCTACTAGCAATCCAATAGATAAAACAAAATCATAGACACAAAATGTTAATAACATTTTCTGACTTTTTTGAACACCCTTCAATATTGAATACCCTTCAGTAACTAATCCCAAAATATTTTACTCTCCCCTTAGCCCCTCCCTGCTCCCCGTGCTTTCTGGATGCACCGGTATCTATAGAAAGTGGCATCATAAAACCTAGAGGTGAAGAGGTTTCTGAAAACAGAGTTCCTTCTCATGCATCCCATGTCTCTGAAGACTGGACTCTGCCACATTTTGTGCTAGTTCAGAGCTAGTGGAGAGCTTTGATTCAGCTTCAGCCTATAATAGGATTGAACAAAATGACACATTTTCTGCAAAACGTAAAACATTTTTTTCCACAGTAGTATTGATCATATTAGCAAGTGCATAAACCCTAGAAATAAAGTCATTGCAGTTTAAAGTTTAAATTATAGTATATATATTATATTTCAATCTTATTGCGATCAAAGTGTCAGACTGTGTCTGTAGCAGTTTCTGAGAAGCAAACTGTTCAGAAATATACGGAAATGGAATAGATATTGAAGAAAGCGTAAAAGCTGTTCTGGTATTGAAATGAAAAATAAAAATGAAAAATGTTCTTTTCTTATGTGTGGTTTGACCTGCTTTACGTAGCCAAAATAAGTATAAAAAAGTCTCTGTTATTAAATTTATGTAAATAATTATTTATAATATGAGTCATAAAGTAGGCGCTCATAGCAGTTTGATAAATATCTTTTTTTCTTGAATACTTATGAAAATAAACAATAGAGTTGATTTCTGCAGAAAAATATAGTGTTTCCATGTATTTCTAATATGGATAATATCTATGATTTATGTTTAGAAGCCTGAAAAGATACAGTTGACAGAGTTTTGGTAATAGAAACTGAAAACTCAAGCACAGGTTATAAAAATTAAAACCTTCAGATGATTTTGGAGGGAGAAAAGAATAGAAGACAGATTAAAAGAAAAAGAAAAAAAAAGAACGAAGGGGAACACTTCACAGGACTTAACTGTGTGCATCTTGAAATAAACTGTAGTAAGATATATGGTTTTATAAATTTGTGGTTCATTGTTGAAGAGGTCTTAGATTTCGATAGTAAATCCTGTGTTATTAGTGTATTTTTATAGACCTAACATTTTCATAAATAGTATTTTGGAAATCTTTAAATTTTAAGATATGCACTTTCCTGTAAAAAAACCTCATGGTTTCCATCCATAAAAGCTGCCTTGATTTCGAATGTGTGAGATCTGAAAAGTTACAAAACCAAACTAAAACAGCTTTTCAGGTGTTTTATGCATCAAAATACTACAATTTTGAGATTAGGAATGGATGAATGCTTGACTGTGAATTCTGTTTTTCAAATGGCCTTAGGCCTACTAATTTTCAGATCTCATGACCATAGAACAATATAGTTTGAAATCATGAATCCTTATTTTCAGGTATTTAAATGCAACTATGCTTTCTAACTCAAGCCTGAGCAAAGGCAGTGTATTATTGACACCCCAGAACAATCTGACAGCTGTTTTGTAAATAATAAGCAGTATCATCGCTTATGAAATATGCATTCAGATATTCTCTAGGGCAGGAATTTATTTAACTTATTTTGTACTTTTTCGGTGCAGATTTCTTATTCGCTTTTATTATAAATATATTCGTTTATTGCAATATTTTTCAATTTATTCATTTACTAGGTAATTATTAATTAAATATTACATTAATTCAACTAAAACAGTCAATTAGACAATTATTTTAAATATTCAACTAAAATAATCAATAGTCAATTATTTCAAATATCGGAACTGTGCAGCATGAAAGGTTTTAGGAGTAGCAGAGAGCAGGCAGTGCAGAGACAACCTCTACCCAGTTTCCGTCAGAGCAGGAAGCCTCTCCCATGTACATACGCCGTGTCTGCCACGTGGTTTCTGTCACTGGTCTATGTTAGGGAGCCCCCATTTTCCACAATGTCATGCCCCGTGTGTTTTCATGCTGACATGTAATTGCCTGTCAGGACCAGTTGCCCTTACCAGTGTGCTCAGAAGGACATCAGATAAGGAAGATCCCATTCTTTTATAAGAGCTAATGAAATGAATCATTGAAGATTAAATGTGAATAGAAAATAATTAATTAAGTAAAAGGCAGGTTCAGGCTCCCCCACCCTACAAGGCTGCAAAACAAGCCCTGACATATCAGGTGTAGGGGTGAACTTTGAGATGGTGGAGGTGTGCCAAAAGGGGGGCAAAGAGGGGCACAGAAAAGCCAGAACATGCCCAAAGGCTATGTACCCCACCTAGGAAGTCCGCTAAGGAGTCCTCCAGCACAATCCCTATCACACGTAAAGAAGAGACTAGTACTATAAGCTGGATGGAGGGGTCCCTGTATCTGTCCACAGCCAGACAAGGTGTCCATGCAGACATTACTGGGGTAGACTTTGGTTTTTTCACGGTGCTGCAAGACACAGGCAACACTGTCTGTGAAAATATCAGCTTCAGAAGAGTATGCATGTAGGACATTAAAAAAAGTCCCTAAGAGTTTCCCAGAAAATGCTATACAAACAAGATGATGCATTTTGAGGTAAGTGCCACACAGGGTAGGCTTAGAGGGGCAGTCCCTGCCCCCCCTGGTTGTGGGGTGTCTCTCAAGACCTATGAGACCATTGTGGGACGCAGGCTGGTGCTGTATGTGTTTCCTTACCTTGGACAATGCTGCAAAGAGGAGGCAGAAGATAGAGCATGTGGTTGAGACCATCCTAGTAGAAAATGATTACTGCAAAAGTAGAAAGAGACAGGCTTTGGGATACAGACCACAGTCCCGTTCTCTTAGAAATCACAGATACCACAGAAAGACCAAGCAGATCAGTAAGGGTAATGGGGGTGTTGCAGAGCTGAAAGACCATGATTATTTTCAGGCACAGAGGAGTAGCAGACAGAATAGTGGTGGCTTCTGGAGCTGTTAGTTCTGAGGCCTTAGCTTATAAGCTAACAAAACAGAAAAAAAAATCTTTTACAACAAAACCTGTTAATTAGGAAAGATAAATGAGTGTGGCATCACTGCAAGTATTTTGTTAGCAAGGAGCCAAGGGGATCACAAGGTTCCTTAAATGTAAACTGCTTTTCTGAAGCTGGTGGCCCAGTGAATATGTCTCCCACTAGGATGGAAGATGACACCCTGGAAAGGAATACTGTTACTGCACCCCCTTGCAGACCTGGTGAACTGTTGAAATGTTGACCCCTGAATACAATGAGAATGTTTCCCTCATTGCATGGCAGGGACACTTGCTGCACTTCTGAGTCCCGAGGGGTCATTTGAGTACCCAATTTTACCCCAACTCTCAGTGTGGCAGGGATGGTGGAGGAGGTGACAGACCACTCCAAGGAGCGTGTTCAGCAGCAAGAATGGCCGCTCCAACGATTCAGGGCTAGGCAATATGTAGAATGCAGATTTCTTAATTCAGATAAGATACCACTTCGCAAAGCTTGTAACTCATTTGTTTGGAGTGTAGAGCAAATTTTTGATCATCTACGCCGGCTGTTTGAACTTGGTCATTACAGTCAGCTCCATCTTGAAGCTGCCAGCATGCATGACTTTATATTCCCTCACTATTAATTTAAACAATATGCACGCTGCAAAATTTTTAGACTGGGTCTTTGGTCTCCTATAAAGTAAAGGAAAGTTGTGTTTTGATCAGAGTTTCTGCCTAGCCATCATTACTGTAAAAACCATTGGGGGTGAGGTACACAGCATCCTGCAGCGTGTCACCCAGTCCAAAATTATAGACAAAAAGCAGTGTTATTTAATTGATCTAAACAACAGCAAAAATAAACTGGTTTTTTTCTGGCAGTCACACATTGCTTACAGCAGTGAGTTCTTATAAATGCAGAATAGTTAAGCAGTGCAAAAGTGTTACATGACTAACTGGAGTGGCCTTTGTACAGGAAGGTCATGCTTAGTAACATTCCCTTATTTGAGGATCTGCTACACGTTAACATATGCAACATCCTCCTATCTGAGAGGAAAAAAGGGGTTGGGTACCTTTAAGCCAGACAACAGTCTTAGATATCCCAAGATCTGTTTCATCCTTTTCCATGATGAACATTATTATGGTGCTAAGAATGTCAGGAAGGTATTTGGGATGAGAAGTTTTTGTGAGGTCATCATGTCATGTAACCATGGCTGTAGTTGCAAACATTGCTGCTGCTCTGCTTATCTCATGACTATGCAGTTAATGTGGGGACTCAGATAAGGTGCCCCAGCTGCAGGCTGTTGTGCAGGCATGGGGAATGTTTACAAGACCCTGACTATTAAAATCAAACTGTTTATGATTTCCTGTGAAAATTGTAAAGCCTGTGTAGAAAAATATCACAAATGTAAAGGCCAGAAGTGCAGAATGTGCTATGAACATATCTGTAACATAAACCAGCACCCATATTTCATGCTTGTGAATGAAAATCCAGAAGAAGGGCAGGGCTATACCATCTATGACATGCAATGTATGCAGGAAACCAGAACACATGTCCTGAAGTTTTGGACAGTTGAAACTAACTGTCCACAACCACACCACTCGACAAGTCTAACACAGCATGGAAGCAATCCAGTTTATCCTAGATGGCTTCTGAGTGAAATCAGTCCCTCTCCCTTTTCTATTTAGCAGTATAGGAATAAGCATTGTCAAACCGATAATAGAGGTATTTTATATATGTAAGTGCTTCTGAAAATCCTAGAGGAGGAAGATTTGACATTTGTAAATCCCCAATTCCAATAATGAAGCTTTTATATAAGAAAAGATTAGTAGATATTCAGTCTGGAGAGGATTTTGATAAACTGCTCAACCTTGCTTAATTCTTCTCCAACTGAATGCATATGCAATTTTAATATTCACAGCAGTACATTTAAGTAAGATACGTATATGTATTCTTCCTCACTCTTTTATTTTTCCCATGCTTGTATTTCTGTATACGCTTTTTTCATGATGAAATCAGAGGCAGAGAATGTTTGTTACTTGTTTGAAGACTGCACAGGCAGCCTTTGGCAAACAAGGAAACATGGAAATTCCAGGGCTGTAGGAAGAGACTCTAGTCAGCTTTAAGAAAATCCATAAAGAAAAATCCATAAAAATCCATATCTATATATGCTCTTGAAGTACATCTTTGCTTTAGACAATTGACATTTGGTATGAACTGTTTAAACTAGAAGATTATAATATCTTCTTGAATCAAATATATTATATAACATATTTTATCTTTTTTACTTGCTACTTTATATTTGATTTAAATTATGCCCCAAGAAGAGATGATCAATATCAAGCTGTGATGCTCACAATGTTTTTCCATTCTGTCTGTCTCCTTCTTTTTTCTTTCTTTCTTTTATTTTTTTCAACAAGTCTTTGTAAATGCTGTCAAAACTTTATTTTTTATTCATTTTGTTGTAATACAGCCAAGACGTATTGGAGGCAAAAAGGATACTATTGACTCTTTTCACCTAGTTAACTTCTGTTAAATATGACGAGGCTAAATGCCATGAGACTATGATCACCAACACTTTCTGTGAGTTAGCATTCAATTAACTTTACTAAAACCAAACATAAATGAAAATATTTCCCCTCTGTCAATCAATTCAGTGATCTCACTTGTAGCTGTACTGAAGAATTCCGATACCTTGAGGGAGTGCATGATGTAACATGGATCTAATTTCCATAAAATATTTACCCACAACATTATCAGTCCAACAAGCTATCTATTACCTAAAAGAGAACTTAGACCATCGAAATATGTTTTCAAATAGATATTTCCTAGATCAAAAGAAAGGAAGCATTAATTTATGTAAGAAAAGAGCTAGTTTTACAATGCCATATTCAGTCCTAATAGGAATGTTAGTAGTAGTGACATGTCATTTCCTGATTGTATGCTTATTGCATGAAGGTGCCCAGTTATTTACACCTTGGTGTCTTGTTCCATATGTAGTGTCCTAAGATACCTTGCTCAGCTTCCAGGTGGTGTTCCAAAATAAGCATAGGGCTCTCAGATCCTGTACCATATCTGCCAATGTCACGCAGATACCCCTTGATCTCCCATGGCACTAAACGCCTGTGGCTTCTGCCACTAAATGGTTTCACCTTAGACAATGCAGTCAATGGAGTCTAGAGGCCTATTCAGTTTGAATTCACATATGTATGTAATTTAGAGTGTGTGTGCAAAATACCATTCTAAACTCTACTTTTTGCCTTAACTAGATCTCCACCGATCTGTAATAATGGAGGTTAAACACCTAACTTACACAAGGATATTGGCATAATAGAAACCTAACCTCGGATATTTGCATCTAAAGTTGTCTCTCACCTGAGAATCCAGACCACTCTTATTCTAAGTGCAAAGGGCAGGCTGGGGCAGCGAAATCAGGTCAAACAGGTGAACAGAGGTTGTGTCAGAAATCCACAAGCTAAGTAGCTCAGTATTAGGATCCTGGGGTAAAAAAAAAAAAGAAAAAAAAAAAAAAAGCAAAGAAGGAAAGATCAGTAACCCAGATTAACAAGGCAGGATCAGGGAAGGAAATGCAATGTAACATAGACAAGTGGAATATTATAAGCCTAATGACATTCTAAGAATAAATGGCAGAGTTAATTTACTCATACACTTGTAGTGTTTTAATGCTAAGAAATGTCACTGGTGAAATCTCTTTCTTATTCTTGTTTTTTCTTGTTTCTTCTAAAAAAAATTAGTACTGTTGACCTCTCTACTTCATATTATTCCTCTTTGCTTACTATTCTAATGAGGTGTAAGAACTTAGAAGAAAAGTAAATTTTATTGAATGTTATCATCAGTTATAGGTGTGATTAATTAAAATACTACAAAAATACTGAATACAGTAAATGTTAAATTAATATTAAGGTATTTAAGTCAATGTTTTTTGAGTCAAAATCAATGTCATTTGAAGATCAAGGTCTTTGTTTTGAAAATTCTGCAAAGTACATGAGTCAAAAGTGATCATCATAGGTTTTTAAAAGTATTTTTAAAGGAATGATATTGCCATATATATATGGAATTTTGAAATATGTTCTACTAGCAGGCTGATAATATTTTTATAAATGTTTTGAAAAATAAAAGTCTGATCTTTCCATTTCAGTGAAGTTGCAAAGAAAAGATGGAAAAGAAAATCATGGAAGCATTCCTTTCTCATTCTCAGCCTGCTTTTGACAGATGACCAAAACTCCAAGCCATTTTAACCATACCATCTACTTTCACGTTACAGCTTGTTTATTTAGTACATATATGTTCTTCTGCCTGTTTTTAGTCACTCTGTTTTTTTTGTTTTCATACCATCAAACTTTCTTAGGCTTGTTATTAGCAAAGTGTATTTACTGTATTTGCTACTTTCCTATGTGGTTGCCCTTTGCATACTGTTTTCATGAGCAATTATTACAGAGGATATGAGAGTAAGGTACCACTTAAAGAAATTAATAACTTCAAAAAGTCACCATCCATACAATTTCTAAAGAAGCAAAAGGATTTTCACTGTGTAAAGGAAATTATTCGAAAGTTGTTTTCACTATCTCAAGGGTTTTGAACCTTATTCTGCTTTTCTTCTGTCACTTCTATTTAATGGATTAAAAAGAGTGGAAAAGTACTGATTGGAAACTTCATTCTGTCCTTTACCAGAAATCAGAATTTCACACAGTGCTGTCTACAGCTGTAAGCCGTCAGATACTGCAGTGTCTGTGTCGTTCTTATTTACTCTACATATGGCAAATTACTTCTCCGAGAAAATAGCTTCTCTGATCAGAATGACCAACTTACATCAAACCTTTGCTTAAACCTCTTAAAACTGATCTACTTATTTAAGTACAATTGCATTGAGTGTAGGTGGCAAGGTTTTGGTAGCGGGGGGTTGGACTGCATGGTAGCCCCTGTGAGGAGAGGCCTGGGCTGCCCGGTGCTGGACACATCCAGTTCCAGCTGGCTCCAACAGACCCCCTGCAGGGCACGGCTGAGCCTCTCAGCCACTGGTGTGCATGGGAGGATGTATTTAGGAGCGGGCAAAACATTGCACAAGCAGTGAGGCATGAAGAAAATAAAAGTGTGAGAAGCAACCCTGTGAACCCCAAGGTCAGAGAAGAAGGAGGGGGAGGAGGTGTTTCGAGTTTTCACAGAATCATGGAATCATAGAAGGTGTTAGGTTGGAAGGGACCTTTAAAGGCCATCTAGTCCAACCCCCCTGCAGTGAGCAGGGACATCTTTAACTAGATCAGGTTGCTCAGAGCCTCATCAAGCCTGGCCTTGAATGTCTCCAGGGATGGGGCCTCCACCACCTCTCTGGGCAACCTGTTCCAGTGTCTCACCACCCTCACTGTAAAGAACTTCTTCCTAATGTCTAATCTAAACCTACCCTGCTCTAGATTAAAACCATTACCCCTCGTCCTATCGCTACAAGCCCTTGCAAACAGCCCCTCCCCAGCTTTCTTATAAGACCCCTTCAGGTACTGGTAGGCTGCTATAAGTTTTCTCACTTTTATCCTTCCAGTTCTCTACCCCATGGGGGAGAGTGAGTGAGCGGGTGTGTGGGGCATAGCTGCCTAGGGTTAAATCACAACAATTTCACATATCAATCAATGATAAATCTTCAAAGTGCATACCATCAGTATATGTTTACTTTGAAGAAAAGAGGTAGGATTCATGTCCCTACATTAAAAAGATCTAGTAATTTACTAACTTAGTAGTCATCTAATTTCCTGTTACAATTTATATAAGGAAACACACATCGCGACGTGGCAATGCATCTAGTGCTTCCTAAAGCATTAGATAACTTACCCTCCTCATGTACCTCTTTCCTCCCTTTGAGTGTAATAAGAATCTGGATAACTAATATAACTTAACTGCTCAATATGAAAGTTACATGAAATCAAACAATACAATATACTACATGCATTAATTTTGGGAAGGGAAGGGCAGGGCTAGATCCAAAGACTGAGGTGTTGCAGGTAAAAACATGGTGGGCTTATTTTATGCAGTTATCCTGTAACAGAAACATGAAATCTCAGATTATGTTTCTAAACTACCCATAGAGTGCATGAAGAGAACTGTACGCTCTTGTTTGGGACTTCACAGTGCACTGTTCAAAAGGCAGCTGATCTAAGGAAATGCTAGGATACAACATTTCCCACTTAAGCAGAAGTAGAATTCAAACCTCTATCTGCTTTCAGATAAATGCTCTGACTCCTCGATAAGAAAATGAAAATAAATTACATTTAAACGAACAGTATTTTACCCAAAGCTCTGTTTGGTAAGCAGGTTCTAAGAATGCCTGCCAGATTAAGCGCATAATGAGCCTGAAGAAATGTCTCATTTCTGCACACGTTTGAGGCTTGATTCTTTTTCCAGAATTCTTTGCAGATTGGTATGTGAAGTAAAAGAACATTTAGATTCCTGAGAAACATAAAAATCAAAACCCTAGGTATCTGCAGAATATCAAGATTTAGAGGCTAGGTAATGACTGTACATACATTCTGATAGCTGTTTTCAGGACTGTCTCTTAGGTGTGGATACCTGCAGTTCCATTTTAATGTCTTCTAGTGAGGAACATAAAATTATCCAATGAGACATAAAGGAATGAGTTACATACTCAGTTCAGAGAATATCTAATGTGCTCCTTTTGTATGCTTTTCCCTTTCAATTGGTTTTGTGATTAATTATTTTTCTGTAGCTGAATATTGTATAATTAGTACTAAGTCCCTAGACCCACAGGCATGCTACCCCGTGTCCATGTAACACCCCTGGAAGAAACTGCATTCTAAACAAACCTATATTTCTATTTTTTAATCAAAGTATTGCTGAGTCACAAGGAATTATGATTTTTGTTTTTTCTTAAAAGTAGTCTCAGATCAATCTATCATCTTTGGATTTCCTGCTAGGTTTTGTTTTTCACTTCAGTATTCTGAACATTTTCCACAGACTAACCCCATGATTTCTCTATGTGCAGTTATTCTTCTTTTCCAGAAAAAGTCATGGCTATTTCCAGAATTTGTATCAGGCCTTTTTCTTTATAAAGACAGAGACAAGTAGCTATCTTTTTAAATTATCTTATTAGTATCTGGTGATTTTGGAAGTAAATAACCCTGTATGTGATGATAAACCTAATTCTGTTACAACTGCAATTTATTTAGAATGTTTAAATTATTAGATTTTATCTTAATCACTTTTTCCTGTCACCTGTGTACACATACAATAGTAAAGTGAAAAAAAAATATTTCAGGTATACTGATGTATCTACTGGTCTATATCTCATTAGATTTTTCTGCAAAGATATTTAGGTTTGCATGCATACAAAATACATAAACATAAGCATATACATATACATATACGTATAGATATATATACACATTATATTTAAATACATCTTCCCAATTACACTTTCCATCATTACATCCCTTCCTGACCCTTTACTTCCTGATATTCATTTGCTTTATGTCATGGCAATATGTCAATTGTTAAACTTATTTTCTTGACATTGGCCCAATATTACCCTTTGTTTTACATGACATTTGAATCATTTAAGTTCAATTAAAACAGTAGTTACACATACCAGTCTAAATGTTATTTGACTCTGTTTTTCAGTATTGCCTGGCAATTAATTACCCTAAAACCCCCTAATTTATTCTGTAGATTATTCTGGGAAAAAAATGTCCTAACTGTCCTTTCTGGTGAGTTCATTCCTTTGTTAGATTTACATTTCCATTTCATATAAAATAGTTCTTCTTAGACACAGTTCTTTATAGTCTTCTCTATGTTTAAAATTACAAATTATTTTCCACTGTGATAAATTTCATACGATGATCATACGCTGCTAATACTTCTTAATGTATCTCAAACCCATTCAGTCTTTTTTTTTTCTACAATAGTTCACAATTAAATTATAACATACATTACCAAAAAAAGGTCAATTTATGGGATGAAATAAAAATCTTTTTTTTTTTTTTTCTTTTATATGCACACCTGTGATGGAATTCAGAAGATTTGATACACAACATCTACTTAAACAATTTTTTACTGTGTTTGCATTACCTGTTCCTCTGATAGCCATTTCTATGCCGTAGATAGCCATAGGTATGTTCATGCTCAAAGGCTGAAGGCAGGGGCAGTACTTTCTCTAGCATATGTGTCCTATCTATTCTACTTTTAATTCTGTCAAGTAGAAATCTGACTAGGATTTTTACATTTATCGTCTTCTGGCAGCTTAGAAGTTTCTATTGAATACACTTAGATTAGAATGTGGTTTTATTTTATTTTATTTTATTTTATTTTTTAATAAGCATAGCTTTATTTTGTCTTTTACAATTACTTTTTCTGTCCATGTATTGGTTTACTTCAGCTACTTGTTTTTACCTTTTATTCCATTTTGCATAAACATTAGTTTTCATTTAACCTTTTTCTTCACTGTGTGAAACTTTCTGTTACTTGTTTGTCCTCCTAGTAAACACTCAGTTTCAATGTAGTTTTTTAACATTACCGACCTTCACATAGACATCTTAGAATCATAGAATCATAGAACCGCCTAGGTTGGAAGGGACCTTTCAGATCATCGAGTCCAACCATCAACCTAACTCTGACAAAAACCATCACTAAACCATATCGCTAAGCACTGTGTCTACCCATCTTTTAAATACCTCCAGGGGTGGTGCCTCTACCACTTCCCTGGGCATCCTGTTCCAATGCTTAATAACCCTTTCTGTGTAAATTTTTTTTCCCAATGTCCCGTCTAAGCCTCCCCTGGCACAACTTGAGGCCATTTCCTCTTGTCTGTTGCCTTTTACTTGGGAGAAGAGACATGTCTGGAAGAGGTACAGAACTGCCCATGAGATGGAATACATAATTTTTCATTTAACTTTTTAGTTTTGCACTCACCATCTGTACGTGTTTTCATATAAACTGATACAGGTGTTAGAACACATTTGACAAAATGTAGGTATTTTTTATAATACCCACTTACATAGTTTTTAAAACAGAAAAGCCCTTCTGTGTTTTCTTTTTTCTTTTTTTCCTTCTTTTTACAGTAAGGGAGTTCATTTAGTTTTTTTTGGGGGGAGTGAGGGGCGTCATATAGTCTTTTGCAAAATAATTGCATTCAGAAATAAAACAGGTATATTCTCTCATTGTTATGAAAGATATTTTTGACAAGTATGCATAATAGGGAAGTTTTGGTTTTGACACAAATTTTTTATGGCATGTATGAGATCCACTTCAAATCTTTAGGATATTTTTTAATGATCAGTTACATTTAGAAATCAAAAAAAAAAAAAAAAAAAAAAGAAAAAAAAAAGTATTTTTTTCTACCAAGGAACAATTGTTCATGCAGAAAAAAGACTGCTAATAAGCCATATGAAAAGAAAATACAATCTAAGCTTTGTGTTATTAAATTTGGTACAGCAGCAAACTATCTCAGTATTTGCAGTACTAGTCTGCTGCTGTTATTGTTTGATTAAAGTAATATTTTATACCTCTTAGTAAGCAGTTTCATCCCTTGCTGGTATTATTTGATGCAATACACTAGAGATTAGTTTTCCTTAAACTTCTGAAAACTGGGATAGCTAGCTTGCTATTTTACAGTCTCACATTACTGAGTCACTTCATCTTGACATTCTGATGAGTATAAAATTCAAAGCATATTAAAAGGATAAGCACAGAAAACATAACTGTACCAATGTAAGTTATTTAGTTATTTTTGTTATAAAAAGCTAAAAGCATGTTCTACTGCTATTCTTACTGCTTTCACATCTTACTAAACCTGTCTTCCATCAGAGGGTAGCTACAAACATGATCAAAAGAACACTGAAGTAAGGTTCTCAAAATAAAGGTGTGCAAGAGACAAAGTGTTTTTACTGAGACTTTAGTGGTTTGTTTTTTTTTTTTTTTTTTTTTTTTTTTTTAGCTATCCGTAAAGCATCTCAGGTTGCAGGTAAGTTCTTAATCACAATAGGCACAGAGTGGGCTCAAGAACACCCACTTCTTCACAGGTTATCAGCAATACAGATCATCTTCAGGATTCTCTGGTAATCTATGGATGGAGGTGAATCAGAGGCAAGCTTGTATTAATTTAAAAGTAGTGGTTTGTTTTCTGTTAGAAAGTAGCCAAAATGTAACAGTTCCATGAGTCGCTTTCTCCAAACTATCTTTGTCCCTGGTTGAACATGAAGGTATGACCCTATCTGCTTGTGTTTTTATTAGTAATTTTGTTCAAAGTATCAATGGAGTTTGGAAGTGTATACTGTTTCTTTCCACTTATTCTTTGCTTATTCAATACTGAGTGGTTTTGCCAGCTATGAACTGGATTCCTTTCGGAGCAGTTTAACCGACACTTGCATTCTCAAAGCTCTCCAATGTACTTCAGTGTCTAATCAAAACATTATGTTCTGAGTTGGTGTGTGGGATATGCACCATGACAAATGCCTCCAGAGAGAGTCTGGCAGGCTGGGTGCAAAAGTTACCATCCAGAGTTCCTGCAGCATGTTGAAGTGATGTCCAAGCAAAAGAAAGGCACCAATGTTGTGTGCACCTTCCTGTCTGTGGGACTTCTTATGACTTTTTCCCTTTTTGGAGATCCCACATGGGACTGTGGAACCACTTTGTGTTTAGAAAGCAGTGATGCCTAGAAGGATAGCACTTATAATGTAAAACTACCTCCCTTCCTGAATTTGTCAGACAGAATACAGACAGACGTAAGAGACAGGGGTAGTGATAGAACTAGCAGAAATGGAGAAAAAGGTAACAATGGAGACGGAGACAGATGGGTGGATACTTTCTACTCAGTGGAGTTCTCAGTAGGTTAATACCTTGTGCTTTGTGGGACATCTTTTTTAGACAAATTCAGAGCATTTTATTAATGCAGTCTGCAAAAGTGCAATATGAAGTGGGTTCAAACACTGACATACAAACACTACAGACTGCTCCTACTATGTTTTACCCACTACCCATCAGTGCACATCCCACTAACCAACAAAAAACCTGTCTCTGTATTTGGTCTGGCTGAGATGGAGTTAATTTTCCCCATAGTAGCCCTCACAGAGCTGTGCTTTGTATTGGTAGCTAGAAAGGTGTTAACGCACCAGTGTTTTGCCTACTGCTCAGCAGTGCTCACACAGCATCAAGGCTCTCTCTCCAACATCCCCCATCAGCCCCGCACCAGTAGTCTGGGGGTGGGCACTATCTACCAAGGGGACATAGCCAGGACAACTGACCCAAACTGACCAAAGTATTGGTATACCATAAGGTATTCTATACCATATGACATCTGCTCAGCAATAACAGCTAAAAGAAGGGTGGAGAAAGGGGGAGAATTCATTATTATGACATTTGTCTTCTGGAAAAATCGCTACATGTTCTGAAGCGCTGCTTCCCAGGAAGTGGCTGGACATTGCCTGCTGATGGTAAGTAGTCTTTTATTTTCCTTTGTTTCCATGCACAGCCTTTGTTCTTGCTTTATTAAACTGCCTTTATCTTGACCCATGAGGGTTTTTTCCCATCTTATTTTCTCCCCCCACCCCTGGTCCTGCTGAGGAGGGGAGCGATAGAGCAGCTTGGTGGGCACCTGGATTCTAGCCAAGGTCAATCCACCACACCCTGGAAACTGGAGGCACTGCAAAAGAGGCTGGCTTTGTAACAGAACAGCACAAACCAGGATACTCAACAGAGCTGATCTACAAGATGCCAGGCAGAAATCCTTTTTCCCCTCGGAGACACTAATCCATGGTCCCAGGCAGCCATTTCCAGAAGGCTGTTCAATGGTCCAACCTCTGCTTCCTAACCATTATCAAGTTTCCATCCTCTCACCTACAGTCACTTCTCTCACAACCTTTATAAAGCCTCCCTCTCTCTCACAGCCTGTGTCTTAACAATTATTTGCAAAGTGACAAGCAGGCAATTTCCTTCTTTCCTTCCACTCACACCTAGAAAAACCTAACAAACACCCCCCCGCACAACACTCCCCCCTACACACATGGATTCTCTGATATCTACATTCTTTTTACTGTACCCTAGACAAGGCCTGCAAGGAAAACAGGCATGCTTAAGAAGAAAGGAAATCACAGTCAAAACCGCCAGTCAAAACCTTCAACTAATACACAGAAAAAGTCAAAAAGAGCGTAAAGGGATATCCTTCCTAACAATTCCACTTAATGCTTTTCAGTTCTTCTGTGATGGGAAACTGTAGATAATAAGTCTTACATCTCAGCATCTTTCAAGGTCTTTCAGATGTCTGTCATATGTCCCTCAGGCATTTCTTTCCCAGGTTGAAGGATTGTAATCAGCCTGTGATCAGTACACCATTCCATGTTTTCAATAATTCTTATTACTCTGCTTTGCATTTTTTACTGTTCTGTCTTTATTGTAAGACACAGTGAACAGTGCATGCAGTACTGCAATAACTTGTAAGTTTGATTTAGCACATTTGGATTCTAAAGTAAATTTTTTCTCCCTTTGAAAATGAATTTTATCTGCTGTTTTATTTCAGAATGACTTAGAATTGTGCCATTCTACCAAAAGTTTTCAGGATTACATTTAGGTTTGAGCATCCAGCTAAAAATGCTGGATTTTGTGACCTCATAGTGCCTTTCTCCCTCAAGAAATTCAAACCTATATGCTTCCCTCACCATGAAGAAAAGCAGTATATCTTTTTGTTTTCTATCTCCTAACCCTGTCTCCTAACTCACTGTACGGAAGAGCTTAGCACCTTTACCAGATGGTGGTGAAGTATTTTTAAAAGTGTTTTGTCGTGGAGTCTATCAGCAGATATTTGAAAAGCAAAGTGCATTTTATAGACATGCTCCAAATACTTGAATGCATTTCAGAAGCATGAATATCTGCTATAAAATGTTTATCCCAAATGTATATTAACCTATGTGTCTATTTATACTGTTCTTTACATCTGTTATTTTGGTTTATCTGTTATGAAACTCAAAGTTGTAGATCTGTAGTTCCAAAGGTCAGTTTAAGATTTTAACCCTATTTTCTAAGCTGCTACTATCACCAGAATGGATTTAAGCAAGAAGCTACCTGTTACAGGCAGCTTAAAAAGTTTCATATTAATTTCCTTTAACTTTTTGGTGTTAAATGTAATCTCATCCTGATTCTTTGATACTTTATTAATTCTAACCCCTATCCTATTAAAATTCATTTGAGAATTTGATCATCATATATTTCCCACCTTAACAATAGATTCCAGGTACAAACTCGTTTATACTTGCCTGTGATAAACATCAAAAGCAATAATGCATTTTTTTTTTCTTCTATGGCTTTGAATTCTCCAAGCAGTTATTTTACATATGATTCACACCTCCTCTACACATATTCTTTGGTGTGTTCACTACGTTGAGTTTTATTGTGGGTTTTTTACACGTAGGAAGTTAGTCCGTTAAATCTTTTTTTCACCTGACTTTCTGAAGCATTACATCTAATGTCCAAAAAGTCTTCTGTATGGTCCCATCTGAACATGATGCCTGCACTTTAAGAATGTAATTTGTTTCTAATAGGCATATTCATCCTGCTATTTAAATACCAAGGCCTTATTTCTTATTTTAGGATTTTCTCTAACATAGTATAAGTTTAATCTGAACCTTTAATGTATTGTCTTTAAACAGTCTCTACTAAGTCTGCAAGGATTTTATACTTTTGGATGTGCTTTTCTATTAATCACTTTCTTTTTTTTATTTCTATGTATTTTCTCTTTTTAAAGGGAAATTTTACAGTGAATAATCAGAATGATTTTCTTCCAGTGACAAGGATAGGGTATTTGAGTACATTATGGCCAATACTATAGTGTGGGTGTTTTATAGTTGCAAATTTTTATATCAGATCCTTCACAGTCCTCAGAAAGCATTTAACAGTGTCTTTTCATTCTCTTTGCAGTTGGTCCAAGAAACAATAATTTAAAGGGTCTAAAAATGTTTTCTCTGCTTCAGAGTCTGACATGGCATTTACTTATTTTGCACAAGAGCATATATTCACCCTGGGTTGTTTTTTTTTTGTTTGTTTGTTTTGTTTTTTTTTTTTTTTTTTTTTTTTTTTTTTTTTTTAAACTATTAAATCCTTTATAATGGCCTTTAAAATTTCATGGTCTTTGTCCCATGTTTGTTGGGTGGTTGGTAAAGCTTTCTGTTCCTTGAAACTTGTTCCTCTCATCTTCAGTAATACTGAGTAGTACCATCCTGGAAGAAGTAGCAATGCTTATGGACAAAGCACTACGCATTCTGATTGCACCCACTCTCTGTCCTTAAATTGTTTTAAACGATAAACCAAACTGGTGGACATTTTTATTGCTTTCTTTGTTAGATTGTTTTAGGGTTTCTGTAAATTTACTCTCTTACATTACTATCTGGAAATATATTTCCAACCTGCTGTTTGGAAAATGAAGAAGACTTATAATTGTGATAATACTCTTACAATTCTCAAAATCTTAATTTATATTAAATTATTTTAATTGTATTACATTAAATTATCTTTATCATGTTATATTACATTATATTACATTAAATTACACTATGTATGAAAATATACATCTTAAAAATCCATAAATTTACCTAAATTAAGAAATCATAAGTATAAATTATAATGAGTATAAATTATAATAAATTATAAGTATAAATCCTATACTTAAATATATAAATGTAGAATATATACTTAAATTAGCATTTATGTTAAAGAAAACAACAATCTGGTGATATAATGTTCTTATTTCTGGCTGAATTTGACCTTAATGAGAAGGCAACTCTTAATTTTAAGGAAAAAAAGTTGGAAGTGGATGCTTTGCTACAAGTAAGGTGAAATTTGAAGTGGAAGTCACTCTCAAGCAGACACTGGGATACTTTAAGGTCAAGTACATTCTTAAGAACAGATGTATAATATGAAGGTTCTCAATACTGATTAGTCCTACAGAGAGCTTGGATGAAGAGGAAAACTAAGAAAAAATCATCAGGGAATCATACAAAATAAATTTATTTAAAAATATGCTGAACTGTTATTTCATTTTATCTTTTGATAGTATTTACTTTAGATAAAGATACATTTGTTTAATTGTTGCCAAATACATTCAGAAACAGTTTATTAATTACCTCCTTCAAAATAGCTGATATTCTAAAAAAATTTAGGACTAATTTTGACTTTCGTTTAATAATCTGAAAGGACTCTGTGACACCTAATATATTTTCTGCCAAGTTTGTGATAAAATATCCATTAACAGTAATATATCTCTAAAATATTTTGAGATTCTGACTTTCATGTAATCACACAAAGAACAGACTGGTGATTATCTAATTAAATACATATGAGAGGTAACCACTATAATTTTCATATACTGTATCAAAAATTTGAGACATATAGAAAATAGTGAAAAATTATAGCCTCATACCCTAAATATTAGTTTTTAATATTTAATATTAGCTAAGACATTATTTTAGGTGTTTATGGTATAGTGATAATTTTCATCCCCTGGTTATTAGATATATAGTTTTGGCCAAAACCAAATACATTGAAAATGTGGTTACCTGAACTAATAAATCTAACTCTACAAAATAGGAACAGTGATGTTAACAATAGTCATAATTTCTATTGAAATTTCAAGGAGCTTGAGGAACAGAAGCTGACACAACTGTTTGCACCATGAATTTTTGATAATCTTAGAAGTACATACTGCCATTATTAGCTAGGATGCCAATACAGGAAATCATTTTAACTTTAAAATTACTTCCCTGAAGATGTCCTGAAATATGTTAAATGCTTTGTGTCTAAGAAAGGAAAGCAATCATGTTTCTAGATGTAAGGGATGAAGATTGAGTTTTCTGAAGAACAGATAATGTTTGTCAATGAAGCCCTTGCTATGGGAATGTGATAGACTACAGTAAATGTGTCTTTTCAAGATTAAATTGATGCGATCTATTATATTCTTTTAAATGGGAAAGTCTTCAAAGATGTTTATGTTGACTTTCCCATCTCGCACAGAACTGAAAGACTTAATTATGTGAAATGGATTTTAGGAGGTTCTTGCAAAAGCAAATAACAAAATTGTAAAATAAAACATTTGTAGTTATCGCAAAGCCATTAGCAAGTCTTTTTTTTTTTTTTTTTTTTTTTTTTTACCCTGGTCCTGGAAAAAACATCAAGCTAAATTCAGAAGAAGAAATTTTATTCGCTTACTGCTGGACTCCAAACTGAGGTGCAGGCAAGGAAAATATTGGAAATTCAGTAGTACATAGTGCATGTATAATTTATAAAGAAATATGCATATATTGAGGGGGTGCACTCAAACAGTTTTCACTAATACAAGTGGATGATCAAAAAAGTTTGGAGACTACTGATCTAATATGACCAAGGCTTATATTTCCTACCATTAAAAAAACAACAAAAAAAAGGAAGTAAAACAATAATTACATCACTTTCAATCTGATGGAAGGAGTAACAGACTAAACAAGCACCCAGACACACCATTTTTCATCTGTTGAGCTGCCAGAACTGTGAGGATATCTTATGACAGGTATTTACATTTAAAAAAAAAAAAAAAAAAAAACCAAAAGAAAACAGCAGTGGAATTGGCCACTATTGTGTTTCAAATTTACAAAATGAGATCCATACTATATTAAAGCTTCTGAAAAAGCATCTGAAAATCAGTCCAATTTTTCTATGATACTTAAGTCAACATTCAAAGCCTTCAAAAAAGGCTTTAATTACTATGTTTGAATGATTGATTAGTTGCTTAGCTCTCAATTTCATTTTACTGGTTTGGCTTTCCACTCTTGGCTTTAAAATCAGAGTGAGATATATTAGGGAAAAAATAGATAAGAGGAAGAGGGGAATAATCATATCATTCATTCATACTCATATGCTGTTCAAAATGTACTAGTGGCAGAGGTGGTTACCACACAGCAGAATCTCACAGTTCCAGAAAATGAAGAACAGTAAATCCTTTATCTATGTTGTAATCATTTGTTTGTCAGAGCTATGAGCTGTTTAGTTACCAAACAACGAGATTAGGAAGCAAACAAGCTCTCACTCTGTTTACCTTATCTGTCACACCTTTCTGCAGTATCAGAGTAATTAATTTTGATTTTTTTTATTGGTGTTTTCAAAAGGAATCAAAATTCATCGGGTGCGTATGAAAAAGGAAATGTCATGACCAGGGTATTTAGGGCAGCCTTTATGCCATCTTAAATGGAAAGTTAAGTGCTTTTGTTACAGGTAAAGAACACCTCCTTGGATTAACAAGGAGTCAGGGGTGTGTTTGGCACACTGAATAAAGATTGGTAGCATGAAGATTATTTGCTAATCCTATTAAAGAAAGTAATTATATATTATCAAGCAAATTACTAAGTATTTTTTCATTTAAATTCCTTTAATGTGCCCTGTAATATAGATGAAATAATGAAGGATCTTCCTGAAGAACTACTGGCTTTGCCATTTTCTACCCATTCTTGAAAAACATGCTATTACAATATCAAATCTGAAGTAGCATTTAGCACACCATACCTCGGTAATTAAAAACTGTACAAAATAAAATTTAGAAGTTACAAAATTAGGTTGTGTCTTAATTTAAATACAAATATTGTAATAAGTATTTTCAACATATATTTAATAAGTGAATAATACTGTTTCACAAATTCTTTAATGTAGTAATTTCTCATGCTAGACCATGGTCTTTATTTCTGGAAGTGAAAACCAGTCTTCTTACACAGTTTTATAAATTGTAAACAAATGTACTCATTATGAACACATGAGCATATTTTGTCCCTCAGAGCATGAGTTCTGTTGCATTTTAATAATTTAAATCATATCAAATGTAGATAAATGTGAAATGTGATCTGAGCAATAAACCACTAGTTCTGTACCTTCATCTGTGACCTGAGTGGGTATTAGTGTTCCTCATCTTTCTCCAACTGCAGCCACTTCAATTTGAAGTACTGATAGAGAAACATGCTGTTTCACTCTGGGCTTTTCAGAACACTATGGGCAAGATTGAATTTCCACACTTACATTGTGATTAATACTTATTATAAGATGAAAATATGCTTAATAAAAAAAAAATAATTGGTAAATGTATCAGAAGAGGCAGGTTCTGATCCCCACTTTCTGTTCCCTGAGTACACCTTTGCAGCACTAACTTTCCATTTAATATGGCATAAATGCAGCCTGAATATCCTGGTCACAACATTTCTGTTTTCATAGTTGCCTGATGAATTTTGAAGGTACTTTGTGAAAGATAAAGCATTTTTTCTTCTAAGTTCTTCTTTACTTATTTATTTTCTAACGAAACACCAGGTTCCAACTTGAAGGGAAAATAATAATGAAAAAAAAAAGAAAACAATTTGGTGTGTCACAGCTATACTGATCTGGGATATTATATGTCTGCCTCATGTTTCCATCCTCCTATATAGACCAGGTGAAATTTATCATCATCATGTACCACAGTGTTTTCAGTCTTTTCCAAAAGGGAAGGTGAGTTCTGTTTTTAAAAACTATGGTTTAACCAAGTAGTTTAGTTTAAACAATAGGAGGGTTAAAAATGACAAACTTCATCTGACACAGAGCATTTCAGACACATGCTACTTTTTTTTTTTTTTTTTTGATATCTATATATTCAGAATTTTAATTTTCCAATGGACAAAAATGTCAGCGCAGCCTAATATATATTTTCTAATATATGCTTAATATATGTACACAGAAATGCAACTAATGTTTTTAAAGGATCTTTCCTCAGAAAATACACATACAGACACACACACGTAGTATATGGTATTTGTTATATGTTCTTTGGTATACAGAATATATATTATAGACAAACATATACAAATCAGATTTGCACAAGGAGGTACTGGTTTGTTATGATCCCAGTAAGAAAGACTTTTAGACTCCATTAAGTATCACTTTAAGTGCAATTTATTAGAGCTAACACTATAAAGAAAAAGAAAATAATATAGATAATGCTACGTATCCATTCAAATGCTGGGAAACCCAAGTTTTTGCAGCATTGATTGGGCCTTCAGCCAGAGTACATCATGCTGTGCAGATCCCATCCATGGAAAGCTTACCTGACATTTTGGTCTTTTGAGCACTTACAGGATTTTCTTCGATAAAACTGTTCTATTCATCCTTTTCAGTTCACAGAAGAACATGCTGCACTTTTAGAGAAAGAGAAGGACACACAGGTGGTATAATTGCTGGTTCCAAACGGAAGCTGCCTATGCATTTTCTCATTATGATTGGCTGGCAAATTTTACCCTGCGGACAAAGGATATGCATAACACAACATAGCTGGTCTTCCAGAGGGGATCACCACAATCTATATAACTTAATAGCAACACGAATAATTCTCATAAAGTATTCTTATAGAGTCCTTATGACTATGTTTTCTTTGCTCAATGCCTAAAACTCTTTTCTTGTATTTTTAGTAATTTTTGTATATGGTGTTGCATTCCACAGACTATCAGTAGAAATGTTAAAGACACTGAATTTACATGCCAATTTACCTTTTAGTTATGCTGTAGCTGCTTAATGGTAACAAGGATGTAAAGGAAGTAGATACCTTTTTTCACAGCAGACATGATTTCACATTCTTTATCCTAGTCTCCTGGAAACTAGCAAATCTTAAAGTTTAATATTCAGTTAAAAAGGTTTCTGATCCTTCTCACTGGGTTCAATCTTGTTTACATTATATGTTACTGATAGAGTGTATTAATTTACCTCATGATTTATTAATTAATTTAATTGCTGATCTGTGTTGAGAGAAATGGAACAGCGTTGCATTACTTGTGATGAGTGACTAGAGGATTCTTCCCTGTACTCTGGTGCATCATATTACTGACCCTTCGGCTGGTCCCCACGTGCAGACGCCAACCGTTCAGTCAAACACTTCTTAATGAACGAGAAGGTCAGATTACAGTATTATTCCCTTTGCTTGGTACCTGTCTTGTGTTATTTTTGCCTTCCCATCTTTCCAGTTGTTGGAGCTATCTGGAAACCTCAAGAAATTTAAGTGATTTCAGCTGTGCAATTAGTATTCATATGAATAGTATGAAGTTGCCAGGCTGTGCTGGGAAGCCAGATAGTCTTGCCAAATCACAATCCTCTGTGAGATGGGGGTGTAACTTTTCAAAACATACAGTAGTGTATTAATTCACTTAAAGAAATAATATTTTGGATGTTGTATGTTTGACTGTGACTAAAGGGTTATCTCCAAATGTAAGAACTTACAAAAGGAGCTATCTGAGAAGAGACAAGATTTTTCCAGAAAAAATGTCTTAGAAAAAATGAGTTTATTGCATAGAGGTTTAGAAAACATTATTTTTGCTGATAAGGATAATACAGAAGAACCGAACTTACTTCATCCCTCATTCTGTCCTCAGGCATCGGTTGACGTTAACATCTGCTGGCCTATTTACAATAACTGTGTTTCTGAACCTCTACATACTGTCTAAAATACAAATTCTTTGCACCACTTTCTCTATCTGTAAATACAGCAGTTACATTTAGAAACTGTAATATAGTGCTTTATTATTTATATATGAAAAAAATGATTATTTTTATATTCTGTTGGTATTATTTTGCTTTCTAGATTCATTAATGTATCATAATAATCTTAAAGTTCTTTATGTGGAAGTTCTTTATTATGGAAGAGTGATCTGGATCTCATCGGAAGATGGTTTAGAGACTCAGGAAATTAATCTGATTGAAATGCAAAGATCTGCAAAGAGAAAAAACCTCACCTACTTTCAATACGCATTTTTTGTTTATATTTTGTGAACTATGCATACATAGTACATATACATATTTACAAGGTCAAAGCAATGTAGGCTATTTATTGCTCCAAAATGAACAAAAACTAAGAAGTAAACATATTGCTGAGGATTAAAAAATACTGATCTTAAAAAGAAAACACAGTAAACAATTACCTGGAGTAATGAGAGGGCTAGGACACTCCAGAAAATCCAGGAAATGGCATAGGGAAATTAACACTCCTTGAAGATGTTGAAAGCTTATGCGTAAGAATTAGAGACAGAGGCAACAAAGGGAACCTTGTGGTTCATGTCTACTGCAGGCCACCCAATCAAGGGGAGCATACTGACAAAGCCTTCTTACACCAGCTCCAGGAGGCATCACACTTGCAGGGTCTCGTCCTGCTGGGGAACTTCAGTCACACCAACATCTGCTGGAAAAGTAGCACGGAGAATTACAGGCAATCCATGAGACTCCTGGAGTGCATTGAGGATAACTTCTTAAGCCAGGTAATACACAGTCCTACCAGACAGGATACAATACTGGACCTGTTGGTCACCATCTCAAGTGAGCTAACTGGTGACGTCATGATTGGAGGCAGGCGGGCTGCAGTGATCATGCACTGGTGGAGTTCACAGTCCTGAGAGATATGGGTCAGGCAAAGAGTAAAGTCAGGATTCTGAATTTTTGGAAAGCAAAATTCCATCTCTTCAAGGCGTTAATCAGGAGGAGCCTCTGGGAAACTGCCCTCAGGGACAAGGGAGCAGAACAGAGCCAACAGATCTTTAAGGGCACTTTCCTTAGATCTCTCAATCCCCAGGTGTAAGAAATCAGGAAAGGAAGTCTGAATCTGAGACCTGCTGATCAAATTAAAGGGCAAGAAGGAAACACAGAGGCAGTGGAACCAGGGGCAGGTATGCTGGGAAGAATGTAGGGACACTGACTGGTTTTGTAGGGATGGGGTCAGGAAGGCGAAGGTGCAGCTGAAGCTGAACGTGGCAAGGGATGCGAAGAATAAGAAGGGCTTCTACAGGTATGTCAACCAGAAAAGGAAGGTCAAAGAAAGCATACATCCCCTTGATGAGCAAGACTGGAAAACTGATAACAATGGACAAGGAGAAGGCTGAGGTACTAAACAACTTCTTTGGGAAATATTGTACCCATTTTTAAAAAGGATAGAAAATAGGACCCTGGGAACTACTAAACTGTCAGCCTCACCTCTGTGCCTGGGAAGATCATGGAACAGATCCTCCTAGAAGCAATGCTAAGGCACATGGAGGTGATTTAAGACAGCCAGCATGACTTCACCAAGGGCAAGTCCTACCTGACCAACCAGGTGGCCTTCTATGATGGAGTGACTACATCAGCAGACAACAGAAGAGCTACAGATGTTGTCTATCTGGACTTGCATAAGGCCTTTGACACACTCCCCACAACTTCCTTCTCTCTAAATTGGAGAGGTATGGATTTGATGGGTGGACTGTTTGATGGATGGATGAAGAATTGGTTGTATGGTTGCATCCCGCAGGTAGTCGTCAATGGCTCAATGTCCAGATGGAGACTGTTGACTAGTGGTGTCCCTCAGGGGTCCATATTGGGACCAGTACTGTTCCATATCTTCATCAATGACGCAGACAGTGGGATTGAGTGCACCCTCAGAAAGTTTGTGGATGACAGCAAGCTGAGTGGAGCACACCTGAGGGACAGGAAGCCATCTAGAGGGACCTGGACAGGCTAGAGAAGTAGGCCTGTGTGAACCTCATGAGGTTCATAAGTGCCAAGTACAGGGTCCTGGCCCTGGGTCAGGGCAACCTCTGATATCAATACAGGCTGGTTGATGTAGGGATTGAGAACAGTCCTTCCTAGAAGGACTTGAAGGTATTAGTGGATTAAAAGCTGGTCACGAGCTGACAATGTGCATTTACATCCCAGAAAGCCAACCACTTCCTGTGCTACATAAAAAGAAGCACAGCCAGCAGGTTGAGGGAGGTGATACTGACTCCCTATTCTGCTCTGGTGAGACCCCGCCTGGAGTACTGCATCCAGCTCTGGAGTCCTCAGCACAGGAAAGACATGGACCTCATGGAAAGGCCCTCCTCTTGGCCACAAAAGTGATCGGAGGGATGGAACACCTCTCCTGTAAAGCAGGCTGAGAGCTGAGGTTATTCAGCCTGGAGGAGAGAAGGCTCTGGTCACAGCTTCTTGTGGTCTTTCAGTGCTTAAAGGGGGCCTACAGGGAAGATGACGACAAACTTTTTGGCAGGGCCTGTTGTGATAGAACAAAGGGTAATGGTTTTAAACTAAAAGAGGGTAGATTTAGACTAGAAATAAAGAAGAAATTTTTCAGAATGAGGGTGGTCTGACACTTGAACAGGTTGCCCAGAGAGGTGGTATATGCACCATCCCTGGACGTGTTCAAGGTCAGGTTGGATGGGGCTCTGAGCAACCTCATCTAGTTGAAGAAGTCCCTGCTTATTGTAGTGACGTTGGACTAGATGACCTTTAAAAGTCCCTTCCAACCCAACACTTTCTATGATTTTATGATTCTGTGATTCTATGTTAATCTTTCTTTCCTATAGCTGGAGCCTCTGTAAACAAATTACATGCCTAAATGCAGGATGTCTGAATTTAGACTATTAATTCATAGTCCACATTAATTTCTGTCTGAAATTTTTGCAATGGTTGGTAATGATCAATAGTTATCTTATCTAAGGCAGACAGATAGGAGACCGTGCATAAAATCAGAAGTAGTGGAGTATCATAATGCTTTTATTATACAATAAACAGTGTCACCAAAAGAATCAAATACAGTGATATCTATGAAGTAGTAGTAGTTCTGACCTGTAAAGGCAAGAAATTTTTAAAAAAAATCATTAAAGGATACTAGAGAAGTGTGATTAGAAGGCATATCTTCAGCACTTTCAAATACTTTAGCATCACTTCAGTACATTGCCATGTACCATCAACCATAAGTTCAAGACTTCGTCCTAGAATAATAATAATGTAGGGATTGACTAATACTGGAAGAATTTTCTGGTGAGAAGTTGATAACAAGGTGTCAAAGATGAAGCAGAATGAGAATTGGAAGCAAGCAAACCAGTTTTAAAGGGAAAGGAAGATGCTGAGAAGATGAATGACAGAAAACACAGTTATGGAAAATCTGTGTATAGAAAATAGATATGGGAGTGGCTGTGAATGCTGAGCGGACATTTAGGTAAAATATAATCAAGATCATTGTTAAGAGGAGGCTGGTCAAATCTTGTTGTTCTTTTGAACCTGAAAACCATACTGAAAGGCTTGATATCAGAATTTAAACCCAATACTTCGTGTAATTAAATTTGGAATTTCATTAAATAGCCCACAAAGAAGAGGGAAGAAAATTGAGGGACAGTGATCATTCAGCTGTCATAACATTGAACAATTTATTCCTTATTAATCTTGATAGAAAATATTTCACCTTAACAGATCAATTTTTTTGCACTCAAATAACACTGATTAGAAACATTAACTTTGTTGTTGTTTGGTTTATTTTGTTTCACTTTTATTATTTTTTGTTTTGATGGAGCATCAACAAGTTTGGTATGCTCAAAAAGTTAGAAATCTGAATAGCAAGGATCCCTTCTAATATATAACAAAGATGTAGATACCTGCAGATGGTAAACTAACCGTAGGTCAGCCTGTATGCTTCGTTCTTAAGAGAACTTACGTTACCTTCATTGAATACATAGAGAACCTAGATAAGTTTCAGAATGAGGACTTTAATGTTCTACGTTATTAAATTTGGATATATAGGTTTCACTATTGATGTTTATCCATACATTGTATATCCTTTTGAAAGTGAGTAAGCTATATGTAATATTTACTATTAGGAAAACAGTTTTGCTATTATTCCCTTTTTCTTCAGTGTTGTCTTAGAACTAATTTTCCCAGGAAAATCCTGGGATTTCCTGGTTTTAAATGTAGTTATTAAATTATTTAAACCAAACACCAAAATATTATCTTTGCAAAGGTGTATGTTATGCATTCCTGTATTTTTTTCTGATGTATCTGCTTAATTACCATTTTTTGTACTACCTAGTTTTATTTGTCGATGGGAATAGAAAAATAGATTATAGTGCCTGTTTCTCCACAGTGTATAAATGAGCACAGCCATCTTTCATTTCTACTTTACTGATAGCAAAAAAGGTGTCAAATCATCTCACCTCGGAGCATAAACCTTTGAGGTGCAACTCTGCTAGAAATGAGATGACTTCAGGGTAAGTATTTATTTAATTACACAGAAGGGAAGTTATTTCCAGGAAATGTATATTTAAAAAAAAAAAAAAAGGCAATAGTCACTCACAGATAATATAAATAACATTGCAAAATTTCAGACTAAATACTTTAAAAATTTATATTACAGCCAGACTTATCAATGACAACATCAATATTTTATAGTCATGCTTACATAAAAATTAACCAAATATATTGGATGTAACAATTTCATTTTGGTCTTTGTCATTTTTTTAATCACCAAATCATTTCTAACAACAAAACATTCAGTATTAAAACCTTTGTTAGGGGAGTGGGTGTTTTTGTCATTTAAGCTGATGCTTGCTATTCAATCAATACAGTCTAGTAATATAGCTAAATTGCATTCCACAATATTTTTTTTCATGAGGAAACTGGAAATCAAATACAGAATCAATGATTCTTGAGAGATTTTTTTAAACAATACTTAACCAATGAGTTTCTTCTGTATTTCAATTCTGATAGCACATCTCTTTAAGAAATTGGATGTCAAAAAGGACGACTTAGTATCCAGTAGATCTCGGTGCAGATATGCTGAATTGGATGAGGCACTGACCTCTCAAAGACAAATAGATAATATTCACCATGGCCAATGTTATTATTGCATAAATTTCTGGATGTTAAGGTGTAGAGATTAGCGTTGTTGTTTAATTGTTTTCTTAACATTTAATTTTGTCTTATTAATATTTTATTATTTTTATAAACGATTTTTAATAATATTTTATGTATTATTAATTATTCATGGAAGTAGCTTATTTCTCTCAAATTATATATAAATAATAAATGTTCAAATAATAGATTTTATACATGTTTTCTTGACAATAGGTAAAGAAATACATTACTTCAAGATGTTAAGGTATTACAGATTAACATTGTTGTGTAATTGTTTTCTTAATATTACATTTGAGTTTATTATTATTTTATTTAAATTATTGTAAAACATTGTTTTATAATATTTATTTATTATTAATTATTCATTGAAGTAGCTTATTTCTCTCAAGTTGTATATAAATAATAAATGTTAAAATAATAGATTTTATAAAAGTTTGCTTGCCAATAGGTAAAGAAATACATTATTTCAGGTTACATGGTGATAAATAATTAAACCATTCCCATATCTCCCTTCCCCAAAGAAACAGTGTTTTTTGGTGGTTATTACTCTTATTAGAAATAGACTAGATTACAAACAAAATGTCATTGGAGACAGTATAACTATATTATTTTAAACAAACAAAACCACAGAATTTTTCTATTTATTTAATTTGACTAAAATTTCTGCTAAATCTATGTGAAATTAAAAAAAAAATAATTTGCTCCCTCCTCAAGTGATTTTTTGAAGGGAGGAGAGAGAAATTAGTGTTTCTATTAAAATGTTCATATATAGAGTCATATAATATTTCATGTTCTTTCATATTCTAGTTTATAGGTAACTGTCTCTCACGTTGGCTAATGATATTCTACATGATTGTCCCCATTCTTGAGAAACTGTTTAATTTCTACCATAGCATTAGAAAAAATAGCCCATGCTAAAACCTATTTCTAGAGGCTTAAGAAAGCAATCAGGAATTGCCTATAGAATTACGTAAAAAATAGTATTAGATATTTCCAAGTCAGAACAGTTCTGAAATAAATTATGTTGAATGTTTATGAATTAATACTCTGATACAATATGTAGGAGTGTTAAAGGATGCCCTCTTCAAGACAACAAATAAAAGTGGAGAACAAGATGTGTAAATACTTAATTACATTACCATTATCTGTGCGTGGAGAGGTGAAATAAACACCCTTCCCACAAGCCCTTCATTACCAAGGAGTTACTTCAAATTTATAAATTTGCTTTGAAGGTTCAGTGTCGTTATCGAAGCAATAGTAATATTCTTGAGACTTACACTAATATAGAATAGGGTTGTTTGGTTTCTTTTAATTAAAAGGAGGTATGCTTCACGAATACTTTTGGGGGAGGCATCCTACTGAATTAACTGTGTCCTTGAATGAAATATGTAGTATATCCTCACCTTTTACACAGAGAGAGTACACCAAAATCTGTTGTCCTACACAGACACCCAGCTTGGTAAGGATTCGGGTGCCTTGGCACTTTGCATCTCTTTTCCCAAAGTACAGGGTCCACCAGGATATCCTGTTGTCCTGAAGTTTTTAATCTAAGGGTCATTTTGAACTCTGATGGTTGATATTTCTCCTCATCATCCTGAATTTGTGCAAGAAATTACCGTGTATCCATCCAAAAAGCCTACTTCCCCCTCTGCTCCCTTATTTTAAGAATGTGCTAGTCAAGATATGCCTTTAAGAAAAGTCCTTAATTTTTGCAACTATTAGTGCCTAGTTATCTGTGGATTGGGTTTGGCCCTCTATTACAGCACGTCAGTGCATGACTGAATGGATTTTTTATGATTCCTCTTTTTTTGAGAATCAAGTGGTCTAACAGTGAAGTGAGTTTAAGTCTACAAGCTTTTTTACCTCCTTTAAATTCCTTGTTTCCTTCTCTGTTCATGAGTCACATTTTCCATAAGCACCTAAAAAAGGTTATTAATCTTCATCATCTTTGCCTTTTTTATCTCTTAACCTAGGCTAGTCAAATTCCCACCTGAGTACCACACATGAACATTGTTGTTGTGATAAGCTAATATATAAAAAAAACCAAAACTCAAACCCAGTCAAATATAACAACACAGGTGGAGATAATGCCAGTATATGAAACAAAGGAAAAAAATTAAAAATATCAACGAAGATTGGGAATTATATGAGTTTTATTTTTCAGTAAATAAGTGAAGTGTCATCTGAGATTTAGAAGTATGGCTTTGAGTACTGATCTGTATTTATAGTCAAAACTGCCTTTTGTCAAATAGATATTTGCTCAGGCAGATGAGAGTGTCAAGTACAGCTGGTTATGACATAGGTCATATTTTCTTCTTTTTTTTTTACTGTTAGTTATGGAAAGTGTGGTTCCTTAACTACATTTAATGCTATAACGTGTCAAAGCCTGTCCACACATTCTTTTTGCTACAGAAATTAAACTGATGGCTAAAGAAAGAAATTCTACTGATTTTTACTTAAAGTATTGTAACTCTCTGGATTTTGTATTGTGTAACAGACTGATTAAGAAAACAGGGGATAAAAGATGAATATGGCATAAAGCACATGGACAGAAACTAAGGGAAAAAGACAAATTGTAATTAGGAAAAGCAAAGCAGACTGCTGTTTATTAGCTAGCTAAAACTGGGAAACGTTAATAGACCCTAACAAAGAGTAAGAGCAAATTATTATTGGACCCAATTATCAACGGTAATGATGAGTTTCTCCACTACTACACACTATGCATTGAGAACAAATGTTTGTAAAAATATCAATTTATGTAAAGAATGGGACCTGAAGTGGAAATTAATTAATTTTATTTTATCATCTATGTTCTACAGGGTAGAAGAGTAAATTATCATCACAGTCTTCTACTGTTATAGTCTTTGAATCTGTATCACTATTTTTCCTTCTGACGACAAGCATTTGTTGGCTAACAGGTGGTAGGACACACAAACAAGATTTTACAAAACATGTTATTAGCACTGTTGAGGAGATTAATATCTAGATGAGCTGATAGTTCATAAATACTAAAGTAAAGTGTGGCTAATAGGAGTTGCTCAGGAGATATAGGCTTATAATAAAACCCAAATGCTTGCACTGGCTATTCTGTGATTGTGGCTGTCCTAAGGATTAAATATTCAAAGGAATATTTTCACCACAAAGGATGTGAATAGATTTTTTAAAAACTCTATTTTTATTTTTTTAAAGACTATATTTTTAAAAAATGGTAAAAATAGAGTAAAGTAGTCTGTTCCGTAATGTTTGTTTCCATATTTGTTTCCCTCTCATGTTTCCAGTCTTTTATCATTATAACCAACACTAGACTCAGAATTCCTCAAAAGTTCCTTTCTTTGGTGGTCGAGGTTTGTAAGACATGGAATGTAAATTCCGTCCAAGCCTTCAATGGAATGCCTCAAACACTCACAAGGAAATAAATAATGCAGGCCTGACATTCAACGGACTGATAAGCCTAACACTTAAAAGCGTGGGAGGACTGTCTTGTCAAGACAAGATAGTTCTGCCACTCATGTGGTGAGCTTTCTAGTTCTCTGTTCTCAAGGCCATTGTGTCCAATAAGTGATCTTTATTATTCACAAAATGCATATGAAAGCACACACCCCTGCATATGCTAATGAAGATTATAGAGATCATGCTAAACATGTATGACTGGCACTCATCTCTCCACCCAAATCATGCTACACATCACCTGGGAGAAGGGAGAAACTGAAGATGAAAGTGCTCACCGTAGTCCACGCCATTGGGGATTTCTGAATCTGAGTCACTTACCCCCCTTCTTTCCTGAGAGTGGGACATGACAAGGTTGGGGGGTGAAAGTTTCATTTGTGGATGGTTTAACAAGACATGTCACATCCCCAAGGTATAATTCACAGCTGAGAACGTGGTAAGTATCTTGAAAACCAGCAAGGAGTGAGAGGATATAGAAACACCATTTAATAAATAGTTCAAATTAGAAACCTGCATTCTAGATGTCACTCATGAAGTGAAATGGATCTCCTCCAGATGCAGATTCACTACAGAAAAATGGTATTTGAAATGCTGAAACTCCTTAAAACTTTATGTACAAGCAACTGAAATCTTCTCTGAAAGCAACAACTCAGAAAATAATATTATACATCCATTAGGAATTTTTTTTTGCACTAGATTATTTGTTGGTTAGGATAATCCAATACAAAAGTAAATACAGCATAGTTAGTAATTAAATTGATCTAGAAAAGTGTATTCACCCTGAAGTGACATTGTTTAGATTTCATTTTGAGATCAATGGTATCAGTCATCCATATAATGTTAACGGCAAGTGTAATAAGTGAGATGTTAACTTCTTAGCATTTTGTAGAAATGTATTCATAAAGGATAATTTAATTCCACTTTTAATATTACAGCTTTTTAAACATCATGAATAAACAAAAACTGCAAGATTGTTTGCAAGAATTCAGAAATCCTTTGATCTGTAATTAACTCCTTGGGTAGTATCACCAAAAGTTTTGCATTGACCACACCATCTGTTCTGCTCTATTTTTCATAACTGAAAGACATGATAGAAGTTGTGTGTTCTTCCAATCATAGCTGGTCCTCACTTGGTTCTCTTCACAGAAGATGGACAGAATGAGTGACTGTCCATTCTATAGGATTCTACCTTACTTTTCCTACACCTTGCATATGCCACTGAGTAGAGCTGGTGCATTCATTTTTCAAAAGTCGAAAGTGAGATTTACTTCACCAAACTGTAGCCTTCTAGTAAGCAGCAACCATCAATATTCTTTTTTTCTGTCTCCCTACAGTCAATGGTGCTTCTGAAGCACCATTTGCTTTCTTTATTTTCAAGACATTATCTAAGATGGAATTAATTACACTCTTGATATATTAGTATTAATTGATTAATATAAATTATTTTAGGAATTAATACATCAACTTCTGGAGTTGATTATCACAGCAGATTCATCATGAAGGAGATCTATCAGTTTGATCCATTGCATAAATTTTGGTATGTAGTGTCACCTGAGATTTTCTAGATTATTCTGACTGAAAGCCAGCTGCCAATCCAGAAAAATGTGATTTTTTCACAATTTTATATCTTCTGGTCCCCTCTGGATATCTCAGCTGCACTGGAGCCACTCCAATGATATCAGATGTATATGTCTTGGTACATAAATAGAGCCCTAAACCACTACTGTAGGTTAAATACCTACTTCTCAGACAGTTGAAATTAGGTGAAATTCATTGACTTCATGAATGTGATTGAGTTTCAGATTTTAAACGCATGCAGTTGTCTTCATGTAAGCACGAAGAATAAGTATCCAAGATGTCACTGTAGTCAGTGGACATGTAGTCAATACAGATACCTAAGTCACTTGAAATAGACACACTGGGTTCAGTTTCATTGTCTAAACATTGCATTCAAGGATAATCAGGATGTCATAGAGAATCTCTCACAGCCTGCAGATGTTTCTCTAGAAACTGAAAATTTTCTATAGGTCCAATGTCATACCTCTAGGTCCATGGAGAGCAAGTCTTATGAGGAGCAGCTGAGGGAGTTGGGATTGTTTAGCCTGGAGAAAAGGATGCTGATAGGAGACCTTATCACTCTCTACAACTACCTGAAAGGAGGCTTTAGAGAGGTGGAGATTGATCTCTTTTCCCAAGTAACAAGGAAAAGGACAAGAGAAAATGGTCTTGAGTTTCACCACGGGAGGTTTAGACTGGATGTTAGGAAAAAAATTTACATTGGAAGGGTTATTAAGCATTGGAACAGGCTGCCCAGGGAAGTGGTAGAATCGTCATACCTGGAGGTATTTAAAAGATAGGTAGACGTGCTTAACAATATGGTTTAGCGACGGTTTTTGTCAGAGTTAGGTTGATGGTTGGATTAGATGATCTCAAAGGTCCCTTCCAACCTAGGCAATTCTGTCATTCTATGTAGGCATCTCAGATACCCTACAGTATCTCAACTGGCATTTGATGTCTCTGTGTAGGCAACTGAATATATGCTCCAGTAGTTGTTCTGTTGTTAGAAGAGAAATCCATGTATGCGCCTATAATGTGGAGCTGAATTGCATATATTGTTTTGGTAGCATACACCTGCTATAAATTCACTTATTTTTTCTGGTTACTTACCTGGTCATTTTATAAGATGGAACACAGCTTTCTGTTGTTTCACTGATACGGTCATTTCTGAAAGGCTATAATTAAGGCTGTGAGCATGCCTGTCTCTGACCTTTGCCATTCTAATTACCAGTTTTCTCTGTCTGATAAGCCTGAGAGTAGAACTGAGTTAGAATTAAGGATCATATCTCACAAAATACTGTAAAATATTGTAATAACATTTTTTATCAGAGTTGGAAAGGACTATATTAAAGATAGTGTCCTTATCAGAAGGGAAACTTGCAAAGCTGTGGAGTAGAAGACTTTTGGATTATAAACCCAGAATAAATTACTCCATTTATTGATAAGTTAAGGACAATCATTTTATGCTTTATAAAAATTATTCTACTAAGAACAATAAAGATACATTAAATAATTATACACACAAGACATCTTCCATTTAGCCAGTGGATCCTTTTTTTCTGTGTACAGGAGAAAACTGGCCTGTTTTCTAAAAGCAAAAATCAGCAAGTGCAATTCCTTTCATGCTTTACATTTTTTGTCTTCTATGAAACGCATACCATTGAGAATATGTGAAAGGCATTTTACAAGTGATATAAAAACTGCAAAAGAAGATATGCATAATACCTTCCCTTCACTTCTGCCCTCCTCTCCTCTCCTGTTTTTGATAGATTCTATTTTTCTACCAACTGATGTTTTAAAAAATAAACACTAGTCCAGGAACAGTTATTTGTGATGGTCAGTTTGGGGAACAAATTTTATTTAAAACTGAAACTCCAACAACAGCAAAAAAAAAAAAAAAAAAAAAAAAAAAAGGAGAAGATGCAAAGAAGTGATTATGGAGATAGGAGAAATGAAGATAGGGAGGCTTGTGAAAATAAATGCTTGTGGCAACAATGTTTGGATGTGAAGTGATTAGCTAGATCTCAAAATGTATTGGAAAGAGAACTGGAAGGAGTATTGTCTTTAGTAGGAGACATACAGAAGCTCTGAATAAAAGTTAACTAGGAAAACAGAAGAGGGGAAAGACGTTGGACAAAAGTGTCATAGAAATGATAGCTTTGATTTTACCTCTTACAGCCCTTAGCAATGTAAATTTTTTTTGTTAAGAGACTTAAAGATAACTAAAGTTCCAATTAAAGAATAACATAGAGCATGGGACTTTTTCTTCCAATTCCTTTCCTCCGTCTCCTCCACTCCTATGCCTTTTTGCCTTTTTTGCCCCTTCAGAAAAGCTTGTAGCAATAAGAATAATAGTATACTCAAAATTCAGTGGACATTCAGCTGCCAGAGAAAAGGTCTCCTGTCACTCACACCTTCAGCATGTAAAATAGTTATCTTTATGTACCAAATTCTTTCAGTATATCTGAATTTTAAATTTTGTTTGGCCACAACATATCCAGTGTATTTATTCTAGATTTTCATTATTACTATTTTACCAAAAGTAGTCTTTTCTTACTATAGATTTTTACAGAATATATTTTGAAGGAAAGTGGGGGTTTTTTTTCAATCACTACAGAGTTGAGAGGTTGATTAAGGGCATAGAGAAGCTCTATGTAAGAAGAGCTTTTTTGCTATCAATCATACTGTAGAACTAGAGGGAAAATGACCTCTGAGTAGCCTTTCAACACCTTTTATTCAGATTCACAGAACAAGGGAGCACACAATATCCATTCTATGCCCCAAAACCATTTTACATAATTAATTTATTCAAAAATTTGAGAACTCAAAATCAGGAAAGGAGCAGCAGAGGAATTATATTCTCATGTGTTTCAGAATAGCAAAATTTATAAGCTTATCTATGTTTAAAAATAAATATTTTTTAAAGGCTAGAAGCTATGATGATTCAAAACATTTAATTATTGAGAAGGAGGTTTAACCTTTTTTCCCAATTATCTCACAAAGGTAAATGCTACAGCTTATTAATAAAAAATTAAAGGATGCATGAGGGATACATAGCTTTCTCCACATATGAAGCAAAGGCTGTCTTAGTAGACTAAGACAAGATTTAGCTCCAAATACCAAATATTATATGCTTATGCATAACGTGCACATCTACACAGATGCGAGTTGGATGTCAGACTTCAGTCTCATTGCAGTCAAAACAGTCTACAGTGATTTACCTGCCCTGACATAAAAGAGTCAATTCCTTCAACCTAAGTTCCTACTGCCAGTTGATTATCCAAGAAATGTTTATGGCAAAACACATAAGACACTGGACTTAGAGCAGGCCATCATACAGAGTAGAAACTGCAGGTCAGGCATGGTACACTACAGTACCTAGAACTACATAAATGGTTTGATTCATTTGCTTATAGGTAAGGAACCAGTGTTATTTAAAATGTCGTACAGTACTCTGCCTGATTTCTCTCTGTCAACTACAAAAGAGCCCTGATCTTCAGTGTTACAGCTCCCAGCCTCAGGTGGATGCTACGAATACTCAAATTGCACCTATATGTTGGCACCTGAACCCAGTTCTCAAAGCTGTATTTGGAAAAAGGATTAATTTGTTTGCCTAAAGATTTTATGACTTCATAGAATCATAGAATTGTCAGGGTTGGAAGGGACCTTAAAGATCATCTAGTTCCAACCCTCCTGCCATGGGCAGGGACACCTCCCACTAGATCAGGTTGCTCAGAGCCCCATCCAGCCTGGCCTTAAAAACTTCCAGGGATGGGGCTTCCACCACCTCTCTGGGCAACCTGTTCCAGTGTCTCACCACCCTCATGGTGAAGAACTTCTTCCTAACGTCCAGTCTGAATCGTCCCATCTCTAGTTTTAATCCATTCCCTCTAGTCCTACCATTACCCGACATCCTAAAAAGTCCCTCACCAGCTTTCTTGTCGGCCCCCTTAAGATACTGGTAGGCCACAGTAAGGTCTCCTTGGAGCCTTCTTTTCTCCAGACTGAACAACCCCAACTCTCTCAGTCTGTCCTCATAGGAGAGGTGCTCCAGCCCTCTGATCATCCTCATGGCCCTTCTCTGGACACGTTCCAGCATGCCCATATCTCTCTTGTAGTAGGGGCTCCAGAATTGGACGCAGTACTCCAGGTGGGGTCTCACGAGAGTGGAGTAGAGGGGCAGAATCACCTCCCTCGACCTGCTGGCCACGCTTCTCCTGATGCAGCCCAGGATACGATTGGCTTTCTGGGCTGCTAGTGCACACTGACAGCTCATGTTGAGCCTCTCGTCCACCAGCACCTCCAAGTCCTTTTCTTCAGGGTTGCTCTCAAGCCAGTCACTGCCCAGCCTATATCGATGCTTGGGATTGCCCCGACCCAGATGGAGGACCTTGCACTTGGTCTTGTTGAACTTTATGAGGTTGGCATGGGCCCACCTCTCCAGCCTGTCAAGGTCCCTCTGGATGGCATCCCTTCCCTCCAGCGTGTCAGCTGCCCCACACACCTTGGTGTCTTCGGCAAACTTGCTGAGGGTGCACTCTATGTCCCTGTCCATGTCGCTGACGAAGATGTTAAACAAGACCAGTCCCAGTACTGATCCTTGAGGGACTCCACTTGTCACTGGCCTCCACTTGGACATGGATCCATTGACAGCCACTCTTTGGGTGCAGCCGTCAAGCCAGTTCTTTATCCACTGAATTGTCAGTCCATCAAACCCATATTTTATCAGCTTGGAGACCAGGATGTCATGTGGGACAGTGTCAAAGGCTTTGCTCAGGTCCAGGTAAATGAGGTCAGTTGCTCTCCCCTTGTCTATTGATGTTGTGACCTTCTCATAGAAGGCCACCAGGTTTGTCAGGCACGATTTGCCCTTGGTGAAGCCGCGTTGATTGTACCCAATCCCCTCTTCATTATTCTTCGGCCTCAGCAGTGCCGCCAGGAGGACCTGCTCCATGATCTTACCAGGCACGGAGGTGAGACTGACTGGCCTATAGTTCCCTGGTTCCTCCTTCTTTCCCTTTTTGAAAATGGGGATTATGTTTCCCCTTTTCCAGTCAGTGGGGACTTCACCAGACTGCCATGACTTTTTGAAGATAATAGAGAGTGGTTTAGCAACCTCATCCGCCAGTTCCTTCAGTACCCATGGGTGTACCCCATCAGGTCCCATGTTCACTTCTTCACTTTCAGATTCATCAGATGGTCATGAACCTGATCTTCACTTATGATGGGCAGTTCTGTCCAACCCCTGCCATTATCTTCTGTGACTCTGGGAGTGTGGCTGGAACCCTTGACAGTGAAGATTGAGGAAAAGAAGTCATTGAGAACCTCGGCCCTCTCCATATCACTTGTCACCCGCTCCCCTGTTTCCTTTCTGAGGGGGACCACACCCTCCCTAGTCTTCTTCTTACCTAGAGGAATTTTTGCTGTTTCCCTTGATCTCCTTGGCTAGATTTAATTCTAACTGAGCTTTAGCTTTTCTCACCAGGTATCTTGCTCTTTGGACAGCTTCCTTATATGCCCCCCATTCCAGCTGTCCTTTCTTCCACTCCTTATAAAGTTTCTTTTTGTGTGACAGCGTGTCCAGGAGCTCCCTGTTCATCCAGGCAGGTCTCCTAGCATTCTTTCCTGCCTTCCTCTTTGTCAGTATGGTTTGCTCCTGGATAAGGAGAAGGTGATCCTTGAATACTGACCAGCTGTCCTGGACCCCCCCTTCCCTCTAGAGCTTTGTCCCACGACACTTTGGCCAGCAGATCCCTGAAGCGATCAAAGTCTGCATGCCTAAAGTCCAGGGTCATAAGCTTGGAACATAACCTCCTAGTTGCCCTGAGGATCTTAAATTCTATCGCTTCGTGGTCACTGCAGCCAAGGTCAGTGTTATTTCAGATTCCCTGAGTTACCCAAGTTGCCCCCATGGGCTCGACAGTTATGTGACGTTAACAGGAGGCCTACAATCTGGGCCATGAGTTGTTTGCCAGTTGGCTTACTCCAAGGCATCGCAACTGGAACTAGATCTATATGCTCAGGTAGTGACTCATGCCCTCAGCATCTACTTTAGCCTGATCTGAATCACTTTCTAGGCTCTGATAACTTGATCTCCTCTGAGTATAATGAGAGTTATTAGGGCATTACAGACTTTTCCTTTGGAAGTGAATCCCATCCAATATATTAAACACCTCATAATTTATAATAGTATATCTCAGTTTTGTGCTTTTTAGATGCTGTCTTCTTGCATTTAGTAGGAATGCTGTTGAAGCAAATAACCAAAAAAACACCGAAACCAATCAGACAAACAAAAAAAAAAGGAGGGAAAGAATGCCAAGTAACCTATTGTTACAAGCAGGCTTGAGAAGAATCACTTTTTGAAGTGCTTATCCAAATCTTCTGAATCTAAGGAAGGATATACATAATAACGTTAGGCCAGAATTTTCCTGTGAATTAAAGAAAACCCTTGTTTGTTGTTTTTTGTTTTTGTTTTTGTTTTTTTTCCTGGAGTAAGGGAACAGAAGGCACAACAACAACCCAAAAGAACTAAAAGTATTTTTCTTTTAGCATTTCCAATGCTTATCTTAAAACAGCCAGTGTTGTCATTTTAGACTCATTGTCATTAATAATAATAATAATTATGACAGATGGTCATAGAGCCTTGGTTTGAAAGATTACATTTATTTTGTTTACCTTAAAAGGAAAACTAAATAAAGTAATGTACATAATGGATGTTCCATACTTCAAAAGAGAAACGTCAACAAATTAAAGCAACTGATGAATAAAATGAGGATTTCAAGGACTTTCTTTTAGTATCATTAAGCTAATATCAAAGTCTTCATGCTTTCTTCTTTCATGTGCTAAGGATGTTTTTGTGTGGTTGTGGAATAAATTAAAGAAAAAGAAGGTGATCTGAGCAACAACAATCCTAAACTTGGCCTCAGTAGTAAGAAGGGATATGATTGCATTTTTTGAATGATTGTCAACACTAGGGAAGGCTAAGAATCATTTACACTAAAGGACAACGAAAACATGCAGTGGTATTAACTGTTCATGGATATAAATAATAAAGTTTCTGTCATTAGAAAATAATTGTTCTGGAACAAACTACCAAACACATCAGCAAGTTAAAAAGTCTGTCCTTTTATAATAAATTTCAGGAAATATGATATGATTTCCTTAGATTCTAAAGGACAATGTTTATGCCCAGGAGATCTTGACCTCCAAAAGAAAAAAAAAAAAAAAAAAGTCTGATAAAAACAAGTTATGCAAGGGTAGTAGGGTAAACAGCAAACAATTTTTGAGCAAAACTGGACTATTAAAACCCCTAAATCTTTACTACCCTTTGGAAAGAAACATCTGCCATTGTTGTATTCTCTTATGATCCTCCTTTTGTCTTGAAATATGTCTTCTGACATACTTTTTTTTTTTCCCAGGGAAATCCCCATAGTGCCTAATTAACTTTTGTTTCTGTCATTGTTGCAGTTCAAAGAATGAAAAGTTTTTCTTAATTACCAATTTCAGCTTCACAAAGTAACAATTACAAACAGATCAGATGGGAATTAAATTTTGATATCTGTATTTAGACATATAGAGTAAATACAACATTTAAGGTAACGATTATTTTAGTGATTTCATATATTTTGCTTTTTATTAGTTTACTCTGTGCCTTGTATCTAATGAACATTACATACTACCAAAAGAAAAACATATGGGATTCTGCACCGTCTATAAATGTTTTTTTAAGAAGATTAGGGGGTAAACATTGTCATAAGCATTTATTTCAGTGGAACTACAGAATTTAAAATATTTTATAACATTTCAGTCCTCTCTATTTATGAAGTGGATTTAAATTGCACAGATTCATATGGGCCTATACATTTGGTTACAATTTTCTGATCTGCCTTTTCACAGGCATATATATGTGTGTGTGTGTGTATAAAGACAAAGATATCAGGGAGTTAGAGACAGCTGTGGTGGGAGTGTCTAGAACACACAGAAATTAATTCAGTTTTGTAAAGTTCATAAAACAAAACCTTTATTAAATGCATTCATTAACAACACCTTTCTGTGCTGATTATTGGTTCTTCATCATCATTATATATTCACCATGTATTCAAAACTATTAGTCCTTAACAAGCTTATACTAAATTAGCTGAGGATGTACAATACTACAGAAACCATGCCATACAGTTAGTACTGATGTTTACAGTTCCTGGTTATTCTTAATCGATGAGGTTAATGAGATGAAGCTTGAAAGTTCCCCAAAAAAAGTTGGAACTGAAGTAGACTTCTTTCTTCTCCACATTTTCTCTTCCTTCTTGATTTATTTATCCTCTTTAGCCACTCCCAGAAAGGGATTCTGGTCTGTCCCTAATACTGTTTATATTTCTCTCAATTTTGTCAGTCAACATTTCGGTGTATTTGGGAAGGTGTCCTACCTGCTTGCAAGCAGGGAAGGTTTCCTACCTAGCTCCTTCTTCTGTAATTTGCGTGCTCTTGCAGGCAACTACATGTCCTTGTTTGCCCCTTTGGTAGTCACATTGTTCAAACACTTATGGACAACTTTTATGTTGTATCTGTCTATGTCATCACAGTTTTATGAAATCATTATATACTGTTTTGTTTACACTATTTTAGTAAACTTATGTTTGAATTAAAGGAAGACTAAGAATAATTATATCATACATTATTCATTTGTAATTTATAGGTGTCACAGGCATCTCTGACAACAATATAGATAGAAATAGATTATAAAACTAATATAGTAATGTGGGTATCCTAGATTTTCTTGTGCTTTTTCTTTCCTATATTTAGGTAATTAATTTACTGTGATATTTCTCAGCAAGCTAGTATGCTGTTAGATAGAGTTCTACTGAGTTACTTTGAAACCCTTCCCCTTTATTTGTTTCTTGTCTTCTTTGATGCATTTTGCTTCCCACTCTGTTCTATACCCTTGTTTTATCACATTCTTCACAGTTCTTTATTTTTTTCTATGTAATGTATGAAGTCTGAAACTGTATTTCCTTTGACATCTTAAACAGACTACTAATTTTCTGTGATTTAGAAAGAAAGCTATGTGAAAAGGGAGTTGTTTACTAGAGAGACAACAACAGCTTTTGTGTTGTTTAGATATCTCACAATACAATGAAGAAGAAAAACTATGAAATGTCAGTGAACCATTAGACATGACCCAGCAACTGCTGTATGACTGTTTCTCTTTCTTCCTTTCTCTAAATTCCTACAATTCAGATCAACCAACCCCCCCACCCAAGAAAGATGCTATTTTAGAATAGCATTTATTACTCTGCAGATTTTATTTTATTTTATTTTTGTGGAATAACATGTTATTGGAAGATATATGTTAGATAATTTAGGAAGCTGAGTAATTTCATAAAGACATTACTATCCAACTCCTCTTTTTAATATCAAAAGAAATGTGCATACAAAGAATTTTTGAAAGACTTGATGAAGGTGTTTCTTGGTGTAATAATACAATATTATATATAATAATATATACATGTATAATGTATAATATAATACTTGAATAAGGTATTCCTTGGATGCCAGCAGTAAAGATTTATTATTTTAGACTTTGTTTTCTGATGATAGCATGAAATTGGCTACAACCACTTTGCAAAAGAAAAAATGATGGAAAATGGAAAAGCAGAATGATCTCATCTATTCAACTTTTCCAATGAGTTATTGTATCAGAAGCTAACAGAATACATATGTTACTCTCTTTCTCACTAGAGCTACCCTCTTTACGTGTGAGATGATTCCCATGACATAGATACAGCTAAGTAGTAAGTAATACAGGAAAAGGGTCTCAACATTTCCCCTTTGATAAAACAATTTATTCTAAGAAGAGGGTGCATAGTTCCCCAGGGAGGTTGTGGATGCTTCATCCCTGGAACTGTTCAAGACCAGGCTAGATGAGGCTTTGAGCAGCCTGGTCTAGTGCGAGGTGTCCTTGCCCAGGGCAGGGGGATTGGAACTAGATGATCTTTAAGGTCCCTTCCAACCCAAACCATTTTATGATTCTATGATTCTATGATTTGTAACTTATGAAGAAATACATGCTAACTCAGTAACTCTTAAACTTTCCTCCCTCCAACATAGTCAGAGGTTAGTCTTATATTTAATGGTGCTAAAATAAGATAGTGTTTCTGAAAAGTATAAACAGAGTAAGCTATGCAAGGTTAATGAGTTCTGACTGAGTAGAAAGTTTTCTAATAGAATATGTAGAATGCAATTCAGAAAGAGAAAGAAAACAATATATTATGTTGAGTGAAGGACATTCCTTAATTTACACTGTGAGCACACAGCATGAGAAAGTTGTTTCACTCCACAGCATAATCCATAGTGTACTTTTATGATTTGCTTTGGCTTGAATTAACATTCTTTTTAAATGTACCTAAAGAGAGACAGATATTTTCACAAATGCATTAGGCAAAGAATCTATCTGATTCCCGTGTAAAGGATGCTAGTGTGACAGTAAAAGGATATATTTTGCAGTATTAAACATTAATCTGTCAGGGTCTTAGCTACAGATGAAAAATTGAAAACGAAAACATTATCACCTCACTGTCATAAAATAACTAAATAAATTTAAAATCAGATTCCTACCTGCTTTATTTGGTTAAGAAAACATTGATATCACGAATCTGTGAAAACTAGTGCATTTTACTCTACTGAACATGCTATTAGAAATTAATGAAGAATTATGAAGTTACATGTTTTTGGATGTCTTACTGTAAACTGCATTTTGAACAATAGAAAGAATGTCGGGGAATTTATATTTCCTAATCCTTCTAATTTACCTTATTAAGCAAAGGTTCGGTCAGGGGGAGGGAAGCATCCACTATGACTCAAAATAAAAGCAATTTGATAAAAAGAAGGGTCACAAATTGCACCTGAATTTTGCCATCAAAATCATTGCCATGTGATTTATTTACAACATCATAATGTACAACTGAATGAGTAATGAATTGAGAAGTAGAATTTGAACGTTGAAGACTTGCAAGCTGCAAGTAAATTTATTCAAATTATTTAGTGGCTGTTCAAGATTAAAAGTTATGATCACAGGCAATTCTGGTCTGTTAACTAAGCAGAACACTTGCAAATTAATAGTTCATATAAGTTGTAGCAAATAGTTTCACCAACTTTGTTGATAAAACCGAAATCAACATGGATTTATTTGAAACACCTGGAAGACTAAAACATATTTGTAATGTTTTTGCTGTGTACCCCTGTGCTTGTATAAAAAAGATGATGATTTATAAAGTCAAGAGCTCATGAGGCAGGTTTTTTTTTTTTATGTTAGTAAAATGTAAATGAAAAAAAGTTGATTTAAAGTATAAAAGTACACAAGTTATACTACTAAATCTCCAGACAAGTACTTCAGTACTGTAGAGATCAATATGCTAATACTTGAGAAGTTTATTTTTTGAGGTGTCTGTTTTCTGCAGTAAAAATAGTTCTCTTGTCTCTCTTCAGACTCCACTTAAGAAGAATCAGAATTAAAAAAAAAAAAAAAAACATACAAAAAACTATACCCTATCAAGTCTATCTAAACCAATGCAGTATTCCTAACTAAACCTGTACTTGAAATTTTTCTTCCAGTCACTACTTTGCTTCATTGGATAAGTATCTTAAAAACCTACATGGTTACTATACTCTCTTAGAAACATCACCTTATTCCCCTATCTGTGCTGAAATAATGAATCAAATGCCATTATACATATATGTTATTATATATAATCAAAGGACATTTTAGAACAAGAAGAAATGTCCTCAAGTTGCACCAGGGGAGGTTTAGATTGGATATTAGGAAAAATTAGGAAAAAATTCTGCACCAAAAGGGTTATTAAGTATTGGAATAGGCTGCCCAGGGAAGTGGTGGAATTGTCATTCCTGGATGTATTTAAAAGATGGGCGGAGGTGGTGCTCAGAGACATGATGTAGTGATGGTTTTTGTCAGTGTAAGGTTGATGGTTGGACTCAATGATCTGAAAGGTCCCTTCCAACCCAGACAATTCTATTATTCTATGATTCTATGATTCTACACACATCCTAGAAAACATATTACAGTTAGAACCAAATAAAAGTTAAATTTTCTTTGACTTTCTCATCATAACAGGCCTTGCACTTATAGCTCAATGGCATTGACTTCACAACTACAACAAAATAAATTAAAGAATAAGGATAGGATAGGATAGGATAGGATAGGATAGGATAGGATAGGATGGAATAGAAGAGAATAGAAGAGGGAAAAATAAGAGAAGAATAAACTGAGTATGAAAGAAACCCTTAAATGCAAAAACGGCATACACTTCCTGAAAAACAAGAAAATATACACCATTCCCTTTTTTCCAGGGTGTATCTGCCACTAAACAGCAAAACCAAAATCCCTCCCTTCTTGAATCACAGTGGATCTTAGCTTCCAACCTATCAGACAGTAATACTTTTAAAAATGCCTGGAAGCAAATATTTTCATGGTTACAAAATTTTATCTATGACAACTGATGTTAAAGTGTTGATCTGAGATATTTTCCATTTCCTTCACTTTCACAGCCCTGTGAAGAGTAGGGAAATGGAATTTTCTTTGATAGTTACCAACAGGTTAAGAGATACATCTATTAGTTCATCAGAATCCCATGGAACCCAAACAAATATGTCGGCTGCTTAGAAGAAGACTATCTGTTATTTAGCTTAAAGTTTGTATGGGTCCAATAAAACCAATGCATGTCAAAATGCTTAAATTTGGTTTCAGGCAGAAAACTTTGTTCTTTCTTTTTTTTTTTTTTTTTTAATTCACTTACTAAAAGAATAGTTAACCAGGAATAGAGGATCTAATTATTTTCAATTTTAATCCTATAGTAGTTCATTAAAATCATTACAAGAAAAAGAAATTAAATTAATAGGTGATACTTTCCAACTTCATCATACCACTGCATGCTGAACTCCTATAGATGTAGTTATCTTAACTGGAAGGCTATTTTTCCTTGATGTTATGCTATATCTTGTTTTATGTAGCAACTTGTGGTTGCTTTCCTCCTGAAGTGAAAGGGGAAGGCACAATGCATTCTCTAAAATGGAGAAATACAGCAGAAAAAGAAGAAAATAGATGGTTCAATTCAGCCCAGGACAAGAAGGCAACCTAATAATATTAACCAATTTCCATCATTTCACATATGTCAGTTAAGAATTGAACAACAGCAGAAGTACAGCTTGATTATTCTGGTCTCCAAGAGGCAACTTGCAAAGCATCAGCAACTGAATCTCAGATCATTACATGAATACAGAATCATAGAACCATAGAATCATTTAGGTTGGAAAAGACCCTTGGCATCATCGAGTCCAACCATCAACCCCACTCTACAAAGTTCTCTTTTACACCATATCCCTTAACACCACATCTAAACGACTCTTAAACACATTCAGGGATGGTGACTCCACCACCTCCCTGGGCAGCCTATTCCAGTGTCTGACCACTCTTTCTGTGAAGAACTTTTTTCCTAATGGCCAGCCTAAACCTACCCTGATGCAGCTTGAACCCATTCCCTCTTGTTCTATCGCTAATTACCTGTGAGAAGAGACCAGCACCAGCCTCTCTACAATGTCCTTTCAAGTAGTTGTAGAGAGTGATGAGGTCTCCTCTCAGCCTCCTCTTCCTCAAACTAAACAGTCCCAGCTCCTTCAATCGCTCCTCATAAGATTTATTCTCCAGGCCCTTCACCAGCTTCGTTGCCCTCCTCTGCACTCGCTCCAGCACCTCGATATCTCTCTCGTATTGAGGTGCCCAAAACTGGACACAGTACTCAAGGTGTGGCCTCACCAGTGCTGAGTACAGGGGGACAATCACCTCCCTCCTCCTGCTGGTCACACTATTTCTAATACAAGCCAGGATGCCATTGGCCCTCTTGGCCACCTGGGCACACTGCTGGCTCATGTTCAGCCGCTTGTCAATTAGAACCCCCAGGTCCTTTTCTGCCAGGCAGCTCTCCAGCCACACTTCCCCAAGCCTGTAGCGATGCATGGGGTTGTTGTGGCCCAAGTGCAGGACCCGGCACTTGGCCTTCTTGAAGCACATTCCATTAGCATTGGCCCATCGATCCAATCTATCCAGGTCTCTCTGTAGAGCCTCCCTATCCTCATGTAGATCAACACTCCCGCTTAGCTTTGTGTCATCTGCAAACTTGCTGATGATACACTCTATGTCCTTATCAAGGTCATCAATAAAGATGTTAAACAGAAATGGTCCGAACACTGAGCCCTGAGGGACACCACTTGTGACCGGCCGCCAGCTGGATTTAACTCCATTGACCACCACTCTTTGGGACCACCCATCCAACCAGTGCTTGTTCCAGCAGATTGTATGCTCATCCAGGCCATGAGCCACCAGTTTTTTCATGAGAATTCTATGGGGGACAGTGTCAAATGCTTTTCAAAAGTCTAGGTAGACAATGTCCACAGCCTTTCCCTTATCCAATAATTGTGTCATATTGTCATAGAAGGAAATCAGGCAGGACCTGCCTTTCATAAACCCATGCTGACTAGGCCTGATCCCCTGCTTGTCCGTTATATGACTTGTAATGGCACTCAACATATCCCATAATGTCATATTAAAGTGGTCATCTATGATGACATACTTGTGCGGTCTTTGACTACAGTTCAAGTATTGCCTGAATTTACAGTTTTGCTTTCAGATATAACTTGGAATTAAAATATTATTTTTGTCACTCCTTTAAATAGGTTTCTTTCTTCCCTAAAAATTGTATTAGTAATGGTAATAATATTGATAACAATGATAATAATAAAACCACATCTATGTGTATGTGTGTATTAATTAGACTAAAATATCTTATTATATATGTCACCCTTCCAAATTGGTTTCTTTCTTCCCGAAAAAAAAATGTATTAATAATGATAATATTGATAATAATATTGATAATTATTGATAATAATAATAATAATAATAATAATAATAATAATAATAATAATAATGAAAATGATAATAATAATCTTTTTTAAAAAGCATGTGTGTGTGTCATTTGGGTGGATTTTTTCAGATATAGCAGATTATTAGCAAATGCAGCTGAGTCTCTGAGCTAGACAAAGGTATGATCAAGGGTATCATCTACTTTGAGACTTTAGGATTTAAAAGAACCACACAAAATGAGTCTCACTGGTATGAACTTTTCCACTAATTAAATTAATATTATAGGTCTAACAATAAGCATACACATTCTAGCAGATGTTCTGGTGATTTTTCCAGTGACATCTGCTTAGCAATATTGTTTAGTCATGTTTTTTGTCAGTGTTAGGTTGATGGTTGAACTAGATGATCTAAAAGGTCCCTTCCAACCTAGGCAATTCTATGATTCTATGGTAACAAATTATTGCATTGAAATTAAGTGGCACTGCTGGGGGGAGGTAGAAGAGTTGGGAGTGAAGTTGAGCCTGGGAAAAAGAGAGGGGTAGGTGGAAGGTGTTTATAGATTTATTCTTATTTCTCATTATACTACCCTTTTTAATCAGCAATAAATTAATTTCCCCAAGTCAAATCTGGTTTGCTTGTGATGGTAATTGGGTAAATGATCTCCCTGGCTTTATCTTGACCGACAAGCTTTTCAACATATTTTCTTCCCCTGTACTGTTGAGGGGCGGGAGTGATAGAGTGGTTTAGTGGACACCTGATGGCCAGTCAAGGTCAACCCATCGCAAATATGAATAAATTCTTTTTCATAACAGTAGTTGTGTATAAATACTGAATTTTGGCATATCTTTTGCACAGCAGTACTCAAAGAAAGCTTCACTGAAACCTTTCCTTTTACCTAGACAGTTTCTATGAGAAAGTGTTAGAACTTGGGAGGTTGAAAGAAAAATAACTAGTCATGTAACGGAAGATTTTTTCTGTTTTGTGCTGCACACATAGTTTCTATGTTCTTTCATAGTTTTCTTAATGCTTGATTTAATCCATATAACATTTGCTAGCTTTTATTACACAGTCATTTGTTAGACTGTTGAAATGAAAACTTTATCATTGTGCTTAAGCCTCAGAGAAAGACATTGTGTGTTTGTGACTTGTACGCGTTTATGGCCGTAACTCAAAACACATGAAAGCAAAAAATGATTCTTAAAATAACAACAACAACAACAAAAAGTGTTATACTCATCTTCAAGATTGCAGGTGTGACTAATACAGTATCTATAAATTAATGTGATTTCTGAACAGATAAAGGGATCTAAAGATAATACGCTATAAAAGAGAGTCTCAACAGAAGACAAGGAATAACAAAGTGGTTTCATTTTGGAAATACTGTTTTCGTTTTGCTATATTCCCCAACTCACAGAGACAAAATTGTACAGCAAGTGAAAATCTCAACCCTATGTATAGAAGCTCCAGTGACAGCACTTTAAGAAACTGCTGACTATGACGTGACATAGGCAGCCACGGAATCAGGGCCAGCCAGCATGGGTTTAGGAAAGGGAGGTCCTGCTTAACCAACCTGATCTCTTTCTATGACCATGTGACCCGCCTTCTGGATGCGGGGAAGGCTGTGGACGTTGTCTATCTGGACTTTGGGAAGGCCTTTGGTGCCGTCCCCAGAAGCATTCTCCTGGAGAAGCTGGTGAATCATGGCATAGACAAGTGTACTCTTTGCTGGGTTAAAAACTGGCTGGATGGCCGTGCCCAGAGAGTTGTGATTCATGGGGTGAAATCCTCTTGGCGGCTGGTCACCAGTGGTGTCCCTCAGGGCTCAGTTTTGGGGCCATTTTTGTTTAATATCTTTATCAATGATCTGGATGAGGTATTGAGTGCACCCTCAGTAAGTTTGCAGACGACACCAAACTAGGTGGGAGTGTTGATCTGCTCGAGGGTAGGAAGGCTCTACAGAGGGACCTGGACAGGCTGGATCGATGGGCCAAGGCCAACTGTATGAGGTTTAATAAGGCCAAGTGCCGGGTCCTGCATTTCGGTCACAACAACCCCAAGCAACGCTACAGGCTTGGGGAAGAGTGGCTGGAAAGCTGCCCCGCAGAAAAGGACCTGGGGGTGCTGGTGGACGGCCAGCTTAACATGAGCCAGCAGTGTGCCCAGGTGGCCAAGAAGGCCAACAGCATTCTGGCTTGTATCAGGAATAGCGTGGCCAGCAGGAGCAGGGAAGTGATGGTGCCTCTGTACTCGGCACTGGTGAGGCCTCACCTCGAGTGCTGTGTTCAGTTCTGGGCCCCGCTGTACAAGAGGGACATTGAGGTGCTGGAGCGTGTCCAGAGGAGAGCTACCAGGCTGGTGAGGGGTCTGGAGACCAGGTCATATGAGGAGAGGCTGAGGGAGCTGGGCATGTTTAGCTTGGAGAAGAGGAGGCTGAGGGGAGACCTCATTGCCCTCTACAACTACCTGAAGGGAGGTTGTAGAGAGGTGGGTGTTGGCCTCTTCTCCCAGGTGGATAATGACAGGAGCAGAGGAAATGGCCTGAAGTTGCGGCAGGGCAGGTTTAGATTAGATATTAGGAAGAATTACTTTAGTGAACGAGTGGTCAGGCACTGGAACAGCCTGCCCAGGGAGGTGGTTGAGTCACCATCCCTCGAGGTGTTTAAGAAACTAGATGTGTCACTTCAGGGCATGCTCTAGTGGCAGAGAGTGTAGGTTGTTGGGTTTGGGTTTGTTTTTTGGGGTTTTTTTTTTGTGTGTGTGTGTATGGTTGGACTGGATGATCTCAAAGGTCCTTTCCAACCAAGAAGATTCTATGATTCTGTGGTTCTATATTTCTCAAAGGAAAACACTATGACTTGTAAAGGGACAGAAGATTTGAAAGGTAAATAACTTCAGCATAATAAAGACTCAAGAGGTTGAAGGAAAGCAGACAAAATAAGGCATGTCAAAGGCCGTCATCAAAAAGCTTTTACTTTCAGGTCATCTCAGTCACTGCTATTCATAACATGATGCAGACCATCTGAACTTTAAATTAAATCTGAATAAATCCAAAGGTCTTTGAAATACAATGTAATTTTAGTGTGAAAGCTAATTATCCTAAAGTCATCTTTTACTGATACCTTTCAGGAAAGCAAGATGACAGAAAACATTTCATTGTTGACACACTGAAAACAATTTTGTCTTATATTTTAAGACTAGCAGGCACTACTATTTGACAGTATATATTGCTTGAAACAGCAATTAAAATTTTATTACTCTGTTGTGTGAAAAGGGGCCAAGTGGTTTTGGCAGAAAATAACCCCCCTTGCATTCTAACACTCCTCACCGAGGTGGGAGGCCAGGTGCGGCTAGGTTTAAATTCTGAGTGATGCCCAATTCAGCACTATCAGTCCAATCGCGTTTAATGTGTATTAAACTATTACGATTTGGATACACTAATAGTGGACTGCACCTTCAGTCTAGTCGTGCTCCTGAACTAGCACGGCCACTCTCGAGTCTTTGGTCGCGTTCAGTGAGAAACCAAACCGACTAGCTACTTAAACAGTGCAGTTTATTTAAACAACAGGTATACAGGTTCTTAGGATTGCCGGTGATAAATACACTGTCTGCAAAGCACGTGCAAATGAAAGTATTGTTACATATACAAAACGCGCAACAAAGTTATAAAGACACAGCCTGGCTATAAATGTAGAAAAGAGAGTCTCTAGAGAAATTTCTAAGTTCCCCGAGGAAGCACTCGGTATAATCTAAGTCTTACCCAAAGGCGTCCCTATGGTGGGGGGAGGAGAGGCTCAGCCCGTCGACTGATCCCAGAAGTCAGTGATGATGTAATTCTTTGTGATGGTGTCTTCCCTGGGTATCCCCCCTCTCTCGGGCTATTTTTATACTATTTGTTATCTTCAAGGTGGAGTTTGAGTGACTTTAGTCGTACATACTTTTATCATGATTGGTGTAAATTTTTCTCACTTCACAATTAAAGGTATAGTTCACGAGAAATTCAGGGTGCAGACTCAAGGAGGAGTGGTCACACCTTGGAGGCGGGTAGCCTTCGGTATGGAGGTGTGTTTTGGTATTATAATGACATTATAATGAGCAAAGTTTGCACAAAGGACGACATTTCATCAAAATTTGACAAAATGTTGGCTCCGAGTAGCATGTAGGCCGCTTATCTGTTCTGTAGTACCATCTTGTTCCCATACCTGCTATACATCACAAGGGAGGGACACGGAACAAGCGCGTTTCATTCCGTCCCTTGTGTAGTTTCGCCTGGTACAGGGAATCGCAGATGTTGCATTCTTCGCATGCCAGCCGCGGCTGTATTCTACCTCAGAAGCCTCTTGATTTTATGATTTTCCTTAATGTGTGAACAATGCTGTACTTTTGTATTCTTTGGCCAATTTAGTAATTATTCCACATACTCTGAGACTGCTTCACCTACATAGTGAATACACACATATTAGCTGAGATATTTAAAATACATCCACTGAAAAATGAATATATGTACATACTATAATGATTAAATTCCTATATTTGGGTTCAAATTGTGTTTCTTAATCGGGAAATAAGAAAAAGATTTTGGAGAAAGAAAAAAGAGAATGAGAAATTTACTTTAATTTTTCTTAATAGAGTGGTTAAAACTGATAACTTTGTTTAATGACATCTTTTTAATTTTGAAAATTGAGCATGAAGACATAGCTAAGAAAAGAAAAACATTTTTGAGTAAATTATTCTTAGCTAATATTTTTGGCAAAAAGAAAAAAAAAACTGTACTAAGGTATTATCGCTATTACATTGGAAAGACTGAAAAAAATTACTTATCATAAGGTTTGTAGCCTAGGTATTCCTTGATGCTTAGGGGAGAAAAAAGAATATTGCCTTTTTTTTTTTTTTTTATCTTTGTTAAATGGATATTGAATTAAAGTCTTATGTATCTTTCAATAAACTTTAGATAAATGTAGTATGAATGAATTCACAAAGTGAAAATTGGGGTTGCTACTGCTTGGAAATTCTTAGATAAATATATCGAAATAATAATAATTATTTATTAAAGTTAGCAAAATGCAAGAAACTGTATATTGAAAGTTAGCTCCAGTAGGTGCACTATAAATTTTGTTTGAAACACTGATAATAACCATGAAATATGTTCTTAATGAATATGATTGTGCTGAAATTTTTCCAGGTAGACATCTGATTCAAAGCAGAGGAAGACATTGGAATGAAATTTCAATGCAAACCTTACAAGTAGACAGAGATATTTTTCAAACTGACACATTACCAGATCACCGCCATGGGCACAGAAACATTTTTTTTTTGTCCTTTTTTTTCTTATATTCTATCCAACATGAACCGCTGTAACTATCAGTCCACATCTATAACTATTAGCTCTTTTAAATATTGGATTGTTTTATTAAAAAGAAAATATAATGTATATATTAAGCTTGAGGATTACAGTTCTATGGGATGTAGGTGGCAAGGTGTTGGGAGCAGTGAGCTGCAGGGGTGGTCTCTGTGAGAAGAGGCTGGGGCTGCCCTGTGCTGGAGACAGACAGTTTCAAAAGACCCACCACAGGGCACAGCTGACCCCTTAGATAAGATGGTGGTGCCCCAGTGGAAATATACTTAAGAATCAGCAAGTTGCTGCACAGCAGTGAAGAGTAAGGAAAAAAGTGTAAGAAACAGCCCTGTAGATGCCAAGGTCAGAGAAGAAGAAGGGGGAAGAAGAGCTTCAGGCACCAGAGCAGAGATTCCCCTCCAGCCTGTGGACAGGAACACCTTAAAGCCCGTATTTACACTGCAGGTGATGAAGTCCCTCATACTGCAAGTGGATGTGCCCTGAAGGAAGGTGCAGCCCATGCAGAAGCAGGTTTTCTGGCAGGAGCTGCTGGGACCCACGCTGGAGCAGTCTGTTCTTGAACGACTCCATGATTGTGTGATCAGACTCCAGCTTACTTAGCATCTATATAGGTCATCCAAGACAGTATATATATATGCTATGAATTATTACTTATTTATATGTCTTGTTCTCACTGTTCTCCTGGTGAAACTAATGCTTATATTATTAGGTCTCTGTTAAACATTCAGCAGTAATAAAAATATAATTGTTTGCTTTCTAGCATCCTACTAAAATACAATTTAGTTAATACAGCTGTAGCATAGCTCAAAACACATGACCTTTCTTGGTGAATGGAATTTTTATCTTCCAGTTTTGAGAAGGGAAAGAGGTGCCCTTTAATATTGAGGGGAGACTGATTTGTTTTGTTTTGTTTCCCTACCCCTTGAATTATTAAGGCTGAGGGTCTTCAACCATAATTGCGTAATAAGTATGCTTGATCCAGATTAGAATATTGCAAAACATGCTTAAACATTTATGGATGTAAAGCATCAGACATATTTTTCAGCAAACTCAGAATGGCAGGTAAGACCTTCAGATCTTGCCTGTTTATCCAGTGACTTGCAATTTTATATTGTCTTTTGATAAAAGATTGGTAAGGATTAGATTACCTCATTAAAATTATTCTTCCAAATACTGTATACTGTCATAATGAAAAATTTTATTTTACACATTTTGTTTCTTCTTTACACATGTACAAGATCAAATATTTACCTAGCATAACTTTCTGATGGTGTGACATTTTGTATCAGCTGAGAATATGGGTTGTGAGTTGATGTTATCATCTCCGTATGTATCTGTTTTCAGTCGTAGCAAGAAACTGAAAGACCTCTAAAATACTAAGTCAATATGTTGACTTAGTCTCCCAAAACCAGCCTGCTTAACTGGTATGTAACTGAATATGCTTTTCTGGGCAAGTAAGTTAGAAGAATAAATTTTGAAATATATCTAATCTTGACATAAATCACCTTCTCTCATGTATTTTTTTTTTTTTTTTACTCTTTAAACAAATAAATAAATACATGAATTTATTTCCAAAATATGTAATAGGAAAGTAAATGTAGAAACATCTTTTTTTTTTTCCTGCCTTCATTTTAATATAGACTTGCCTCCTAAGTGGTTGTCAGCAGCAGTTCAGGAATTGCAAATGAATCTGATGAGACTATATTAACCAGCTGCCACGTGCCTAACCTTCAGCAGAAGCTTTAGTATTCTCCAAGTACACGACTAAATTCTACAAAATATAAGACTGTATCTAGTGTCCAATCTCTCAAAATACCCTTGGTATTTTGGAATGCTGTAGCTGCTTTTAGCTAACTTCTGTAAACAGTATAGTTCCATATTTGTGCTGGTTTTGGGTGGAATGGAGTTAATTTTCTTTATACTAGCTAGCATGGGGCTATGTTCTGGATTTGTGCTGAAAATAGTGTTGATAATACAGGGATGTTTTTGTTATTGTTGAGCAGTGCTTACACAGAGTCAAAGCCTTTCCTGTTTCTCACACCATTCCACTAGCAAGTAGGCTGGGGGTACACAAAAAGTTGGGAGGGGACACAGCTGGGGCAGTTGACCCCAATTTACCAAAGGCATAGTCCATACCATATGATGTCATGCTCAGCAATAAAAGCTGGGGGGAGAAGAAGAAAGGAGGGGACATTCAGAGTGATGGCTTTTGTCTTCCCAAGTCACCGTTATGCATGATGGAGCCCTGCTTTCCTGGAATTTGCTGAACACCTGCCTGCTGATGGGAAATGGTGAATGAGTTCTTTATTTTGCTTTGCTTGTGTGTATGGCTTTTCTCTGCCAATCTAAACCGTCTTTATGTCAACTCAGGAGTTTCCTCACTTTTACTTTTCTGAATGTCTCCCCTGTCCCACTGGGGTAGGGTAGTGAGTGAGCGGCTGTGTGGTGCTTAGTTGCCGGCTGGGGTTAAACCATGACACAGATGCTGTATATTGCCCAGCTCCCTAATCTTATTTTAAATATAAACAAATCTACTTTACTAACAAGATAGGAGCAGCCAGGAAACACAAAATTGAATGAAGGAAATAAAAAGCTGCAGGAACTGGCCAGAAGCTAGAGCTGATACATCAAACAGTTAGCTTTCTGTCAATGAAACACAGCATTAGCTCAAGATGACCAACGGGTTTTGTTGCTTTGATTTTTTGCTTCCCTTCTACTGTTTGTACTCAGAATGAGTTTCTGTGAAATTCTGTCTCACTAATAGAGCTGAGGTTTACTTGGTCTTTTTGCATGTACTCCCTGAATGAATTTCTGCAGGAATTTCTTGAGGGAATACTGCCATATGCTTCTGTATGTTTACTTACTAGTTCAATACCTTAACTCTTTAGATGTCTGCTTTTGGGGTTTATTTTGAATTTTGCTATATGTAAGATTTCTAGACAATAATGCCATCTAAGGACAGAAATACAACACATTATTTTGTTTGTCTTAGATTTAAATAACTTCTCAGTTGTGGGAGTTTTTTTAAGCTTACTTCATAGAAATTGCTGATCATTACCCTAGTTGCTGAACTTGATATCATCTGTACTGCTGATCAGATATACACAAATAGAACCATAGAATCATAGATCACACTGAGTTGGCAGGGACCTACTAGGATCATCAAGTCCAACTCCTGAGTCCACACAGGCCAACCTAAAAGTCACACCTAAATCTAAGAGCATTGTCCACACATTTCTTGAACATCAACAGGCTTGGGGCAATAACCACTTCCCTGGGGAGCTTGTTCCAGTGGTTGGCCATCCTCACAGTGAAGAACTTTTTCCTAATATCCAATCAGAACTTCCCCTAATGCAGCTCTAAGCCATTCCCTTCTGTCCTATGACCAAGACACCAGAGAGGAGATCAGTACCTCCCTCTCCGCTCTCCCTCACGAAGAAGCAACGAACCCACTCCTCAGTCTCCTCTTCTCTAAGCTGAACAAGCCAAGTATCCTCAGCCAATCATCATAAGTCATGACCTCTAGTCTTTTCACCATGAGGTCCTCCTTTGGACACATTCTAGTATTTTTATATCCTTCTTATATTGTGGATCCCAATACTGTACTTGAGGTGTGGCTGCACCAGTGCTAAATACAGTGGGACAATCACTTCTGCCAAGTGCTGGGTCCTGCACTTGGGTCACAACAACCCCATGCAGCACTACAAGCTTGGGGAAGAGTGGCTGGAGAGCTACCTGGCAGAAAAGGACCTGGGGGTGTTGGGTGACAGCCGGAAGAATATGAGCCGGCAGTGTGTCCAGGTGGACAAGGCGGCCAAGAGCATCCTGGCCTGTATCAGGAACAGTGTAGTAAGCAGGACTGGGGAAGTGATCATCCCCCTGTACCGAGCACTGGTGAGGCCCTACCTTGAATACTGTGTTCATTTTTGGGCCCCTAACTGCAAGAAAGACATTAAAGTGCTGGGAACTTTCAAGGTTCCCATGTCTGATACATAACTGAGAGAGGTCTTGCAATATCATTGGTAAACTTTTTCAGTACCCTGAGATGAATCCCATTGGGCTCCATAGACTTAAGTGCATTCAATTACAGCAGGAAAATTTTGTAAAATTTCAAAGTCAATTGTGAGTTTTTTGTTTACCCAGTCATGGTCCTCCAACACAGGGCTCTGGGTGTCCCAGGGCCTTTCATTGTTATTCACTCATTCATGTGTCAAAGATAGAGGCGAAGAAGGCATTTAATGTCTCTGCTTTATCTTCACCACTGCTTGTGACAGGGATGACCGTGACAGGATTGTGAAGTGGGCGACATCATCAAGCAACGGACCGATGTTTTATTTAGTCCTCCTTTTTCTGTTAACATACTTGAAAAAGCCTTTTTTGTTATCCACCAGGATACTGGCCAGCTTCAAATCCAATTGGGCTTTGGCTGTACAAATTTTCTCCCTACAGCAGTGACCAGCATCTCTGTAGTTGTCTGTGCATCCTGACTTTGCTTCCAAAGTCCATATACTTCCTTTGCCCTTCTAAGTTCTAAAAGATGATCCCTGTTGAGCCAAGCCAGCCTTCTGCCCTGCTTGCTTGGCTTCTGACACATTGGAGTTGTGCTTCTGTGCTCTTAAAAGATGACTCCTAAAAAATGACAAACATTTATGCACACCAACAGCCCCAAAAGTAGATTCCCAGGGGATGTTACTAACTAGTCCCTTTAGTCCTAGTGCTTAAAGTCTGCTCTTCCAAAATCCAGGGTAGTATACTTCTATCGACAGTTTTTTCTCATTTACAAAGATTTTGAATTCAATCTTTTCATGATAACTAATGCCAAGACAGCTACCAATTATCGCTTCACCCACAAGACCATCACTGTTTACAAATAATAGATCTCGGAGGGCACCTTTCCTAGTCAGGTACATACATCACTTGTGGTATGGGAGAATATGGACATTACTCAGACAATTATATACATAGCTGATTGATTTTCAAGAACTTCAACCTCACTGTTTCATGTAGGCTCAGAACTTTCAAAAGTACTAAGGAAGTCAAACTGAACTATTATAAGCCTTTCAAAATCAGCTCTCTGTACTAAATTTTCTGTAGGTAAGGATTGCTAGGGTGGTAAAAAAAATAAACTTGAGAAGGACTAGATAAGATCATAGTTATTGATGCATTCTCAACAATTTTTGTGTATATATAAAGCTAACCTCATTGTTGTCAAGTCCTCTATGACTGTTCACTGAAAAATATTAACTTCGTATATGTCTTCCAAAGGATATAGTAGTCCTGTCATGTCTTTTTTTTCTTTAGTAACCAAATTAACCCACGTTTCAAATATGTCAGTGAAATATTGTCCATGAATATCTAAAGCTATTGAAATATCACCATTAGATCCTAACAGAGTTACCATCATTTAAGTTAATTCTTCTATTACTGATTTTTAATTTTCACATTTTAAAATTTTGATTAAGCTGTTTGAATAACTTGGATCATCATACTGATATTTTCTTTTGAACAGGAAAAGTCTTGTATAGTTAAAACATCATTTTCATAATAAGAGTTTAGAAAGCCTTTATTATTACTGTCTTAAGTAGTGTGAGCTTTTACATCATTCATGATTTTGTAGCATCAAGCTCAAATTATTCCAGCTTCTTGTTTGAAGTTCTTTCATGCTGTTTCCAATAGACTGAGGCTATCAACTACAGTATATTCACAGGAATTCAGGACCAATGAAGATTGTTTGTAGGAGATAAATTCATGAATTCATTGCAAGGCTTGAGTTCTGTTCTGGACGTGTCTTTACATAAAACTAACAGCTGGAAAATATATTAATATCTAGTTTAAAAAAAAATTAGGTGTTGGCACTGGCTTATCTCTCAGATGAAAAACTTCCAAGCTCCAGCTCCAGGGGACTTCAAATACAATTTTGAATACTGGGGTGTCATTTTTTGTAAGATCAGTAGTTGACTTGTAAAATCTTTCCAGTACTGTTTCTGTTGTGTCATCCTCTCCACCAGAAGCCTTCTATGGAGGAATTTAGGATTAATATTTGACTTTTTTATGATGAATGCTTTGTTTCTCCCCCTGCAGGGATCTCAAAAGTTAGTTTTTCAAACTTGTTTTTCAATTGCTTGACTTCATGGCTCTGGGATTTCTAATGATAAGTACTGAAAAGTAGTTACATCAGTCAATGCTATACTTGGCAGTTTCCCATGCTAGGAACTGAAAGGTTTTCTTTTTTCTTTTTTATTTAGTCTGAGTAAATAATGTTATTGCACATATTTGAGGAAAAAAGAAGCACTCAGTCTTGAATCATTTGCACTACAAAAAGAAATAATAATGGTAGTAAAGTAAACTTATTGTCACAATACCAGTGAAACATAAGTTGTTTAGATAGAACAGAGTATATTTCCTTTAGATTTCTGTTGTACTTGCCTGCATGCACTTCTCTATCAGCTGCAGAGAGACCGTTTTGCATGTAAGAAATTCTCTTTAAATTCCCATTGGAGTATTTTGGAATTTATTTTTCTATTGCTTACTTGAGTCCTTTTTAAACCATTGGAAATATGACTTGTGCAAGTGTGTGCGACCATGATACCTTCCTTTCTTTTCAATTAGACATGATTTCAATCAAAGCCAGAAGAAATGGAGACAGATACATGATTTCACAAGATGTCATAGTAGTAAGGAAATTAACACTCCTACTTGATACTATTTTTGTGTGTGCGTGTTTGTTTTTTTAACCAGCTGCCTAATGAAAAGAGCTAGGGAAGCAGAAAACTGTATATACACCAATCTTAGAGACTATTATGTACTTTCAGCATGATTAAATGACACCATGATTAGACATCAGCAGTCAAAAATAACAGACATCATAAAATGCCAATGAAAAATCAATTCACCTGCATGGGTGAGAAAAATATAACACAGAAAACGACAAAGTTTTTGAAATACTAGAGTTGGTCTGTATATTCAAGAAAACTGTTGAAAACATGAAAATTAAGATTAACCAATCTCTTTGTGTCAGTTAGAGGTTATTAAAGCTACTCCTAAGAATTTAAGTTCTATCTAAAAATTAAAAAGATGAAATTGTACAATCAATTTTACATCAATATCAAAACATATGTAAAGTATTATCATTTTATTGGAACCTTTTTAAATACAAATTTAAATAATTTGATTGTGTGAAGCAAGAACAAAAGCTTTGTTTTTCACAAAGTGCTAGAGAGTGCCTTCTAAAGATAGTGTAGCTGTTTTTCCAGTACATAGTCAGGTGAAGGACATGGAAACTTCTCATGGCATACAAACAACATGTACGAGGCCTAATCATGGATTTCAGAGATGTAAAATATTAAGTTTGTCTATTTTTTTCTATGTATATCTTACTTTCCCAAAAATCCTATTTAATATATCTTATGAAATAGTTAATTAATGTGGATTTTTCCTTTTTTTTGTTTTTGTTTTTATTTGTTTGCTTGTTTATTTAGTTACTGATTTTTGTATGTCACGTACATTGTCCCTGGATTCAGCTCCAAATTCAGATATCTAAATTTAGGTGTCTAAACAGTCATGAGAAAGGTAGGGATTAGTGCCCTAAATATAGGTATCCAATGCCATTTGAGATTCTCCGGACTACCCAAAGTATCTACACAGGCTGGAAGATACCAATGGGAAAATTCAACAGAAAATGCCTTCCTCTGTTGTTATTCAAAATGTGCAACTATAGAGAAGAAAATAATTTTTAATTAGAAAATGGATGCTTGACTTGCATCTCTGTTGAAATGTAATATGTGAAGAGTTGGTTTTAGGGTTGGGACATAAATCTTTTTAATTTTTAGTATTTCTGGGTAATTTTATATACTTTGAGGCATATAATGGACCAGAGCAGAAAAAACTACAGGAACAATTACATCTTTAACAAAATCATCAGGTAGCTATTCAAACTCTTCCTGTTTGTCTTCTTGTAACAATATATTTCTCATTTCTAAATATATAAATTTATTTGTATAAATAAAACCACAGGTAAGTTGTGTTCTCTTGATCTTCAATATCTCAATTTGAACCCCAAACATAAGTTTGGTGGAGTGCCCTTGGAATGAGCATCTTCTTCATTAATGTTCTCTCAAGGAAGAAATTATGTCTTCAATCAGAATAATAATTCAGGAATTATTATTATATTCAGGAATTAAATAATGCATGGGCCATGCATGTGCCTCTAATAAGAACTGGATGATGTTACTGAGGTAGCCTACCTAAAGAAAACATTAAAGACTTTTTCTAAAGTCCTGTTTTTGCAAATGTTTTTGTCTGTTTTTAAAGAGAGTAAAAGCGACTGGAACTAATTTGCTGAAATTTTTTCTTTGTGCTGCATACTCAAAGCCACTTGACTCCACTGTTTGTTGCTGTACTCATTTTTCATTCAGATGCTGTTTTCTCATCCTATAAAACTCTGTATTTCAGAATTTTTTTATTTCATCTATGCGTAAAAGCGGCACTACGTAACAATATCTGTTTGCAATTTTTTTGTTAAAAATACATTCACTGAGTTGGGGAATGTTCCAAAAAGAGCGGGAAAATGTTTCCTTATCCAGTGAACTGAAAGTAAGTTGTATAAAGAATCTTGTGGACTATAGGGAATAAAAAAAGGCAAAGGAAGACAAGAAGAAAAGGAATCCCTGAAGAGTCCTGGAAGTCTCCCTTGAAGAAGAGAACCTGCTGAAAGCAAGAGAGCCCTTGCCTACCTTTTAATGAAGGATTTGGGTAGTGACCCTGGACATTCTGCACCACACAGTCCCTACAATCCCCAAAGCCCTAGCTGTCAGACAACAGTTATGTCTACAAGGGTAAAAGTAGAAAAAGTATAAATGATGAAACTTGATATGGAAAATAAATGTCTTTGGCAAAACCAAATAGCTTCAGTGCCTTGCAAATGTAAGATGTCTTGGAGATGGAAAGGAAATAAATAATCATCAATCATTCTAGTGTATAATTTATATACATCTGGACTTTGAATTTTAGAAAATCATTCTTGTCTTTTTTGACGAAACTCAGCAAAAAGGGAAGGGCTTTGCAGACAGACCATTAAGTTCTGATCGGCTTTGGACCACTCTAAGGGGGTTTCAGTGGCTTTTTGGAAGACATACAGGACAGAGAGTTGATAGAAATAGTGAACTACGAACATGGAATAGGAAAGTGATCAGGCCACTTGCATTAAAACATGCCCAATCAATTCTAAATGTAATACACAGGTGTGTCACGCAGGTGTAATGGCAGTATGATACTGAATATTGGTTTGTGCTTTTCATGTTCTAAAACCAATACACTCACAATCATACTTTTATTGTTTTGTTGTTTTCTCCAGTCAGGCTTTTTTATTTCAGAGACACATTGCATTTATCAAGTTGCGCTCAGATGACATTTATTACCACTGGTGTGTTTTAATTTACTCTTAGAATAGTACAATAGCCATAAGTTGGATCCTGCTCTTGACATGAGTTATTTTTGTATAGATCTGTTTGCTTAGTGGGTCAGAAAGTAATTGTTTATCATGTCAATCATATCTGTTGCATTTTACCTGTAAGGTTTGTGATAGACAGGGTGAAATTACCTGAAAACAAAGTTCCATGTTTCTTCTTTTTTTTCTTTTTTTTTCTTTTTTTTTTTACCCCTAACATTACCTCTACTTCTGTGGAAAGTTTATCTGCCTAGCCAGTAATTTACCTTCATAATCAAAGTGGATTAAATTAATTTTATCTTTAGAATGTACTGCACTTGTTGAGGAACATATTGATAGACACTTCGTATGTAAGATACAATGATTGTAAAATGAAGTATATACCAAAAAATACTGCCAGTATCTTTTAAGTTTTTTGTAGAAACTTTAAAAGCTCAGTATGAGATTCAATGAACATACAGGCATGCGTTTAAAGTTTATGTTTTTAGCAGCTACTCTAAATTCTCTTTGTAACCTGAGAAAAGAAAAAGGATTTTTTAGAGACCAGTTTCTGCCCATGTAAATAAATTAATCAAAATACTTTCTGGAAATACCTGTTGCCTCATTGACTGTGAAAGAAGCCTTCTTGACTATTTTAAATTAGATGCCTGCATTTTAGACAGAATTAAGTTGATGTAATTAATCACTACCTCTATCTCCAGGCATGTTCATAGAAAACCTACAGAAAATAATTATGTCTAGACATTCATGGTCATCTTGCTTAGGATAAAGAATCTGTCTTAACAGCTACAGGAGAGGAGAAATTAACTTCACTACCTGTCTGTCCTCTATTTCATTATGTTTATAACTTCACAAATACTTTAAGCAAGTGAGTTTAGACAAGTCTTAAATTCATTTATTTTCTGCTGATTTTCTTTGATTTTATGTGATACTATTAATTTAGTGATGATAGTATCATTTATGTGATACTATCACATATATATGTATTTATGTGATGCATACTGCAGCATGTTATTCCTGTTTTCAAACAGTATCCATTGAATAAATTACATATCCAATGTATATGAGCTATAATTTGTATTTTTAATCTTCTATGTAAATGCAGTCTTCAAATGCCATTTCTCTCTTACTAATACTGTTATGAAATAAATATATTTAAATATATACTTACCCAATAGTAGGTCCATACGCCCTACTATAAATAAGTTTATTTATTTTTTTTAATAAATGAAAAATTAAGAGCATTCTTTTTTGTTACATTTATTCTGAATACTTTCACTGAACCTCAGAGTTCCTCATTTCATTCTATACACAAGAATTTAACTGTGACTATAAGGAAATATGTATTGTATATTTTCTCTTTACAACCTATAATGTGGTTGATTTTTATGTGCCTATCAACAGCAAAACTCACTGGGGTAGGTTTCTTGTTAATCTAGAGAAATACAGTTTGCTAGTGTCAGAACAATTTGAATTTAGGGAGAAATTAAGGTCTGTCTAATGAACCTAAAAAGGACATTTTTGCTTAGAAACTGATTTCAAGTCCCCTCCCTCTTTGTGATGGAGCTGGAAGAAGTTATGTTCCTTTGATGATCAAAGTAGATGATTTTAAAAGTCTAACTGGCCCACAGATACCTTCAGCTTATCAAGGGAGCTTTGTTCTGACAGTGCATGGGAGTCCATAATTCTAGTGCAAATTAGAAAATGGAACAGATGATGTGTGTTAGTAGTTGCTAAACAATTGTTTTTACAGCTAAAAAAAATAAATAATAGTTTCAGAGAAGCCTTAGAACAAGTCTCGGCAAAGCAAGTTCAAGAAGGTCCAGTCCTGAGGCCTGGCAGAACTAAAGTCTCTACTATCCGTCTATTATCAGTGCTGCAGCCTGATAATTAGCAGTAGTTAAGGCCTATTTGTGATTTTATTCTGTCTGCCTTGTACCCAGGCATATTTTGTAATATGGCTTGGCATGCGTAAGAATAGAGAGACCAAGGTAACTGTGCCCAACCTGTTGCTACCAGAGGGAATCAAACGTGCATGTGAATGAGCTGATACAAACCAGATCTCAGAAATCAGGGAGATCTGGTTTTTAACCTGTGAAAACAGGAAGCAATTCTTCAGACCAGACAGATCTTGACCAATGGAAAAGTATATGTAAATACCAGTGATGCACACCAGAGTTTGGGGCACAGAAAAGATAATCCCTTTAGTTTTGGTCTCCTTCAGTATGGCTCCCCAGAGTCGGGCTCTCTTAGTCTTGGAAATTAAGAATCACCAAAGACTGCAGCCATCAGATCCTGTCATATACCTAGTGCTTCACTAGTATGTGTGCTTAATGTTTGACCTATAGTTGTTAAAGATAGATTATTTATTAATTGAACATAACAAATACATGCTTATTTGAAGTCCTGAGTTTTTAATGGTGCCTCAATTGCTGTCTTTTTTTTTTCCATCGTAGTGGTCCCCAGTTCCCTGGTATTGACAATTTCAACGATGGTAATAACATTTCTTGAGCTACACAGTTACAACAGTCTTATTCCCTTCTGTGCCTTTCATGAGAGAATACCCAGAAAGAAATCGTAAATGCTCATCACAGTTGATAAGAATTAGACTCTAGGAAGAACTCTTCAATGAAGAAATGGTCTCCTAAGGATCCTGCATCAGAGAAGCAAAACTTGAATGAACACTGGATCTATAAACATATGTCCCATCAGAGATCTTTTTGTTTGGCCCTTCTGTTGCAATTTTTACGATACTTTTCTGCTCAGCAGAAAGCTATGATTCCCCTGCCTGCTACCAGAAAACAAATATAAGCTGTTGCATTTATGAGCAGGCAGAAATGTTCTGAAGACATTTTTTGAATTAGGAAATTGTCTAGGCTACTGTGATATAGAGCAACCCATGTTAATTAGAATCTTCTGTTATATCTCAAGACAAGCATTAGCCAGAATAGTGATATATGTAGAAGAAATATATGCTAGAATGCCAGAACTTGGCAGCAATCATCAGACCTTATCGTAGATGTAGAAAGGAAATAGTGAATTTAAAGGCAGAGGTTTTACTTTTTGCTCTTTTTGCCTTTCTCTTTCTCGGGGTAAATAATGTGTTATAACATCTTTCCAACGTGTCATGTCCAGCTTTCAAGAAAAAAGTATCTCTGTAGCAAATATCCCTAGCATTTAACACATATTTTCCTTGTGATTATATTGATGTTTTTTCCAGTTTTAGAGAATAACAGCTTTTCTGAATCTCACTCCGCATGGAACAAGCAAAGGGAAAGGAACTCTCCAGGCAAACAAAACCACAATTGATGGAAGATAGAAAGTAAGACTTTACTGAACATAAGCAACATGAAGAAAAAGCTATGGAATTGAATTGAAACTTTTTTTTTTTTTTAGTATTTGTTTGCTTCTATTTGCAGGGTTCATTTTTCTTAGCAGAGAAGAGGACTTCCTATTTTTATAGCTATCACAAAGATTTCCTGTGCTCTCAAACTGGTGAAAGAATGGGGATATAAGATATTTCATTAATAATAATAGCAACATGGCAACATATAATATTAATTACAATGACAATTAATGAACAGTAAATAAGTTAGTCAAACAACAACATGGTCTAGGGGTTTTGATATCAAATTGATCTGTTAGCTTTAGGGACTGTGAGTGTGGTAAAGAGTTCAGTTCTACTAATGGCATATTCTGGTAAGTGTTAAATAAACTTGCTAACAGTTGGGTTATCTATCTGTACCCCCACTTTATATCCTAAAGCATTTTCAAGGTCACTACTAGTTTCAAGCTCACTCTAGGACGTTGCATTCAATGTGAAATTCATTCCACGAAAGATTATATTAAACTCATATTTAGTAGCTCTGTTATTTTTTAACATGCCAGTAGCCAAATTGAATTCAGCCTGTAAATACATGTCACATACTTTGCATATTATGATGTCAAAAAAGCCTCCAATGAGAATGCGTTTCTGATAATTGTCGCATTGTGCAGTGAGTTTAACCTTGAAGTCCTGTACTTATGAAGTGTCCCTGGGTGTCTTCTAAGAAGATCATCATCAGCATCCTACAGCTAACCTCTGTTTCTAAACATGTTTCTGATGTCAAGTAATATGCCCAACCTGCTATTTTTCCCTCAAGATTATTTTGAATGCTCCTGTACATAACAATGTGTATATAATGTAGTGAACACCAGTACTTCAGATATACTGCAAGATATACTCAGTGCTGTCTTTCACATATCAAAATCTCATTGCATCATGAATAATCTGGTGAACTGTGATGCAAAGGTGAGGAATGGGAAGAACTACCAAAATCTTCTACTTAAAAACCATCACTGAATTTATGCAAGCGTGTCCTGGTCTGAGGGAAAACAGAACCAATTTTCTTATCAGTAATTTTACTTTTCACAGAATCACAGAATGGTAGGGGTTGGAAGGGACCTCTGGAGATCATCTCGTCCAATCCCCCTGTCAAAGCAGGGTCACCCAGAGCAGGTTGCACAGGAACGCGTCCGGGCAGGTTTTGAATGTCTCCAGAGTTGGAGACTCCACCACCTCTCTGGGCAGCCTGTTCCAGTGCTCTGCCACCCTCAAAGTGAAGAAGTTCCTTCTCATGTTTAGATGGAACTTCCTGTGTCCAAGTTTGTGCCCGTTGCCTCTTGTCCTGTCACTGGGCACCACTGAAAAGAGCCCGGCCCCATCCTCCTGACACCCACCCTTTCAGTATTTATAACTTTTCTGTTAAGTGTCTTCTAACTGGCTGCACTTTCTGAAATTAACAGCAGTAACTTCAGACAGTATCTTCTTCCAGAGTGATAACACCTGATGTTTATAGTTGAACATGCTCAGTATAAAAGCTGAGGGATCAAAGTGTCAGCCTCTTTCTTCAGTGGATGGCATCTGAGGAGGACTTTGTCTGTTCATCTGCCTTTGATCCCAGTCCATGTATTCCTGAATCCAGATCCAGAATCCATCCATCTTTGAGCCCAGTCTGGGATATGATCATCATCCTGGGAGCTCGAGACACGTTTTGTATATATTGTATATATTTCATTATTTTCTTAATTATATTATTATTATTTAAAAATATAATTTTATTAATAGTATTTCATTAAAGCAGTTTAGTTTCTCTTTCAACCCATAAGTTCTCTCTTGCTCTCATTCCATCTCTCTTTTCTGAATAGAGAGAGGTTAAAGAGAGCATCTGTCATCCGTTTATTGGCCAGCCCAGCCTAAACCACAACAAAGGAATACAGATTTATTCTTCTGTTGTTTGTGTCTTGATAGTTTTGTTGTAACTTGATGAAATACTGCATGTTTCATAGGGAGATGGGCACATCATTATAGCATGTTACTTATTTTGGAAAATGTTGTTTTGAAGTTATCTTCTGCTCACATTGGACCATGAAAGCTAATATAAAATCCTTACTGAACTATCTTAATTTAAAGTCACTTTCTAGCCTGTGGAAAAAAACTTGCAACATTAAAGGTACATTAATTTTCTGTTCCTTGCAAAGAATGTCAATGAATGTGGCAAATGTGAGGGTGTTTAATATATGAATAAACAATCCTTTACAAGGAAGATTAATGTTCATAATACATGTTGCAGAAAAGGAAATATCAAATCAGAATAAGAAGAAAGTAAGCTAAAAATTAGTGTGATTCTGTGCCTTAAAAAGTCTGTCATTAAACTGTGTGGAATACAGTCTGCAAAAAGATTTGTCCTCAAAAAAAGGACACAAGAAAATGAACAAAAGACTTTTATTTACAGAAATGTATTCCCTGTCTTTGCCTGGCTTTCAATCATGTTTCACAGAAGAGGTAAGGATCAAGAGTCCTTTGATTATGAATCAAATAAATTTGCCAGTAAAATGAAATGGAACTATATACTTTTCATTTTCATTTTACCTTGCTTTCATCGCTGCTATGAATATATTACATCATTTCAGGACTTACAGGAGACGGAGTTTTTAAAATATTGGTGTGTTCTGTGCCATAGTAGGTCTCCTTATGTGGTTGGTACCCTTTGAAAAATAAGAAAACTAAAATTAAGAAAAAAACAGCCAAGAGTAAGTTTTGAGAGAAATTAGTCGTCTTTATATTTCTTTTTGGCAATAATACGAGAAATATCTTTCTCCAGAACAAAACAGAGTTCCTTTACAAAATAAAGCATATTTACCTTCCTCGGAGTTAAACAATCTCCCATGTAACAGTGTAAACTCATATCCTGAAAACACAAATATCTGTTGCCTCTTATTGTTATTCTTAAATCAATCTACTGTCTTAACTCCAGCCTGGAGGGGTCTTAACTCCAGGCTCTCACAGACTGAAGAAATGGGCTGACAGAAACCTCATGAAGTTGGACAAGGGGAAGTGCAAAGTCCTACATCCAGGGAGGAAAACTCCATTCAGATACACCGGTGGGTTTTGCTGCCTCCCAGAAGCTGGGTGGAGAAACGGGCTGACATTTCAGAATGTATTTCAAAAAAGGGAAATGCAAAGTCATGCACTCCCAGTATTAACTGGGGGCTGTCCTGCTGGAAAGCAGCCTTGCAGAAAAGAACCTGGGGTCCTGGTGGACAAGAACATGAGCCAGGAATGTGCCCTTGTTGCAAAGAAAGCTAATGGTAACCTGAGTTGCATTAGGCAAAATAGTGCCGGTAGGTCAGGGAAGGTGATCCTTCTCCTCTATTCAGCACTGTTGAGGCCATACCCAGAGTGTGGTGTCCAGTTCTAGGCTCCTGAGTACAACAGAGTCATGAACATACTGGAGAGAATTCAACGACGGGAAGTAAAGATGATTCAGGGGTTGGAGCACTTCACATAGAAGAAAAGGCTGAGAGTGTTGGAACTCCTCAGCCTGAAGAAGAAAAGACTCAGGGGGATCTCATAAATGTTTATAAATAACTGAAGCTAGGGTATAAAGAAGATGGAGCCAGGCTTTTTTCAGTGGTACCCAGTGACAGGACCAGACACAATGGGCACAAACTGAAAAGCAATATGTGGCATCTAACCATCAGGAAATACTTTTTTTTTACCATGACTAAATACTGGCGCAGGTGGGCCAGAGAGCCGGTGGAGTCTCCATCCTTGGAGATATTCAAAAGCTGTCTGAACATAGTCCAGGGCAACCAGCTCTAGGTCATCTTGCTTGAGCAGGGGGCTTGGACAAGATGATCTCTATGATAACACACTTAAGAAAGGGTGAAAACTACTGCTCAGCAGCTGTAAGAAACAGCAGTGAGAAACATATGAGAGAAACAATGCTACAGACAATGAGGTCAGAGAAGAAGGATGGGGAAGAGGTGCCCTAGGTACCAGAGCAGAGATTTCTCTGTAGCCCATGGAGAAGTCCATGGTAAAAGAGTTTGTTCCCATGCAGCTCATGGAGGACATCATTGGAGCAGATAGTCGCACTGCAGCCCGTGGACGACTCCACACCAGAGCAGGTGGAGATGTCTGAACCAGGCTCGTGACAGAAATTGTAGCCTGTGGAGGCTGAAGCAATTGATGAAGGACTGTAGCCCATGGAGAGGACCCTATCTGGAGCAGGGGAAAAGTGTGAGGAGGAAGGTGTGGTTGCAAGTGAGATGACCACAATCCCTCATTCTCCATCCCCCCTGCACTACTCAGGGAGGAGAGAAGGAGGTAGACTAGTTGGGAATGAAGGAGTGAAGTTAAGCCTAGGAAAAAGGGGTTGGGGAGGGGAGGTTTTAAAAGTTTTGTGTTTGTTTTTCACCATCTTACTGCATTTTTAACTGGCAATAAATTAAATTAGTTTTCCCCATGCCGAGTCTGTTTTGCCTATAGTAAGTGATCTCAGTGTCTTTATCCTGGCCCACGAGCTTTTTAATCTTATTTTCTAGCCCTGTCTCCTCTGTTGAGGAGAGGGAGTGAAAGAGTGGCTTGGTGGGGGCCTGGCAGCCAGTCAAGGTTAAACCACCACATGCAATAAGAAAAACCTTCATTGACCGCATTATCTTTTTCTTTTAATTTATCTCTGTGCACTGTAAGACAAATTAGCAAAGTTTTTGTACAAGTTCCTCTTGCATGTTTTGGAGAGTTTCAGAGCCAATAGGGAACAGAGGTGAGAATGAAGTGGCTTGAATTAAGTGCAGAGAGAACACAGCTCTAGACTGTCACAGTTTTGGAAAGGATAATCAGTACCTGTTAAACTCAATGAGACGTATGTGGGCACCTTCATTAGGCCCAGCTTCCCTTAAAGTATACAGTTTTAGTGCTGCAGATACAAAATGAGGGCAGGAACGCAGCCTGAAGAACTACCTAGCAATAAAGATGAGATATAAAGAAATGTCCACAGGGTAAGCTGAAAAACATTATAACCTGGATCCTCACCAGTTTATGAGGACCTTTATTAATTTGCCTATATCTTTATAAAGGTGAGTTATTTTAGAACTTAAACTTTGTGTGGAAATTAAATGATCAGCTAGATGGTAGTTACTTTCATACAGTCTTTAAACACTTGAACAGCTCTGTCACTAATTAAGGAGAAAGAAATTTAACCTTTTCTTTTTTCTTTTCATATTACAAGGAATATATTTTTAGATCTGTTTTATTCAGCACTTCTGATTTTATTTGTTGTTTTCTTTTAACTTTTTGACATTTTGGAAATAGAAAACTTTTTTATATTGTTTTGGATACATTCATTTATGCATGGGACTTCTACAGGACCAAACACATTACACAGACAAGGACTTTCAGTATTAAAACATTTGCTTTTTGTTATAGTGATACCTTTTAGACTGTACTACTAGGAACTGTTGTACTTTTAAAACACATGTGTTGATAAAAGACGATTCATATGACCTATCTGCCTGAATTCTCAATGGCTGCCTTATATAACTATGTGCCATTTTCTCTCTCTTTGAATGAATTACATTGTTCATCAGTTTTAATATTAATGTTTCCTTTCCATATCCTTGTCATGAAAAGAGTATGCAAGAATTATATTCTGAGGTATAGAATCTCATTGAGTTTTGAATTGGTTAGTACACTGAGAATGGAAAGTCAATAATATATGCATCATTCTATGATAATACTACCGTCAGCCTTTCATGACTTTAACAAATACCTTATGAGCTTTTCCACTTCTGGGTTTTTTTTAGGTTTATAGTTGGAATATTTTTCCAAAACCTCCAGTGACTCCATATATACTAATGACAGGAAATCCTTAAAGAGACATGAATAAAGTTGATGTATTTTTCTGCTGGGCAAAAAAGTCTACAGACTTTTTCAGATAATGTTTAGCTACTTATCCATGTCTGCACTTTCTAGGATTAAGTTATACTTCTAGAAAAAGTCTAATACATTAAACAGAGAAACATACTTACATGTCATCTATTTCTTTCTCCCACTCTGTTGGCATACCGGTCATAATCTTAATTCTAAACTTTTACACAATTGCATACATATTTAAGTCTTTAAGCTTTTGTCCCTTTCTGCTATTTTGCTTCATTCTTGAGATGCATCCGTTATTTGTATTATGGGATACAAATTGGTACCTCTGCATAATGAGGTGCTCATTTACCTCCCAGTGTGCCTTCCAAAGCTTTCAGCGCTTAACATACACAATAAAAAAAACAACCAAACAAACCAAAAAACAGTTCAGTCACTTGAGTAGCAGCTTGCCTCCCATTTTCTCCCAAGTACCCCTAATAAAATGAAATTTGTGAATTATTCACCCTAATAATATTTACTAAGCTCACCAACTGCCAAACAAGCCAAGAAATAGAGGAAGAAATGCTTAGAGTTTCAAACCAAGGCATAGTTAAGTTCTCATTTAATTATCTTTCTTTTTTGTCTTTGTTTCTTCTGCGCACTGTGAGTTTTGGAAAAAGAAGCAAGACACTTGTTTATATTTTACTGGGGTTAAACACTTATTCAGTGTCCTGAATACATATCATCAAGGTGAAGACATTTCTTGGTTTCTGATATCCTCAGATAAACACCAACCAATATTTCCATCCAGTACCATTCAATCACTTCAGTTACAGATGCAGTTTAAGTACTATATTTTCACAAAGTTGGTACCAGAAGAAAATGTGCTTCCATGTGCTTCCAGGTCAGTGTTAAGGGTAAGAACTGCAGTATCACACACATTCAGTCATTCATTCACCTTCTTTTGAGTGAAGTAGATAAGCTTTACTCTGCAGGCTTGACTTTCCTCCGACTTTATCATAAATCCAAAGTGATTGATGCCAGTGAAGTTACAAGTGCATATAAGCCTTCTTCAGCAGTAGGCTCTCACCATGAGGATGAAGTCCACTCTGGGAGCTTAAGATCTGTTGACCACAGTCAAAAGAAAGTTTAAGAATAAGCTTCTTTTTCAAATAGTATTAAGGTGGAGATAATACAAACTTCATGATATATGGGTAATGTGACAAAGAATAACAGTTTATGGAGAGAGTTATATCCTTTCAGTCACTTGTGGAAATTGTTCACATTGACTTAAGCACAAAAAGATCATTGTGCTACTTGCTTGCTAGAAAGCTCACAAGGTTTATTATCTTCTGTAGACTTAGATCTTAAATTTTAGTCTTTAATGCTTAGTATTATTATATATGGCTTTTCAAGAGACAATAAAGCTAAACACATTTTGTGAATTTGTGATATTGATCGTATGTCTAAATGTATGTCTAAACTTCTGACTCCCTTTAGTTCAATGTGTCACAAATTCAGGCATTTGATGCTGCTGTTTGATTAGGAGTTTTCCTCCATGCTTCTAAAAATATTATACAGACAGATGAGTAATTTATTTTTTTTCTCCAGAGTGGAGGACTTATGGAAGAGCACAAAAAAACAACCAACCAAACAACAACAAAAAAAAAACCAAACCAAAACCCTAAAGACAAGTTTATCTGCACTAAATTTTGATAATTAAATGAGGTTCTATTATTTACTGTCAATGTGGACGGATAAGCACCTCAAGAAGATTAATTAAATTAACATGTCATGTGAACCTGTCTCTAGAAATACCTTTCTCTTTTCCATGGAAAAAAAAAAATACACCTGTGAATTACACAGTTTTCAAATAGATTCTTTTAATGGTGTATGGTGAACCCAACCTAAGTTCTTAATTTTAGTTTAAGCTGCAACAGTGAGTAGCCATTTGTGTAAGTTCTCTGTTTTCAGACACAATAAGATTCTACCACAGGAGTTTATGTAAGGTAGCAGCTGCATAGATACTTATCCATAGTTAAGTGTGTTATCAGTCAATGTCTAAACAGTATTTAGATTTCTGCTATAACATTTTGTCAAATTACTATATAATCATGAGTTCTTTACTGCAAATACTGACAAAATCAATAAAATTAAATACAGCATAACATGATTTAATAGTAGTGTATAAGTAATAGAAAATTATTCAAATTATTATGGAATGCTTTGTTAATTTGATTTTATATTATCTTGAGTAACACTACATGATTATTTTTTTTTTTTTTCTGGAAAATGCTAGCTATATGTTCTTCTAAATAAACTAATTATGTTAGGTGGGATTAAATTATGAACATTCATTTAATATTTCTTTAAGCAAAGATTATGAATAGAATTTCTAATGTATTTCTCCTGAAATGCAGAATCCATGTATGTGTATCTAGCTCGCTCTCTATCACTACCTTTCTGTCTACATACCTACCTATTGCATCTTTTTATACATATGCAAATCTACCAAAGTAACTCAATCACACATATAATTTGATGTCATCTCCACATATAGCTACTACACATGCCATCTAATTAAAGGTAGACATCTCAACTTCTAAAATGCTAATGAAAATATAAGTGATTCCTTTTGTATTCATTTTTTTCCACCACATACTGACACATGTGATTTGTGAGATGGAAAAATATCTCTCACAGTTTACTTCACAGGCATTTTGTCACCAGAATCAAATAATTTAATACAGGCATTCATCAGTATTTAATAGTGGAAATTGTTGCAAGGCAACAGATTAGCAGTACATATTTCCTATCTCATTTATAATAATGAAAAAAAATGAATCAAAGAATTTAGTTCAGTTCTAGTTCAGTTCACATTTTATTATCAGAGGTTACTTTTGAAAGTGTTTTGAAATTGTGTAGGCTGATGTGTATTCATTATTTTTAGACCAAGCTGAAGTGAAGGCAAAAGGCAAGTTAAGTCACTATTGAGTTAGGGTAATATTTAGAATATATACAACTTTTTCAGTCTCTCTCATTAATCTTAATGCTGATATGCTTGCGTCTAACCCATCAGTCCTCCAGTAATTTCATTTGACAACGAGGCCTTGTTATGTGTTGTCTAATTGGGAAGGTTACTATATGTCCTAGTTTGGGGGGAAGTAGAGTCAATTTTCTGTTCAGTGAGAGAGGCTCTTGCTTACACTTGTTGCTGTGACAACCAGGGTAAGCTGACTTGGTTGTCTACACCAACGCAGGGGTTGCACCTGTGGGGAGGAGTGGACAGGTCAAGTGACCCAAAAGAATACCCCAACAGGGTATTCTATCCCATCTGCCATGCTCAGTATAACAGCTGAGGGATCAAAGGGGTCAGGTTGTCTCTTCTTGAAGGGTTTGGCTTCTTTGACGGATCTCTTCTGTCAATAATTGATGTCTGAGGAGGACCCTGTCAGTTTGTCTACCTTTGATCCCCATCAGTGTGTTCTGGAATCCAGTACCCATTTGTCACTGAGTCCAGTCTGGAACTTTCCCAGTGCCTGCCAGTGACATCTCCCTGGGAGCTTGATATTGTTTGTATATATTCATATATACAGTATATATTTCATTACTTTGTTTTTATTTTATTATTAATATTTCATTAAAGTATTTTAGTTTTTTCTAAACTCGTAACTCTCTATCTCTCTTCTTCCTCTGCTTGAAGCAAGAGGTGGGGAGAACATCTGTTGTCTTGTCATTGGCTAACCCAGCTCAAACCACGACACTGAAATTTCATTTAAGTAACAGGTTAGCACTGAGAGAGCTTTCCTCATGTGTTTTTTATCAGCTCCAGATATTAAAAACTTGATATATTCAGAAATTTATATTATGATGAAGATTGTGTTTTTACAACATTTTATCCAGACAGCAAACTAGATTTAAATGGAATAGATTATAAAAATAAAAATCTTTCTCAAGCATCCATCTTTTGTTGAAGATTTCAGGACCTGAATAATTGGAGATAAAATCTCTTTCTAAATATACCAGCAGAGGTTGTTGTTTACTTGGTTTTGTTTCCTTTTTAACTATGATAGTTATTATCTATTAGATCTGAGAAATTCAAAAGGACAGGAGGCGCTAATAACTTAGAGAGGGATTGAATGGAGACTAAAAGCCTGAAGTACTGTAGGAAACAAGTGCTTTCACAAGTTCCTCTTGTCCTTCTATGGTCATCTCAAGCCAGTCTGAGTTCAAATTTCATCAACTACTCTTCATCCAGTTGATTTCAACAAGGCTGTAAGAATAACACAGGAAGTGTTTTTGAGAAGAGATAGGTATGTCATCTGCACTACTCACAGTTTAGTGGGGTATTTCAGCAAAATTTTACAGTAGTTTTACACACATGTTGGAAAACAAATGAAGGGAATAGCACATTACTGGGTTCTATAGGATAATAAGGAGAAAATTGTCTATGAAAAATTGGTTACTAGTTAAAGCAGCGGTCATTTCCACAGTGGCAGGGTGCAGTCTAATGACCGATTGAATTGTATTATGCAGGTTCCTCCCAGAATTCTTTCCTTCTTCTAGGGGTTCAGCACTTAGAAAAGATCAATATTATAACTGGATGTGTACAATTCATCTGGGGACAAGATATTGCCCTGGCATGAAGTCAAAGGAAGTACTGAGAAATTTTGAATTTAAACTATACTCACTTTAAGAAACTGGTTGTTTACATTCTACAAGGAAGCGCCTCTGTTCCATTCAGATCTATGGAGTCTATGGAGTCAGAAACAAGTTTTTGTGGCACATCAGCTTTTCCTGCAAAAAGAACAGAAGAGAAAGTAGCATCACCTCAAAAACAAATGTACCGACTAGAAAGGTTAGAGCGTTAGGCAACAATTATTATTTGAGATCAAATAATCCAATTATACACCCTAAGCAACTGTATAGTTTTCAGCTACACTTCTTGTGAACTTTACTATGCTCTATATGAAACAATAAAATATTTAGTGGGACGTTAGAGGATTTAGCTGTGTCTGGACACTTTATATTGAAATATTTCTCAGTATAAACCTTCAGTCAACTAGATCAAAAAACTATCAGAGCATATCACTGCTTTCTTCAGGCCTGCACAAATAAGTTGTTTGGGTTTTTTTAAATGGAAACAGGATATGGTAGAGAGTGGTTAATACATGCTCAGACTCAGGGACAAATCTTACCCTGAGAATAGTGGAGTCCATTCTGAGTCTTGATTTCCCCTTGTGGAAGACATGGATGGTGTACATGCTTGTACCAAGCTTCACATCATGACACGCCAGATAAGGAAATGTAGAACTGCAAATATACACTTTTATATTGGGAAACAGCAGGGTGTTTCTTGAATAACCCAAAATTGTTGAGACAGACATAGTTGAATAGCAAAAGTGGCTTGTAGGAGAAAATGAGAAGACACCAGTGCCTCAGATCCTGTAAATTTAGTTTTAAAGTGTGGTGAGAAATTATTGTGGAAGATTGTATTCTTATATACATATATGTAACTTCAAACATCCTTTTTACAAAGAAATAAAAGGAAGATCTCTTTGTGCTGAAAAGCAAGTTCAGTATCATGACTTTTGAATAAAAAACAATAATGAAACATTTAGGAGAACATCAGCCTTGCATTGTACTTGTCAAAAGCAAGTTTGAGATACCTAAAAACAAGTTAACATTTCAGCAGAAGTGGTTCTGCTGACAGTTGTGTTTGACTGCCAGCATATGTAAGGAAGAATCTGTGATGTCTTCCTTGTTTGCTTTTGCTTGCTCGGTGGCAATACTGTATGGGTTGAATCAGGGTAGAAATACTTAAAGCATTTGTCTGAAAGACTTAGAAAAATCCAAAGGTCAGCATATCATCAGAAAAAGTCTATTTTTCTCTTACTTTTTGAAAAGTCCAATACTGAAAAGTTGTACGATACATACCACTGCAAAATTCAACATCACAGGCAAGAAATAGCTAAGAACTAGTACACGTTCCTAGAGAATGGTTCAGTACTAAAATATTGTGCTTCGTGTGAAGGAGTATCCAAAGACATTGTTTGGATCTTTACAATCATGAACTTCAGAGACAGTATTTGACAAGGTATATGTGGACATTCCATCATTTATATGATATATATATATGAATTTAAGGAGACATCAAAACCTAAACAGAATGCACCACTCAACTGCATGTACACTATTTATAGAGGTTATATTAAAGGTGAAGGCTCACAAAATGACAGACAAGTCTTGTAAATAAATCAAAAGTAGTGATAATTTTGTTCTATCGGTTACAGAATGATGGTGTTCAGGGCCCTGAGCATGCTCTACCTCTTCTCAGGAATTCTGTGCCAAGGAAATCTGTGTGCAAGGCCAGCTCTCTGATAAGGGAGAGCTGTTTGAGAGGCATCAGCTGGCCTTGGAAGTCTTGAGGAAAAAGCTGTAAGAAATCTCAGAAAAAGTTCCCCTCCCAACATCTCTGCTAAGAAATCTCAGCGGGAGCTCCCCCCACTTTTCCTCAGGAGTAATTTTTAAGCTGAGACTGTCGCTCTTAAAACTTGTCTGAGTTACGTTGCAGTTGTGTTGCAGCTATGCCCATGCTGGCCACGTACCTCGCTGATTCAAACCCTTAGCTTGATCAAAAGATGTGACTCCTTGGCTTGAGCTTGTACGTCCTTCATCGCAATAGGCTCACCTGGTGATCACTGGTGTTTGGTATTGCTTTTTTCTCCAGACCTGATCTGGACCCTGAGCTGTGGATTCAGCTTGTACCTGGGTCATCTTCCAGGACTTATCTGGTGATTTGGACTCTTGACTATTGTCATGAACCCTGCTCTGCTTGCTTTGCTCAGGTACTGTGGGACTGCACCCATGCTGATGAGGCCTTTTTATCCTACCTGTCCTACCTATCTTAATCCCCTTCTCCTGCAGAGCAGCCTGCCTTTGCTTTACTGTTAAATACACTGTGTTGTACTTAGGAGGGAAAGGATGAATGGCTGTATGTTTTTGAGCAGTAATAAAATCTGCTTCAAGCATGTGAAGTGTGTGAACACAGATTCCCAAAATGTAAAATGGCAAAGCACTAGTGAGAGGCAGATTGAATGGATTACAGCCACGAATAAAAGAATTTTTTTTGTCACATTTTCTTGTACTCTCTCACACTAGTATTGCTATGTATTTAATGTCATCACACAAAACCTGTATTTCATAGAACACAAAACCTGGAAGTTTTTTTTTGTGTATTTCTCTGAAGCATATTATTCTTCTGGAAAAAATAATGATGAAGAGTGTGTTGAGACCAAAGGCAATGCAAAGGAATTTCAGAGAAAGAACTGTGAATGCTACTGATGGAAACTTCAGAGAATTAAGAGAGCGTATGGAGATAAGAAGGTGTATGGGTAAATTTCAGGAAGAGGGATTCATCAACCGTTAATGACTCTCATGGACTACTTGTTCTTTTCAATAAGGGACCCATTTATTTGCCTTTTTGCTTTCTTTCCTCACATTATGCTGGATGTGGATATATCGTACAAAACACTACAGATGAGAAAGACAGGCATAACAGTGGTGCATATTGAAAAATTTAAAACATGTTATTTCAGCCCACATGAAGCAAGCCAATGAATTGACAGCTCTTTACAAGAACTACCTCATGTCCATTTCTGCCAAGGAAAGAGGTTACACAAACTGACTTCATCTGAGTTATGGAGAAAACCTGTGATACAATAGTTATCCACATGGTAGATGGAGACTCTGTGGAAGAATTTGTGTACCATTCTCCTGGATTAATTAAACACTTCAATCAAATGATATCTTATTTTAGGAAAAAAGAAATCAAAGACAGATAAGTATTTTCTAAAGACATGCAGCTCTCAAGTGATTTAAAATCTACTACATCACAGCTGCTTTATTTGAGTCTAAACAATGTAATGGAAATTTTCATCTAAATGACAAAACGACATGAAGTTATTATCACAATATCCATAACAATATCAGAATAGGAAATCTTATTCCCTATACTTGAAAACTGTGGAACTGTATTTCAGGAACACAGTAGGTACAGAAATACTCAGGGATCCATCAGGGCCTTTAATAGAGAATGAACTAGTAATGTCTACCCCAAGTTTCAGCAACAAAGTCTCTGTGCTTCTTGCAAGGCTGAAGAACAGATGGACATCTCTTATTTAACAAGACACTCTCAGATGCTGGTAAGAAAAATGTATCTCTAAGAAGTAATCCATTGTGAATAATAATTCATTTAAATGTGTGACCTTGTTTTTCTGTTTTCCAGTGTACAACAACAAATGCTCTTGTCTTCTTTAGCGTTACCTCCGTATGAATAACATATGTTCTTGCTTTGTACAGTATTTTTATGTTAGACCTCCATTGTGTTATACGTGTACAAACACACACACACAAAGGTCTACTGCAGAACCTTCTGCTGAGATCCCCATCATCTATAACAACATTAGACTTTCCACTGGCTGGAATATACTGCTGCAAAGGACAACTGGAATGTGATCTGGAATTTCTAATTTAAAGTAAGCATTAACTGGCTCTCTGAATTGCAACCATCAGTCACAGTGCATCACTCTTACTCTCCTCATCCCAATTAGTATTTAATGACTTATACCAAGTGGCATAGATTCAATGGGAGACAGTGCCCTTTCCTGACGGCTAATTTATAGGGCTCTCATTGTCAATATACTGACAATCTAATCGTACCTTACCTGTCAGGACTCTAACCTACCCCACTGGGCACTAATGTCGATCAAAATAGAGCATTATGGTAAAAGAGGTACAATAAGTGCCTGCAATAACAGATCTCTGTTAGAGCATATTCCAGTAAGAGGAATAAGCCAAGACCACTGGCAGTTGCCACTAGTGGGTAGAATATTGCTACGAATGTGGACTAATTTCTTCAATATTTAATGGCAAATGGATCAGGGGAAAATGTGCTTGTTTCTTCAAGTACAAGAACATCCTGCTCCAGAGTTAGTACTTAGAAGTACCTCATATCAACGTTCTTTTCAGCAATCAGCAGCTCAAAGAATGGCAAATTGCAGCAAAATGTTGTGCTTCATTAAGTCCTTGTTCCAAAAAAATTATGACCAATTGGCAATCCAAAGGGGAACACAGCATTACTGAAGCACACACCTGAGACATGAAACACACACAGATTTCCATGAAGGTGACTTACTTTACCCCTTGTGTTATGCATATTTCATATCTACGATTTTAAAAAGAAAGAGGTAGAGAAACAGAGTGGTAATTTTAATGCTGTGTAGAGCTTGCTTTTAGTCATGTGATGCTAAATATGGCAGTCGGCTGCACTCCAAATAAAATGAAGCAGTTTTATTCTACCCAGGGTGCCTGGATAATGGTCACATACTAAAGAATATGGAATTAATGTGTAGAGAAAAAAAGCAGGTTTCATCTCAGAGTTACACCTGTACATCAAACTGTCTGCTTATCACTGGCTTAAAAAAAAAAAAAAAAAGTTTGTTTCATGCTGAAAGGGCATAAAAGAACCACTCTGTGATGTAGGATAGCAGGGAATTAATTGTATACTGGCATGACTCGTTCTTTCGAAAAAGGCTGTAAGTTTTAGACTGGCCTTCAACAAATAGGAATAAAAATAATGATATTGGCAAGTGTCACTCAAAGCATCCTAATCCCAAGAGGCACCACTGTCACCCTGTCTGAAGTTCTGAGACTCTACATGCCTCCACAGCTACTGACATAGGAGTAAATTGTATTTTGAAAGGCAATACACATCTTTCTAAACTTGGCAGGCAGGAGAGAGATATTTTTACATGTGGAACAGAAGAAACAACAGAATGATTTGTGTGTATGAGTTTTCTCTGTGCTTCTCAGGAATAATAAAAGCAGCATTATTGCAATTTCCCTTATTCTTTTTTAGCCTTGTTGCTGCTTTTAAAGAGAAATATGAGAGTCCACAAGGAAAATCCCTCTTCAGTTCTTTCTTGCAAGTACTGCAAAACTACCCAGTTCTTTCCATCTGAGGCCTGAACTGCCAGATGCAATTGGTAACTTTTTTCTTTTTTTGAAATGTGAACTTCAGTTGATTAATTGTCTCACATTAGGAGGCAGAAAACACAGTCCATGTGAACTTCTGACCCATGAAGTTTATCATCACAGAGGAAAGTCATAATCTGTCCTTCAGTATTGCTTGGATCTCTGAAGGTCTCACCTATGATAAATGAAGATCTGTCCCCAACCAAATCAATATCAAAATTTCCATTTGGTTTCAATGAGGAGAGGATTTTGGTCTTCTTCTAATGGTTAGGCTATATGGTTCTCTTAGTGTCTGCATAAGGATATGAAGTTGGAAGTTATTTGAAATTACAGAATCACAGAATTGTAGGGATTGGAATCAAAATTCAGAATCTTTTGTAGCTTGCAAAGCATCTGACACTAAATACTGTAAAATCATTGCCTTTTCTAGCACAAAGTTTCTTAAGTAATTTTGAAGCATTAATTTTACCTTTTATTTTTGTGAATTCCTTTTATATCATCTATATTTTTATAGCTAATAAAAATTAATTTGATAGCATACTTAATTTTTAAATTGTGCAAGAAAATGGTTGATAGTTTTTTTCAGAATAGGCATTATACCGTGAGATTTTTTTTTTATAATTCGTAGGAAATAAATGTATACACAATTTCTTTGTGATACACAATTATTTCTGGAATTTCTCCCATTTTACAAATTCTTTTTCAAGCCTTAGAAATTACAGTTTATGGATGATCTAGTATATTTTTGTACACTGAAGTGCACATTAAGCTGACAATTTCATTGGCAATTTTTTTTATATCTCCCATGCAATAGAATTTTATAAGTAAAACAGAGGTTTTTAAGAACACTTTGATCCAATTAGACATATAAACATTGCCTCAATTGTATAGACTTGAGGTGTATGTCCAAAAAAGAAACAAACATAATTAATTACAAGTTTAATTTCATTTATTTCCTGGAATAAAAATCTGAATGAGATCCAAAGCATTTGGCTGAGCATCAGAACTTATCCAGTGCTTGGCTCCAGCTGTATTATAGCAAACTGGGGCTCCCGATCTTTAGGGAAAGGCAAGGTATCTCTTGATAGCATATTCAGAGCAACTGTACATCATGACTAGACTGATGTCAAAAATGGATGTCTAAATATTCAGTATATTTACTTGAATAACCATTCATTACCTTCTTTTGGGATCCAGAGCACAAAGGTTTATTTCTCTTGAAGAAAATATCTTCCTGTAAGCCTCAGACAAGGGGGTCCCACCTGCATAACAGCCCATTGGCTTGGGTACTCTGCCAGGAGTTAGAAATTGGATTTGTTTCACCAATCTTCGAACATCTATTATGTAGGCACCTGTATCTGAAATTGACACCTAGACTCCATTAATAATAACCAATGAAGATAAATAGGAAATTCAAGGAAGTAGTTTCTTCATAGAAGATAGTGGCCTTCCAGTACCTGAAGGGGGCCTATAAGAAAGTTGGGGAGGGGCTGTTTGCAAGGGCATGTAGCCATAGGATGAGGGGCAATGGTTTTAAACTAGATCAGGGTAGGTTTAGATTAGACATTAGGAAGAAGTTCTTTTCAATGAGGGTGGTGAGACACTGGAACAGGTTGCCCAGAGAGGTGGTGGAGGCCCCATCCCTGGAGACATTCAAGGCCAGGCTGGATGAGGCTCTGAGCAACCTGATCTAGTTGAAGATGTCCCTGCTCACTGCAGAGGGGTTGGACTAGATGATCCTTAAAGGTCCCTTCCAACCTAAAACCTTCTATGATTCCATGATTCTGTGAAAACTCGAAACACCTCCTCCCCCTCCTTCTTCTCTGACCTTGGGGTTCACAGGGTTGCTTCTCACACTTTTATTTTCTTCATGCCTCACTGCGTGTGCAATGTTTTGCCCGCTCCTAAATACATCCTCCCATGCACACCAGTGGCTGAGAGGCTCAGCTGTGCCCTGCAGGGGGGCTGTTGGAGCCAGCTGGAACTGGATGTGTCCAGCACAGGGCAGCCCAGGCCTCTCCTCACAGGGGCTACCATGTCTGACTCAGATGGAATGTTTGCATTTTACATACATAAAATTAGGAAGTAAGAATGACACTTAAAGTACAAAGTGTTTTCCTGAATCTACAGGGCTAAATTTTCAAAGCACTGGAATCTAAATGATGCTGAAGCTTTTATCAGATGAAAAACTGAATACAACCAGCCTCTATCAGTAAAGATCGCTACAAAGTATGGATAGTTTTGCAAATGTTGGATGTGTGAGATGAGTTCTACCAATCTGAAAATGCACCAAGAATTCCTTCTTTATGTTGGTATGCAACTACAGTTTCCACTAATATCTGTACAGCTTCTTCATCCTTTTAGTTAAAAATTGTCTCTTAACACTATTGTCTTTAACATATGTCTAACAAACATGAGAGAACATAGTGAAAACATCACTGGAAAGATTACCATGTCAAAGAGAGTACCTGCCAGTGTCAAGAAACATCCCAGACTCCATGACTCACAGTTACAATAACAGTATTTGCATTGTGTTACCATACAAGGTACTAATCAAGATTAGAGCCAGCGTTTGGTAAAGTAAAATGTCATCTCTGCCAAAGAGAGCTTACAACATAATTAAGGAACAAATACAACACTTCACTGTAACAGAAAAAGAAGGAAATGGAAGCCTCAAGGAGAATATCAGCGTTCTCATTTTACTGGTTTTATGTGGTTGATCAGGTGCTGAGGCAAACAGATCACAACTATCTAAAAGCTGCATGGAAGAAGTGGCCACAGTAAGGGAGAACACTCCTCCCAGAACTGTCTAGAAGTTTTTGTAATGATAGATCAAGCCTTTCCTCCAGCCCATTGACAGAGATTTGCAGGTAATTCAGGAAACAAGAAAAGGCTAATGTGTATAAAAGATGATGCAGTCTCTGTTAGTAGTACAGACACTACTGATAAAGTTACAGCATGCCAGTTCCTCAGTAGTACTTACTGAGCAGTACAATATACATTCAAAAACTAAATGATTCTTTTTTTTATAAAGTGCCAAATATTAGGCAGCAGATGACTTTATGTAGATACAGAGAAGAAAGCAAAGCAGGAATGTTAAAAATGGCAATATTTCTCAATTCTAAGCAAGCTTTTTGATATTCAAGTTTTGAAAATATAGAGTCTTAAATTTGGAATTTTGTGGTTTTGCTGTTCCTATCTTGTTATGGTGGAAAACAACTTCAAATTGCATGTTTTTTCCATTGCTTAAAATTCTATAAGGTACATGGAGAAATGCCTACCTAGATGCTTAGCTGGAATCACCAAGCATTCTAGGAAGGAAAAATATCCAATCAACCTCTTGCACCGAAAGGAAAGGACCATGTCAGAATGTCAACAGTGGACTCGATAGAAGGCTTGTTACCAAAAATGTGCTTCAATTTATTTTTGCACCCTTGACCTAGCTGACAAAAGGAAATAGCTTGCAGAGGTTTGACCTTTCTGTTGAATAGGCCAGCTGGCTGTAGAGCTAAAATTTATGACTTTTCAATGAAGTGGGTGGAAAACTGTAAGTCATTAGAGCTGAGTAGAAGCCCAAATACTGTATTATTGTACAGAAAAGTAGGGTATAGCAACTATTCATCTTTTAGTCACAAATAATGTAGGTTTATACCTTCTTTTAATTTTGTTTAATTAAATATATGTTAATTGTAGTCTTTGCAACAAGCAAATGGGGCATAATTTCAGGTTAATATAAGCAGGTGCAGCTCTACTGAAATCAATGTTTACTCAAGGTCTGAATTTGTCCTTGTTTGAATAAGTCATGAAGGGAAATGTATATCTATATCATCCTAATTCTATTTCTCACAGGAAGTTTTGAAATAGAACAGTTTCTTGACTATGTTAAATGCAGATTAATGTTTTCCTTATTTAGTCAGTACTTCCGATTAAATTCTGAAAATAAGAGTTCTACAGAACTACTTACCACTTGAGCCTTCAGTATGCCAGTTGAATGTATTTCTATTCTGTTTGAACTTTTATTTTTAATACCTCTTAATTTGACCCCTTCTCTTTACAACAGAAATCATCTACCACTCATTTCCTTTATCCAGAAAAAGATAAACAAGCTCTTTCGTCTTAGTGAAACTGAAAGATTTAATGCAAATGCACTTTGAAAAACTTGTTTTTCAACTCCCATAGCAAAGCAGTATATCAGTCAAGCTTTATTACTCCAAGTTTTTGTTATTGCATCAACATTTGTTACAGCAACGTTATACGGCACATTTCGAAAGTACATAATAGGTTCACTGAATGGAATAGAATCAAACAATAAAAATGCACAATAACACCACATCACTAAAACTACATTACTAACATCACAAATAGTGCAACATTACCCTGCAGATAATTTTGCAGCAAATAAAAGGATTCTTACAGTATTATCCAGTATTATTATTTTGCTTTAGGAATTAAATTATTTACTGATAAAAGTGTTACTAAGTGTTCGGTAATAACAGGACTATATGAGAATGGGTTTATTTTTTATTCTCATAACTTAATGAAGAAAATAAGAACCCCTTTATAAATCTTAATAACACATACTGATGTGCATGCCAAACATATCTTCTCCCTGTTTTACACAGGTATAATGCTTGACCATTTTCATATCAATTATTTTATACTTGATAAAAGCAAAGTGATTGATGTGGACAGGCAAGGGGAATGGAAGGAATCTTCAGAATGGTTACAAAATGCTAAATTGTTATGGAAATGCAGGGACAAAGAAAATCCTTACAGGCTAGCAATTTAGGGTATCTATGCCAATTCAATTGTGGTTCTTAAAGAGAAATACTAATAAAATTATAATTTTGAAATAGTAACTTTTACAGTTTATGTAACTGAGTTCTGTTGATAATCCTTAGTTCAATTGAGGATATTAGGTAGGTGGGCCTTTATCAGAAACATTTTTCTCCCTACGTTATATTGTTTGTGGAATATAAATAAGTGTTAAAATTACTTTTAAAATAACACTTTTCCTTGCTTAATGTTCTAAATGAATTTGTATTTTTACATTTTTATTGTAATTCCAGAAATCACCAGTCTTGTGACCAAGAGTTCAAGGAAGAAGGGCCGGAAGGAGGATCCGGGAAACTACAGGCCAGTCAGTCTGACCTCGGTGCCTGGGAAGGTCATGGAACAATTCTCCTCAGTGCCATTACACGGCACATGCAGGAGAACAGGGTGATCAGGCCCAGTCAGCATGGGTTTGTGAAGGGCAGGTCATGCCTATCAAACCTGATCTCCTTCTATGATAAGGTGACCCGCTTAGTGGATGAGGGAAAAGCCGTGGATGTTATCTACTTGGATTTTTGCAAAGCTTTTGACACCATTTCCCACAGCATTCTCCTGGAGAAACTGGCTGCTCATGGCCTGGACAGGTGTACTCTTTGCTGGGTAAAAAACTGGCTGGATGGCCGTGCCCAGAGAGTGGTGGTAAATGGAGTTAAATCCAGTTGATGTCCGGTCACAAGTGGTGTCCCCCAGGGCTCGGTGCTGGGGCCGGTTCTCTTTAATATCTTTGTCAATGATCTGGATGAGGGGATCGAATGCACCCTCAGTAAGTTCGCAGGTGACACTAAACTAGGTGGGCGTGTTGATCTGCTTGAGGGTAGGTTGGCTCTGCAGAGGGATCTGGACAGGCTGGATCGATGGGCCGAGGCCAACGGTATGAGGTTCAACAAGGCCAAGTACCGGGTCTCAACAACCCCATGCAGCGCTACAGGCTTGGGGCGGAGTGGTTTGAAAGCTGCCCGGCAGAAAAAGACCTGGGGGTGTTGGTGGACAGCCGGCTGAATATGAGCCAGCAGTGTGCCCAGGTGGCCAAGAAGGCCAACAGCATCCTGGCCTGTATCAGGAATAGTGTGGTGAGCCGGACTAGGGAAGTGATCATCCCCCTGTACTCGGCACTGGGGAGGCCCCACCTCGAGTACTGCGTTCAGTTTTGGGCCCCTCGCTACAAGAAGGACATGGAGGTGTTGGAGCGTGTCCAGAGAAGGGCTACAAAGGTGGTGAGGGGTCTGGAGGACAAACCTTATGAAGAACGACTGAGGGAGCTGGGGTTGTTTAGCCTGGAGAAGAGGAGGCTGAGGGGAGACCTCATTGCCCTCTACAACTACCTGAAAGGAGGGTGTAGAGAGATGGGGGCTGACCTCTTCTCCCTGGTGACAAGTGATAGGATGAGAGGAAATGGCTTCAAGTTATGTCAGAGGAGGTTTAGGTTGGATATTAGGAAACATTTTTTCACTGAAAGGGTTATTAAACATTGGAATAGGCTGCCCAGGGCGGTGGTGGATGCACCATCCCTGGAGGTGTTTAAAAAAAGGGTAGATGGGGCACTTAGGGACATGGTTTAGAAGTGGCTTTTGTCAGGGTAGTTTAAAGGTTGGACTTGATGATCTTAGAGGTCCCTTCCAACCTCAGCAATTCTATGATTCTATTCTATGATTCTATGAATATTTCAGAACTTCCATATACATCCTATAGAAGCAAAAGATAACAATGCCACAGGTATTAAAAAATATAGTGGCACAAGTCTATCATTAACCCATCAATTCTAGAAGCCTGATTCTGCAAGGGATTTTTTTACAATTTTCAAAGTTTGCTCAAGCAATCCCAATATATATATTTTCCCCAAATTCGTTATGACTCATTATGAGTCTTTCACTCAACCCCCCTTTTCCAAAGAAAGACTATTGGTCTGCTGTCTTTACGTACAATTTCTCATAACTGCTGAACTTACATTCCTTCTTAGTATTTCCTACCAGTTGAAGGTAAAGGAAATGAAGGCATTGTTACTGGAAGTGTGTGATTGAGAGATGGAAGTAATACTCAACTGGAAATAAGTCAAGGGACAACAAAGTGTGGGGGTTTTGATGATGTTGATAGCATAGAGTCTCTATTTTCTCTAATTGAATTCAGGAGAAAAAAAATGCAAAAAAAACCCTGCAAACGCATGATTTTTCAAGAAAATACCAAGTCCAATAGTCTTTCTCAACTTGCCTTTGAGAAAACAGCCAAGCTGGTGTCTCAAGCAAAAAATGCCAGATGACAAAGAATAGAATTTCATTTCCAGTGACACATAAGAAAGACCTTGTGGCCTTGATTCATATGTCGTTGACCATGGCTTTAGAGTTCAAATACACCACAATAAAACTCTCCATATATGTCTGGTAACATCTAGTTATTACAAAAATGATTTCCTAACCAATTGAAGTGTGTTGAGGTACACATACAGATTTCAAGAAAGTCTTTAAGAAATTTTACTTTACTTTTAAAAAATATGTAGATTTTCTGTAGAGTTTTTGATTTATTATTACCACGAACATCACATTAAACATATGCACATCTGTAGCTCAAGGTAGAATTTAAAGTATCCAAGCAAAGAATGTATATAGTGAAATTAAACTTTATACAGTGCTGAATCCAGTACAGAAGAGTTGCAGTATCTGCATTTGTGTAAGTGAAGATTGACCCCAAAACACCACAAAATCAAAGTAATATTCTTTACAAAGGTGGGTTATTTCTGGGTTGTTGTGTTTTTTTAAGTTTATCTTCATACTGGGTCTGTCTGAGGTGGAGTTTTCCCCATAGCAGCCCTCATAGTGCTGTGTTTTGTATTGGCAGCTAGAATGGTGTTGAAAACAGACCAGTGTTTTGGCTACTGCTGAGCAGTGCTCGCACAACTTCAAGGCTGTCTCTCCAAAGTTCCCCCCCTGCCCCTCACCAATAGGCTCGGGGTTGGGAGGAGACAGATAGGACAGCTGACCCAAACTGACCAAAGGGATATTCTATATCATATGAGGTCTGCTCAGCAATAAAAGCTGAGAGAAAAGAGGAGAAAGGGCGAATATCCGTTGTTGTGTTTGTCTTCTGGAGCAACTGTTAGGCATACTGAAGCCCTGCTTCCCAGGAAGTGGCTGGGTGTCACCTGCTGATAGTAAGTAGAAAATATATCTTTTTTTTTTTTTTTTTCCCCCTTGGTTTTCACTCACAGCCTTTGCTTTTGCTTTATTAAACTGCCTTTATCTTGACCCACAAGGGTTGTTTTTTTTTTTTTTTTCTATCTTATTTTCTCTCCTGCTCTGCCCCAATTCTGCTGAGGAGGGGAGTGATAGAACGTCTTGGCAGGCACCTGGAATCCAGCCCGGGTCAATTCTTCATTAACTTGTGTCCTAAGAAGTACCTAATTTATTCATCAGAACAAAATTTTTCCTCTGAGTACTTTCTACATTGTTTTTTCTTTTTTTTTTTTTTTTTTCATTTGAAAAACAGCACTTTAACCAGCAGAATGCAAATCGGGAGGCTGTGAAATGTGACTAAAGATTCCATCTAAGAGATACCACTACATTAAGTTGGAGTCAAAAAGTGAGGTTATAGTTTTACAGAATATGAAAAACTATTGCCAGTTGGAACTTTTGAGCTTTTCTTGTGGACTTCATGGAATATGATTTATTTCAAGGGGAAGAAATCCGGTATAAACATTAGCTACAGAAGGATGTGATTTAGTTTATTGTGCTAGTGAGAAATTAAGACACAAAAAATACAAATATATATACAAATATGATGTATCTCTGGCTAATTTTTTAAGGAAGAAAATAGCATCCTAATAACGTCTGAAAAGCTTTTTCATCTTAACTGTGAAATACAATCCGTTTGTTAAAACATAGAGGTAGATATTGAAGTTTGACTCTAAGATATCACTGAAAGCATTGTTATTTTACTCTGAACTGCAAATTTTAAAGTCTTAATTAGAGAGCTGTGGAGTAGGTTGATATGCTGAATTAATTGATGAATTGCTTGTTTGATTAAAGTATGATTAAACAGATTTATTTTTATTTCATATTCCATAAATGATAAATGACTCTAAAACTAGTTCTGTAATTAAGTTACACATACAATAAATGAAGAGATTAATGTTTCATTAACTAAGGTCTTAACTATAGCACTTGAGGCTCTATTCATTAAGGAAAATCTACAGTATCTGTGCTGGCCTAACAGTTTTTTCATGGAACTTTTGTAAAATGGAACTATTTTGTATGAAGAATTAGGCTAATTACTGAAATGGCTGAAGGGTTATCTTTTTCCTCAAAGAGACTTGTAGGTGTAGATTCTTGTTTGTTACAAATTATACCTGTGCTGATGAAAATTTACTGGTTTCCATCATGCAAGATTCTAATGCTAAGTACATTAGATAGCTCCTGGGTCACAATAGTCTTGACTGTGACTCCATAACTGCTTTATGACTGTATTGCATTCATCCTTTTTTGAGTAAAGCTGAAAAAACATCAATACAGTGATTTTGAGATGTGGTTTCATTCACATTCAGAACAAAACCTGAACATCCTTATATTGTCTATGAAAGAACATTCCCTTTAGTTACATCTTTCACTTTGTTTTAGAGTTTTTGTGTTTAGACATAGAAGATTTTAGAGATCATGCTAAACATATATGACTATAGCACTTGTCTCTCCACCCAAATCATACTACACGTCACCTAGGGGGCTGAAACCTCGTAATTTTGGGGGTAAAAAGATGGAGAAAATGACTGTTAAATTTGGAGAGAATGAACGTGATACCTGACGGACCAGTCGACGGGCTGCGTTCTCTTCCTCCACCCCAGACAGGGACGCCTTTCTGGGTAAGCGCTGCGCCTTTCACCCTCTGGTGAATGTTACCCCGGGTTGTTGTATTATCATTATTTTTTTAACTAGCAATATTAACCTTAATTAATTAGTGCTATTGCAATTAATGAATGGCAATCTCGAATTTGTTTCTGTTGCTCTCAATAAAATAACTAATTTTGATTATTTGTGGATCTGATTCAGTGAAAGTCCTTTGGTGGGACTCTGATAGTAAATCAGTGAAAGTTCTGGGTCTCTGACAGGCAAATATCGAAACTACATTCCTTTTAACACAACACACCCCCAGCCTACTCACTAGCGGGGTGGTGTGAGAAGCAGAAAAGGCCTTGATGCTGTGTAAGCACTGCTCAGCAATAGCTAAAACACAGATGTGTTAGTAACACTCTTTTAGTCACAAGCCCAAAACAGACCCATACAAGCTACTATGAAGAAATTTAACGAAAAGGATTTAGCAGAACTGCATATTGCAGGAGTAACCACCTGGAAAAAGTGAAGCTGCAGTACATTTGTGTGAAATATGCAAAGAGGAAATTATAATATTTTATTTTTTAAACAGCTTTACTTGTTTTTATTACTTACACTTTTAAGCCTATGTTTTTATTTTTAGATCAATGAGGAGAAAACTAGTATAGTTCCAAAAATAGATGGGTATATCTTTGAAATGGTTTTAATTTATTGTTCCTTTATGGTAAGCCACATAAAAGTTCAACATCTACCTCTTCAGCACTGCAGCATTTTGGCACTTCTAAAATATTTCATGGATGCAGAATACAGGGTTTGAATTTAACACTGACTGTGAATCTTACAGTGAGGTCATGGCTCAACAAGCCCTTATTGTCATTTTCATTGGAAATAGCTGCATAGTCACAAGCAAGAAAAATCATGTATGCTCTGAGATCTCAGGGCAAATATAAAACAATCCCTGTCAGTGGTCTGTATGTGATCATCAGTTCAAGGATCCATAAAAAGACTTCAACAATTGTATTTTTACACTTTCAATTTTCTGTTCAATACACTTGACAATGTTAAACTATTTCATACTAATGACTCATTTCTATTCTGAACTCAGACACTTTTAGTATTAAGACCTTGGCATGCGAATTTTACTAGCCCATGGAGGACTATTTATTTTTTTTTTTCTCAGCTGGTCTGGTAAACAAAGAACTGATAACAATATTAACCAAATGAAAATTAGTTTTGTTAAAAGACTATGAAATGTCATTGTAACATTTCCAAGCTCAGCAACTAAATATATAAAATTAAGCCTTCCTCATCACATTAACATAAAATAAATTGACCATGAGTAGCAGCATCACCATGAAATTGATTATGACAATGTATCTTTCCATTTTGCCTTCCATTTTCCTTTGTTAGCTATACTTGTGTTGGTATTTCCGTTTCAATGCTTATATTTCAAATACGGAAGTATACGATTACACATTCAAACAATTTTTCGACCTTGAACTGACTTCAAACCAGAAAATCTTTCCTCTTTGTGAGGCTGACGAGGAATAATACTTGGGATTACGAGGAGTCCTGAACTCAGAGTACATTCGCAGCACTTACGAGATGTTTAAGAGAGGGCTTTTGTGTTGGTTTGACTTGAATAATGTTAAAAAAGGCATTATTTACTATTATATTGTTTTTTGATTATTGTTTATTTATAGACCTCTTGACTTGGAGCTTAAACCCTAAACTTCTACTTTGCAAGTCTCCACGGATACATTAAGTTCCTATTTCCAAATAGCATGTTTAAGATTAGAGCCAAAGAATGGCATAGAAAGTCAGTACTAAAATCCTTTCAGTTCCATGTGCAGTTTCTGACAGGAGCAATGCAAATGGTTAGGAAACAGCATAAGAACAGGACAGGTTCAGTGATGTTTTCCTAGATGCTTACATTCTTCCAGCGTATAATGATTTGTGACTCAAGATCTTCCTAACCCAGAGGTGATTTCTTTCTATTTAATAGACCGCAAAGTTTTTTTTTTTTTTCTTTAGAATTCAGTTCAAATCTTGTTCTGAACACACATAAACTTTGAGCACTCAAAATGTCCTGTGGCAAACAGTTCAATAGCTTAATTATGTTTTGTGTGAAGAAGTATTTCCTTTTATTTATTCTGAACCTGGCACCATGGATCTTTCACTGGAAAAGAGAGTAAACAACATTCTCCGTGACACTGAGGATTTTGTAGACCTCTATTTTAGCCTCCTGTAGATTGCAGACTAAAAAGCCCTGGTATAGATTTACTGCTATTAGTGCTATTAAGCCCTTCATCTCTTTACCTCTGCAGTAACCGCATCAGATAAAACCAAAGTATTTCCCCTCATTTTCAGCCAGAAACATTGTGCCACAAAGGGGAAAAAAATCCAGTTTTAGCCCATTTACAGTTAAAATGAATTCTCCTTCCTGTAAACCACTGACACAGCAGTATAGAACTCTGACTATTCACTTTTCCTTTCTCTAGGATGTCATACTGAATATTGTTAAATGCAAAAATATTTTCATGGTTGGCTGGAAGGCAAAATGATAAAATTATGGCCTTCAGATATGTCTTCACCTATTTTCCTATTCTTAAATGACATTATATCTGCTTACATGTGTAAAATACTGTTAATTTCCTGATTTAACTGTTTACTTATTTTTCTTCTGTTTCGTGCTGTTTCTCACTCCCATGCTCATTTTCTGTGCTTTTAGTCTTCACACAGAAATTTAGCCTCCATGGAAAACAATCATAAAGCCACATCTTCTTCTTCCTCTTCTTGTGCATGCTCATTGCTGAATATTAAAAGCTAGTAATAACTTAGATCATTAGTACTTAACAAAAGTTACCTGAAACCAAACACCACCACTGAACATAAAGAGATTTGGTTCATGATCATTATGATTTCTATGTTGTTTCATTTTTAATGTCCGTCTTCGAAGTCCAATTCAGAAGAAAGATTCCACAGAGGAAGTTGAAAAATAAGTTTTCCAGGACAGGAAACAATGTGGGTAAATATTTGGAAGTTATATCCATATATAAATATATATATTGCAGTTCACATAGCAATAGCAAAAAAAAAATTATATATATATATATATATAAAAAAAAAAGACTAGACTTTTGTCTCAAAAAAATACTCTGAAGTCAATGCAGTTATGGAAATTTATATACGCTTAACTTTCCTCATGTTTTGCAGCATAATGACATAAGCAGGTCTTTGTTACTACTGACCTTCAGATTAACATCCTGCTTGCTTCTTAGGGTTGTTTCTGCTGGTATTCTCCTTATGTCCAAAACATATTCTGTTCACAAATAGCATACTCTCTCTTTCTAAACACGACAACATGATTACACATGCTTTGAAGCTAGCAAAGACATCTGTAAATCAGATGATGCCACAATACCATAATTTGTGAATTGTTGTTCTGAAAATATTTTATATCTATCTCTGTTTTTCTTTTCATCATGTGAAAGGATGATAGTGGATTCACATGCATGGACCCCGGCAATTATTTAATTTAGAAACTGTGTTTCTGAACAGTGTTCTACCATTATGTTATTTGTATTTGTAGCTTTCAGAAAGTGAAAGTAATCACTTGGACAATTCATCAATGCCTCTATGAAACCAGGACAGCCACAGGTGCCTTGATTGATACTTGCCTAGGTCGTCTGGCACACCTCCAAGAGGATTTTGTATGTATCTCAGGAAATGAAGATTCTAACAACATGAAAAGTTCTAAATATATTTTTTCAACTTCTATAATTCACAGTGGATGTATTGGGCATAGTGTCACTTCATCATATGATGGCTAAAAGTTACAGTGATTTTTATCTGAAAACCTTTGTTTTATCTGAAAGTCTTCGTTTGGAAACCCTAAGTGTATATTACAATCTTGTGAATAGGAAGAGGACATATTACCTGAGATCAAAAAAGGGATTTGTGTGATTTGAGTTTATAAATATTTCCCCTATTTCTTAACACATTTATTTGTGTACATATACAGTGCAGATTGGAATATGAGCATTTAAGGAAAAGAAATAGTTATGCAACTGCAAATGTATTATTGATCTGCTGAAGTAGGTTGATTTATATATATGTAATTTCAAAGGTTTTGTGATTTATTCCAGTCAAAATTCTGTCTCCCCTATGTATATTCACTTAAGCTTTCTAGTTTCCAACCCTTTTGCCTGATTGCTCCTTTCCAGCGCTATGTTCTGGAGCGTGCATGACATTTTCCACAGAACTTTTACCTTGTGAGCTCTCTTTCATCATAAGATACCAAGAACTTTTCAACTCCACACACTTAAAAATTATTTAAAATATTTTTTAATGAAATATTGAAGTTTCCAGGAGCTTTTTTGTACTGTGTGTAGGTACTCTTATATTTTTCTTGTTCTTTCACCACTGAAGCAGAATTCCATACTGACTCTAATACTGAACAAAAATTATTATGCTATTCTCTATAAATGATTAATATCACCTGCCAAGGCATTTCTCTACATTAGAATGCTTGTTTCAAGGTTTATATCTTTAGTTTTATTTTCTACCATGTTTATCCATCCCTTAATAAATTGTACCTCAACTGAGGTAACATATAACACTGTCAGTATTTAGCCGAATAAACTGAAGATCTGGGTATCTGTTGTTTATGAAAGGTATAATTTGCTAACTTTCCAGCTCTTCCTTTGAGCTAAAGCGTGAGCTAAAGTCCAATTCTAGACCTACTGTCCTCTCAAAGCAGAAGAATAGACCCTGTAAGAAAGATATTTTATTATGACAGTGATGGCAAGTATCTTTTCCATAAAAACATTAATATAACACAATTATAGTCTAGGTGTAATCTGTATTATTACATTTCAGAGATTTACCCAATGATTTTGTTTTACTTGTCTAAGGACAAGTACATTTTTATTCCATCTCTTCTTTTTCTATATGACAAAAAGTTGTATAGCCGTACTGTATAAAACCAAACTCACAAACCAGTCAAAAAAAGCCACTGCGAAAGAGGAATTTATTGTAATATGTGACACATCATGTGCCTCATATATCACGCGTACCAACTTTGACTGGTTGCAACAGGGATGTTTTCTGAGATTATTTATTTATGCTATAAAGTTAGAATGCTTTGTTTGTTTGTTTGAGCGTGGGGTTTATTGTTGGTTTTCTGTAGTTTTTTCTATTTTTGTCTTTTTAGTAGAAACAAAGTTGAATTGTTCTGAGGACAGTGTTACCTTTGTGAAATCATTCAATTGAGTTTTATGGCTAAGAAGAATTTTCATGTTACTCTTTCCTTGCCTATTCTATCCTAGTAAAATCCAGGCTAAGCTGTTAAAATCAGTATCTTTCTAAAGTACCATGCAGATTTATTTATTTCTATATTTAAATAGTTTAAATGACTATGAAATTAGCTCTCTGTGACTGTACTCTTCTGAATGTAACCTAAGGTCTCTCTGTTTTGGATTTGCAGTGTAGTGCTCTCATTTAAATATATGTACATTTTTTGTTGTTACACATTAAAAAAATAAATGTTTTTTATAAATACCAATTTAACTTCGGTTAGCACTCATGTATTTGACCATGAGTAGACCATCTATTCAGAGGATACTCCTTAAGTGTTTAGATAAATCACTGAGATCATTTATTACTGTGTGTAAAGTTATCATGTTCAGTATAAAATAAAAAGTGAGGGTTGGCTCAATAGGAAAGCATCACTTCAGAAATGAAACATGTTATAACTATTTATCTTGGTATTTCATTTTAAATTAATATACGTGATAATTAAATGAAATTTCTGCAAGGGTTTAGGCTTTCAGTAATGGAGAACTTCTCAGAGATGCTGACCGAATGTTCAGGAGCAAAATCCATGAAGCTCATGATAACTACAGTCATTTTATTTTTCCCAAGAGTCTATTAAGTCAACTAATTGATCAATTAAGTCAATTCATGTCATCTTTTCTGTTTTTTCCTGAAGAAATTGGGAGAACATTTTGCAAAGTAACATGCCTGATTTGCAAGAGCTTTTAGCATTAGCAAACAGATATACAGATTATTTTGCCTACTCCTGACCTGTTAAAACTCTTGACATTCCAGAAAAGCTTCTTGCCAAATTGCATGTATTGGAATTGTAGCTAATAAACAAGCCAATGAATGTGTTTAAGTAAGGCTTGATCCTGTGAGATTTTTCAAATTCATCTCAAGTGGATCATGAAGATATTTGAAAGTGATGGTTATATTATTACTGTTGTGGGTCTACATTGCAATCTTTTTTTTTTTTCCTATTTGTTTTGGGGGTTTTTTGGACTGTCATATGCCTTTTCTGATGAAAAACATATATGAATGAATTCTTGTTTATTACCCACGTCATATTAGAAATCTAGGTCCAGAACAAGTTCACTCCTTCACTATAAATAATTTTACTGACCAACTGTTTATATGGTTGCCCAATTTTTGTATGTTTAAATTAATCAGAGAAATCCTAACCCCAGCTTTTCAGCCTACTTAAGCCACTTTTCACATCACCTATCTATGAAATAACAGGATCTAAAAATAACTGTGTACTTTACATACACACACACAAGAAAAAAATCAACCAAGTTTCAAGTTTCCTAGATTCTATGTTTGCTGATAAACCTTGACTGTTCTTTGTGAACTTATACATCTTTTCTTCATTCCTTGGTGTTATACATTTACAGTATTCAAACAGAATCAACTAGAAACTTGGGAAAATACATGGTATATTTAAAACAATTAGAGAAAAATATATCGTGCCAGAACCAATAGCCTGAGAGAGGCAAGGCTGCTGCGATACACACATGCGTACCAGGTGTGTACCTCCAACAGCCTTGTATCCCAGCCTCCCCAGTTGCTGGCACCTGGACGTTCAAGCACCCAGGGACGCAGCCCTAATCTGGTTGCTGGTACAGACCATTATGCACACACACACTCACAGAGCTGACCAGGACTCCCCTAATCGCATAGCTGACTCCTCTTTGCTCTTATTCTTAGAGACACACAGATGCCCTCACACCCAGAGGCAGCCCTTGGAGACCCACTCGCCTTCTCACTCCCAGGCCACTTCATCCATTCACCGGCTAGACCATCTGAGTGAAGTGTTAGAAAGAAAATTAAAAAGAACATAATACAGACTGCACTGAATAGGCACATAGCATCACCAGACAAACATACCGTCCAGCAAACAATTTACACATGACTGGCCATATTTATCCCCTTACTACTCTATTTTCCCACAGTTGATCCTTCCAGAATTCCCTAATCCCCTCCCTTTGCCTGCTTTTTGTTGCTCCCTTAAACATCTCATATTAAATTCTGTGCAATCCTGAAGTGTTATGCTCCTGTATCCCATAATTAGCCCCATGCCCCTGGGCAGTAATGCCCCTCAGGGTGCAAGGTGATCTGGAGACCTGGTCCTGTTGACTATCTTGATTGACTATCTGGAAGATGCCCAGGCAACGTGTTGGTTCTTTGGGAGTCCTTAGTTTGGATTTCTGCCTGCCATTGTTCACCCTGTGCTCCTCTGGACTTGTGGAGATGGGCCTTTGATGAACCAATGGCCCTTATGATGGGCCCAGGAGTAGCCCAGCAGGGTGATACTGGTCTCGCACCCACCCTCCCCTGTCATGTCTCTGAGCTCCTATGTGGGTCTGCAGATAAGCTTTATCACATAACCTAGCAAAACTTACCTGTTTTTCTTTGGGAAAACATCAATTTAATTTGATTTAGATGTGTGTCATTTAAAAATAGACAAATGGGATTCTAAATAAGAGGAAGATCAGGTATCTCAAGAAATAGCAACAATTAAATCCTGCTTTTCTGCAGTACTGATAAAATACAATAATAAAAAATAATAGATATTTGCTCCCTCAGACAAAAGAAAAAAAACTGAATTAGGAAAATTACTAGATAGCCTTAGTTACCTACAATACAAGTATTCTACTACAAGTTTTCATGAATCTTATATAAATCCTTTGGTCCTATTGATGTGAATAACATCTCATCCAGGAAATATTTTTGCATTACATCCCTCTTTTCTGGTCATTTTTCACTAAGTCCATACTTCTGGGTTAAACCCCATACATATCTGCTTTATAGAGGAGATTGCATTTTTAGTGTCTTCTATAACAATAGCCATGTGCGTTCAGATGTACTCCTGTGTGGTAGTGTCTCGATTCTGACTATGACCTAGACTTCTGACTAGGCAAATACCTAGACTGTATTATAGATAACCTTTATCTAAAGAACTCAGCCTACTGTCCTCCAAACATATGCAGTTCATAGACTTCCTGAGGTAGACACTTTTTATGAATTTAGTCACTGTTAAGAGTTCTCATAGATTGCATCTATCAATCTTCAGCCTTCATAGATTGCATTTCGATGGTCTCATGTGATCTCTTCTGAAGCCTCGTAAACTCTCAGCATCTGAACTGTCCTTTGGTTGGGAGCGTCACTCTTGTCTTTAACTGTCTGCCGTGTAAATAACTATTCGTTTTGCTTGCTTTGAGTTTGTTTCCTCCTAGTTTCATTTGATGTCCCAATAATTCACCCTCTCCATGTCAGCCTCGTAGTGCTGTAACACTCATAATGGAGGGGTAAAATCCATGTACATGCAGTTATGTAGCTAACTAAAGCCCTTACTGAACTGAGATTTTACTTTAAAAAAAACCCCAGCAGGTACTAAACTCCATTATTAATAAATCCCACATAGCTATTTCATTCCTATGTGTGTATATATGTATGTATACATGAAAAAAATGCTATTTCTTCTCCTTTGTTATTACATTTAATTAAATATTTAGTATAGGCAGACAGGAAATGAGTTGAATGCATGAACATTTGGTTTGGAAAAGTCCCAGGGGACGTTCGGAGGTCTTTCTAAACTCTGTGAACTGATTTTGAAGTGAGTGAAGAGCATGGGAAATGGGGCTACAAGGTAAGACTGATATTATCACATCTTATTTCCACCTGGGAGAATGTAAAGCACTTCAATTCTGTATGGAAGGACTTGTATTACCAACAAATTTTTGGACGTCAGTGAAGAAAATACTTACAATGACAATGAGATGCAATAAAACAGCCAAATCATAAAACAGAATGAAAGATAAGAGAGGATGAAAGGCTGGATAATTATTTCAGGCAGGACTGAATCAAAGCAATGATATTCACATGCCATTCAGAAAATGAGAGAAATCTCATGTAACAGGAAAAATGATATTAAAAATTTAAGACTGAAAATAAGAAGCTGGCTGCACCTTTACTGTTCAGTGAACCCAGATTTGGTTGCTCTGTATAAAGTATCCACATCTGCATGGCCACACTCACATTGTACCAAAAACTTATGTAAGTGCATTCAAATTTGTCCTATTTGCAGGAGTGAAATATCCTGTCCCACAACCATGCACTTGCCCACGCTAATCACTTCAGTCCTTAAAAGTTCACTGTGAAGGATAATCTTTCCTTGCTGGACAAGTGCTGTGGAATTACTCTTAGCCCCTGCAAACTGTTATAACTGTATCCTGTTTCATTCACATCACATTGACCCACTGTGAATGTTGAGGAATGGAAACTGTTGTGATAACTAGGCCTATTTCAGACAAAGCAGAACAAAGTAAAAAAAAAGAAAAAAGTACCCAATAGAGAACCACAGACACTGCAACACATTCTTCTCCCTTATAAAGGTGTCAGCATGCCCTACAGAAAGCACACATGGACTTAGTGAGGTCAGACATAAACCTGGCCAGAAAGAAAAGAATCCTTTGGTATTTCCTTTCAGTGCTGGAGCAGGACCAAAAGCATAAAATATTGTGGCTACGTGCTCCTCTTCTTGCCTCAGATGGCTGAAGCTGCATCTAGAAATTCTGGGTATCAGCTTCTCAGTCCTGTCAGAGCTCTTTTTCAGCACCAGGACATGTAAGAGGTGCTACCAGATCAGAATCACATTCCTACTTTTTCTCAGTTACACAATCATAGCTAAACAGTCTCATTGATGTTGACAGTTGTTGGATCAGTGATTTGCAAAGCAAATATTCCTCCCTATAACTGCGAGCTTTGAACAGACTTCTTCATTGTGCTGTGTTTATCAAGGGTGCATGGTCTATTTGAGTGGTTCACATGAATATGATAATTGGAGAGAACATCAGTAGCTCATTAAGAACGTTTTGACTGATCAAGGAAGAAGGATGGCATTTACACCTGTAGAGTATTCAATTTATAAATACAATATTTATTTTCAGAAGTGCCATTCTGCTGGTTCGTTTATGAAATGATGGCAAAAAAGAGCTTATCAAAACAGGATGGGGGTTTGGCTGAGTGAAATGAAGATGGGAGCTAAGGAAATAAGTAATGGTTTTGTACTAATTCCCTTTTACTCAAGGGTAACCGCCATCTTGTATGATGTCAGTACACTGTACCAGTGTACCTTTGTGCTCGAATGCTTTTTCGTCAGATTTTAAAAGCTATGCTTCAATACTTCTGGGTTTTTTTTATATTTTTCTTTTCTTTTCATTAATACCTGTGCAAGGAAGGGACATAAGGAACATGTCATTAACCACGAAAATCAGTTAATCTAATCAGTTACTCATTCACTTTGCCTTTCTATGCAGAAAAGAGTGATAGGCACTCTTAGAAGATGACAGTTTCCCCTTTGAGGAGAACAAATATATTGCTTCCAGACATGCTTTATAATGTTGTCTGCTATCCTGTCAATATTTTAAAAGCCAAGGTATAAATGAAATGGCAAAGTTTGTTTTAACTGATGAGAACAAAATGCTTCGACTTTATTATACACATGTAAAATGTGTAGGCAACTCAGCTGTACAGAGAATCTATTAAGTTTCTATATCTTTACAAATTAGCAGGAAATAAATGAAAAGTGGTGTTTGAAATAATTTATTTCAAAGAAAATCTACAGGAATATTTCTGAGGACTAGGTGATATTATCTAGCAGTACATTATCTAAATTCACTAGGAACTGTAAAGTGAAAGGTGTCACGGTGAATGAAGCTTATGACATAAGTTAATGATTATCACCAAATAAGAAACCATTTTCCACAGATATAATAAAGTTGTTACCTTATTTGTCTTTTAAACAGAAATCAAGTAAACTGAAAACATTTTACTTTATACTGGGTGGTAAATCACAGTAAATGCAATCACCAGATGGCTGGAAACATACCCTGTGTCCCATGCTACCGCCCGGAACACTATCCTAGGCCTTGAAAAGCAAGTTTTATGGCAATATGGCACCCCAGAGAGAACTGAGTCAAACAATGAGACTCATTTCCAAAACAACCTCATAGACACTTGGGCCAAAAACTATGGCATTGAGTGTATATATCAAATTCCCTGTCATGTACTAGCCTCTGGCAAGATCTGATGATACAATGGACTGTTAAAAGCTACACTGAGAGCCATGGGTGGTGGGACCTTCAGACATTGGGATAGATATTAGCAAAGGCCACCTGATTAGTTAACACTCGAGGATCCGACAATTGAGCTTGCCCTGCCAATCAGAAGTTTTACATGCTGTGGAAGGCAATAAAGTCCTTTTAGTGCACATGAAAAATATGTTAGGGAAAACAGACTGGGTTATTCCCACCATGGGAAAAGACAAAACCGTAAATGGTATTGCTTTTGCTCAAGGACCTGGGTGCACTTGGTGGGTGATACAAGAGGATGGAGAATTCAGCTGTGTACCTCAAGGAGATTTGATTTTGGGTGAGACTAGACAATGAATAAAACTGTATGATGTTAATTGCTAATTTACCACTATATGTCATCATTACTACGGTTGCTATATGAAATAATATTACAGTAAGAATAATCCAAGTTAATGAAGAATGAACTTTGATGAAACTGAAGTGCAGCAGTGATGGAACCAGAACTGGCTTCAGCAACTTGCACCGGGAAACTTTCTCAAGATCAATGTCCTCAAGCCACAGACCGTGGGCATGGACCATGCCAGATACACCAGCTGCGGGCTCCAGATGCTACATACCATGATTCAACAACACACACACTATATCTTCTGTCCTGAAAGACTGTTATGACAGATGGAGTCCAAAGTTATGTATTAAATGAACTCATGGACATTTTAGAGGGGTGGCCCCTAGACTAAGGGAATGATCTCTCTGTGTGTGTATAAATATATATATATATAAAAGAAAAACTTGGGTTGATGACTTAATGAAAAATGTAAGGCCTGGGCATGACGTAAATGGTATGGAATAATGGTCCTGGTTTCAGCTGGGAGAGAATTAATGTTATTCATAGTAGTTGCTGTTGCTGTGTTTTCAGATATAGTGTGAAAGGAATGTCCATAATGCATATTGTTTTACTTGTTGCCAGGTGATGTTTATACTATTCAAGAACTTTTTTCAGCTTCCCTTAGAAGCTGAGAAGAAGCATAGGCAGAACAATGGAATGGCCAATGGAATATTCCATACCATAGACGTCATGCTCGGTATACAAATGCGGGTTTGCTCGGGGGTAGGAAACCACGATCACCACTCCGGACGAGCTGGATGACCAATTCACCAGGTGTTGAGAGTGGCTTGTGTTGTACTACTCTATTTTGTATATTCTTTTACCATTATTATTGTTATTGTTATTTTCTTTTTTCTGTTATTGTTCTACTAACCTGTCTTTAACTCGACCCACAAGTTTTCTTTCCTTCCTCCTCCTTTTCTCCCTCTTCTCCCTACCCTTCTAGGGGGGAAGGGGAGGAACTACGTGAGTGGCTGCTTGGTCCTAGCTGCTGTCTGAGGTTAAACCACAATACACCTGAGACCAGTGGTACAAAATTATATTAGATACATTTTATACTTTAATTTGTCATTAAAATTAGAAGTTGCTTGGAAGATTGAAGGTACGTACAGCATCAGTAAAGATTCATGCGTTTCAACAGAAATAAGATGGGAGGCTTTGTGAGTATTATTTTAAAGCACAATTAATCTGACTTATTTTAGGAGTCTACTTCCAAATGAGATGAGCCATGCCCTAGAAATGCCTGTTTATCTCAATTGTTTGTAAAGGGAGTTTAGGGAGTCCAGGTGAGATACAGACATCTAAATGCATTCAGATGAGTCCTGCGTTATATAACAATATAGACAAAATGCAGGGCACTCATACAAGTGTTCTAGGAGTTTACAGCTGAAAAAAACTATTTGGAAATGTGAATTGAATTTCTCTTTAATATGCAAAAAAAAATAATCATAATTTAGATAACTGTATTTTATCAATTTGGAACCTGATATTTTTATTTTTTTCTCTTTCTTCTAAAATTAAGAACAAATATTTTCAGTTAATGGTCTATTATTTTACCACTTTGTTTCACGTCAAAACACATTTGCTACACTTAGGAGAACATTTTTCTCTAGCCCATTGTTGAAGTTTTGAGCTTTTATTAAGAATCATTTTAGTAGAATTCTTTATTAAAATATTGGCAACGTATGCTTCTACAATATTTTTACAGGTGTCTGCATTTTCCCATATAGAATTAAGGATCAAATCTTAGTATAACCGAATTCTCGTAAGGGTTCAATAACCCTGAGCACATACACGGAAGTAAATTAAACGTTAACTATTTTATTATATTTTAAAATTAATTTATCGAGTGGTGAATTCACAAAAGCACACAAAAGCTTGCTTACAGAATTAAACCTTGCAAGTTATATATACTGGTGTGTGATTTCTGCTTCTGAGTATCAGGACACTACAAAGACCATAATATTCCAGTCAACTCACTGTGTCTCTGATCCACCAGTGTATTTCTTCTACAATCTTATCAGTCTTTCCTTCAACCTCATACTTCGGTTCACTGTTTTGATTGCTCAGATCTGAGCTCCTGACTGTATCTCACATTTGGCACTAAGCTTGCATTTTGCTGTTTTTTCTTTGTTTCTTTCCAGCAATAACTCAACACTTCTTTCTATATTTTCCAAACACTGAAAGGTCTCCAAAACCTCTGATGTTGTGTGGTCAGCGATTCACCCTGTGACTGATTTATCAAAGTTAAGACTTACATGAAAACTTGGAAGCTAAAATTAAAGAAAACAAAAAGGTAATAAGTGATTTCTGCCCATTCCACCTTTGCTGTTAAACTGATCACTTAGCACTGCTCATAAAATAAAACAAAATGCTTAAGGCATTTCATCCCCAAATACCCATTCCAAAATTGCCTACAGATCCCATTTTTGTTCTCCCAGTTCCTTCTCAAAATTAATTGATTTTGACTAGCTCTCCAAGGTGACCTTTGTACTTTCGTATCTATCCATGAAAAAGGGAGCTCAAGGCATATCACATGAAACAAGTAACTTCCTTACCTTCAACATCTACTCTTTTGTAGTTATCTGGTCTAGCTACTAGGTAAAGACAGTTTTCATTGCCAGGTCAAAGGCTGTCACAGATGTAAGCTATGCACGTCACTCATGGAGAGAAGCAGCAATACATTTATTGATATAAAACGGAGATTTAACAAACTTAGATGGTAAATGCAACAGTGTTTTAACAAGATTCAAGATGGCAAGGCACACTTGGTTATTTACTGCACGGAGGACAGCATCAGACAGAGCTACTGGGGAGACCCTCCCATTGAGTCACGAGGTTCAGAAAGGACCCCCTTGCTTTCTAAACTTCTTGGAGAGGAGTCTAGGTGCAGCTGGATCCAATCCTAGTCCCAGACTTGGTCAACAGTTTATGTCTAAAGGATTATATATGCACACTCAATCCTTTATATCACTTAGCTAAGGTTTCAAAGCTTAGCATGCTATTAGTCACATACCAAGGATCTGTTGCAGCAATGAATCACTAAATCTCGAGAAGTAAACGTAACCTTGAGCGGCGTCCCTGCTCAAGGGGAGATCCTGGCATACAGCCCGCTGCCATTCCGGAGAGATAAAAGTGCTGTTGGGCTGTTCACTATTTATGGTGGTAAGATGATTGACCTATAGTAATATTTGCATATTGATGATAGTACCAGCATTGCTCAAGTTAGTCCTTGGCTATTGTGTTGTTATCTGTCTCACCGAAACCACATTGAGCCTGGTGCAGCCATCACAACTACATGGACCCATTGTGACAACCATGGGTGGTTATGGCTTGGGCAGAGTTACAGGAGACAAAGGTCAGGTTGGCACCTGGAGAGGGGGATTATACCGTCAAAAAGGCCTGTATGATGATAAATAGCAATGATGTTCAATACCCATAACAACATTTAAAATAAAATATGGGGGAGCGGGGAGAAAAAAAAAGGAAAAAAAAAGAAAAAAGTAAAAGAATAAAATTGGTAGATTATAGAGCAGATAAAAGAGAATGTTGATCAGAGATAGATGAGTGCAAAGCTCTGATATATATTTGAATTTTCTGTAACTCTGATTTTTTAAGGATGGAGAAAATGTTTGTGCTATGAAAAAGAGCCTCAGTGACTCAAAAATTCCCGCATCACAGAAGTTAAATTCAAAAGCTAGACCACATACCCTGTGATCTGTCATTGCACAGTTTCTCTGAGTCAGCTCATATCTTTCATTGTAGAAGTTTATCAAGTTGGTCAAGCATGACTTCCCCTCAGCAAATCCATCATGACTACTCCTGTTGACTTTCTTGTCCTTCATGTGCCTGGAAATGGTTTCCAGGATTAGCTGTTCCATAACCTTCCCAGGGATCGAAGTGACACTGACTGGGCTGTAGTTTGCCTGGATCATCCTTCTCACCCTTCTTGAAGAGAGTAGTGATACTTTTTTTTTGCTCAGTCCTCGGGCAATTCTCCCAATTGACATGACCATTCAAAGGTTATTTGAATGTGTTTTGCAATGACATAAGTCAGCTCCCTCAGTACATTGGGTGCATCCCACAAGGGCCAATGGACTTACGTATGTCCAGATTGCTTAAGTATTCCCTGATCTCATTCTCTTCCACCAAGAGCACATCCTCCTTGCTCAAGACTTTCCCCCAGTCTCTGGGGCCTGGGATTCCTGAGGGGCAGTCTTGCTAATAAAGACTGAAGCCAAGACTTCCACTTTTTCCATGTCTTGTGTCACCAAGGCCTCTGCCTCATTCAGCAGCAGACCTGCTTTTTCCTTAGTCTTCCTTTTGTCTCCTATAAGAAGCCATATTCAGTTCCAGGTAGACTTTGACTTTCCTAGTGTCATCTCTGCATACTTGGACAGTGTCTCTGTATTTCTTCCAGGTTACATGTTCCTGCTTCCTCTTTCTATATATTTCCTTCTTACGTTTAGGATTTGAAGAGGCTAAAGTCTGCTCTCCTGAAGTCCAGGGCTGTGAACTTGCTTTTTGCCCTGCTCTTTCCTCTCTGGATCCTGAACTCCACCATCTCATGGTCACTGCAGCCAAGTCTGCCTTTGACCTTAACATCCTCAATGAGCCTCTCCTTGTTGGTGAGTATGGGGTCCAGCATAGCACCTCTCTTTGTAGGGCTCTCTATTGTTTGGGTCAGGAAGTTGTAACTGGTGTTTTCAGCAACCTCTTGGATTGCTTTTGCCCTGTTGTGTTGTCCCTCCAGCTGATATTGGGGTGGCTGAAGTCATCTATGAGGACCAGGGCCAACAGTTGTGAAGCTGTTCCTACTTGTCTGTAGAAGGTCTGATCCACTTCTTCCTGTCCAGGTGGCCTATAGCAGACACCCACCATCATGTCGCTCTATTGGTCTGCTCCTTGAAACTCATAGGCTTTCAGCTCACTCTCCATCCCCAGGCAGAAATCCATGTATGCTAGCTGCTCTGTCACATAAAAGGGGAATCCCCCTCATCATCTTCCTGTCTTGTTTTTCCTAAAAATCCTGTATCTCTCCATGGCAACACTTCCGTCATGTGAGTCATCCCACCACTTCTCCTTGATCCTAACAAGATCATAGCCATGCAAATGCACACAGATCTCTAACTCACCATCTTTATTCCCTATACTCTGTGCCTTGGTGTTACATGCCCTTCAAATTGGTACCTCAAGCAGAGAGCAGGCAAGCTAGGAGGTTTCTTGAGTGCATGGAAGATAACTTCCTGACACAACTGGTAGGTGAGCCTGCCAGGGGAGGTGCCTCACTAGACCTACAGTTCACAAACAGAGAAGGATTAGTGGGAGATGTGGTGGTCGAAGGGTTTAGTGATCATGAAATGGTCAAGTTTTCAATTCGTAGTGATGTAAGGAGAGGGGTTAGCAAAACCTCCACCTTGGAGTTCCGGAGGGTGGACTTTGGCTTGTTCAGAACACTGGTTGAGAGAGTCCCTTGGGAGATAGTTCTGAAAGGCAAAGGGGCCCAGGAAGGCTGGACGCTCTTCAAGAAGGAAATCTTAAAGGCCCAGGAGCAGGCTGTCCCCAAGTGTCGCAAGTCTAAAGGGCGGGGAAAATGGCCAGCCTGGATGAATAAGGAATTTCTGATGGGACTCTAGGAAACAAAGGAGGGTTTACCACCTCTGGAAGAAGGGACAGGCAACTCAGAAGGAGTACAGAGATCTTGTTAGGTTATAGAGAGAGAAAATTAGGAAGGCAAAAGCCCAGAGGGAGCACAACTTGGCCACTACCATTAAGGACAACAAAAAAAGTTTTTATAAATACATTAACAAAAAGAGGGCCAGGGAGAATCTCCATCCCTTACTGGATGCGGGGGGGAACGTTGCAACCGAGGACGAGGAGAAGGCTGAGACACTTAATGCCTTCTTTGCCTCTGTCTTCAATAGTCAGACCAGCTATCCCCAGGGTGTTCAGCCTCCTGAGCTGGAAGATAAGGATGGAGAGCAGCACAACCCACCTGTAATCCAGGAGGAAGTAGTCAATGATCTGCTTCTGCACCTAGACACACATAAGTCTATGGGGCCGGATGGGATTCACCCATGAGTACGTGGTGGGAGAGCTCACCAAGCCTCTCTCCATCATTTGTCAACAATCTTGGTCAACACGGGAAGTACCAGGTGAATGGAGGGTGGTTAATGTGACACCCAACTACAAAAAGGGTTGGAAGGAGGATCCAGGGAACTACAGGCCTGTCAGCCTGACCTCGACACCAGGAAAAGATCATGGAGAGGATCATCTTGAGAGAGCTCTCATGGCAAGTGCAGGGCAGCCAAGGGACCAGGGCCAGCCAGCATGGGTTTAGGAAAGGGAGGTCCTGCTTAACCAACCTGATTTCTTTCTATGACCATGTGACCCGCCTTCTGGATGTGGGGAAGGCTGTGGACGTTGTCTATCTGGACTTTGGGAAGGCCTTTGGTGCTGTGCCCAGAAGCATTCTCCTGGAGAAGCTGGCGAATCATGGCATAGACAAGTGTACTCTTTGCTGGGTTAAAAGCTGGCTGGATGGCCGTGCCCAGAAGGTTGTGATTAATGGGGTGAAATCCTCTTGGTGGCCGGTCACCAGTGGTGTCCCTCAGGGCTCAGTTTTGTTTAATATCTTTATCAATGATCTGGATGAGGGGATGGAGTGCACCCTCAGTAAGTTTGCAGACGACACCAAACTAGGTGGGAGTGTTGATCTGCTCGAGGGTAGGAAGGCTCTACAGAGGGACCTGGACAGGCTGGATCGATGGGCCAAGGCCAACTGTATGAGGTTTCATAAGGCCAAGTGCCGGGTCCTGCATTTTGGTCACAACAACCCCAAGCAACGCTACAGGCTTGGGGAAGAGTGGCTGGAAAGCTGCCCAGCAGCAAAAGACCTGGGGGTGCTGGTGGACGGACAGCTTAACATGAGCCAGCAGTGTGCCCAGCTGGCCAAGAAGGCCAACGGCATTCTGGCTTGTATCAGGAATAGCGTGGCCAGCAGGAGTAGGGAAGTGATGGTGCCTCTGTACTCGGCACTGGTGAGGCCTCACCTCGAGCACTGAGTTCAGTCCTGGGCCCCTCTGTACAAGAGGGACGTTGAGGTGCTGGAGCGTGTCCAGAGGAGAGCTACCAGGCTGGTGAGGGGTCTGGAGACCAGGTCATATGAGGAGAGGCTGAGGGAGCTGGGCATGTTTAGCTTGAGGAAGAGGAGGCTGAGGGGAGACCTCATTGCCCTCTACAACTACCTGAAGGGATGTTGTAGAGAGGTGGGTGTTGGCCTCTTCTCCCAGGTGAATAATGACAGGACTAGAGGAAATGGTCTGAAGTTGCGTCAGGGCAGGTTTAGATTAGGTATTAGGAAGAATTCCTTTAGTGAACGAGTGGTCAGGCACTGGAACAGCCTGCCCAGGGAGGTGGTTGAGTCACCATCCCTGGAGGTGTTTAAGAAACGTCTAGATGTGGCACTTCAGGGCATGCTCTGAAGGGCAGAGATTGTAGGTTGGGTTGTGTTTGTTTGTTTGTTTTTGTGTGTGTATGGTTGGACTCGATGATCTCAAAGGTCCTTTCCAACCATGAAGATTCTATGATTCTTTGATTCTATGTAGGTTTCCCAGAAAGGGTTTTGAGGATTCCTCTGTAATGGTGGCTTAGAGGTACTTTTTTGCTTATATGCAGATGCTGGAGGTGACCCTGTTTAAGCCCCATTCTCTTGATTTTGTGATAAGCTCCCATCACATCACTCCAGGCACTTTGCTCATCAATCTTGTCTGGTATTTCCTTGCTGGGCTGCTGGTACCTGTCTCCCTTCCCTGTTGTTCCTAGTGCAGTTCAACGGTGCCTCTTCAAAGTTACATTTTTTCCAAAGATCCCAGGTTGTATGACTGTGTTTGAATATTTTTTGTTGGTTTTTTTGGATTTTTTTTTTTTCTATCTGAGGAGTCAAAAACAGAGTATACCATAGAGGTGGAAGTCATATGATGTTGTAAATAGTCATCCTCAGTGCAGACATGTGAATCTGTTCTAGTAATCCAATTCTGCCTTTGTAGCCAAAGGACAGAACATACACCTTCAGGGTGTTTGTTATTTGCCTTATACAATGTAGACATTTATTTTTGGACAAATTAAACATGCAGGGAAAATTTCCTTTTTTTCTTCCTTCTCTTTGCCTAAAGAGAATGTAAGATGACCACATCTAGTCTCATAGAAGTAAACATAAAGAAGTAGGTTACCAGTGTCTCACCAATAGAGTATTATTTTTCTAATGACAAAAATAATGAAACCGAAATTTCTCCACCAATATTTTGTATCACTGTTTCCTCAAATTTTAATTTATGGTATTTCAACTTTGACTACTGTGAAATAATAATGTTAGTAACATGATTTTTGTACAAGCAAAAGGCTTCCAAAGTGTAGCTCTTAAGAAGCTGTAAACAGAAAAAAGGAAAAAAATTATGAAAGGAGGAATGAAGTGAACATCTGAAAATTTCTGATAATAAATAAATCTTCTGGAAAAACTTCTAAATTCTGGATAGAGCCATTTGAGTTTGTTAGTGACTTCCTCTTTAGCTTAACTTTAGAAAGTTTTACCTTTTTCTATTGGAAAAGTACTGGTACTTTTTAAAAAAATTACTCAGTATGGAGCAACTAAAAAGCATCTTGTAACTTCAGTTAAAAGCTAAGGTATTATTGTGCTCCTAACTGACAGCAAAAAGTGAAAAAAAATAATAATAACCTAGAAGTGAAAGAGAGTTTGAAAAATCTTTTAATGGATTTTTTAAAAAATAAATTTCTAAATTGTGTCATAATTCCATAGGTTGAGAAGTTATTTTAATAAACTTATATGACAATAATTCTCTTAAACTTTCTATACTCTTTAAAAAAAAGTAGATTATATTAAAAAAATAATGCTATTAATAACCTTGAAAGGACAAATGCAAGTCTCATGAATTTAATGAGTTTTTGAATTATCATTGTTACACAAATCATTTAAAAATTAATTAATATTATATAATGTGTGTTCATTGTCCTGACTAGAGCAGGAAGAACATCACAGCTAATGAGATTTTGGGTTTGAGCCAATCTATGATCACTTCAGCAGCAGCTAGCCCATGAAAATGCTTTAAAGTCTCTATGTTTCTCAAAGGGTGCTGCGACATAGGAATCAATCCTCTTCCTGAACTACTAATTAAATTATGATACCTGTGTGTTTCTCAACAGCAAGGTCATATGCTTCCCACATTGTTGTTTAAGGCTCTAAGGAATCACTGAACAAGATTCACTTACACAGGGGGATATATCAGTTGTGTTCTCAGTTATTTTTTTCATGTAGAGTGAACAGGTTTCGATTTATTACATGTAATATGCTTCTCACACTTTCAATCAAAAAAACCCCGCTGTATTTGTGGTGAATAGTCATGGGAGGTTTTCAAAAAACAAATACGCTTCTGTGGTTATCAGAGCTCTAAATCTGATAATTGTGAACATGTTAAGGAAACTTGCAGTCTATTGTAAATGTTGTTCCATGGGTCTCCCAGTGCAAAATTCGAGATTCATCTTTCTATTCCCATCTGCCCTTACAATAACCATATTCAAGTTTCAGTGGTTTTGGTCCGTTTTTGTTATACAGTATATATTTGACCTTTCCTTTATTCTTCTGCAATATTTCTCATTTGTTCTGTGATTTAATAAAAAGTGTGTAGTCCTCTTGCTAAAGTAATTTTTTATAAATCTTTTTGACATTAAGGAAGGAGATCTGGAAAAAGGTATATGTACTTTTATAGAAACATTTTCAAAACAGCTGTTGTATTTGACCACTAAATCTGTAGCTAACTTCAGTATACATCCTCCAACTTCTCTTGTAGTCTCTAATCTAGGTGCTGGGGGGGAAACAGGATAGCACATAGGCAACAGAAACTCTAATCTACTAAATAAACCTCTTGTTCTTTCCAGGATATAAACAATTAGTATATAGTTTGGTCTAATATGAAGTCAGTAGGACTTTGTAGAGTTTAACAGTGAGATTATGGGAGTAAGAAAAGGATAATTGCTAGCTTCTTCTACCTTAAATTTATATCAGTTGTCCAGTGAGTGACTGTCCTTTCCCATAAGATAGAGCATAAATATAGTGACTGAAATCCCTCAAGAAGTAGGTTTCCCAAGAAGCAGGAGCTCTCACGCCAAAGTCTTGCATCTTGCAAAGGGTTTAAAGCTAAATGTTTCATTCCTTCTCCTTAAGTTCCTGGCAAAATAGTTTTGAGAGGGCAGTACACAGAGAATTTAGTTCAACACAGTATTCTAAAGCAAGGTAATAATCCTCTTTTCCCACTCAAATTATAATAGCCTTTATAATTCAGCTTTTTTCTTTCTCCTAACAGCATTAAAAGTAACTAAAGCAAAAACATAACAGTATCTACCACAAAGTACTAAATGTTCCCAGAAGTCAAGACAAATAATTCTCCAGTACATAGTACATTAGCATGTAAAAACTAATCTTTTATTTCTTTGAAAATCTACAACACCCAGAAGCACCACAGTGAAATTAATTTTATTTTGAAAAATGCCAAAACATATACGACATATTTTTATGTCAACCATGCAGTTATTTTAATAGTAATGTATTCCACTCTGGTTTTTTTCCTTAGAATTTCTAGTCCATTGGACACCAACTTTTGAATTATTATTTGTTTAAACTGAACAAAAATTACCTAAATCCTTATATTCTGTAACTATTTATCTTTATAGCTTTCTTATGCTCATGACATGACATGAGTGCAAAATCCTGAGAATACATAACATTTTTTTGGCAACACTTTTATGGATTGACATAAAAGTTGCCATTCAGTTTTAAATTTATGTACTGCTTAAATATTTGAGGATTTTTTTTTTCTTTAAAACTGTGTAAGTGTCCAAGGACAATTGTGAAAAGCAATCACTACACAAGTGCAATTTTGGTCTTCAGCAAAGTGAACTGAATTTGAAGAATTATCTGAATCTATCTCTTTAAAATAAGTTTTAAACAAAATAAAGCCATAAATGTGCAGAATACACCGTGTTCCCAGTTGTATCACCTTTCATCTGTCACATCCGTAGCGTTATTAAGCCAACAGACTTATTACTACTGGCCTCTGGTAGTGTAGCTGAAAACAAACCTGGGCCTCCCAACATAATCACATTGTTTAGTGGCATAATTTCTTCTCTCATACTTACCTACATACCAATGAAGTCCATAGATGTTGAGACTCTGTGATGTCTTTAAGTGAATCATTGAATTTCTTATGTCCAGGGTGGTACCTTTCTGTACTTGAAATGAGCTGGAGAGAAATATAAGAACTTGTGTAGATCTCTGTGTGCAGTTGCTGGTGGTTAATCTTGAAACTGTGAGTTCCTCTTCCTAATTTCCCTGTGATCAGTCAGTTATGAGATTTCATTTTCAGTAAAGTGAAACGTAGGGAACATTTCACTGTCCTGTAGAAACTGCAGAAAGAATGCAATTTAGAAATGTTGGGATTTAGAAACTGAGACTTGGCTGGTCCTCTCCTGCACTTACGTTTTATCTTGTCTCTTTTTCATGCAGGATCTGAATATGCCTTGTTTCTCTTTAATTAACATTCTCTTCTCAGGACTATGTGTTTCTTTATGATGACAAGAATAAGAAAATTAACTTTAAGATTTTGCCATAATGATTAGTCTTAGGGCTTTTAGATTCACCTGTCTCTAACTGAAAGCCTATTACTGTTATTCTGCTGGCATGAAGCAAATACATGTATCCAGGCAGTGAGGACACAAATAACAGCAGGGATTTCAAACTAACTTTCAGACACAAGTGATTATGTTAATGTTTTGAGAAGTTTGTATTTTTCTACTAGACACAAAGCCATTAATATAAGAAGGTGATTTATTAGAACTTCTAAGATCAGTTGTTCATTTCTCATTGAATGTAATTAACAACGAAGTACTGTGATGTTTCCATTTCATTTTATGTTTTTTTTTTTTTTATCTTTCCTTGGTTTATCAGTCAATTTACTGCTGTGTAGCAAGATTTCCCTGTTTTCTTGGTTTCTTAGCAAGACTCTTCTGCTAGCTGATCAAACATTAGATATTTTCCAGATATCCTTTTTTTAAACAAAAATACGTTCTGAGAAGAGATGAATAATCATATACTTTGTTTATCTTGTGGTGTTTAAAAAAAATGACAGCTTTCTAAGCAACAGCAGCCTAATTATTAATGAAAAAGTCTCTTAAATAATAGATTAAAATATGTAGTTGTCGTGGTTTAACCCCAGCCAACAACTAGAACCATGCACATGCTCACTCACAGAGAGGGTGGAGGGAACGGGCGGGGGGGAGAAAAAGGGAGGAAAAAACCCCTTATGTGTTGAGATAAAGAATGTTTAATAGAAACAATAATAGAAAAAGAAAAATAACAATAATCATAATGACACTGGTCGCTCTCACCACCCAGTCAACTGATACTGTCCTGAGCAGGGATCACAGGTTCCCAACCCCCAACTAAACCCCATTTATATACTGAGCATGATGTTTATGGTATGGAATATTTCATTGGACATTCTATTGTTCTGTCTATGCTTCTATGGGAAGCTGAAAGAAGTCTTTAAATTGGAGAACAAAAATGGGATTTTTAAAAATATATGGCTGATTACTCAACCGAATTTATAAGAACTGACCCCACAGCAAAGCCACAAAATATTCAACTCAAATACAATCATAGAATGTTTTGTGTTGGAAGGGACCTTAAAGATCATCTTATTCCAAGTTCTCTGTCATGGGCAGGGACACCTTCTACTAAACCAGGTTGCTCAAAGCCCCATCCAACCTGGCCCTGAACTTCTCCAGGGACGGAGCATCCACAACTTCTCTAGGCAACCTGTGCCAGTGCCTCACCACCCTCACAGTAAAGAATTTCTTCCTAATATCTGTAATATATTTATAAATTTCCCCTCTTTCAGTTTAAAACCATTACCCCCATCATATCACTACAAAACCTGACAAAGAGTCTCTCCCCATCTTTCCTGTAGGCCCCCTTTAGGTACTGGAAAGCCACTATGAGGTCTCCCCGGAGCCTTCTCTTCTCCAGGCTGAACAATACCAACTCTCTCAGCCTGTCTTCATAGGAGAGGTGCTCCAAACCCCTGACCATCTTTGTGGCCCTCCTCTGGACTCAATCCCACAGGTCCATGTCCTTCTTATGTTGGGGGCCCCAGAGCTGGATGCAGTCCTCCAGGTGGGGTTTCATAAGAGCAGAGCAGAGAGGTCAGAATCACCTTGCTTGACCTGCTGACCACACTTCTTTTGATGCAGTCCAGGCTTTCTAGGCTTCGAGCGCACATTGCTAACTCATGTTGAGCTTTTCATCAACCAACACCCCCAAGTCCTTCTCCTCAGGGCTCTCTCAATCCATTCTCTGCCCAGCCTGTATTTGTGTTTGGGATTGCCATGCAGGACCTTGCACTTGCCCTGATTGAAATTCATGTGGTTCACATGGTCCCAACTCTCAAGCCTGTCCAAGTCTCTGGATGGCATCCCTTCCCTCCAGTGTGTCAACTGCACCATACAGCTTGCTGTTTCTGGCAAACTTCCTGAGGGTGCGCTCAGTCCAACTGTCCATGTCTCTGACAAACACGTTAAGTAGCACCGGCTCCAATACCAGCCCTGAGGAACACCACTCATCACTGGTTTCCACTTGGACATTGAGCCATTGACTGCAACTCTTTGAGTGCAACCATCCAGCCAATTCCTTATCCACCAAGTAGTCCATCCACCAAATCCATATCTTTCCAATTTAGAGACTAGGATGTTGTGTTGGACAGTGTCAGATGCTTTGCACAAGTCCAGGTAGATGATGTAAGTTGCTCTTCCCTTATCCAGCAATGTTGTAACCCCATTGTAGAAGGACACCAAATTTGTCAGACACAATTTGCCCTTAGTGAAGCCATGCTGATTGTCACTAATCACCTCCTTGTTTTCCATATGCCTTAGCAGAGTTTCCAGGAGGATCTGCTCCCTGATCCTGCAGGGCACAGAGGTGAGACTGACCATCCTGTAGCTTCCTGGATCTTCCTCTTTTTCCCTTTTTAAAAATGGGGGCTATGTTTCCCCTTTTCCAGTCAAACATGATGGTTAATGGCTTAGCAACTTCATCCTCCAGTTCCCTTAGGACCTGCAAATGCATCTGATCAGGTCCCATGGATTTGTGCACCTTCAGGTTCCTCAGTTGGTCTCAAACCTGATCTTCTACAGTGGATAGTACTTCATTCTCCCAGTCCCTGCCATTGCTTCCTGGGGGGTGTGGCTAGAACACTTGCCTTTGAAGAGTGAGGCAAAAAAGTCATTGAGTAAATAAATAGTTATGTTCTAGGAAGAATATGATGGAAGTTGATGGCAAAGTATTTTTTTTGTTGGCACACACAAAAAAAGGACAAAAACAGTCAGAGGTACTCTAGTTACTATACAAAAATGAAAATTTTGTCTTTATTTTTTTTGTAAGCTTTGGTCCTGAGTTGGACTTGTCAGTAGAAATATACCATCAAGCTTCTGGCATCAAATTAAAAAGTTTGTTCTTCCATTCAAAATGACATATGAAACTTCTTTCTTACTGTAAACAATGTAATTGAGACATTTAAGCTTTTAAAGGTAGTAGAACTAATAGAAAAAATACCTTGGAAGAGGCAAAGGACGTTAACCTCTACCAGGCTAAATAGAATTTAGTGGACAATGAAAAACTGAGGAGAAAATGCTAAGCAACAAGTGCTACTTGACATTATTATAGAAAATAAACCAGCTAAAAAGTCTTAAGCAAATGTGTCACTAATGAAAAGCTTTAATACTGTTTTATAAACGCAGACAGCACAGAAGGTCCTCAGGGAACATTTCTGACATGGATAACACGATAATTTCTTCATTACTCTTTAAAATAGAAAGATACAGGTGATATAGACTTGGTGGCAACAAAAAAGTACAGATTTTTTTTTTATCTGAGGACTTGATATCCATATTTTCTTACTCGAGTTCTATATTAAGTCAATGAAAAGTTAAACTGATAGTTATCTAGTGATGATTAAAGAAATAAAAGCTTCTCTAACAAAACCAAAGAACATTTTGAAATATTTTACCCTCTTCAGTTTTGTCAGACATTTTACAAAATTCTAAAAAGAAATGCAAGCTCAGATTTTTAGATTGCTCTGAAGTGCACTTGAAAAAAAGTTATTAAGGATGGAAAGATAACTTAAGTACTCATGGCTTTTATATTTATACTGATTATAATTTGCAGCTATTTGTCAGCCAGGGACTGCTATTCATATATTTTACATTGGGGGGCCGTTAGATACAGAATAGAACATAGAAGCAGTGTATTTAAACTTTAGTACTCCTCTCCACTTCTGACTTTGCCGAGCACAATCAAGAGGATTGCTACTTTTTTGTTCTCTTTTCAGTTTCAGAGCTTGTGTATCATGGCCTTGCTTCAGGAAAGATAACTAGTGTTCTTTGATACAGTACCCTACAGCAGCAAATAGGATACTTCTCCGGGCACATGAGAAATATGAATTTTAACAACTGCAGAAGGCCTTCAACGCAGGTATCCACTCTCCTAGGCATATGCTGTGACAGTCACCATCCGTCTTACTCTACTGAACACAGCACTTTTACTCTGGTTTTGAATATAACTAACAAAGACCACGCAAAGTTCTTAGACACAAGTGTTTTGTTGTTGTTTTTTTTTTCACTTACAAATTGCCATGGAACAGCTAAAGCTGTCTTGAAATCTGCTTGGCTGGAATGCTGGTTCTAACAGATGGGGGTGGATGGGTAGTGATTTGTCAATGTAAAGAAATTTTCCCAGAAGCTATGGCTTTTATGACTCATTTCCCCAGCAGGTTAGTTTCAAGATGTTAGCTTGGGTTTTTTTGTATTGTTCTATGGATCTTAGCTTCTTAAATCTGCTCCAGTCTTCATGTTTCTGAGTTCACCACTATTTGGAATATTTGTTTTATCATGAGGAAAATCTGCAGTTAGGGAGCCCAATTCCCTACTAACGGGTGGATCACATCTCTTTAGCTTTCCTGATGTTTGTGTCCCTGAGATATTTACAGAAAGCTGTCATATTCCATTCAGATTTTGTTTTCTATTCAGGTTTTTTTTTTTTTTTTTTAATTATAGTAAACAAAATAAGCTCCTGTTGTAAAAAAGGGCTCTCCACTTCTCTCATCACTCTATTCATTCTTGTATGTACTTGTTTCACTCTAAATTCATGTTTCTCAACCACAAAAATTTACAAAATTATAAATTACATTCCATATGATTTCATCTTGGTGCCTTTTCTACTGTGACTGAAACATTTCTAATTCAACTAATAAATCTTTTCTGATAAATATGAGAATGGAATTTTCCCCTTTTTGGAGGTAGTGATTTTGGTGTTTTATAGTCATTCTGCTGTCTCTTTTGTCTTTACTTTGTTTCTTCCGTATAGTGGTGCTTCTGTTCATATGAAATTTTTTTCTAGTCTGTCTTTCGGTGCCATTTGTATGCACAGACTACTATTAAATTTATAATCTCATTTGTGTTCTCAATCAATTCATTTCTACTCTACAATACTCTGATTCATACAAATAATATAGATCAGTGGTCTTTGGTTAAAATTTTAAATCCTTAAAAATCCTATTATGCTTTAATCCATTTACAGATTGGACAGATTCATTGTTTTCCTGGGCATCTTTGTCAACACTCTCTGACAGAATTCAGGTGATGAAGAAATTGTTGGGGGGGTTGCTTCTTTTTCATCAAAATAAATTTAAAGAAAAATATTACTTTTGCTTTTTTTATTTAAGAATACTTTAAAAATACACTGGAATAATTTGCTGATTAATTACCAGTCAGACTACTTTTTTTCCCTGTATATATCCAAAATTATTCCATTTTTTACCTTATTGTATAAGTAAAGAATGATTAAGGAGGAAAAAAAATAAATTTGAGGTAAAATAAAAAATGCTTCATAAGATGAAAACCTGCGACAGAAACCAAAGTAATTTAAAACTATATACTTCTACAGGCAAAGCTACACTAAATTCAAACTACTCTATAAACCCGCACTTTCAATAGGTTTTTGTAGGTCACAGAGTACTTTCAGATATTTTCCCCAACATCTCTATGCAGTGTGCTGCTGACATGGCACAATGTTGGTTTTCTGTTCTGGAAATCTCAGAAAATCAGTTTTATTTTTATATTTTACTGGAATAAATAAGATAGTGTGTGGTGGTAGTAATTGGGAAGTTTACATAATCATTTCTGAATTTTAAATAATTAGCATGTCAACTGGAGTGTACTGTACATATCGACTACATGTTAGCCTTTGCAGTTTGTCAAGAAACCTTTTTTGTCTGCTACTATATTGAAAGAAACAGACCTCAGTAGTGCCGTAGGCAAAATAAGTATATGTTTTTAATAATAATAGTTTGTTTAAAATATTTCAGAATGAAAGAGAAGAGGAAAAAAATAAAGACGGATTATTCAGGATAACAGCAGCTGTTTGATAAACGGTATGGATATGTAGATTTTAACATTGTAGTCTAACTTCAAGATTTCATTAGTTCATAATGTTAATGACAAGAACTTCTATATGATTCCTTTTACATTCTTTTTTATCCAGTGATCCTTTATGTCCTGATTTCTGAAACATTTTGACTGAAAATTTTAAAGAATAAGTGCCTTTTAGTTAAGTCACAATATAAGGAAAGAATCTGCATTAATTCTAAAAAACCTAGTTTTCTAAAATTTTCAGGGCAGTATAATAAAAAAATTGTTATATTTCATAATATTTAACAGTGATTAAAACAATTCCCAAAGTATGTTTATCAACTTTAATTATCCATTTAATAATAATCTAATATCACCTTAAACTGTAGCATAGTTATACATGTAGGGGCAAATTAATTTAATTCTTTACATTATGTCAGTGCATTATTTGATCCAGAATATGCATAATCAAATATACTTAAAATGTTCTCTCCAGTGAAAGGTAAGTCACTTCAAGAAAGACTAGAAAGGGTTAAAATGCATGGAAAAAAATAAGAAAGAACAATTTATGCAAGTTATTACGATACAATATTCATTTTTATATTGCATTTTTATTGCTACATATACCAGCTAGACACTCCATGTGAGGAATACAAACACGTTATTTCAGCAAAAGTGGAAAACAAGGGGCCTCAAATCCGTCTGTGTTGCTTTTTCCCTGGTAGGGTCTATTTACAAGTGTTAACTTGTAACTTGTTACTTGTAGGGATCAGGGCCAGCCAGCATGGGTTTAGGAAAGGGAGGTCCTGCTTAACCAACCTGATCTCTTTCTATGACCATGTGACCCACTTTCTCGATGCGGGGAAGGCTGTGAACGTTGTCTGTCTGGACTTTGGGAAGGCCTTTGGTGCCGTCCCCCACAGCATTCTCCTGGAGAAGCTGGCGAATCATGGCATAGACAAGTGTACTCTTGGTTGGAGAGAGGTGGGGGTTGGCCTCTTCTCCCAGGTGATTAATGACAGGACCAGAGGAAATGGTCTGAAGTTGCAGCAGGGCAGGTTTAGATTAGATATTAGGAAGAATTACTTTAGTGAAAGAGTGGTCAGGCACTGGAACAGCCTGCCCAGGGAGGTGGTTGAGTCACCATCCCTCGAGGTGTTTAAGAAAAACGTCTAGATGTGGCACTTCAGGGCATGCTCTGAAGGGCAGAGATTGTAGGTTGGGTTGTGTTTTGTTTGTTTGTTTGTTTTTGTGTGTGTATGGTTGGACTCGATGATCTCAAAGGTCCTTTCCAACCATGAAGATTCTATGATTCTGTGATTCTATGTGTCATCATTTCCTTACCAATGACGTAACTCCCCTGTCAACAGTCAATAAAGCTCTAGAAATTAAAGGCTCCTGTCAGCAATGCATTTTTTCCTCTGGGTAAAAGTTTAAGTTGATAGTTTTTAAGTACTGTAGTTTTTACACTTATTCTCAGGAGGATTCTTCACAGTGCTTCAGTATTGCTGCTAGACTGTGGCTAATATAAATACTTTTGACCACAGATTGTTCTGATTTTTGGACAAGTACTACTGAGCAATCTTTTGTGATGTAGTCTATGTAGACAAGACAAAGGTGGGAAAGGAAACAAGGTAAAGACAGATGAAAAAAAAAATTATTTTTTTTTTTTTTTTTTTTAATAAGAGAATAGAAAATTTAGAAGAGTTAAGTTGTTACCAAGTATTTTTGATCTGACATGAGTTTCCAGTGGGGTATCACAGAGACTGACAGAAAGCTCCATGGGTTTGGCTTTTTTAGTTGTCTGCAAATAAGCATGCAGTTTCCTCGAAAATATATGGATGATAAGAGAAAAAATGAGGGAGGGCAAATACTATTGAAAGAGAAGAACTCCACACAACAGTCTGAAATTCTTAGCTTATTCAAGCAAAACATGTATTAATGTAATTGTATACAAATTAATAAATTTCCATTTGAGGACACAAGCCATATTGACTTTATGGAAGATTTTCAAGGAGCACAGTGCAGCAGTGCTGCCAGTGCAATGCTGTAGTCAGAAAGCCAATTGTAATCCCTGCACACGTATGAAGAGGCAGAGTAAGCAGGAAAGGGATGTCACTGCTGTGTACAGCATTGGCAAGGGAACTGTTGGACTTCTGAATGCAGCTATCTGGACTCTTCAAATGCAATCTGAACAACTGGAACAAATAAAAGAACAAAATATAATATGCAGATAGATAAAATGCTTTGCACTGTGGAACTTGATGCTTGCCACACCGCTGCTAGTTTTTCAGCCGAGTTTACTCTGATTCTGTATTGTGTTATCAATTATCTTGTCATGGGAGAAAGCTGAAGCAGAAACACAACGTATACTGAGTTTTAGAATTCTAATTTAATTAACCTAATTATGTTGTCATTCATAATCTTTTATGTATGACTGCTGTTTCTGCAGCAGAGAAATGTAGTGAGTAGTGAATAAAAAGTAGGCTTCCTCCTGTACTGGAGGGGAGGGCAGCATTTAAGTAATAGCATCAATCACTATTTTCCTCCTCACCACAAAAAAAGACATTGAGGTACTGGAACAGGTTCAGAGAAGGGCCACAAAGCTTCTGAGGAGTATAGAGAAAAAGTCTTATGAGGAGTGGCTGAGAGAGCTGGGATTGTTTAGCCTAAAGAAAAACAGACTGAGGGGAGACCTTATTGCCCTCTACAACTGGGCCCCTCTGTACAAGAGGGACATTGAGGTGCTGGAGCGTGTCCAGAGGAGAGCGACCAGGCTGGTGAGGGGTCTGGAGACCAGGTCATATGAGGAGAGGCTGAGGGAGCTGGGCATGTTTAGCTTGGAGAAGAGGAGGCTGAGGGGAGAACCTCATTGCCCTCTACAACTACCTGAAAGGAGGTTGTAGAGAGGTGGGGGTTGGCCTCTTCTCCCAGGTGGATAATGACAGGACCAGAGGAAATGGCCTGAAGCTGCGGCAGGGCAGGTTTAGATTAGGTATTAGGAAGAATTCCTTTAGTGAACGAGTGGTCAGGCACTGGAACAGCCTGCCCAGGGAGGTGGTTGGGTCACCATCCCTGGAGGTGTTTAAGAAACGTCTAGATGTGGCACTTCAGGGCATGCTCTAGTGGCAGAGTCTGTAGGTTGTTTGGTTGGACTCGATGATCTCAAAGGTCCTTTCCAACCATGAAGATTCTATGATTCTAAAAAACTACCTGAAAGGAGGTTGTAGAGAGGTGGGGGTCAGTCTCTTCTCCCAAGTAACAGGCAATAGGACAAATGGCCTTAAGTTGTACCAGAGGAGGGTTTAGACTGGACATTAGGAAAAATTTTTACACAGAAAGGGTTATTAAGCATTGGAACAGGCTGCCCAGGGATGTGGTTGAGGCACCATCCCTGGAGGTATTTAGAAGATGGGTAGACACAGTGCTTAGCAATATGGTTTAGTGATGTTTTTTGTCAGTTAGGTTGATGTTTGGACTAGATGATCTGAAAGGTCCCTTCCAACCTAGGCAATTCTATGATTCTATGATTCTGTCATCACCTAAGGTGATCTTAGCCATGGTAGACTGAAACAAGACTCTCCTCTGCTCTTATGTTTCCATGCCTGGATGGTCTGTGACTGTTTGTTATGCCTTCTTGTTACCCAGTCTGTTTTCACCATATATGAGACAGACAAAGAAACAGTACACATCAGAAGAAGAAACAGTACATATCAGTTCATGATTTTGACAGGTCTGAGCACATGTATTATGTACGTGTTGCTGTTTGATTTTGTAATGCTAATGTCGTAAACTGGGTTCTATCCAGTACTTTATGCCACATTCCTCTTTTGAATGATAACTGACCTTTCTGTAGTCATACTCCCCATGCCCACTGATATTTGGGATGTTTGGATTACTATGAGTTAAGAAGTTACCAGACATCAGAGGTGATATTCATCTTGTCCTGACTTCAAGAGTGAGATTCAGTTCCTGATTTTGCAGGAAGCGGTAGACATTAGTTGCCTAGGGAAAGGCATCTATTGTAACTGAAGATAATAAAGAATATCTGATATATTCATATAAAATTGATAGATGCTACGCAGACATCATCACTCCAGTCCCCCTCCAGTTTTGTATAATTGATGGACCCATGCATATATTGCACACTTTAGCAGCATCTCAAATGGCACAAGGCACCCTGACATAATGGACTTAACTGAGCCTAAATGACAACTTGCATGGCTATTTCAACCATAAATACCCCAAACAAAGAGAAAATAATTTGAAGGATTGTGAAGTTAATGTATAGTCTTATCATTTAAGAACTAGAATTAGGAAAAGAGAAAGGCAGGGAGGAGGATGGGGGATAAGGATAAGATAATATTTTTACACCAGGACACATCCTATTTTTCATTAGTTGCATTGTTGAAGCAACAGCTATCATATATCTTTTATTTTAAGATATCTTTTATTTTAATCTTTTCTATATTTTACATATAAGTAACCTTTAGGTATTTGGAGTTATGTTATTATTGCTATTGGTTAATGTTATTGTTATTACTGTCATCTTGTATGGTATGACACAAGACACATCTTATTCATATCTTCAGAGAAATCGTAAGCAAATTGCAGTTACATTCTTATTTCATTAACATTTTCTTTTAGTGAAACATTTTAAATATTTAAGCCAAGAGCACATTACATTGTGCAAAGATTTGTTGAATAATATTATGCCTTTTTTTTTTCCTTAAAAATAAAATGGTTTTGTTGAATATCATGGAATTATTTGGCAAGTTAGCAATCAGAAATCAAGTTGAAGCAGCACTGGTTCGCTAACAGTCTGTAGCAACTCAGGAGTTTCATACCTTTGAGCACATACATCATCAGGATGTCAAGAATGGCAGCTGTGTGGCTTCACTGTCTTCTTGTCCTAGCAAAGATTCAGTGTTGCAAGGTAAATGACATATTAACTTTCCATCATGCTGTGGGCTGTATGGAGATATATCAGTCAGGCATGATAAAAGAGGTAAAACTAAACATCTATTTTTGCTGTTGCTGTTTTGTAACTGGTAGATGATCAAATTCACAGCAAAATAAATATAGCCCCTCTCTATATATACCTCTGTATTATTCTGTATGGTGGCATTCACATGGAAATAGTGTATTGTATGGACAAGTCCAGTATCAGCACAATTCTGGACTATCATTGGATTGAAGATATTAGGAAAGATGGCGAGAGTATTAGCACTCTCTAGGTGAAGTAGCTTTCTTCTTTTTTTTTTTTTTTATTTTTGGCACATAGAAAGGGGTGTGAGAAGAGAACATGAAAGAAGTGTCCCTGTACATGGTGAAAGCAATGATGACTGGAGAGAAAAAACAATGAATCATGGGAAGCACAGCCTTGACAGTAATCTCATGTTCAACCTATTTGCCAGGAGGGTGATTCCTATAATCTTGGTAACAGGAGTTCAAAGATTTTTCATTCTGGCTGGGCTGACACTGTAGCAGTCAAAGATAAACAGAAATCAAGAAAAGTCACATGTACTTTCTATGTTCTACATATAAACAGCAACACCTACAGACATGTGAAATGCTTTTAAAACTTCTTTATTCTCAGATTCATACTTCTTCTTTATTACAGATTCATACAGTTGAAGCATCACATTCATCTTATATGAAAGTGATGGGAATATGAAAAAGACAGTGAATGATTAATGTTTCTGCAGTTTACTTTTTTTTTTTTTTTTTTTTTTTTTTTTAAGCAGAGGATGTACACTTGGAGGAGACTGTCTCTGATTTTATCTCCTGAACTGCCATGTATCATCCATAAAAAATGGTTTTACAGGTATGACCGATCATCATGGTACGGGTATCTCTTCCTCTTCTGTCCAGGCTTTCTATATAACCTAGCTAAATCACTTAAGCTGTGTAAATCCTAGTTCTCACAGTAAAATAGGGTTGCCAGCTAAGGATGCATGATACTTTAAATAAAAATATTTGGTCAGCCGGAAGTTAGGAACCTGAGTTCAAGTTTAGGGAATGGTAATTATTACATAGCAGAAAATTAACCAGGTCATTTGCCAGGGTATCATGTTATAACCAAGAAATTAAAGTCTGTGCTTGTTCCATATTCTGGACCAAATTTAACTTAGTATAATGATTAGATTTAGTTAATTAGAATATAAAACAAAGCCTATGAATGATGCAGCACTATACGAAGTACAACACTGTGAGCTGTCTATTAGCCATCTTCCACAGAACAAATGGGAACACAAAACTCTACTCAATAGCTGGACATGGGAATAGAGAAGCATAGGACTCCTTTCAGTTCTGACACTTGATGATGGTAACCTCTATTCTGACATGTAGTTTAATAGAAAATTATTCAAATTCTCAAATTTCATCCAGAAAATTTGTGCAGAGAATTAAGAACATGACCGGGTAATCAGATAAACTGTGCTTTAAACACTGGAGAATATCAAAGTAAAAACAATATTTATTCTAAAAAGAAAACATTTAATTTCATGGTGATGGGATCTGAAAACCATTTAAAACAGGAAAAAATCAAAGCAATAGATTATAATTAACAGTAGTTTGTCTCTACAGTTGTTTCGGGATCTCAAAGGAACAATTGCCCAGCTTGCAGCTTAATGACTCCTTCCCATGAACTGGCTTGCCTTCAGGAAGCTATTGATACCACCTGCATATTTAAGAAGGAAAGTCATTGCTCCTGTGTACTACAGAAATTATTAAGTAGATCTCCATTGACTGTAGTGGAAGATTAAATGGCTAGTTACCAAGTAGATACAAATACATGATACCTAAATGTATTGCAATTTGGAAGTGAGGCGTGTGAATCCAAGGGTTCATATCAATTGCATAGACATTCCTTTCGTGCTGGGAATGTCTATGCCAGGTTTTTAGAGGAATCTCATCTGGCATTTAGCTGCTGGCTGAAATGGGAGCTGATCCTGTGTAGTTGTGGGTCCTGTGTTATATCTTCCAGCCTTATATAGAGGTGTCAAACATCCTAAGCACCCTAAATTGCATTAAACGCCTATTGTTAAGCAACTGAGATGAATCCAATTTTTTAAAAATGCCAACAGTTAGGTAACATGCAAACCAATTTTTGTTATGAATATTCAGGAGCAAAAGGCACATGAGGGAACATATATTTCAAGCCTTTAAGAAGCTATACTTTTATTATGCCTTGTAATGATATGGTAAACCTTATATTGCAGTGTTTCTTTCTGGGGAAAAAAAAAAAAAGAAAAAAGAAAAAAGAAGAAAAAGAAGAGTGCATTAGACTAATCCTTTGTAATCAACTAATTAACTGAAACACTGGTTAAGTAATTAATGACACTGAATAAAATGCTGAATAAACTGGTATTCGTTAAAAAATGATTCATAATGCAAGATTGCTTTACTCTGCCTATCTGTCAAATAACTTTACACGAGCTAGCTACCTTAACACTTACTCAGTGTTTGCATTACCTGCATATACATCTACAAACCACTGCATGCATACAGATCTTTGATTTGGGACTTATTCTGGAATTTTTGAGAGATCTGAATGCGAACATCAATTACAAAGATGTCAATGATTTAAAAATAGTTACTTTATATTATGAATTTATGATGAGTTTATTTTCTGTATTCCATAGTGATTAAGATTATTTAGGCCATAGCACAAAACTCTAGGAATTTGAATTGGAACAAAAGCAGGAAAAACTCATAACTGTAATAAGCACAAAAGGAACTACTACATGGGTCTTAATGATTTTCAGCTTGAGTGGAAGGTATATTTCATTGTCAAACCTATGCAACATTTTCATCCATCTGCCTGTCTGAACTACTGCAAGGTAGCAATGGTTCTGTGAACTCACTAGTGATTTAATGTTCTTTTTTTTCTCCCCGTTCTCTGAATTTTACAAATACAGAGGAAATGCACCAGGGAAAATTTGAAACATTTTAATAACATTCTACATACTTTGCCAAATGAATAAATTAGTATTTTTATTGATAAAAAGTTGCTCAGTAAAACAAACATAGATTTAAACTAATATCATATCCTTAAAACTCTCAAACACATTTTTCACAAAGCTTTCCTTTGGTATCTATGATGTGAAAATTAGCCACTGAATTTTATGCGCATTTACTAGTTAAATATTAGTAAAACATGGCATGTTTGCTCATTAGACTTTCACTAATCACTATAAGCAGACTGAACCATCGAAGGATCAGTGTTTTAGCTATTGACTGTGTTCTTTTTTATTGTACTCATCATGAAAAAAAATCCACACAATTTTATTTATGCGTTGGAAAAAAACATTTACAAGATTGGTTACCCATTCACCAGATTTGGTAAAGGACATTAGTTTTGGGAGACAGATCCTAAAGCTTCTACTTCCAGTTACCTGTTGGGAAGTATATTTTCAGGCCCAAATTTAACAAAGGTTTTATACTTCTAACTGTTTTAAATGCTCACTTTGTACTGATTTCTCTGGGAAGCTGAATGTGTTTTCCTCAGTCTCTGAGTGAGATACATCTTTTGATACTGAGAAGCTAAACTGTCCTTTCATTACAGACTTTTCACAACCTCTTTTAGATTCCTCCCCCTTTCATTCCCCCGTTTCTACTTCATGACTGTAACCATCATTATTAGTCTTATTCCAGCGAGTTTAAGTGTGGGTTTTTTTGCGTGTTGTATATTTTAAGTATGATGTCCCTGCACTATTGACTGTGAGACTTTTTTAGAATCGTAGAACAGTCCAGGTTGGAAGGAACCTAAAAAAAATCATCTGGTTCATACTTTCATGGGAAAGGGAGCCTAGATGAGATTATCTAGCACTTTATCCAGTAGCATCTTTAAAACCTCCATGGATGGGGACCCTATCATGTCCCAGGGGAGGTTGTTCCAGTGAATGATTGTTCTCACCGTAAAAAAATTTCCATGTTATCAAGATGAAATCTCGCCCAGTGCAATTTGTACCCATTGCCCCTTATCCTCTCCATGTTTCTCCTTGTGAAGAGAAAGCCTCCATCCTCTTTATAGCCACCCTTTGAGTACTGGAAAACTGTGATGAGGTCCACTCTGAGGCTTCTTTTTTCCAGGGAGAAAAGACCTAAATTCTTCCACCTTTCCTCTCAGGACACTTTCTCCAGCCCTTTGATCATCTTTGTGACCTTCCTTTGGACCTTCTCCAGCATGTTCCTGTTTTTCTTGTATTGTGGGGACCAGAGCAGAACACAGTGCTCCAGGTGCGGCCTGAGAAGCACTGAGTAGAGTGGAATGATCATGTCTCTATCTCTGCTAGTAATACCCCTGTGGATGCAGCCTTGGATCAGATTTGCCTTTGTTGCTGCACTGGAGCACTGCTGGCTCATGTTCAACGTGTTATCTACCAGGACCCCTTATTCTCCAAGGTGCTGTCTGTGTGCTGTTGAAGCACTTTGGTAGTCCTCAGAGGTCAGTGCCACAGGGCCCTAATATTTCTTCTTGCAAAGTCTCAAATAATACCCTATTTTTTGTTCACCCACCCCCTCATACAGCATAGCCTGCTAACTTCCTCGTGCAGGTCCTCCACCTGCTGCCTGAGGGACTCCACCAAAGCACACCTTGTGGAGGAAGAGCTTCCATTCTCCTCCACCCGGGACGGGGGTCCGTACTCTTCTTCCAATTTATCCTGGCTAGGTGGCTGATTCCTGTCTGCTGCAGAGTGCAGCCACCTAGCTGAGGTGACCATCGAGGCTGCGGTCTAAGCCTGTGGGTGAGCAGAGCAGGCAGCAGCATGGCAGCGTGGGCTGCCCTTCCCATGTGCCTTCTGTACAAACTGCTGTGCAAACTGGTGGTGCTGCTCCCAGCAGATGCCACTCCCTGCTGACGCTGCTCCCTGTTTTTGATAAAACATTTTTCTTCCCTAATCAGTTGTCTACAACTTTATTGCCAACGTTAACTTCTAGATTTCAGTAGGATAATATAGTTCTAGTCATTATGAAATTAATTAACAGACTTGACTATGTGAATTTGAAGTTTCCTGTACTTACATTATTAATTACACATAAATGTCATTTTAAATTAAAGATGAAAGTGCAGGGGATAAGTGGGAACTCACCTGCCTTGATTATATGTATAATCATTATTATTCAGTGAACAGCGACAATATATCCTGAATGCTCTTCCACTTGTAACTTATTTGTTAAATCTTTTCCTGACATCAGCTTCATCTTGAAAGTAAACCATGTTTTGACATGATCTTGGAAAGACTGTAAAGGGAAATTAAGGGCTTTGTTAAGAATCTATAAAGACTCATAACTTAAGGGTTGCAAGAAATTCAGTTGCATAGTGTGGTTCTAGAATTCTGGAAAAAGTTTCCTCATATTTTTTTCAACTGTTACAAGGCTTGACAATGATGGGAAAGGGAAAGGGAAAGGGAAAGGGAAAGGGAAAGGGAAAGGGAAAGGGAAAGGAGGGAAAGGGAAAGGAGGGAAAGGGAAAGGGAAAGGGAAAGGGAAAGGGAAAGGGAAAGGGAAAGGGAAAGGGAAAGGGAAAGGGAAAGGGAAAGGGAAAGGGAAAGGGAAAGGGAAAGGGAAAGGGAAAGGGAAAGGGAAAGGGAAAGGGAAAGGGAAAGGGAAAGGGAAAGCTCTCCCCAGTAGCCACCAAGGAATTGAAATGGCAGGAGTCTCCCATACGAGTGTAGTCCTCTGGAGGTCCTCTCTAGTGCAGCAGTTGGTTGCCTCATAATACTTTTTTGATAGTAATTTTGTAGGTTTTACAGGAGCCTACTCAAAGTCCCTGGGGTTTTTTACCCATTACATTGCTATTAGAGCTGACTGGAGGATGCTTTGATCAGGTACAGAAATTGCACTCTGATTGTATGCTAAGCTCTGTGCATATATATTATCAATATGTAGATGACAACTATCTACTTTGTCATCCATTACTTCTTGATTTTCCTCTAGTAAAAATGAAAATCTACAAAAGAGGCAATAGAAAAGTGAGGGGCAGGAAGAAGAAACCTCATCCCAATGAAAATAATTTCCCATGAGAACCCACCGTAATAGCAATACCACCTTTTGAGAGAGTAAGTCCATGAAAATAACAACATGGGACTGATAGAAAAAAAAAATACTGATACAACAACTTAGTTCAAAAGTTATGCAAGGGAAAGGCAGATTGCAATATTGAAAGTGGGAGCCAAGTACCCAGGTGGAGCCCCTTAGTATTACAAAGCTTAAGGTGCTTTGTAATACTAAGTACACAGTGCAACACAGGAAATAGAAAGGAGAATATTCGTTACAGGAATTAAATACATCCTTTCAATCACAAGAAGAAATCAGTAGAAGTAGAGGACATTCTGGCTAAATTTGGGAATTGCCAAGGAAGTCACAGTCACATAAAGAATTTAGTTCTCTGAGTCTGTGATAATGGAGAATCACATCAGAATCATACTGTCTGCAGTGCCAGTATTGATGCAAGCAGGCTGAAGTCTCAGTCATGTTTCATGTTTACAGTAATCGGGGTAATGGCCAACAAATCAACACTGAGCACAACAAGAAGTCCTAATACTTAATAAAATGAAAGCAGAAGGAAAATGGAAGAGCCTGAGCATCATAACACTGAGGAGATGGAAGAGCTGCCTAGTCAAGTAGGACTGAGAGTGGTCTGGTTCTTCTGCTTTGTCAAAAAAGTTTTCATGGAGAACACAAATCCTAAGACACTAGAAGATGCTAAATACAACATGGATAAGAAAAATATCCTGTGGACTGGACTGAGACATTCTAGGTGCAATGTCCTTCTCCTATGTGGACATTTCATTGACACTGGGCACATTGACAGTGCCCATTTTCAACAGAAGAATAACTTAATGCTAATCAATATTTTAGACCACACATAGAAAATACGAGATATTTCAAAACTAGAACTAATGCTTAAAACCATCTACTGTAGTTTTGACAATGATCAAATGTGTTTGTACATGTGGATCATTACAAGATTATTCCTGATGATGTCACTAGTGACAGTGACAGGAATTTCACTAAATTCACTCTCAGAGGCAACCTGAGCACACTGTTATAATGAGAGAGGGCGGTTGTTTGTATATTATTTTTTTTTTGTTTTAATTTTTTTGTTCAGTTGCATGAAAAACTTTGGTCTTATTTCTTATTTTTGTTAAAAACAGACATCTTCATTCTTTAATTCTGTCCCCGTAGAAAAAAACCTAGCATTTAAAAAATGGTATCTTATTTTATGGAAAATATCGCACTTAATGGTTGGCCTTTTTTTCCCTACTTAAACATTACAGGTTATATATTCAGAAGAAATCCAGGAATTAACCATGCAGTTCCCACGATCTAATAGCTAATTGAATTACTGAACATCTCTGAAAATTGAAGATAATATGCACTGCAACAAATATAACCAGATCAAAACAATCTGTCCGGCACATTCTAGAAACTGTTTATGTTTTTTATTTAGACTATTTAAAGTCATGAACACCTGCTGACTGGAATTATTTGCTTGACCTCCCACAACTTTCAGCTCAAAAGGAAAACTTTAATTGAACCGGTTAATTTTATGTAAGAGGTCTAAATCTTTTTTTTCTCTTTTAAGAAACAGTGACAAATCTAAAAATAATGTTTGCACACAGAAAATGGCCTGATTTAATTTATTATTATTTATTATTACATATTATTATTTATTAAAAATTTATTATTATTATTTAATTACTGCATATTTCCTCCTGGACTTAACTTTGTCATCTGTTTGTAGAATTACTAACTAGAGACTTGATACTGTAATGAAAATGTTGCACAAAGACCGTACGTAAACAGTGAAAATAAACATTTGATATAAGTAAAAAAAGCAAACACTGAAGGACATAGCTGCCCGATGTGCTTTAAAAAGACTGTATCAGTGATGCCTCTAAATGTTCATTATTTCTTTCTGCAGCAAGTATGCTAAAATAATATGAATTACTCCTTTAGATTTTAAGAATCTGTGTTTGTAGCAATATTGGTACATATCTTTCAGTACCCTACTACTGCATTATTATTCTTGTACAGTAACATTTGCATCCAAGATAGACATGTGCTTTCATTTTCAGCACTTTCTGCAAGAAAAATTCTGTTCCCTCTGTCCTTCATTGATATTTTTCTTGCCACCTTGCCACAAAGGTGCTCACCGCTTATTTCATTCAGACTACCATAAACTATAATCAAAAAGCAACTTTTCAGAGCAACAAGATAATGAAAAAAAATCTCCATGATAAGCTATAATTTTACCAATATACCTATGCTATTTTTTTGGAAATTCTTCCACTTGTGTCCAATATAGTTCATCAACCTCCTTGGAATATGGTCCTGGGCCATTAGATTCACAAGTGAACAGACAACAGAACTATAAAAAAAAAAAAATCTGCTACAGCAAAATATAACTTGGTCAATTTGACATGGTACTGATTTTTGTTACTAAATTTGGTGTTATATATCAGAAGTGTTTTATTTTTCTCTCAAATTAAAGTTAGGTCCAGGAATATTTATTGCATAATCCAAAAATAAATATAAATGCACTTAATAGGAATTTCAGACCCATGGAAGACAGTGTAAAAGTCCTTACCTGATTGTCTTGTAAACCTACAAACTGTGCTCATTCAACTCCCTTTGGTGCTTTAATCTGTAGAAATCATTAAGAATTTACTAAAGGGGGAGTTCTCTGGCTTTCCAAATTTTAAATGATAGTTCTGTCTATAGAATATGAACAGATTATTCCTTTTACAGTGCAATTTCTTCAGAACATAACTCTTTGCTCTTCTGCACGTATACGGTAGGTAAATAGATCCATTGCTGGAAACCAGAATGAAATTAATCTGTGGATGAGCAGTAAACATCTAAAAAAGAGATACAGATAAACCCATGCTTGATTGTGGTGGGGGAAGGGAGTAAGTTGGTTTGGTTTGGTTTTGGGCTTTTTTGTTGACAATAGTGAAAACACAAGAAGCAAAGAAGAAACACTGGTTCTGTCTTTGCAAACATCTTGCCCAAAGACCATTTGCAAACATGAGCTCAAAGCAGAGTTAGTATCGTCACCATGGCTGCTCCCAGATCACTCTATAGCCTTGTTTCCATCGTTTTCTCCTTATAGAAAATACTATTGGGATGCAGATTCCTTACTGTGACTCATATCCTTTTTACCTTTATAATTCTGCAAGTGCTAACATTGCAGGGCAATTCAGAACTCAAATAGAGTTCATCAATACAGGACAGAATAGGAGAGAAGGTAAGAGATTAAAAGGTTCAAGAGGCTGATGTTTCCTGGGAGGATATTGGTTCCTTGAATATGTACTTAAGGATCTGTGAAAATAAACCCTTATTGCAAGTTAGATGGCTAGCAAGAGCAGACTGTGTAAGTCACGAAGAAAGAAAAAAAAAAAGAAACAAAAATAGAGACAAGTCTGCCTAATTTCAGAGTATGCATCAGAGAATATTAATTCAAATTAGTTTTGCATGAGAAAATGTGGAATTTTGTTTGTTTATTTGTTTTAACTTGCTTTGGAGGAGGGGAGTTCTCCTGGAGGAGGCAAAAAAGTTAGCTGCTGGATTTCTCAATTGATTAATTGTATTTTAATTCGTGGTAAAAACGTTCCATATGCAATACTGATGCCTCTTTCTATACATTGGAAATTGAAATAAATGAAATATTCCTTACTATTAGGAGCCACTCTTAATTTGTATCAACAGGATCTAGTTATACAGCTGCAGTCTAATTATGGTAACATAGTCTATTAGAAAGAGTGTGGAATATATGTTTCAGATCAACTGTAAAAGCATCTGCTTCTAAGTAAAAAATAAGGATAAAACATGATAAAAAATGACAGCTAAATTGCAAAAAAATATTAACTGCCTTGCTTTTCTTAAAGAAACTTTAAATTTAATCCACATTCAGTTACTGAGCTAAATCATCATGTTTTAAAAATACGTTGTGATGCACTAGGTGGAAAACAGTTCATATCAAAAGTTTAATACATCAGGCTGCAAGGCTTGGTTCCAGATGAATTACATCTGGAATATTTTAGTCAGCTGCTAGGATTTAAAACCAGCATTTTAATAAATTGATGTATGACCCACTCTAACCACTGCTTTCCACAGTGCATTAAAAAAGCTGAATAAAAGCACTAAATAACATATTTTTTCTATTTTTTTTCCTTTTTTAAAGCATACTACATATTGCTTTGACTGGTCTGTCCTTAAATTCACCAATGAAGGGATAAAGCACACTAAATTTGTCCTTACCGTAAAAGCTAGTTTGGGGGACACTGGCTATTTTAGACCATTATACTCTTCCTAGATGTTATGTTGAGGTTATAAATTCTTCTCTTTGCAGCTAAGTAATAAATACCCTCATCTGCAGTTGACTGAGAGTCTGTGTGTCAACAAGATCAAGTTATGAAATACCTTACAATTAGATGTTGTTAAATAATAGACCAAAAGAAATAATGCCCTGTGCTGCACCTTACAGTTTTTCAGATCCACGTGCAGGAAACTCTCAAAGGCTGCTTTAGAGGAACTGAGATATGAACAGAAGCCAATTGGACGGAGGGAGAGAGCAGCGCAGGAGTGAAAAGGGGAATGGTTTAAGCATTTCTGAGAAAAGAAGAGGTAAGGTAGCTAGGGGAGGTACAGGCAAGACTGGAATAGGGGTGGTTAGGACTCTGCACATGAAGAGAAACCCATCTTATATACTGAAAGATCAGGAAGGCATGGCAAAGTTTTGGAGGACTGATATGAAAAAAAATGATAAAGGGTAAAAGATGGTTCTGGTAACAGCACTTTGGAATGAATAAGAGTCAGGGCTTCTCAGTGGTGAGAGGGTAACTGTAGAGTCTAGGACTGAGATTACTAAAGTGTAAGGAAAATCATTTGAAAGGATGGAAAGAGCTGAAGAACAGAGAGGTTTGATGGCATCCTGAGCAGATAAGGAAGGCGTAGGGTATGAGTTGGTAAAAGATCAGGAAGACATAACAAGTCAGAGCATCTGGGAAGTTAAAAGAACAAGGAAGTGCTGAGGATCAGAACTTTTCTCAAAATCTGCACTAGTGATTCTGAATACACTTTTTAGCTTAGGAAAGAACATACTTGTAGACTGTGATTCATCTCTTGCTGTTGTCGATTCAGTTGCCTGTACATACTACGTAGACATCTATTGCTATTTAAGACACACTAGGTGATCTGAGATATCCTTTTCAGACCGGCAGTGATAGCACTGGAGGGCAGGAGCACACAAGCTATTTTGAAGCATCAGCTACAAAACAGGTGGCAAGCCACCGGATACCTCACAAAACAGGAGATGGATATGCCTGGGTGGTTTAAGCAGCTCCAGATGCTTATTTTTGGTCATATGACCATGTGACACCTGGAGAAGTTGTCCACATATTGCCAGATGCTTAGGAACCCCAATTACACTCCAATAGTCTCTTGTCCAGTGTTAATAAAGGGGTTTTAGGGTAATAGCTCAGACTTCCACATTATAGATATCTAAAGCTAGGTGTCATAAATCCTACTCCTGCACCGTACTGCAAGGAAAAGCATTGCAACTGTCATCGGTGCCCACACCCAGGGAAAGCATTAAATTAATATATTGTTTTCTGTCCTTGGTTGCAGGGACAGCTCTATACAGCCAGGGGAAAGTCCAGCTTTTTAGACAAGTTAACACTATGCTTTAGCATATGTACTTTTTCTTTCTTTTTGATATTAGGAGTAGTTTTTTGACATGAAAGAACTTTTAACTCTCATAATAAAGAGTCTGGCCCTCATACAAAACTTCCATTTGTTTCATCTAAATGCTAAAACATTCAGCTCTCAACATGTGTCTGAATCCTCTACTGTCAATACAACATGTCCTGTAAAATAAGTGAATAATTTATTAAAATGGAGCAAAGAAGCTCTTTCTAATTCCCACCAAAAGGGAAGTAAAATATCCAACTAAATCCTCCTTAGTGGAATATTTGCATACCTTCAGGAACACAAACATAAAAACACTTTAATATGTGTAATTCTACTTCATTCCCTCAGACATCTTGCCTGAGAAAAAATGCCTGGCATATGGTTCAAAAGTGTAATTTTCTTCCCAACTCTTTAAAGATAATCATTGTCTATACTTACCAGTCACATGGCTACACATACAGAACTGGCATGTTTTCTTCATCTTTGCTAATGCACAAGTAATACATTTTAGCTTTTTATGAAGTTGTTAACCCATCAATTCCAAAGCATACCAAAGAGGACAGTAGACCAAGTAGCAAAATATCATCAGAACCAAAATCTGATGCTAAAACACTTCCAGTGCTAAATGTAGCAATTTCAATAAACGCTTCCTAACCCACAGACAAAATAGTGCAGTGACTTATTTTTTGTATTGTTAGAGCTAGTTTCTGCAAAACAAAGTGCGTATGTTCACACTACCTAGAACCTGACTTTAGATGTCTTCCAAACTTCATGGGGTGCCCTAGTGGCCCAAAAGTGTGCATAACTTACATATAGAATCATAGAACCATAGAATCATCTAGGTTGGAACAGAACTTTAAGATCTTTGAGTCCAACCATTAACCTAACACTGCCAGAACCACCACTAAACCATGACCCTAAACACCATGTCTACCCATCTTTGAAATACCTCCAGGGATGGCGATCACTTCCCCAGTCCTGCTTGCCACACTATTCCTGATACAGGCCAGGATGCTGTTGGCCACCTTGGCCACTTGGGCATACCGCTGGCTCATATTCATCTGGCTGTCAACCAACACCCCCAGGTCCTTTTCTGCTGGGCAACTCTCCGGACACTCTTCCCCAAGCCTGTAGCGTTGCTTGGTGTTGTTGTGACCCAAGTGCAGGACCTCGCACTTGGCCTTTTTGAACCTCGTACCATTGGCCTCAGCCCATTGATCCAGCCTGTCCAGATCCCTCTGTAGAGCCTTCCTACCCTCATGCAGATCAACACTCGCGCCCAACTTAGTGTCACCTGTAAACTTACTGAGGGTGCACTAGATCCCCTCATCCAGATCATTGATAAAGATATTAAAAAAAACCTGCCCCAGCACTGAGCCCTGGGGAATATTAGTTGTGACTGGCCGCCAACCAGATTTAACTGCATTCATGACAATTCTTTGGGCCCGCCATTCAGACAGATTTTACCCAGGAAAGAGTATTTCCATCCAAACCATGAGTAGCCAGCTTCTCGAGGAGAATGCTGTGGGCATATTGCTGCATGGGTGAGTGAGTGAGCATATGGAAAAGTTTGTGGGTATGCAGCACACAGGCATAATGTAGGGCATGGAAAAACATACCACAACAGTACTATTTGTACCCCCTCTTAGGTAGTTGTCTCCAGAACAAGAAATCTTCTGGACTACATGCTTTTCTGAACCTTAAGCCTATGTTTTTCTTTCAAGACTTACTCAGGGTCTTCCAAAACAGAGCCAAAGAAAAAAAAAAACAATTAAACAGCATGGATGATCATGGACCAAACGTTCAAATTAGCTCCCTACATCTATTATTTTAGCACCATGAATACGCCTAAAGGAATCTGAGATGTTATCTCATACATCTGCTTGGTCTGAATTTTTCATCTGACAGATACATGTTCTGTCACCCAGACTAAGCCCATACCGCATTAAACATTTAACTGAAAGAAGCCAATTGAAAAAGAGAGGTATCCTTTGGGAGTAAGTAATCTCACCTCAGATGTAAGTTACCTTCTGTAAGAGCCTCTCCCACTCATACATATACAAAAGAAGGACAGGCTTAGAATTTAGAATCAGGTCCTCATTTTAAAACTTAAGTCATGTGCCTTACTTTAGACTAAAAGACCCTGTGTATGTGTGTATATCAATACTTGTATATGTGCATTATGTACACAAGTGTGTATATATGTATACACAAAGGGTTTTCCATATAGATGTTTGTACATATAATGTGTCATTTAGTCTAAATATGTATGTGTGCATATATGAATGTATTTAACATAAACACATATTTATTTGTATCTAATATTTATTTCTTCTGGCTATAAGTTTTTTTCTCATTTCACTATATAATCTTTCAGTTTTACATAACTCTTCTGTATTTTCTTTCCTTGACGTCTACACAACATCAGCCACATTGCAAGAGATACTCAACATTAAATCTCTAATTAATTTATTTATTTACGAATACGATCTTTTCCCACAAAACCTCTTGAGTTAGAAAGCAGATAATATTTGAAATTAATTATTCGTATTTTAAGTTTTTTGTGAATATTTTATCCAAGATTGCTGCCCCTTTTAAAGATGTGGAAAATGTGAGATTTTAAGCTTTAATGGCAGGAGCACACGCAAGCAGAAGTCAGACATGTACTCTAATGCCCATATTCCCATTTGCTCCTGAAGTCAGAATATATTCTAGGGCAACATGGCAATGCACAAAGTTGAGAATGTATCTGAGGGTCTCAGAAAGTATTTCACAGATTAAACATGCCTGAGAAGCCTGAGAAATGTAAGAATACATTTACTTGCAAGAACTGCATAAAATATAAAGATAATAAGGGATATAAACATTGGATAGGTAATGAAAAAAAAAAAAATCAGTTTACTTTTTGGAAAGCAAGATCTTCATGAAAATTACGGAAAAGTAACATCAGAATGTGTTTTGAACTCTGCAGCTGTTTTTACTTTTTTTTTTTTTTTTTTCTGTTTAGAAAATCAAGATAGGATTTCTCTACTTAAATTTTACATTTCAAGAAGTTAGGTATTCATATTGGAACTATCCACATCAGGCTAATTTTATATTCAAAGAGAAGAATAAGATTATAAAACAGGCCATTAAGACAAACTGTAATATTTTTACAAGTGCATATTTCTCTGCATTGACTAAAATAGCTACTTCTAATTTGAATATCTAGCTTTTTTTATTTCTAGTTCAGTCTTCTGATCAGCCATTAATGAGCATAAATGCTAGGAAATATAGGAAGAAAAAAGAATGGAATTAGAGAAAGATAATGGGGAGAAAAAAGCTTTGTGGAAGCAAACAGAGTAGAGAAATAGAAAGACCTGATATACAGGGGGAAAAAGGTGATATAAGGATATGACAAAAGAAATACTATGTTCATATTTTCTTTGCCTTCTTTTTGTGTGTTACTCTCTGTTATCTCTCTCATACTGACATTTTTTACTGGTGTTTATATGGAAAGGTGACAAGAAGGTGAAATGTTTCCATAGTGTTCAATAAGTCTCAAAGCTCAAAATGTTCATATCTGTCAGAAAGTGACAAACTCACTGAGTTCACTGTTTGGGGGAAAAGATCTGAAACATACTTTCACAAAAACCTTCATTGTCACATAGATTTTCTTTCTTTTCTTTTCTTTTCTTTTCTTTTCTTTTCTTTTCTTTTCTTTTCTTTTCTTTTCTTTTCTTTTCTTTTCTTTTCTTTTCTTTTCTTTTCTTTTCTTTTCTTTTCTTTTCTTTTCTTTTCTTTTCTTTTCTTTTCTTTTCTTTTCTTTTCTTTTTTCTTTTCTTTTCTTCTTTTCTTTTCTTTTCTTTTCTTTTCTTTTCTTTTCTTTTCTTTTCTTTTCTTTTCTTTTCTTTTCTTTTCTTTTCTTTTCTTTTCTTTTCTTTTCTTTTCTTTTCTTTTCTTTTCTTTTCTTTTCTTTTCTTTTCTTTTCTTTTCTTTTCTTTTCTTTTCTTTTCTTTTCTTTTTTTCTTGACACTTCTAAAATTCAGCTGTACGTTAGCTATATATAACCTATCCTAAATATGCCTAAGTCTCTGTAATCAGTAATTCAGTAGTAGTAATGTCTTTGAGAGAGGCAAAAGACATTAGGTTTTGGTAAAGTAAGAAAACCTACTGTATGTTACATTCTAAAAAGTTTTAAGTTCAGAAACTTAAAAAATATTTACTTTTTAGATCAGCTAAACATAGAAAAGTTAATCTTGAAAAAATCTACATCCTCCAGGTGCAGATACTCTGATGTTCTATCTTTTTCAACTAGTTCATACAAATCATAGAAGGCACTGGAAACGCCTGCTATAGTGAGAGACCAATTTAACCAATTCTACGTAATCACAAGATTTTCTGCCCCAAAATAACTTAAATTCTACCATAGACAAGGTTTATGAAGTATCTATACCAATGAAACAAAAGGAGAAAATTAAAGGAAAAAATACATCCTTGATCTGTCTTTCAGTAGGAAGTGACTTAATTCTAAGCAAACCGAAAAAAAGAGACTCAAAAGAACTGTTTAGAGCTCTTCTCCCCTCTTTCCTCCACTGGACACTAATTCAGCTTCTAGGAAAGTATCATTGAAATAATTAATGAAATTATCACTCAGTGAAATTACCTTTCTGAAGACTGTTATGACCATATTTCATCAAAATCACAGAATCATTAACCAGCCCTCATTATCTTTGACCTGTCATCATTTTCACCGGTGATAGTTCAGCTCCTCTTTTGTCAGGACTTGGATCATGCTCTCTCCTGTCTAAGAGTTTACCTCTGCATGCTCAGTGTCAGTACATTAGCGTAGCACAGGTTCCTAATCTTGGTTTAGATTGCTGTGAAGAAAAGGTCAGAAGAAACCTCACCAGTGGCCTTTCCCCTCACTCCCCAGTTCCTTTCTCTTGCAAGTACATTTAAGCTTGGGCCTTCACTTTTGGTCCTTGACTTCACTAAGCTCCAGGCATGCTTTGGCTTGTCTGTGTGTCTCTTACTCAGTTTAAAAGGGTTATCCTTAAATTCTTTCCATTGTCCACAGAGATGATGAAAAGTGAACATGATTCCAGAATCCATGCCTTATCTATTGGATTTTTCAAAAAATGGATTTTTTTACCATTCCTAGAAAAATCATCAAAATTTAGACCATTTTCTCGCTAAGCAGTTCACCTAATAACCTAAATTATATTATCTGCGTGTTCCTTTGTCTGGCTTCTTTGACCAGCTTTAAACATTAGGAAAATAATTTTAAACAGTATGTCAGCTTTGATGATAAAATGGTCTGTACGTTAGCACATGCAAACCAGACAACAGTAAAAGAAATTTCCAGCTGTAGCTGAGACAGATTCATTTTAGAAGTATATTAGTAACTACAGTGAGGTCCTGAGCTAGTCCCTTGAGCTTTGGGGAAGGAAGCAGACACTGAATGAAATGATTCACCTGACTTATTTTAAGTATCTACTTTAGGGTGAGAAGCATATCCTAGATATGCTTCTTTTTCTTCCCTGCTTATAAAACAAGCCCAGAGTGAATAGCTAAAAAATAGTCATCAAAACTCAATTTAATAGGCTAAATATGGTACTAGTCAACTCAGATGCCCTGTGTTATCTGGCTTGATCTATATTTACCATTCCAGAAAGAATTGTCTCCCGTGTGTCCTGTGTAATGTCTTCCATTCCCATGTGGATGCTCAGATTATTGAGGACAATTCAAATATCCCTTTATGCTTACATTTAGGCAAGCGAATCTAGTTTAAGATGTCTGATTTCCCACTATAGCCAGTGCAATTCTAGCACTTACTTTAGTTGTCCACAAGGTATCTGCTGCCATATGAGATGCCTTACGTTTCCCTCAACCTGCCATTTGTTAATAGGATGCAGGTTTGCCACTGATGATATATTGCATCTGCTACCATCATGTCTGCTTTGGATTCATGAAGGCATCTCAAATGGTTGCAAATGCTTCTGTTTAGGCAGCGCCCTATTGGGAGCTGCAATCCCAAATTGAAATGCAGATTATTTTATTTAGACATCTAAATGAAAGTGTGTGCAATCTGGACATGAACACTACCCCTAGTGTAAGATTAAATTGATCTTACTTACCTTCATGCCTATCTAGAATTTCAGATATGGGATTTATTGTTGTGCAAACCTTTCCTAATCTTTCTTTCATTCATCTTCCTTTCTTTTCAAATCATGTGATGTCAGCTGGAACAGAAAGTTAGTTCAGTAAGAAAAGACTTTTACTCTCTCATGCCTGTCTTTCTTTTTATGCTACCAGAAGAATATGTTTACTTAATACAGTTCCTTGATCAAGTCAGAGAACTTTAGACTTCACTGAATCTCAAGAATTCCTCAGAGTTAAATTATTACATATAACCTAGAAGTGTTCATTATTCCTGGCAAAGGAAGCTAGTGAGGGGTGCATAACAGTAACAAAACTACAGCAGTAAATAGGAAGAAAGAAGCAAGAGTTTATGCTAAAATATGAGAAAAAAAAATCCTAAATCCTATGCAAACAGAAATAGCATGCCGTAATAACAGAAAGGTAGAACACTTGAGCCTGGTTTTATGTTGAAAAGTTAGTATATGGCAAAGGAGGGAGAAGTTATTACCTGGTGATGGACAGAAATAGAAAAGCATCTTCAGAAGTTGGATAGGCTTCAAAATAATAGTCCAAAATGCCGATATGTGCTTCTGTTGAACTAAGCAGAGATGATAAAAAGAATTTATGACTTCCTGCCCAACAAAATATCTAGCAGAAATGAAAGGTCTTTCAAGAAAGCACACAATTTCACAATCACATCTCCTCTCTTGAAGAAGAGTGTAATACATGAAGCATTTATAGAATAAGTAATTTACTCTTGGATGTCTGAGATTTCCATATTTTTCCATGTAACAATATGTAATCACTAATATGCTTAAATATAAAATTTTTGCTTTTACTACAGACAATATTTTGCTAGAAGGAGATTTCTAAACTAAATACTACTTGAATAAAATTATTAGTTTCAATCTTTAATGCACTCTTGGCTATTCTCTTTAGTTATTCCCTGAAGTTTTGGAAGAAAATATTCTGGTATCTAATTGATTCTGGCAGCATAGGCTTTAAGGAAAATCTTAATTAACATGCTTATCACAAATCCTAAATTATTTCATGGGAGATGGAACTAATCAATATAGTGATGACACCTCCCCAGAGATATATAGATCAGTTGCTTCTATAAGCAGAGAGACAGGCATGGACTCCAAATCATCTAGAATGACGACCTTGTTTAACACAGCTAATATCTCTAATCAGAAGATGGAAAGGTTTGCTTTTATTAATTATTTGTTGCTTCCTTAATTAATTTTATATATGTGAATGAAACTTTGAGTGCTAATGGTGTGTGAGGTTGGTATAACATGAAGCAAAAAATATACCTGTACTTCATGTTTCATGCTAAGCCACTGTCCACTTCCTCATCTTGATCAGGTGTCCTGTAACACACTACTGCCACAAAGTGGCTTCCTCTCTGATCCTGACCCTCAAATGTTCAGCCACCTGTTGTCCATCCCATGTGGGAGTTTGCTATGACAAGCCGCTCCTTCACACTGAAGACAAAACCCTCCTCACCACCTTCCCTGCCTGTCTTTCCTGAAAAATCTGTATTTGCCCAGTGTACCACTCCAGTTCCACCATGGTTTAGTTCATTCAACAGCATTGCAGTTGGGCAACAACACGTGCCATCCTGGTTCCTCCTGCTTGTTTCCCAGGTCATACACATTTTTTATGTACCTTTGAGGAAGGTCTTGTTCCACCCTGTTTCTGAGGTCTCTTTTGTTCCTGTTGCCGTGGATCTTTGGTTTTCCACCTGTGTCCACCATTCCTACACTTGACTGTGTCTCATAATCTCTCTCCCCATTTCTTCCTAGTTTAAGAATCTCTTCACAAAGCTGGCAATCTTGCTGGCTCTTGTCTTTGGCCACATTTTGTCTTTCTTTGAGCTTTTGGATGTTTTCTTTTGCCTTATCACTCACTTCCCTGAACTAGTAAAACTGTTTGAAGAGAATAAATGGCTTATCTTTCTCCCTTTTACAGCTCTTCAATCCTTTTGTAATTTCATTCCTAAATCGGTCTCTTCAGAGAAACATGAACACTTCTCAAATAACTTCATTGTTAAGGCATCTTTGCAGTACAGAAATTGGTTATTCTCAGTAGGGACTTGGTTATTTTCCAGTATATTTGTATTTGAATAGAGGTAGTATTCATTTAGCAATCATCTATTGTGAGGTACCTTTTTTAGGATTTCAGCTAAATATTGAGATAGAAAGACAACAGAGAAATGAGAAAATCAAATGATACTGACAGCATGGCATGTCATTTAGAAAATGGAAATGGCAACTTGATAGAGTAACACACAGAGTTTGTAACCTCAGCCACAATTCATAAATTGTGTAGACAGATTCTTCAGTTTATCATGGATTTTTTTTTTTGTCATAAATCCATTTAAGTAGTAAGAAAGAAATGTTCTGCTCCTTTCTGTTCTATTATGCAAAAGAAAGGTAATTAGAAGGAGACTTAGCTGGGTCATCAGATGATATATAAGTAACACGTTATGTCAATAAGACAATGGCGATCATTATTCTCTGTTGGACCTTCTGAACTATCTACTAGATTGTACAGAGAAGAATAAAACAAGATAGGTAATATCTTTCATAATATCTTTTCTCTTTTCAAAGGAAGCCATTTTTAGTCTGAATTTAAAGCTTATCTATAAGCCAGTTAATATAGGTTTTAATCAACAGAGGATGCAGTATTAGGGAAATTATACTTTAAATTAAGCCGACACAAATACTTACTTCATGTCTGCTTATTTTCAGAATGGATACAGTAGAGTCAGTGGCAGATATAACTGTGGCAAAAAATCATATGTGAGCATTACACTGAGCAGGAACGAATGTTGACACAAAGCAAATTTAATTTCCTCAGGTCTGTTTGATGCTTACATTGTTGATGTACAAACAGGCTTTTACACTGTTCTTCAAAGATATTGAAGTAATTCCAATGAAAGATTATTGTAAACATTACAACAAAAAAAAACAGGAATGGTTTGAATTTTAGTGATTTCTAAGGGAACTACATAGAAGCACACAAATTGAGTGAGGGTATTCTATTAAAACAGGATATTCCATTAACTATAATTTTAAAAGGGGTAATTACACAGAATCATGCAGAATGGTTCAGGTTGGAATGGACCTTAAAGATCATTTAGTTCCAACCCCCCTGCCATGGCCAGGGACACCTCTCACTAGACCAGGCTGCTCAAAGCCCCATCCAGCCTGGCCTCGAACACTTCCAGGGATGGGGCATCCACAACTTCCCTGGGCAATCTGCTCCAGTGCCTCACCACCCTCACAGTAAAGAATTTTGTCCTGATATCCAATCTAAATCTATCCTTTTTTGGTTTGAGACCATTACCCTGTGTCCTATCTTTACATTCCCTGATAAGGAGTCCCTCCCCATCTTTCCTGTAGGCCCCCTTTAGGTACTTGAAAGCTGCTATAAGGTCTCCCTGGAGCCTTCTCTTTTCCAGGCTGAACAACCCCAGCGCTCTCAGTCTGTCCTCATAGCATAGGTGCTCCAGCCCTCTGATCATCTTCGTGGCCCTCCCCTGGACCCATTCCAACAGGTCCATTTCCTTCTTGTGTGGAAGACTCCAGATCTGGACGCAGTACTCCAGGTGGGGTCTCACGGGAGGAGAATAGAGGGGAAGAATCTCCCTCAACTTGCTTGCCACGCTTCTTTTGATGCAGCCCAGGATGCGGTTGGCTTTCTGGGCTGCAAGTGTGCATTGCCTGCTCATGTTGAGCTTCTTGTCCACCAGCATGCCCAAGTCCTTCTCCTCAGGGCTGCTCTCAAGCCATTCTCCGCCCAACCTGTATTTATGCCTGGGATTTCCATGACCCAGGTGCAGGACCTTGCACTTGGCCTGGTTGAACTTCATGAGGTTCGCCCAGGCCATCCTCTCAATCCTGTCAAGGCCCCTCTGGATGGCATCCCTTCCCTCCAGCGAGTTGACCATGCCACACAGCTTGGTGTCATCAGCAAAACTTGCTGAGTGTGCACTCCATTCCACTGTCCATGTCAGCGACAAAGATGTTGAACAGCCCTGGTCCCAGTACTGATGCCTGAGTAACGCCACTCATCAGTGGTTTCCATGTGGACATTGAGCCGTTGACTGCAACCCTTTGAGTGCAGCCATCTAGCCAGTTCCTTGTCCACCGAGTGATCCATCCATCAAATCCATGCTTTTCCAGTTTAGAGACCAAGATGTTGTGTGGGACAGTGTCAAACGTTTTGCATAAGTCCAGGTAGAAGATGTCAGTTGTTCTCCCCTTGCCTACCAATGCTGTGGCAACATCATATAAGGCCACCAAATTTGTCAGGCACGATTTGCCTTTGGTGAAGCCATGTCGGCTATCACCAATCACCTCCTTATTTTCCATGTGCCTTAGTAGAGGCAGAGGCATATTAATGATATGATATGATATGATATGATATGATATGATATGATATGATATGATAGCATTTGACACTGTCCCCCATAGAATTCTCATGAAAAAACTGGCGGTTTATGGCCTGGATGAGCGTATAATCTGCTGGATCAAGCACTGGCTGGATTGGTGGTCCCAAAGAGTGGTGGTCAATGGAGTTAAATCCAGCTGGCGGCCGGTCACAAGTGGTGTCCCTCAGGGCTCAGTGTTCGGACCATTTCTGTTTAACATCTTTATTGATCACCTTGATAAGGACATAGAGTGTATCATCAGCAAGTTTGCAGATGACACAAAGCTAAGCGGGAGTGTTGATCTACATGAGGATAGGGAGGCTCTACAGAGAGACTTGGATAGATTGGACCGATGGGCCAATGCTAATGGAATGTACTTCAAGAAAGCCAAGTGCTGGGTCCTGCACTTGAGCCACAACAACCCCATGCATCGCTACAGGCTTGGAGAAGTGTGTCTGGAGAGCTGCCTGGCAGAAAAGGACCTGGGGGTTCTAATTGACAAGCGGCTGAACATGAGCCAGCAGTGTGCCCAGGTGGCCAAGAGGGCCAATGGCATCCTGGCTTGTATTAGAAATAGTGTGACCAGCAGAAGGAGGGAGGTGATTGTCCCCCTGTACTCAGCACTGGTGAGGCCACACCTTGAGTATTGTGTCCAGTTCTGGGCACCTCAATACGAGAGAGATATCGAGGTGCTGGAGCGAGTGCAGAGGAGGGCAACGAAGCTGGTGAAGGGCCTGCACAATAAACCTTATGAGGAGCGATTGAAGGAGCTGGGACTGTTTAGTTTGAGGAAGAGGAGGCTGAGAGGAGACCTCATCACTCTCTACAACTACTTGAAAGGACATTGTAGAGAGGATGGTGCTCATCTCTTCTCACAGGTAATTAGCAATAGAACAAGAGGGAATGGGTTCAAGCTGCATCAGGGTAGGTTTAGGTTGGACATTAGGAAAAAGTTCTTCACAGAAAGAGTGGTTAGACACTGGAATAGGCTGCCCAGGGAGGTGGTGGAGTCAACCATCCCTGAATGTGTTTAAGAGTTGTTTAGATGTGGTGTTAGGGGATATGGTGTAGGGGAGAACTTTGTAGAGTGGAGTTGATGGTTGGACTTGATGATCCCAAGGGTCTTTTCCAACCTAAATGATTCTATGATTCTATGATTCTATGCTTCTATATCTTACACAGTTTCCATATTTCCAGTTGAATACTTCTAAAAATTTGGACATTACAATGTTCAAGGTTAGAACTGATTACATGAGAGATGGGAGAAAAAGGAGACAGGAAGAAGGGAAAGAAGAAGGGAGAAAGGAAGGACGGACAGACTAGACAAAATCGTCAAAAAACCTTTGATGTCCCAGTCCATGTAGCTCTTGGACAAGGACAGTGGTGCCATAACCCGCCACAGCAAAGCATCCCTGAGATACAACTCAACGAAGGCCTGGGAAGAATAGCCAACAGCAACTCTTAATTTAGCAGAGACACTGGAACTATACAGGACTCTCTGCATAGAGACTGTGAACTCTGGGACTATGTCCTTGTCCCTGCACTTGGAACAAAATCAGCTCTATTTTGCACCCTGATTAGGGCCACGATCAACATGGACCCATCCTTACCAGAGCTTTGAGCCAACATGTGTGCCTTTGCCTTGGCAGCTGCCTGCAAGGAGAGGTGTATGGGAGCATGTCTGCCCTGATGTAGCCAGATGTCACAACCTTGAGGCATTTGGTGCATGGTGTGGGGCAGGTGTTAAACCTGCTGAAAGCCATGAACAAACCCTGCTACTTCAGTGCCACAGCTGCCCCGATGGCAGTGGGAGACAGCCTTTGCACCACTGCTGCTGAAGTAACATTATTAAAAAGGTGTCTGTAACTCGCACACTAATTTTCATCTCAAAAACTGTATCAATCTGTAAAAAGGCAACTCCAAAGGTGAAGCTTCTTGAATTACAGAAATGTGAAATATGAATAATTAAATGCATTTGTTACCAGAACTCCAAAGCCTTACAGAAAATGAGAGGGAAAATTATGTTCTTCATGAGAAAATAAAGCAGAATATATTAGAATATAAGAAATAGCTTCACTTACTTGTTTTAAGCAGATGGTTCCGTATAAATGTTGGGGAATAAATAACTGTTTAGAGGCAGCATTTTGTTGCCTTACTTAAAAGAAATATTTTATGAATACATATTTTCTCATTAACAAATATAAAAAATAAAAGAAATTCTGTTTTTTTTAACATTAAATATGTACAAAATTAACCTTTGAAGCTATTGGTAGTGGAATAAAAATGGGTATAGGAGACCTGTTTCCAAACAACAGAACATTATATAATTTTAAAAATTGCTGTATTAATTCCCTGGAAGACAAATATACAAGTATATATTAAAAAAAGTTCACATCTTTTTAAAATCTATAATGCTTGAATTAAAAAAAAAAAGAAGTTGGAACTTCAGTTTTCATGTTCATGAACAAACTGGAAAAAGTGATGTTATTGATCTCATGGCTGCAGAGAAATTTGGAATTTCCCAACCAAATATCTCCTGAGGGCTCAGAAAGCTAAAGGTCGGCTCTTCTCCTACCAAAAAAAAAAAGCAAACATGAAAAAAAATCACAGAAGTCCTTATTTTTAATTAATTCTCTTAATTTTCAAATGGATGAAGGTAACTGGCAAAATTGTAACACTAAAAGTACTTTTTAATGTCTTACGTTGAACATGTTTCAGGAAACATACAAAAAAGAAATAAATATTTTATCATAGTTGAAGAAGAAAAATATAACAATTTGTGTCCAATACAAAGGTGTTAATATAGTTGGATTTAATTATTAGTGACTTATCTTGAATTCCTCCTATTTCTGCAGCTGTCAAGAAGAACTGTGAATGAATATGAAAAAATGGATATAGGTTCTAACTACTTAGGAGAAAATTAACAAAGTTATCTGTACAAAGAACTTTTTTGTATGACAGAAGCAATGGAAATGTCCAATGACAAAGAAAGTAAAGAACCCTGTTTTTTAAACCTGTAAAGTTATATCAAAGTGTCAGAAATAGCAAACTAAAAAGCTGTTTTTCTCCTGAATTACAGTAAGTTAAATTTTCCTCCTTTCTCTCATTTTACTGCTCTTTTTTCTTTCTTTCTTTATAGATGCAGGCTGATTTTCTTCTGTTTCCTTGCTAAAGAAGGTTGCTCGCATATGTGTGTATGTGCATAGCATACCTCTAGGCCTCCTGTGTTAATCCTAAGAGTACTAATTATACAAAATTCTTATCTGAAAAACACACACTGAGAACATTTGTCTTTTGGATTAGCAGTGTTTTAATACTGATAAACAGAAAATCTTCCAAGAGTCATTGACTTTCATATTTTAATTACATTTTACTGTATTGTTTGCCAGTTATGCTAGAAGGATTCTTTCTGAGGCATGAAAACAGCCTCAGGAAACAGGCTAATACTGACAGACTTTCTAAGGGTGTGCAGAAGAAGATACTCTGAAAGTTATTTGGTTTTCTTTAATCTATCAACATGTTATTATCAATAATTAGGGTACAGGGAAGTGTTTAGGCCTAGATTCACTGGTTTAGGATTTTGAATGACTTTGTGAATGTAGATTTTCATGAGTGCACGCGTTTCTGTCTTATATTTCTCAGTGCAGGAAGAAATTAAAGAGCTGACAAAGGCAAAAACTTTTAGAATCACCAAAATTATTAATTTATTTTAATCTCTTTTTTATTAAGTGTTCGCATACTAACAAACCTTAACAAATACAATATGAAAAGATTTTGACTATGCAGTGTAAATAATGGAAAGGAAGAAAGGCTACTGAGCTATGACAGTATTTTTTGCAAATATATATTTGGGGGGGCGTTGGGAAAACGAAAGTAATATATACTACATGAACTACAAGTACATATTTAAGTAGATTGTGTAATCTGAAAAGGTGTTCAAAATAGGAGTTTGCTGTCTTGATTTTAATTACTGGTAGTTCAAAGGCCTTTGTTGAAATGGCTATTACAGAGGTTAAGCTCCTGAAAAAAAGTTAGGAAAAAAAATGGGTGTTGTCAAATGTTTTATAGAGAAGTAGACTGGGAAGAATGCATTGTAGTATGAAAAAAGTCAGCCAACTGAAAGCCTGAAATGTGAAGCTTGATGTCACTGGCTGTATATGTCTGTTTAGTTTTCTCTTAAAATATGTTAGTGTAAAAAAACCCACACTTACTGTTTGTTTAAATAATGTTTTCCATGCACTGGCTACACAGTGTTAGGGAAAGTATTTTATTTTTTCTCTTGTTTTTCTACTATAAACGTCATTAGACTGGACCGACTTGTTTTGTACTCTTAATAACATCAGCATTATATGCTTTCTACACTTGAAGGAGAAAACACGGCTTTGCTTTGGTGGTTTTTGTTTTGTTTTGTTTTTTTCCTGTTTTTACTCACCTTTATTATCCTTGTGTCCTTTTAATTTCAGCTTTTGTATCTGGTTAAGCATAAGAATGCAAGTGGAACATAGTAATTCTCTCTCTGTGGTGGAAATGTTTAATTGAAGCTAATGGAGTCCATTTATATCAGGACCTGGTTCAAAGTCTTTACAATGTATTTCATATTATTTGTATTCACTTAGACACTCAAATTACTTCATTACTGCATTTGCACAATGGCAGAATTCTTTCATTAAGCTATACATAATGACTTTGAGATACTTTTACTTCAAAAGAGAATGCAAATTCAGAGACCATCTGACTATTTTTTTTTTTTTTAATATTCACATACTTTTTAGGCAATTTGGCTTTTACTGACAATACCTTAAAAACACATCATATTTTCCTATCTGGATTTGCTAGTGTTTTTTTTTTCTTTTTTCTCAAACCAAAACCCAAGGATCTATGTCCCACAAATGTTTATAATTCATAAAAATCTGATATTAGTAACTAGGATATATCTAAAATACTCTATGTATAGTAAATGAATTTTAATAAATTATTATAAACAAGTGATTTTGGATTCTTATCCAGGTCACTTAGAGGAGAAGATGGTTCTTTTTAAAAAATTATTATTATTTTATGGTATTATGATCCTAATAAAATCTAAGTCCATACGCTGTAAGTGAACAGAATATTTTTGTTATATATATAAAACAACTAATGATGAGTTAAACTATAATCAATATAGCACTAAATACTTCATTATTGTCTGCCTTCTCAAGTGAATTAAAATTGGTCTCAATAGGACAAAGGGAGGTTCCCAGTTCAAATTTCTTGTAAACAAAATATAGAGGAATGTTTACAAATAACTGAAGCATTACCACTAGAAAAACAGCATAACAATATATGAGTCTAATAAAGAATCAGACATCTAGAGGGTTGGAACTTAGACATATGTGGTTAGCTGTGTGATTCTCTGGACCTGCTTGGTTGTATTAATGAATTTTTTATGAGTTGGCTTGTGGGGCTTAGATACACAGATGTTTACCTATGGGCAACAAGCCAAAAGGTATCTTCCTCTATGCTTCTATGCTGGTTTTGGCTGGGATAGAGTTAATTTTCTTCATAATAGCTAGCACAGGGCTATGTTTTGTATTTGTGATGAAAACAGTGTTGATAATACAGGGATGTTTTTGTTATTGCTGAGCAGTGCTTTCAGAGAGTCAAGACCTTTTCTGCCTCTCACACCACCCTACCGGCGAGTAGACTGGGGATGCACAAGAAGTTGGGAGGGAACCAGCCAGGACAGCTGACCCCAACTGACCAAAGTTGACCAACATACTGTGGAGGAATGGCTGAGTGAGAAGGGACATGATCTGATTGCGGTGAACAATCCAGCCTCTGATATGAGCCTCAAGGAGAAGCCTTAGTTACAGGCTTGTATGTGACTGCGAGCTCTCCTTGAAGTCCTGTAAAAAGTAGAAGTAACAAAACCGTAAACAAAGATAAGCAGAACCACATCTATGGAGAGGGGGAGAAGCTGTCTTGTGTAGCGATGGGTGGGCACAAGAAGTGCGCCGACGAACTCTCGAGAAGTGTACCAACGAACTCTCGAGAAGTGTACTAACGAACTCTCGAGAAGTGTACCAACGGACTTTCAAGATGTGTACCAACGAACTTTCAAATGTGTGCCAATGAACTGTCTTTAGCTACATAAACATAGGTTGTAAGCCAATCACTTTTGCCAGCGTATCTTTCACTGTCTGTCTATATATATGCTGTGAAAACTTGAATAAAGGGAGAACGATCATACTCATATTGAGATTTCATCGTTACTCCGGGTCCGGCTCCCACTCCGACTCACGCCGACATCTGGTAGCAGAGGATGCGCGACTGATTTCTCCGAGACTGCGGTAAGCAGCTAGAGGAGGGGAGTGGGAAACATCGGCTGGGAGAAGTGCTGCTTGGCCGCATAAGCGGGAGCAGACAACGGTGTGAGGTCGCTCCTCACCTCCCAGGCGCAGCTATGGAAACAGAAGCTGCGGCCAACGGCTACTCGCTGGGATCCTCTCTAAGAGAGGGACTGAAACACCAGCGAAACTGCTTCACCTCCCAGGCTCAGCTCTGGAAACAGAAGCTGCAGCCACGCTACTTGCTGGAATCCTCTGTAAGAGAGGGACTGAAACACCAGCGAAACTATTGCTTAAACTGATTAAATTGGGACAGAGATGGGGTCATTTTTCTGACACACATCTCTTGTTTTCCGTTTCGGAATGGCGGGAATTTGGAGAGACAATGTGGTATAAAATAATTGAAGGAGACGAAAAAGATGAAAAAGAAATAAAAGCCGTCCGGGGGCTGTGGAATACGGTGTTAGAGACTTTAAAAGCCATGAAAGCGGAGCGGGAAGTAGCCTGTGCAGCAGCTCAAATGTTAAGCCCAGGAGCCGCTGCCTCACCACCTCCGAGTAAGCCGGGACCTGTTGCGCGGTTTTTTGGCCTGCCCGCTGTTAAAGGCATGACCGGGATAGTCTGTCGATCGGTGTCTGAGATTCGAGATAAATTTGACCGGGGAAAGGACTTGTCGCCTGATCCCCTGCAAAATGCGGGGAAACCGGAAGTGGCCGCGGCAAAGTCAGAGTCAGATAACAACCGACATACGGAAGTGCCGCCGCCAAAAACTCCAGAGGGGGAGGAGACAAAAGCCACAGCGGACCTTATCGATCTGGGAGGAGCGGCGTGTAGACCTCCGCCCGCGGCGCCGCCCCTGCCAATCTCGTCAGCTCCGACCGCGGCACCGCCCCTGCCAACCTCGTCAGCTCCGACCGCAGCGCCGCCCCTGCCAATTCCGTCAGCTCCGCCCGGAGCGCCGCCCCCACCACTGCTGTCAGCCCCGCCCGCGGCGCCACCTCTTTTGCCAACTCCGGTCCCTTTCTATCCGCCGTTGCCCTCGTCGACCGAATATTTAAAAGACTGTTTCTTCACCATTCCCTTGCATCCTCAAGACACTCAGCGATTTGCCTTCTCAGTACCAGCAGTTAATAAAGCGTCACCTGCAGACCGTTATGAATGGACTGTATTGCCACAAGGGATGAAGAATTCACCCACGCTATGTCAACTTTATGTGGCATGGGCATTGCAACCACTGCGGAGTCAGTGGCCAGAGACAATCATCTATCACTATATGGATGACATGCTTTGTTGTCAAAAAGAGCCCTTTACTGATGAATCTCTGCAACAGCTCACCAACATATTGTCAAAAAAAGGACTTGTCATTGCCCCCGAAAAAGTGCAGCATATGCCTCCTTGGAGATATCTTGGTTGGTCTATTATAGACTCCAAAATTCGACCTCAAAAAATGGAAATAGCTACCCAGTTGCGCACTTTAACTGATGTCCAGACACTGTTAGGAGACGTTCAATGGGTGCGCAACTGCGTAGGCATCTCAAACACTGACATTGCCCCCTTGACAGAATTGCTGAGAGGCAATCATCCAGCGGATAGAGTCACTTTAACGCCGGTGCAGCAAGCAGCGCTACAACGCATCGCGCAGAAGCTGCAATCGACATGGTCGTCTCGGCGCCTCTTGCTGTTAGCCGTATCTTTACTTATTTGTAATACCAAAGAGTCACCATATGCCGTCATTTGTCAGTGGCAAAACAGAAAGGGGGACATTGCTCCTCCGGGCGCCTCTGTGGGTGATGCCACTGACAAATGCGAAGGAAAGAGAACAAAAGAGGATGTGTTTCATGTTCTGGAATGGGTATTTCTAGGGGTACAACCAAAAACGAGTATTCAAACGAGAACTGAGGCAATAGGGGAACTGATACGGAAAGGTCGATCCCGAATTGTAGAAATCAGTGGTAAAGAACCAGAGGATATTAGCATACCTGTCAATGTCGGACACTTAGAATGGTGGCTGCGCAATGACGTTGCCATACAAGAGGCTTTGTTAGGGTATAGTGGGAGAGTCCATTCACAACAGCCACAGGGAAAACTATGGCAAGTTTTAAAAAGAAATCAGTGGATAGAAAAACCTAAAGTACAGGGAGACCCACTGTCAGATGGTATCACTGTATATACAGACGCCGGTAAACGCTTGTGGCGTGCAGCCTGTGTTTGGCAGGAAAAAGATCAATGGTGTCAGCATATCATCAATGGAGACACCCGAGATTCCCTTCAAACATTGGAACTGGCCGCAGTAGTTTGGGCCTTGAACAATTGGCTGAACGTTCCCTTGAATGTGGTAACAGATTCTCTATATGTGGCAGGAGTAGTGCCACGCCTGGAAGATGCTCTACTTAGGGAAACCACTAATCATCGGCTGGGGAATTTATTTATTCAGATGAGATCTGTCCTTGACCAACGGACAGCCGCCTGTTGTGTTATACATATTCGTAGCCATCAGTTGAACTTAGGACTAGGCCAGGGCAACCAACTTGCTGACAGCCTGGTCAGTTCAGCTTGCCATGTGCCTCCAACAGATAAGTTCCAGCAAGCTAGGCAAAGTCATGAGAATTTTCACCAGAATGCTAAAGGGTTAAAAAGACAATTTAAGTTAACAGACAATAAGGCTCGAGGTATCATTCAAGCTTGTCCAAAATGCGGGAATCATGGTCCAGGGATAGGGATAGGAGTGAATCCGAAAGGGCTGAAAGCCTTAGAGTTGTGGCAGATGGATGTTACACATATACCAGAATTTGGTCGTTTGAGGTATGTGCATGTGACCATTGATACCTTCTCAAAAATGGTTTGGGCAACCGCATTACCTGGAGAAAAGGCGCATCACGTATGTAAACATTTGCTTGCCTGCTTTGCAGTATTGGGTGTGCCTGAACGCATTAAGACCGACAACGGACCTGCTTATGTTAGCCAGAAGGTTAGGGCGTTTTTGCAAAGGTGGGGGGTCGAGCACACAACAGGAATCCCGCACTCACCTACAGGACAAGGGTTGGTGGAACGTACACATCAGGTATTGAAAGACTATTTAGTTAGACAAAGAGGAATGGAAACAGATGCTCAGCAAAGGTTACATCGTGTACTCTTTACACTGAACTTTCTCTGTCTTATGGGTGATAGGGAAGAGCCACCAGTGGTAGTCCACCACCAGAATCTTAAGTTTAACAGCACAACAACAATTCCGCAACTTAAAGTAATGTATAGAGACCCAGTTTCTGGAGTTTGGATGGGACCTGTCCCAGTTATAGTTAATGGTCGAGGATATATGTGTGTTTCCACAGATCACGGTCCAGTGTGGGTGCCCAGTCGGTCCGTGAAACCTGCTCTGACTCAACAGGGGCCACCTGACAATCAAGATGCTCAAGATCCTGATCCTAGGGTTGATGATCCCGGCGGTAATGACCCTTCACAAGATTGAACCCAGGGAAAACATGTGGGTTACCTGGGCGAATAGGACAGGACAACAGGTTTTTTGCTTATCGCTTGCCTCTGCTGCAGAGCCTTTTAGAACATGCTTGATAGGGGTACCCGGCTTTAGAGTAGAAGAATTTCGTTCCTATAGTACCAAAAATTGTAGTGTCTCCCTGAGTGTTAGTAGATGTAGTGCTAGACTTATTAGTGGTTTGAATGTTACGCTGCCCTGGGACCCCCAAGAGTTGAATCTGTTAGGGTCTATGAGAATTGGCAACACTTCAAAAAATTGGACTCAAACTTGTATATTTTTTGGAGAACCTGGTGTTAAGGGATTGAACGCTCACTGAACATTAGATTGGACAGGATGGACAAATGTTACATCTAAGGCACACTATTATGACTATCAAAACCCAAATTCCTTTTGCGGTACAAATGATACCGGCCTCAACGATGGCCTGGGAGCCTATGGGGCTGAAATGAGACACCCAATGCCCCTCTGGAACAATGGCACCGCAAAAGCTCTGCCATCAAATGTGTTCTTGATATGTGGTGATCGAGCATGGCAGGGAATTCCGAAAAACGTGGTGGGTGGTCCATGCTATCTTGGTAAACTAACACTATTAGCCCCAAATAAAAATTGGTGGAAGAACCTGACCAAGAATTCCCATCCCGGGCGCTCAAAGCGTGACATTACAGGTCTCACACCAGATTGTAATGATGAGGTAACCTTACTTAGTGCTACTGAAAGAGTGTTCTTGTCTCTATTTATGCCTGGAGCAGCGGCAGGTAGGGCTTTGAAGGATATAGGACGGTTGGCTTGCTGGGCTGAGAAACAAGCGAAGGTCACCACGGAGATTATAGCGAATTTGTTGGAAGATCAAAATAGCCTGCGCCATGCAATTTTGCAAAACAGAGCAGCAGTTGACTTTTTGTTATTAGCCCAAGGACATGGTTGCGAAGATTTTGAAGGGATGTGCTGTAGGAACCTGTCCGATCACGGCGAATCAATTCACAAACAGTTGCAGTGGTTAAAAGAACATGCAAGCAAGATCCGTCAAAGTCATGGGTTTTTGGATGAGTGGTTAACTAACTTGTTTGGAACGCTGCTGCATTGGTTATTAGGACTGTTTGTCGAAGGCTTACGTATTATAGTAATTCTTGTAATCATAGGTTTGTGTTTATGTGTAGCCCTTTCGTGTGTTAAGAAAGCTATGTTAAAAGTCATAAACCGAGCCTGGATTGTTCAAAAACAAGAAGGGGGAATTGTGGAGGAATGGCTGAGTGAGAAGGGACATGATCTGATTGCGGTGAACAATCCAGCCTCTGATATGAGCCTCAAGGAGAAGCCTTAGTTACAGGCTTGTATGTGACTGCGAGCTCTCCTTGAAGTCCTGTAAAAAGTAGAAGTAACAAAACCGTAAACAAAGATAAGCAGAACCACATCTATGGAGAGGGGGAGAAGCTGTCTTGTGTAGCGATGGGTGGGCACAAGAAGTGCGCCGACGAACTCTCGAGAAGTGTACCAACGAACTCTCGAGAAGTGTACTAACGAATTCTCGAGAAGTGTACCAACGGACTTTCAAGATGTGTACCAACGAACTTTCAAATGTGTGCCAATGAACTGTCTTTAGCTACATAAACATAGGTTGTAAGCCAATCACTTTTGCCAGCGTATCTTTCACTGTCTGTCTATATATATGCTGTGAAAACTTGAATAAAGGGAGAACGATCATACTCATATTGAGATTTCATCGTTACTCCGGGTCCGGCTCCCACTCCGACACACGCCGACAACATACCACAACATCTGATGTCATGCTCAGCGTATAAAGCTGTGGGAAGAAGAAGGAAAGGGGGGACGTTTGGAGTGATGACATTTTTCTTCGTAGGTAACCGTTATATGTGGTGGACCCCTGCTTTCCTGGACACGGCTGGACACCTACCTGACAATGGGAAGCAGTGAATGAATTCCTTATTTGGCTTTGCTTGTATGCACAGCTTTTACTCTACCTATTAAACTGTCTCTATTTCAACCCATGAGTTTTCTCACTTTGACCCTTCCAGTTCTCTTCCCTGTCCAACTGTGGGGGTGTGAGTGAGCAGCTTTGTGGTTCTTAGTTATCATCTGGGGTTAAGCCAAGACAGCTTCTGAGTAAGAAGGGCCTGTCAAGAGATAGATTACAATTTAGTGCTGCCTACTGTATAATGAATAAAACAGAGAATGGGTTTTGAAGGACAATTATTCTCTGGGAAAAGAAAAAAAAAAGAAAAAAAACAGGAAACTAGCCTTCTGGATTATCTCAAAAGTCCTTCTAGTTCACTATCTCTGACAGTAGCCAACAGCAAGACAGGTATATATTATGTCCTGGAATATTTTCCCAGTCTCCAGCATTTTTTATTTTATTTTACTCAGGGATTTTCTGAGGCAGAATTGGTTTCTAGGTATTACTGCCCTGAGTTCATTTTTCACCTATTAAATTACCTGATAAGTTACTGGAGACTTTCTGTCAGGGACAAGAGGGCACCTCCTTGTCCCACCCAGATGTTTGGCTGCTGATACCCCAGGCCAGTGCTGGCAGTGTGTAGGTGGGTCACCTTGGATCAGGTTGCTGGGAAGCAGCAGGGTGAGAAAGGGCTGGGAGAAGCGTAGCCTAGCTCCAGCTCGTTTGGTTACTGCTTTTAAGTTTAGGTGCTTGCCCTGGGTCCTGGCTGGAGTCAGACTACAGCCATTCCTCTGCCCAGACACATGCCTTGATCCTGGTTCTGGCTGACAAGCACAACTTCCCATTTGTTCTTTGGCCTGCCTGGTTAATAAGGTCTTGCCCAGCAATCACTGGGCTCCTGGCTGACCCCAGTCACTGTCCCTGTGCCATCCCTGCTCTCCTGGTTGGCTACTGTGGGACAAAGCCTCTTGGTGAGTCACTGCCTTGGTGGCTTCCCTCACCTTCAGCTCTCAGCATCACCACTCATTGAAACTTCCTTTCAAAACTTCTAATATGATTTTTCATTTGTGTAATTTTTATATATAAATATATGTATGTATGCATGTATCTAGTAACTGTGATACTTAAGTATTTTGAACAGATTTAACAACATCTTAGGATAATTATGTTGTACAATGGAGATGGACTAGATATTCTTACACTGTGCTCCTCCCCCCAAAACAAACCCTTCTGATTATGAATTTGGTATGAATAGAGCTTGCCTGGATGTCTGTGTTTCTGTGTTTCCTTCTTCTTAATAAGCCTGGTTTGGGGATACACATCTGTGTGATTCTGCTGTATTTGGTTCATGGGACTATCATAGAATCATAGAATCATAAAATTGTTAGGGTTGGAAGGGACCTTAAAGATCATCTAGTTCCAATCCCCCCCTGCCATGGCAAGGGACATCTCCCACTAGATCAGGTTACTCAGAGCCCCATCCAGCTTGGCCTTAAAAATTTCCAGGGATGGGGCTTCCACCACCTCTCTGGGCAACCTGTTCCAGTGTCTCACCACCCTCATGGTGAAGAACGTCTTCCTAACGTCCAGTCTGAATCGACCCACGTTTAGTTTTAATCCATTCCCTCTAGTCCTACCATTACCTGACATCCTAAAGAGTCCCTCACCAGCTTTCTTGTAGGCCCCCTTCAGATACTGGTAGGCCACTATAAGGTCTCCTTGGAGCCTTCTTTTCTCCAGACTGAACAACCCCAACTCTCTCAGTCTGTCCTCATAGGAGAGGTGCTCCAGCCCTCTGATCATCCTTGTGACCCTTCTCTGGACTCGTTCCAGTATGTCCATATCTTTCTTGTAGTAGGGGCTCCAGAATTGGATGCAGTACTCCAGGTGGGGTCTCCCGAGAGTGAAGTAGAGGGGGAGAATCACCTCCCTCAACCTGCTGGCCATGTTTCTTTTGAGGCAGCCCAGGGTATGATTGGCTTTCTGGGCTGCTAGTGCACACTGACGGCTCATGTTGAGCCCCTCGTCCATCAGCATGCCCACGTCTTTTTCTTCAGGGCTGCTCTCAAGCCAGTCACTGCCTTGTCACCAGCTCCCCCCTTTCCTTTCTGAGGGGGCCCACACCCTCCCTAGTCTTCTTCTTACCATTAATGTACCTAAAGGAATTTTTGCTGTTTCCCTTGATCTCCTTGGCTAGATTTAATTCTAACTGAGTTTTAGCTTTTCTCAACAGGTCCCTTGCTGTTCAGACAGCTTCCTTATATGCCCCCCATTCCAGCTGTCCTTTCTTCCACTCCTTATAAAGTTTCTTTTTGTGTGACAGTGTGTCCAGGAGCTCCCTGTTCATCCAGGCAGGTCTCCTAGCATTCTTTCCTGCCTTTCTCTTTGTCGGTATAGCTTGCTCCTGGACACGGAAAAGGTGATCCTTGATTACTGACCAGCTGTCCTGGGCTCCCCTTCCCTCTAGAGCTTTGTCCCACGACACTTTGGCCAGCAGATCCCTGAAGCGATCAAAGTCTGCATGCCTAAAGTCCAGGGTCGTAAGCTTGGAATATAACCTCCTAGTTGCCCTGAGGATCTTAAATTCTATCACTTCATGGTCACTGCAGCCAAGGTTATCCCTGAGCCTCATGTTGGGATAACTAGGGTCCTAGGGTCTGAATAAGTGATGGACCAGGGATAACAGTTGAACTCTGTACTAATATACCGACAGGTACAGTGCAAAGAGGAAAATGCCAGGGTTAAATTTTGATTTTAGGATCATAATTTCACAATTTCTGCAGTGCATGGTTTGGGCGATGAAGCTTATTTCAATTTCCAGTTCTCTGTGTGCACCGTGAACCTAATAGACAATGTGAAGTTGATGTCTTTATAGCTATGACAAATTGCTTCCATAACACATAGGATCCAGTTTACTTATGCTGAATAAACTACTAGGGGACCTCAGAAAAAATACACTTTTCTTTTAAGGAAGGAGGAAATTTCATGTGAATCAGTCTTATGTGGTGCCCCAGCACATGACTTCAGCTTGGTCCCACACTTTCAAGCATGTCCTAAGTCCAGGTGTAGTGCATGATTCATGACAACAGTCACAGACAAAACATAAATTTATCTCTGCGCAAAATCTCTGCCATGCATTAAGGTAGATGCATCCTCCACATGAAATACGCTAACCTCTATAATTTAGACATAGTCTGTTCTGTAAAGTGAGCATAAAAGGAAAGTAGAGCTAGGAAAACTGAATGATCCTAACAGATACATACAAGAGGAAAAACTTATGATGTAGATTATGTAAAGACCTTTTTTATTAGAAACATGTCCTGAAAATGTGCATCATATGAATTTAAAGTCAATTTTATCCGTTAGTGATTTTAAGACTGATTTTAATACTGATTTTATTTTTTGTATAAATAAGCTGCTTTTATTCTTGCGCACAACTGTCTTCTGCCATGTGAACTTTTAGTGAAGTTCCTTTAGGATATATTTGACTTCCTTCAAATTTCTAGGAGTTTAAAAATCAGATGGACATTTTTAACCTTGATTATGACAGGCTGCTTCAGGAAAAATTATATTCATTTCCATTTCAAAAGAAGGGAATCTGGTAAAAGTGTTTTAAATTTTAAGGGATTTTTAAATAAAATTGATCCTTAACCAGTTATACCGTGAAAATTCTAGCTTCCTTTAAAATATTGCTTGTTATAGTGAAGGTGTCACACAGCTTTCAGGACTAAAGAAAATAGCAGGCTAAAAGGTGCTGCAAAAGCTCTTAATTCAATTTTCAATCTAAGACAGATATTATAAATTGAGTGCTCTTGAAAATGAGTTACCTAGTACATTATTCCAAGGTGTCTTCAGTAATACTATAATAAAATTATTACATTCTGCTTTCTTTAGCTTCTGAAATATGAAAACTTTTAATTTCTAATGAAGTAAAGGCTTCTTATTTCCTTACTCATCCTGTCTTTCATATGTTCCATCTCTCATCCAGAAGACAATACCAGAAAAATCTTCTGTGGATTGGATAGATGTGGACTGAGGTGCTCACACCTCATGTATTCAGTACCCTTCAGTTAAAACAATTGCTTGGAAAACAGGTAACTGAAGTCCTCCTCAGCTTGGAGAAATGTTAGGCTGTATCTCACATACTAACCTGTAAAGTATTCTGGGAAATTATGTTTTGTTTTATTTTTAAATTTAATGTTTTAAAAACTAGAATAGAGGGTTTGGGGTTTTTTTGTTTGTTTGTTTGGGGTTTTTGGGGTTTGGGTTTTTTTTTTTGGTCTCCAGCCTTTTACATTTCTTGATTCAGATTAGCTTCAGATACTGGTGTTGTGGTATCAGGCAAATTCAAACTGAGAAAAATCTGGAAACAGATCTCCAATTCCCTTGGCCTTTGGTATAAGGAGTAAGGTTATTCTTAATAAAGAATTCAACAACTTTATTTTCCACTGATATTTATAATTTAACTCATTTAATTTTCTTATGCATAATTACCTTAGTATAGTTTGAGTGAGCCTATAAGCTTGGTCTTCCATGACTATTTAAAGAAATGAATTCCGATCTCACCAAAGCAATGTTGAATCCAAATTTAAGTAATGGTACACTGTGGCTTACAGCCAGAAAGATGTCTTGGCACAGATTGGGGCAGCCATATTTCAGATATATTTAGATTAGGGTGCATTTTGTCAGTCTGGCCTTAGATTTCAGAAATTAGTAGTTCTCACACATTTTTACTTATAACGTGTCTTAACATTATTTTAAACACTTCAGATAACTGCTTTGAAGAAGGTTCTTCAAATATTAATCAGGTGAGATAGGTATTGATGATCAACTTTTTATTAAATTGAACAAAAGGAAGGTGAGATTCTATACAGAGATTTCTGTAAACAATCTGCAAAATTATTCATTTATTTAATTTTTTCAAAGTCTTTATCTGTTACATTTCATTAGTTATTTTTTTTTCCTATTTGGAAATGGTTTTGTAAAGAAAATTGAGAAACTTAGGTTTTTTTCTGGGAACCAATTGCTAACAACAAGGACTGAGTTCAGTAACTTGACAGGCCCACTTAAACAATTTTCTTGTTGCTTGGCTTCAAAGGACATTAGTAAGTAATATAAGAGGAAAAAATAAAATCTCGTCTTCACTTTCATACTAATCTTCCTAACTCTTTTTTATTTAAGACACTATTTTAATTTCTACCTTACACAAAATTGACAATATGTTATTGCAGTCTTTCAAGGTACACACTTTGCACAAATCATTTCAGTACTCTGGGAGATAAGTTTGCATTCCCAATAAACCAGAGTTGCAGCAAGCTGTTTCACAGTAATGAAAACTGCACTGAACGAATTATTTCTATGTGTCTTAATTGCTGTTTCCCCATCTGACTTTCTTCACATTAGGAACCTGGGCACCACTGAATAGGCTCAAGCTGTCAAGAAAGAAAATGTCAAGAACTTCAGAATGCACTGTACCTGCAAAATTTTCACAAGAGTTTTGCTTCTTTTAATAAAAGAAAGAATGAGGAGCTGTAGTATTACAGAATGATTTCATAGCTGTCACAGACACAGTATTCTTTTATTAGGAACATGTTCAGACTAAAGCAGAGCTCAATGATGATGGAAAAAGAAACAACATAAACCAACAAAACACCTTAAAAACATCAAAGCTTGCAGTTATGGCAGCAGGCTTTTAACTTTTCCCTCTTTTTTCCACCAGCTGCTTCTAACAGAGTAATTGGTTTAAATAAATGTTTTTCTGAAGTGGTACTCCAGACAATAATCTTTCTTAAGCTCATTTTGGTACATATACAATCATGCTAATCTTATGACATGACTTAGAGTCTTTTATTATTTCTTCAACATAATTTGTGATCAGTAATGTTGAGGGGAGGTTTGCTCTGAATATTTGTTATCTACTTTCCCTGCTCAGTGTTTCAATCCTATGCTGCCTTTTAGGCTCTCTTATTTTATATCATCCTTTCCTTGACTCTTTTTCTTATTCTCAGTTCAGACTCTTTTAACAAAATTACTGTGCTCCAAGCTTGAGAACAACAAAATTAAAATGTGAAACTTAAGACCATATACTTTTCCAATGTATTTGATATCTTCCTTTCTCTAATATTTGGATATCATAGCTATTGGACATTTTCTTCCTCCCATTCGACCCCAGAAAATTCCTATGCCAGTTTATATTTGGTGTTTCCAGAGTCTGGTAAACTTAATCACATCTGCAGAAACAGTGAGTGAAGTCATTCTCTTCATTGGCATCTTAGTGGAAGAGAGCCTTATCATTCTACAGAAATCAGTTTCTAAAAATCCATGGATACCTATTTTATCAAACTTTTCTGGGAAATTAATTGAAATTTAGACAGCTCCATGCCTAAAACACAATTTATATTTAACAAGTCATTAACTTCCATTTTAATATATGTGTCTTGAACAGATGGAGAAAGAGGAAGATGTCCAGAATTATGGTTTTTGTTTTCCTGAATAACAGTTATGAAGGATGAAGCATTGCTATATTTTTATACATTATATTATATTATATTATCTATTATCAATTGTCACATACTTCATTTTAGTCAATGAGTACTCTTGTATAAGTAAATTGGGTAAGAGATACTACACAGATACAAGTAAAGAATGTACAAAATTGGGCCTATTATATAAACCATATTGGTCATTGTTTTCAGCTTCACAGGAAAGTTACAGTGAAGTAAATTGCCCAATTAGAGTAAATTATGTATCTATTTCAATGGTTTCATTTGGTCTACGCCTCGAGAGAGATGTGATATTCACATGAATTCTGGGATCAAAACATGGCTTTCTGTTCTTGAAGCAACGGTCATTTAGAGTTGCTCTTACCTAAGCAACACGCCTCCAAGCACAAGCAACTCCCTGGCTAAGCAGAATACCGTAACTCTGCCTTTTGGTTTCCCATGGCAACTACATTTTCTCAGAAATCTTTTGATGTTTTTATAAAACAGAAAAATCTATACAAAAATAACATTTGTGTATTTTATATTAGTAGCATAGCTATATGGACTCCTTCAAATTCCTCGTGAATATATTTTGCTTTTATCTTCAGGGTGCAAGGATAAATAAATTGACATGTTTAGTGGGAAAAGTGGGGATGGATTTTCTCTTTACTTCCTGATGAATCAATAAGGCTGCAAGACCTATCTTGTAGAATAGAAACTCATAAAAGAAATTTAAAAGCAGAAAGCATTTGTTTGTAGTTTTCTTTCAACAGTGCAGAATTAGGCTGTTTATTTTCCTTTATTCACAAAGAAATACTTTACAAAGCAATGCAATGTAAAATAAAATTTTCCCAGTTGAAGAACTGTAGATTTAATTCTCACCTGTAAAGAAAAACAAGGTATTATTGCCTTGACAGATGGCTTCTTCAGTGCACAGAATTGATACAGCTATGCATCCTGACTTCACACCACTTCTTATGAAAGACACACATTTAATCTTGCTCTCACACTTAACTGATATCCTGAGTTGAAGTTAATCAAAGGAAAATGCTATTCAAAGGACAATTGAGCAAAGGAATCGATTTGGCTGAAACTTCTGTTTATCATTTCACAGGGACAGCATACACAAGAAAACAATAAGATTCTGTGAAAAAAAAAAAGTTTGAAAACTTACATCCTCCATTCATTTTTCACAAATATATCAGTATTTTGAGTCTGGAAAGGAAACAAACAAATTAACAAACAAACAAACAAACAATATATTCTACAAGGATAACACAACTCTCTTTACCACTCTCCAGAAGATACAATGTTTTTCTCCTGAGTTGGCTAAATTGTGATTTTTCCGAAGTGACCCAACCTTCATGTCTCAGGAATTTATAATTATGTGCTATATAAGTCAATGTATGACATTTTACTGTTTGGTCACATACAGGATTTGTTTGGATTTACATGGATATGACTAACTAGAATCCAATATAAGGACTTAATAAAAACCCATTTGCATCATATATTTGGAGGAAATATTTGAATTAAAGAGTTTATTAGAGACCAATTTATCATAAGTACCTTTCTCTTATGCAACCAACCACTTTGATTTTTTGGTATCCATACTTGTTTCAATAATACCTAAATTCTCAGATTGCTGGAAAATGTGAAGTTTTACTGGTTAGTCTATTTTTTTAAGATCTGAAGAGAATTATCACAGTAATTGGGATGCAGTTATTATTACAAAATCCATTTATTGGCTTTCAGATACCTAAAAACACATACAAAAATAAGTGTGCCAGGAACGCATTAAACAATATTATAATCGTATACTATTTTACAAATACCTTAATCTTTCTTTTGTTTTAATCCAGTTACATATCAGTTAGGCTTTGAATTAAGCCCTTATATGCAGGAAACACATTATAAACTTTCAGGAACAAAAGTGTTAGATTATATAATTTTGCAATCATCACAGTATGATCCAGCTACAGGATTTCATGAGGTAAGTGAGGGGTAATTTGAAAGGTCTAGCTTCAAAACAATTGAATCTGATTAGTAGCAGTCTTCATTTCAAATGTTTGTGGTCCTGTTTGGGAGCTCATCAGAATGTACGTACAGCTCACAAGAACATAAAATCTTCTGTTATTATATTGTCATTTGTTAGAAAAATGAGTTCTATTAGGCATGGGACAGAAGAAAAGTCTTGTGCTCATGCCTCGTCAAAACAGGTTTCAGATTGTATGCATATCTAAAGAGGAAAAAAAAATATAAAAGGATATATATCCCAAATCTGAGTTAAAATAGCACTGAAGATGAGGAGTTATTGACGTGTATGCCAGACAGTACAAGACTAAGTTTAAAGAAGTAATTGAAAGTACTTGCTCTTCAAGAAAGACACATTCATATACCAGAATATGCTGGGCAGCCAGCCAATGAGAAAGAAGCTTTGCCAAAAAGGACCTAGGAGTCCTGGTGGACACCAAGTTGAATGTGAGTGCTGTGGGTTAACATTAGTAGGCAGCTAAGCAACACGCAGCTGTTCGATACTCCGCCACAGTGGCATGAGGGAAAGAATCAGAAGGGTAAAAGTGAGAAAAGTTGAGATAACGACAGTTTAATAGGTAGAGTAAAAGCTGCACATGCAAGCAAAGCAAAATAAGGAATTCATTCACTGCTTCCCATTGGCAGGCAGGTGTCCATCCATTTCCAGGAAAGCAGGGCTCCATCATGCATAATGGTTATTTGGGAAGACAAATGCCATAACTCTGATCATTCCCCCCTTCCTCCTTCTTCCCCTTGCTTTTATTGCTGAGCATGATGTCATATGGCATGGATTATCCCTTTGGTCAGGTGGGGTTAGCTGTCCCAGCTGTGTCTCCTCCCAATTTTTTGTGCACCCCCAGACTACTCACACTGGTGGGGTGGTGTAAGAAGCAGAAAAGGCCTTGACTCTGTTTAAGCACTGCTCAGCAATAACTAAAATATCCCTGTATTATCAACACTGTTTTCATCACAAATCCAAAACTTAGCCCTATACAAGCTACTATGAAGAAAATTAACTGTCCTCTCCAAAGATAGTGCTACGAGCCAGCAACGTATCCTTGTGTTAAATGTCTATTTCAATCCCCAAATAAGCTTAGAAATCCTTTAGGATTTCTCACATAAACTTTGTAATGACAGGTAATGATAAAATAATGCCCATTTTTTTTCAAGGACACAATACCTAATTAATTAAATCACTTGGTCAAAGCAGGAAATGTAATCCCTTCCTTACCCTGCAGATGTTTGCAACCAAAAGACAGTCTCGATTATTAAACCATTAGATATAATTTGGGAAATGGAAAGGAGGGAGAGAGAAGCAGTTGTCTTCCATTCCTGCTAAATCTGGACTTCTATGCAGAAAGATTTTTGTTGGTTGAATTAGAAATTATTTATGCAAGTTGTATGTTCCCAGGAGAAAAAGACAGTAGAAAAAGGGGACCTCATCCACAATTCACTGATGATGATGTTTTCTCTGTAGACAAAATGATTATTTAATTCTAGGCATTCCTACAGAAACATCTCACTTGTTTTGTATTTGTGAACAAGAGGTCCCACTAGAGCACTCTTAACTAGCTAAGACATCTGCAGGGAGCCAGGAAAGTACTTAAAACAATTCAAGAGTAAGAATTTTGTATGAGCAAAAAAAGCAAAGTCTGGAAATTATGCTACACTGTTGCTCTGGTATGCAGACTGCACGTACGATAATCAAATGCTTGTGATTAATTAGAACTAGGTAGAGGAATCAAGGCTAAAGTAGAGCGTTGTGTCTTAAAGAGCATCTAAGGTAGAGAATGTGTTGCAAGTATGAACTTGATAATTGCTGGGTAGCATTGGGGTGCACCTAGACAGTGGTGTCAGCAACACGGTATGAGGCTAAGTTGGTTTTACCAACAGCATTGTAAACTCTAGATTTAGGTACGTGTATAGCAGAATTGAGGCCAATGAGGAAGTAATTAGGGGCAGAGAAGATGGGTCCAAAAGTAGAAAAAAAATGGAGAAAGAGAAAGGTGTAAAGTCAGGTAAAGAGCAAAGGAGGGCATGATCTTCCAGTGGGAGGGGTGAGCGTGCCTATGGCCAGTAATGAAACTGACCTGCAGACACAAGCCCAATGGGATGCTGGGGAAGGACCATTCCGTAGCCTACTAGACTCTCCATCAGATTTATACCTAAATCATTCAATCTCAGAGGGTGCAGTAAAGAGGAATCTGCTTTCATGCTGGTACAAAGTGGTTTTGGGAGGGAAGAGTTATAGGATTGTGGTTTTATAGTAGCTTCTGTCCCATTTAATCACTCAGTTCCTTATATTTTTTTTGCATTTTGAAGTTGCAAATATTTTCATTGGGGTATATCAACTTTTCTAGGAGATAGGGTGTTGTCTTGGAATGTGGAGGAAAACAGTTCAGATATATGTTCAAGTTGGAGGGACCCCTAACAAGATAATTGACCCCTTAAGGATAATTTCCTTTAGAAAAAAGAAAAGTCACAGTCTTTTCTTTACCATTTCAAAAACTCCAGTAGCAGAATCCTGAGTAGATTATCTCCCCAAAGTGTATTGAGTATTCCCTCACTGACATAAAATTCTTATTTGTCCACAGAGTGCACTTTGTGCCAAAGCTGTCTATATCAGATTCAACAGCTCTGTGATAACCAAGGTTGGAGTCACTTTGGACTCAGCACCACCTGTCACATTCTGTTTGACTTTAAAGCTTTTGGGACATCTCAGTTTCTACTGTGAATCTGGGCATGAAGGCACAGAAACTGTGTGTTAGAAAGCCAAAATCAAATTATGATATATAAATCTTTATTTCTCAGTGCTAACTTAATTTCTAAGCAGTGGAGTACTAGGAAAATTGAGGTGACTCATTCCATTTAAATGCCAACGTTAAGCAGGCAGAAAGCCAAGTTGTACCCTGTATCACTTTAGACAAAGTAGGGAATCGACATGTGAGGAGCCTGCTTTTACAGTCTTTATTGAAGGGTAGTCATAAATTAAATGTTTTCTAGAACAAGTGTGATTATTTAGGAAATATCTTATACTTCAATTCAGTTATTCAGGTTCAGGAATATCTTTGCCATAGAGGTAGCCCCCAAGGGTGAAATCTTGATCTAACTGTACCGAAGACCAAAAATGTTTTCCTAGATACCTCCCAAGACAACGTTCAGGCAAGTGCAGCTGCTGCCCTGGCAGCAGATACGAGAGAAGACTGCATAGTGTAGTCTATGCCACACATCGTATGATACTGAGTGTACATTACACAGGGGGGAACATTATCGTTAGCTTTCTCACCAGTAATCTGCCTCAGCCCTGTTTTCCAATTGTGTAAAAGGATTCCAGGTTCCTTTTTCTATAACACAGTTTGTCATTTAGTGGTTTGATTCATTTCTTCACAATTCCATCACGGTCTCTGCAATTTACAATGAACTTCTCCAAGTGCTACAGGAAAAACTAATTGCTCATTTCTCTAAGGATATTAAGATGCCATTCTTTAATATTTTACCTCAAACAACTAGACCTTTATCCCACCCCACCCATTTTGCCTCATGCAATTTGTTGTAGGTGAATTGAATATGTGTGAGTGTGTGTATGTATAACATATTGCAGTTTGTTAATTAAAGATTGGTGTGTTTGTGTTATTTAGAATATTAACAGATCAGGCCAGTTTCAAGATTTAAAAGAAAACTTTGCTAGACTAACATTAATTAACAACATGGTTCATATTAATTAGTTCTTACAGGTTGTAATTCATTATTGCTTTGTATTCAGAATGGTCAGCCCTTAGCAATCTCATCCTGCATTAGCTGAGAACATACCAAAGTGCTGTGCAGTTAGCACTGATGACTATGGTCTGCAATAGTCTTTATTGCTAAGGTTGAGGTCATCAGATTTGGGAGCTCTTCGGCAAAAAATGCTCAGACCAAAGTGGGTTTGTCCCCTCTCTCCCTCTCCAATTTTGGAACCTTATTCTTTTACAAGACATCTGAGTTTTTAAGCAATTCCCACCCATTAGCCTCTGTCAGACACAGCAGAGAAGGGAGGAGACAAGTGTGAGGGGGAAGTTACAGGCAGGTACCCTAACCTGTAGTTTGGCTGTTGGTTTTGTTTGGGTTATTTTTTGCTGTGTTTTGTTTTGTTTTCTCCTTGCTTAGCTTTCTTAAGCTTCTTTCCTTAAAGCAATCATAGTCTTTTCCCAGCGTTCAAGTTTGTGCACCCACAGCCAGTTCCTGTAATAAGTTGAGAACAAGGGAATAGGCGGGAGACCTTGGACAGTCAGTGTAAAGCACAGCTAGTACAAGTCCCAGAGGCAACACTCTTTTCAGTGAACCACCAGGTACAGAAGTGTTTATACAGTTATAGCTTATCAGCGGGCTTATGTTTGGGTTCATAACAACCAAATATTGAAATCTGCTTGGTGTGCTACTATCTTAATGGATGGAACAGACCTCTGCTTTAGCTGTATATTATGGATACAATATTTCTCTTGTTCAAATAGTTCAAAAGTACTTAGTTTTACTTCAAAGTGGATTTAAATTTAGTGATTTTGCAAATGTTTTAAAATCAGAATCCAGCCTTTCATGGGTTTTAATGTGCATAAACTATGTGTTCAAAAAAAATGTTTGAGAGAAATGTTTCAATGCACCAGCACTACTCCTGTGAGAAGTTTTAAAGTAGCTAACCTGCAAAGTTGAGGTTCATTAAAATATCACATAACACAGCTCTTCCACATTTAATTTCTATTCATGATTCCAAGCCTTTTTTTACTTTATAGAATGCATCAGATTTAACTATTTTAATAATTCAGTTTATTTTCGTACCTGTGATTATTAGAATTCACATATAAAATATATCTTGTTGATGATGGTAACTGAATTTCTTCTATGATGCATTTACTCAGCAAATGACTTTAAGAAATAGTTTATAGTAATATATTAATAAAAAATGGAAACTCCTATGTATTCTGACAACTCATTGCTAAAAAACCCACCTTCTTGTCAATAAAATTATACTGCTAACATCAGCTAAAATACTATTGCCAAAAGCATACCTTTTGGTTTGCATTCTTTATATGTGCTTTCACATGGACCACAATTCTACTGTCATTGAAATAAACAACATTTTTACTGTTGGCTTCAAGAGAGTAACAACAAACGACAAGGTACTGCTTTAAATGGAAATTTGATTAAATGTGTTGGTTTTGTATTTGATTTTTTTCTGAGTCCAAGTGTATTGATTATCTCTAGAAAATCATCACTTTATTCAGTAACTAAGTTTAAATATTATAGATTGAGCATTACAGGTATATACAAACTGAGGTTGATAGTAAAAAAAGTAGAACTAGAACATGGTCATATGTCATTACATATGAGATGAGAATTAATAAATCATTAAAGATTTCTCTCATCATTAAAGACAAACACAACAGACATATTATGTTAAGAGACCACAATAGAAATTTTTGGGTAAATAGCACAGTTCAAAATTGACAAAGAAGCTAAGAAATCAACTAAAAATCTCCTTCTTATTTCAGTAATGCATCAACAATCTTATAAATTAACTACAGCCACTAAGAATAAGGTGTGGGTTTTCTCTCTGTAGGCAGAAGTCACAACATTCCTTCTACTGTAGGTAAAATCTGTAATCTCTTCTGTGAGAGCCATGTTTGAATGTAGTTTTGATTTTGATGGATGGAAAGAGAGGAATTTCATTAGCATGAAGCGTTTATCACCATGGTGATGTGAAAAGCCATAAAGGTGACCTGGTTAGAAAGGGAAATTTATGGAAGAGGAGAAAATGTTTGCCAGCCTGGGAGCTGTGAGCCTGGGAACCAGATCGGGGAACCAGAAGCATCCTTGAAAAGTACAGCTGGCATCTTTGAAATACAGATGGGTACCTAGGAACCAGAGACACCCTGAGATACCATGAAATGATAAAACAAGGAACTGTAATGACAACTTATCATCTGAGAAGGTGAAAAATACTCTGGAAAAAGAGGAAAATAGTCTGGGAAATAAAAATTGGCCTGAAAGAACAGAAAACATCATCATCTCTTGGCTGTTACAGGTGAAAAATAGAAATTAACAGCATTTGTTTGCTTTTCAAAGTGCTGGTGCCCTGAGCCCTCTTATGTGTCTATTATATAAAATGGACTTAATTTTTGTCCAAAATGTAGCTTCTTTCTCTGAGAACTCCCCATGCTGCATGTACTTTTCCTATCCTAATATACTGGGTTTGCGTGTCAAGGTTTTGGTAGTGGGGGGCTACAGTGGTGGTTTCTGTAAGAAACTGCTAGAAGCTTCCCCTATGTCCGATAGAGCCAGTGCCAGCTGGCTCCAGGACAGACCTGCCACTGGCCAAGGCTAAGCCAATTGGAGATGGTGGCAGTAACTCTGTGATAACATACTTAAGAAGAGGAAAAAAACTGACGTGCAACAGCAGCCAAAACAAAGCAGTGAGAATATGTGAGAGAAACAACTCTGCAGACACCAAAGTCAGTGAAGAAGGAGGAGGCAGAGGTGCTCCAGGTGCCAGAGCAGAGATTCCTTGTGGTGAAGATCATGGTGAGGCAGATTGTCACCCTGCAGCCCATAGAGGTTAACGGTGGAGCATATATCCACCTGCAGCCCATGGAGGACCCCATGCCGGAGCAGGTGGATGCACGCAAAGGAGGCTGTGACCCCATGGGAAGCCCATGCTGGAGCAGGCTCCTGGCAGGACCTGTAACCCTATGGAGAGAGAAGCTCATGTAGAAGCAGGTTTTCTGGCAGGACTTGTGACTCTATGGGGACCCATGCTGGAGCAGTCTGTTCCTGAAGGACTGCACCCAATGGAAAGGACCCATGCTGGAGCAGTTCATGAAGAACTGCAGCCCATGGGAAGGACCCATGTCACAAAAGTTCATGGAGGACTGTCTCCTGTGGGAGGAACCCCATGCTGGAGCAGGGGAAAAATATGAAGAGAAAGGAGAGGCAGAGACAACATGTGATGAATTGACTGCAAACCCCATTCCCTGTTCCCCTGTGCTGCACTGAGGGTTCAGGTAGAGAAATCAGGAGCGAAGCTGAGCCCAGGAAGAGGGGAGGGTTGGGGGAAGAGTGTTTTAAGGTTTGGTTTTGTTTCTCATTATCCTACTCTGATTTGGTTGGTAATAAATTAATTTCCCCAAGTTGAGTTTTTTGCCCATGATCGCAATTAGTGAGGGATCTCCTTGTCCTTACCTTGACCCATGAACCTTTCACTGTCTTTGTCTCTTCCTGTCAAGTTAGGGAGGGGGACTGATAGAGCAGTTTGGTGGGCACCTGGCATCCAGACAAGGTCAACCCACTACACCTAAACAAGTTGAAATCTCTGCATGAAATCTCTATGAGTTCTTGGACTCTCACTGGAACACCTGGCTAACTCCAAACTTCCTGATGTGGATCATCGTTAAAGTGAGACTCTGCCTGTTACTTCATTGGTCCCTCTTTGGGCCCACTTCTAGGGTTGATTCAGTCTATTGTCCCACCTGTGGCATGGTTGGTCCCCTTCTAGGATCATTTTGTGCTCCCCTTCAGGATGGTTTGGCCCCTTCTGAGATCTGTCTCATTTGCTTTATACCAGTATTATAAATGTCCATACAAGTAATCTATCATCTCTTCTGTTGATATATTTTCAGTAATTTGTAATAGCATATAACTACTCGTTTGTTGCCATTACTGGTTTTTGCTATTATATTGATTTTTTCTATACTATTTATTGATACTATTATTTCTGATTGCTGATAATAATTTTTAATAGCTTGCTATGATATATATATATATTCACTTCATTAATCATAGGTATACTTGGTAGTGGTGATTTTTGTGGTAGCTTACTTACTAGTGTGGTGATTTCTGTGATATTTGTGGTAATTTGTAATAAAGTAGAGAAATTGAGAGGACAAAGCCTCTATGCCCTTGTGTATCACGGAAGCATACAAACGTAAGGTCATGATCTGTACACACCTGCAGGATGGGTAACCCTTTAGGTTTTGACATGTGGTCACATTAATGGAAAGGCATTCAACTTATTTGCTTCCGCGTGTCTTATTCCTTCCGTATCGTTATGAGCCTGCCCCTGAACACAGTTATATCTTTACATAAATCTTATATATAAGATTTTCTTATTTTGATACAGTTGTCCCCAAATAGTAAAACATATCTATATAACACATTTTTATTATGGTGATACTGCATCCATATTGTGAGACTTATCCAGGTAACCTCTGTGGGAAAATGATGCCACTATCAATCATATTTATTTTGTTCCCAGCAACTCAATAAAGCTACCTTTTTGTGTTGGTGCAAAAACCAGTAAGCCGAGCACCGGATGTGTATGTCAGTGACCTGAACACACCACCGGTTCTCACTGTCCCTGATGGGCATCCCTGCTTGTGCCCAGCCGAGTCTCTGGTCCTATTTCACAGAATCACAGAATCACAGAATCTTAGTGGTTGGAAGGGACCTTTGAGATCATCGAGTCCAACCACATAAAAAAAAAAAAAAAAAAAGCACCCACCAACTAAACTTCACACCCACAACCCCACACACAACACCCCACCACAAACCAATAATCTTGGGCACTAGAGCATGCCCTGAAGAGCCATGTCTACACGTTTCTTAAATACCTCCAGGGATTGTGACTCAACCACCTCCCTGGGCAGGCTGTTCCAGTGCCTGACCACTCTTTCACTTAAGTAATTCTTCCTAATATCCAATCTAAATCTCCCTTGCCGCAGCTTCAGGCCATTTCCTCTGGTCCTGTCATTATCCACCTGGGAGAAGAGGCCAACCCCCACCTCTCTACAACATCCCTTCAGGTAGTTGTAGAGGGCAATGAGGTCTCCCCTCAGCCCCCTCTTCTCCAGGCTAAACATGCCCAGCTCCCTCAGCCTCTCCTCATATGACCTGGTCTCCAGACCCCTCACCAGCCTGGTAGCTCTCCTCTGGACACGCTCCAGCACCTCAATGTCCCTCTTGTACAGCGGGGCCCAGAACTGAACACAGCACTCGAGGTGAGGCCTCACCAGTGCCGAGTACGGAGGCACCATCACTTCCCTGCTCCTGCTGGCCACGCTATTCCTGATACAGGCCAGGATGCTATTGGCCTTCTTGGCCACCTGGGCACACTGCTGGCTCATGTTAAGTCGGCTGTCCGCTAACACTCCCAGGTCCTTTGCTGCTGGGCAGCTTTCCAGCCACTCAGCCCCAAGCCTATTTCTAGCTGGCCTGGGCCCAGCACTGACTGGATCTCGTCTTCTGAAGGGGCCCATCAGGCCTGCACTGCAGCTCATCTCCAGTCTATCTCCAAACACTCCTGTCAGGAACCCCTGGCTAACCTGAAGCTCAACAAAATTGTTGGGGACTAGAGGGTATCATTAGCCTGAAAGGAACACTGTTGGCCATTTCAGAAGCCATGGCAGAAGAGAGACTAGGTTGTCTGAGAAAATAAGAGCAATAACTCAGATGCATGTTTAGGATGTTCTTGATCATCTTGAATGGTTGAAAATGCCTAAGGACAGGCAAATGAATCATGGCTACAAACAGGATAGGATTCAGCTCTACATTTGCAGATGCTTAAATCTGTTGTAAATTTGTGCCTATACATGAGCTGCATCTCCAAGCTCCCTTTCTAGTTAATGAAATCCTTCAGCTTAACATAGTTACCTCAGTATAGGCACTTAATATATATGTGTTGATTGAATGTAATCTGATTGCCTTCTAGTTGCCACTTCAAAACCATATGGATTTCTGTTAGTCTAGTGAAGATTCTTTAGTTAACCTATATGTCTCGCATGGCACCAATCTCCAACATTTAGGCACCTGAATTAATTTCCAAATCAATATTGAGGGCTCAGAGCCATTCTGAGAAGTTCACATATATGTCATCAACTGAACAGCCTCCCAGACAATACTGATTGAATTGTCTAGAAGCTATATGCAGTCATCACAGCTACCTACTGTCATTGTAGATGTCCTTAAATATCTGAGATATCAGCATGGGGATATCTATAGAGGCATGTGCTTTTCTGGAACAGCATTTAGACTCTGCGCAGAATAACCTAGGATTTGTTAGATAGTGTGCGTGTAAGCAATCAAATTAAGCCCCCTGTGACTGGAACAGACGCTCAGGTATGATGTTCACATGTGAACTCTGACATTTAGTCATCTAGATCACGTGCAGTTGGTGACATGCAAGACGTTATTCAGGTTAACAATACATAACAAAATCACTGCCCCAAAAATCAAGATCTTAAAAGGATCGAAGTGGTTTTTATCATTTTCAGTAAGTATGAGAACATCTGTTCTTGTATCATGTAAGCTTTAGTCACTACACACATCATCGTTTACTTTATAAACCTTCGTTTAACTGAGAGGATTTAGGACACATTTCCTGGGAGGCAGTAGATCTCATAATAGGCTGCTGAATTTTTCTTACATCCTTGTAACTATCTGCAGTTGTTTATTTGGAAAGGCAGAATATTGAATTATTTGAAACACTAGTATGATTCACTAGAGCAGTTGCTACGTTGCAGTTATTATTTGATAATGCTTATTATGTTACCATAACCAGTTGAACACAATGATACATCCATTGCCACTGTAAGTGACGGAATCTGACTGAACTTTGTTCCAGGCACATGAATGAAAAAAAAAGAAAAAATATACAACAGCCATTTCCTGTATAACCTTGGTACATTCTAGTAAAAAAGATTTTATGCACCTTTTTTTCTTTTGTTATGATTTCTGCTGTCTCACTTGGCTGCCTTTAAAAAGAAAAGCAATTAATGTAATTATTTTTTGCATTGAGAAGTCCTTACTGAGAATACATGTGTGAAAAAATTCACTCTGCTATTACCCCCCTGCATTGATTTGTCATGCATACTGTATAGCTAAGTACAGATTGTGAGATGAAATGTTGTATAAACCTGAAAATATAAATTATCTAATGAATTTTGCCTTTCTTAGTCCTCTCCTCTCTGCTCCCCTCCCCTCCGCTCCCCTCCCCTCCCCTCCTTGCTCCTTCCCCTGCCAAGATTCAGGGGAAATAAAAATACGAAATACATGATGTAAGGTTTAGTCATGTTGGCAACTACCAGATTTGATAACATATGACTAAAACTAAAGAGAGTCAATGAAGGATTTGAAGATATTAAAATGAATTGATTTGCAAATGATTGCATGATAAATAAGTTTCCCTGAGTTTAATACATATTTATTCAGTAATAGACTCTGTTTTGATAATAAAAGTATCAAACCAAGTCTATGGACATAATGTTGTAAAACTAATGTTTTACATGGGTCCATATATATGTATTACCACCTCAGGTATTATACAGAAGAAAAAAAATCAAACAACATGGTTTCATCTAGATAGATCTACAAACAGTCTGGAATGGTATGTGACTTTTGGGTAAGCCAATAATAAAAAGTCACCTTTCAGAAGAACATCAGAAATGAAATTATGAAGGTATCATAATTTTAATGACTGATTACACTATTTAGAATACATATTGTGTACCTATTTTGTGTCATTGTCATGCATGCCCAACATATACTAAATGCCACATAAGATGCCAAATGCAGTTCTAATTCTCTAGTAACACAACCGTAAAACAAGGTGGATGACAACCGTGAATTATATACAATGCTGCTGCATTTAAAGATTTCTATTTCTTGAGAGGAAATGGAGAGGTTCGAAGAACTATTTGAAAGCACAGAAAGAAGCGAATGCTAACTTTGTTTTTGTTCTCACACTCACTTTATGTAAATACTTATATCCATATGCAGCTTGAGAAAGAACACTAACTTTATTAGTGAGTGAGTGAAGAGACCTTGTCCTTAATTTTACATATCAAATTAAATGGCTAGATTAGGAGGGACTGAAGGACATCACCTCCAAAGTAGGAAGCCTCTTTCTCTCAGTGAAAACTCCCAGTTAGGAAATTACAATTTGGAATTGTAAGAAATTTGATCCAAGAGCTTCTAAAACTTTCTTCCATTATGGAAGAAATACATCTTAGTATTATATACATCTTATAATATAAAGTGGGTGACTTTTTTATGCTCTTCATACTATTTCTTTTCTCTGAATGTCCATAATATCATGACTCTGCTAACAAGAAAAAAATAGTCTATCTAGTTTCAGCCTTTCATGTCAATGCAAGCAAGCTCTAAACAGGTTGTTAGCTTAGTGTTATATCAATAGGTTTTACGTGTCTTCTACAGATTACATCTATTGAGTACAAATGACAACAGAAAGTGCTCCTGAGGATTATGTTCTCCTAATAAAGGAGAGGAGACAAGATACCTTTGTGCATATATCCCCAAGGCTGAAATCTGTATAAAGATTTTCTGCTTGTTTATTAAAAGAGTGAATGAAACTGTACAAGCACACAGCTGCAACATCAAATGCAGTCATATAAAAAACTGTTGGAATTCCTCCAGCCTCCGAATACTTTCTGCAGTATGACCCATCAGACAGGTTAGAAACTCATGTACATTGTTGATTCAATTAGAGACTTTCAAAAACCATCCATTCCTTATTGCAATCACAAAACAATGTGAGCAGTAAGAAAAGAAAGTACAGGGCGACATAATAGGAATACCAAATGGAAGGAATGGTTAGACCTATGGTGGGTTTAACCTTGAGCTTTACCATTTATTTGTTGATCATATGGTTTTATTTCTTCCTCATAGTTACCCTCTTTTGTATTCTTATTAAGCCAGAAACTATTTATGAAGAGGATAGTCCTCTCTGTTTGCACCGTGCCTAGTCAATATTATCTTTTTCCATAGCTACAGATTACCATCTTTTTAGTAGTAGTAGCACTGAATAGTAAATTATTGTCAGTAATGGTATTTAATAGTAAAATATTATCAGTAGCGGTAAGCAGTAATAGTAATATAATATCAATGGTGTTTATAGAATCAGAATCATGAAGGCTGGAAGGGACTTCTAGAGGTCATCTCGTCCAACCTGTTTCTAAAAGCAGGTCAAAACTAGATCAGCTGTGGCTTTGTCCAACTGAGGTCTGAATGTGCCCAAGAACAAAAACTACACAGCCTCTCTTGGCAACTCATTCCACTGTTTCTCTATGGTGTTTTCTGGAAGAAGTATAAGAAAGAATAACTACATATATATGTTAAAATTAATTTGGATAGTTCTGCCAGTGTTCTTTTCTGAAAAGCAAGAGATGTGGGGGTGTTATAATTTCACTGGGATAAGTGAAAAATACGTAAGTGTGTGTCAATTATTTTTTGTCATTATTACAAACTGAAGACCTTAAGTAGCTATGTCAATCTGAAGAAGTTATATTACAACATGAAATGTTTAATGGTAATTATGATATAAATATTACAATATCAAAATATTATTCTATTAGATGAAAGATTACACTGGAATGCTCATTTTTTTCTTGATAATAGTTTGTTCTATTCATTTGAAAGCAAATGATTGTTAGATAGCTATTTTGTTGCACTGTGAAATATAAACATTTCCTTCTGTGAAAAAAAAAAAAAAACAAAAACAAACTAAACAAGTCAGAGTTACTAACTTGAAAAAAAAAACTTAAAATGCTATTGTGCAGTTACATTTATTTAATTCCATGTATTTTTGCAACACATTCAATTAATACATAATTTGAACTGTCTTTGCAATCATCTTCATTGAGGCTACACAAAGGCAAAAAAGGTAAAATAATGATGGATACTCTCATTGATTCAAAGCAGGATATTACCCTGTAATCTCAGTTTATTAATCGTGCTGATAGTGATGTTCAAAGCACAGAATTATCTCTGTCATTTTCCTATGCCTGTCACTTTCCTATGCTATAAGGCCAAGAAAAGTAAATGTCTATCCTGTCAGTATTGTTCCAGTCTCATGCAAGTAAAGACACAAAAAATCTGCCCTAGAAGAGAACAAATTATGCCGGCACACTGCAGCATGGAGTATTGTTCAGAAGTTTGCAAGGAAGAATAGTAAATGTCTACACTTTCTTTCTTTTTTCTCCTCCTAATTTTTTGCCTATATTGTCTGTTTAGACTGAAGAGATTACGTAAGAAGAAACTTATCTTCCACACATGTCCAACAATTTGTTATGAGGTCTTCATAAATTGTGTAATATTTGAGACTTCTAAGAAGGACTATAGTATTTCAAGCAGGGGAAACCTGCAGTGATTTATTGTAGACAAAGCAGTACTAGAAAACCCATCACAAATAGTACCATGGAGCCTTCAAGTTCCCAGTTGAAAAATCCTGGGACTCTGGTGTCTATAGAATCATTGACACAAGTTGCAAAATGCATTTGCTTGAAGTTGACAAAAAATGCATCAATATAAGAAACATATTCCTCACAAGCATTTTGAGGTCAGTAAATTCAATTTCTTGAATGCATGTAAGCACACAATCATTGAAAGTGTTATGATCTTCTCCATTGATTTACCTGACTTTCCTGTAGAACAAGTTGACTACCGGGTAATACAGAAAATAATACATCAAGCAGCATACAGAGTAGTTAGGTACAGAGAGTTAACATATGGAAAGTTGTTTCTGCAAACTATAATGTGACTTTACCACACCAGACTCACACTCAGCATGATGGTCTGTCATCTGGTACCTTACTGAGAATCCTTGAATGAAATACTGGCATCTTTGAACTAACAAATAATGTTGCCAGTGAAACAGAAAGTAGAAAAAAATGAAGATAATGTATATAAGGGGACTGGTAGCAATGAAACTAGTGTATTATAATAGATGAAGTATCTGAAATCCAACAGGGTAAACTTTATGTTAATGTGGCATGCCTTTCACTAATTCCCAACTTCATAATTTAGAACATTTACAGTGATAATGGTGGAACTCCGAGCTTGATGTCCTAAAGATAAAAGAATTTAAAAGCTACTTGAAACTTCATTGACTTGTGGTACAAATAACGTTAGTTAAGGTGAGAGTCTGAATAAATCATCACATTGAAGTTATATAGACAAGAAAGATTTCCAAGGTAATCTAATTTAAAAAAATTGATTTAAGTATACCTCTTCAATTTGAATAATGGCAATTTGTCTGTGTTCTGTGGGAAAATAAAAGCTTCCAAATAAGAACTAAACCTCCATCCCAAACAGTAGTTGTCAAGCCATTAATGTAACACAGTCTAAGTCAACTGCTGCTCTCATCTATATAGAACACCTGTTTTATGTTTCTAATACCTGCGTGCCAATTTAAAACATATTTGAAGGTCAAAAAATATTCTTCTAATAAAGCTGTACACTTCAATTACTTAAGAATAGGATTTCAGAGCACTGTGTTTTGGTGTGTCACAACAATTCTTTTGTCTCAGTTAGCTATGTGTTTCTTTATTCAGTTCACACATACTCAGAGACTGTTAACCTTGAAGACTCAAAAATTAACGCATAGTTCCTCTGACCCTTGCAGTCTTGATTTCTTCCTTCAGTAGGGACTTCATGCTCTTTTCCTTCTTGAATACCAGATATTCTCTGTGTAGAAGAGGAATAACTGGATTTATCCCAGACTTCTTGGGAGAGATCATCCCATCAAATTTTTCTTGAAAACCAAATTTCTCAATTTGAATTGCTTCAGAAATTCACCATGGGAACTTCAGAATTTTTAGTCTGTTCAAAGAGAAAGAAGTTGTTATGCATAATAAAGGCAAAAGAATTTTGAAAAGTTTCCTTTAGACTTAGAGAGTTAAAGCAGAACATACCACAAATCTGTTTTAAGCCATATAATCTATTGGGATTTAAAATCCTTCAAGCATTAAGCCTCCTTTTTTTTTTTTTTTTTTCCTATTAGTATCTGTTCCTTCAATGTGGGACAATAGAAATGGTATAATATCTATTTATTCTTCCAGTTTATTATTAACACAGATGATAAAACTGAGTGGTGTATACAAAGTAATGTATACGGCGTACCTGTCAGACAGTGGATACCTTGAGCTATAGCTGAGTTTCCCAAACATTGGCATCTACTTCGTTCAAGATGTTCCAAGGTATGACAGACAGCTACATAGGCTGGCAGATATAGTGAAGGACTTAGAGAGACCTGTGTTCATCTAGAAGAGCAATATATGACCAACTGGAGTGCATGGAGCTCTGCCTGGGGATGAATGAAGAGCCAACCAAGAGTTTATCGGTCAGGATTAAAGGGAGGGCAGGGACAGGTGACATTACAGTGGGGATCAGCTACAGGCCACACAACCACAAAGACGAAGTGAACAAGGCCCTCTGTAGGCAGATAGTAGCAGTCTCACATTCACAAGCCCTGGTTGTCATGGCAGACTTCAGCCACACTGATATCTGTTGGAGGGATAACACAGCAGGGCATAAGCAATCCAGGGGTTCCTGGAATGTGACAATGATAACTTCCTTCTCCAAGTGATAGAAGAGCCAACAAGGAGAGGTGCTGTGCTAGACCTTGTTCTCACCGACAAGGAGGGGGTCATGGGGAATGTGAAGTGCAAGGGCAGCTTTGGCTGCAGTGAGCATGAGATGGTGGAATTTGAGACCCTTAGGGTGGCAAGGAGGGTGCACAGTTAACTTGCTACCCTGGACATCAGGAGAGCAGACTTTAACCTCTTCAGGGACTCTTCAGGGCTTGGCAGAATACCATGGGATAAAGGCCTGGAGGGAAGAGGGGCCCAAGAAACCTGGTTAATGTTCAAGGATCACGTCCTCCAAGTTCAGGAGCAGTGTATCCCAAGAAAGAGGAAGTCAGGCAAAAATGCCAGGAGGCCTCAATGGATGAACAGGGAGCTCCTGGACAATCTCAAACAGAAAAAGGAAGCTTACAGTGGGTGGGAGCAAGGACAAGTAGCCTGGGAGGAATACAGAGAAATTGTCTGAGCAGCCAGGGATCAGGGAAAGTTAAATCTGGCCAGAGACATCAAGGGCAACAAGAAAGGTTTCTACAGGTATGTTGGTTACAAAAGGGAGACTAGGGAAAATGTGGGCCCTCTCTGGAAGAAAACAGGAGATCTGGTCACTGGGGGACACAGGTAAGGCTGAGGTACTCAGTGACTTCTTTGCCTTAGTCTTCTCTGGCAAGGTCTCCAGCCCCACCACCCAAGTGACAGAAGGCAAAGGCAGGGACTGGGAGAATGAGGAACTGACCACTGTAGGAGAAGAAACAGGTTCGAGACCATCTAAGGAACCTGAAGGTTCACAAATTCATGGGACCTACTGAGATACATCCACGAGTTCTGAGGGATCTGGACAATGAAGTTGCCAAGCCATCATATTTGAGAAGTCGTGGAAGACCGATGAAGTCCCTACTGATTGGAAAAGGGGAAACATAATCCTCCACTTTTAAAAAAGAAGATCTGGGGAACTACAGGCTGGTCAGTCTCCCCTTTGTGCCCTGCAGGATCAAGGAGCAGATCCTCCCGGAAACCATGCTAAGACATATGGAAAACAAGGAGGTGACTGGTGACAGCCATCATGGCTTCACTAAGGGCAAATCATGCCTGACAAATTTGGTGGCCTTCTACAACAGCATTAGAGTGTTGGTGGATAGGGGAAGAGCAATTAACACTACCTACCTGGACTTGTGCAAAGCATTTGACACTGTCCCACACAACATCCTGGTTTCTAAATTGGAGAGACATGGATTTGATGGATGGACTACTTGGTGGATAAAGAATTGGCTGGATGGTCGCACTCAAAGAGTTACATCAATGGCTCGATGTCCAAGTGGAAACCAGTGATGAGTAGTGTTCCTCAGGGATCAGTACTGGGACTGGTGCTGTTTAACATCTTTGTTGGCTACATGGACAGTTGGTTTGAGTGCACTCTCAGGAATTTTGCTAATGACACCAAACTGTGCAGTATGGTTGACACACTGGAGGGAAGGGATGTCATCCAGAGACTTGGACAGGCTTGAGAGGTGGGCCCGTGCAAACCTCATCATATTCAACAAAGCCTAGTGCAAGGTCCTGCACGTGGGTTAGGGCAATCCCAAGCACAAATACAGGTTGGGCAGAAAATGGATTGAAAGCAACCCTGAGAAGAAGGACTTGGGAGCATGGGTTGGTAAGAAGCACAACATGAGTCAGCTATGTGTGCTTGCAGCCTAGAAAGCCACCACATCCTAGGCTGCATCAGAAGAAGCGTGGCCAGCAGGTCAAGCAAGGTGATTCTCCTCCTCTAATCCTCTCTGGTGAGACCCCACCTGGAGGACTGCATCCAGCTCTGGGGCCCCCAACATAAGAAGGACATGGACCTGTTGGAGTAAGCACAGAGAAGGGCTTCTCCTATGAGGACAGACTGAGAGTTGGGGTTGTTCAGTCTGGAGAAGAGAAGGCTCCAGGGAAACTTTATAGTAGCCTTACAGTACTTACAGGGGGCTTACAGGAAGGATCGGGAGGGACTCTTTATGAGGGAGTGTAATGATAGGACGAAGGGAAACTGAAAGAGGGTAGGTTTAGATCAGATATCAGGCAGAAATTCTTTACTGCGAGGGTGGTGAGGCACTGGAATAGGTTACCCAGAGAAGTTGTGAATGCCCCATACCTGTAAGTGTTCAAGGACAGGCTGGATGGGGCTTTGAGCAACCTGGTTTAGTGGAAGGTGTCCCTGCCCACGGCAAGAGGGTTGGAACTAGATAATCTTTAAGGTCCCTTCCAACTCTAACCATTATATGATTCTATGATATGGCTAAGTAGAACACCTTTAGGGCACATCAAAACACACCAGATGTTTATTGTTAGGCAGATGAGTTCCACCTTTATTTAGGAGGAAGCTGAATTTCCTTAAGCAAATAAACTCATTTGTACTTTATTCACTCCTCAAACTGTTGACACAATCTCTTCAAAGACTGTAAGGAAGGAACATGCAAAACAATAGTTGCAGTATTATTAAACAGGCTACAACAGTGAGGATGAACAGCTTACATCCTTCATTTAGAGTAGTATCCATAATGATGAAATATAGGCCTTTTTTATTGCTAAAAATATATTGGCCAAATGTTGAAGCCATTCCACACAGGGCTATAATCTTACAACACTACAGGGATGATAGAAGTTTCATGGAGGTGAGAGTTTAATGTATATAAATAAACCTGATATGAAAAACATGACAAATTAGATTATGCTTTTTAGTTTTAAATATCTGCCAGAACAGCAAGGTCGAAAGCAATCTGCCTCGCAGTCCTTTACAAAAACTTACTGTAAGTAAATAAAGTTTATTATTATTATTATCTAGCAGGTGCTTGCCAGCCATTTCCTATCTGTAAGACTTAAACAAAATGAGACAGTTTCAAATTTTAGGGTGGACATTAGACTGACAACTTTGGTAACAGAATTGCTCAAGCCATTGTTGTCCACAACTTTTAGTAGCAATAATATTTTTGTCTGGAGTACTTTTACTACTTTGGTAATCAAAATACTTTACCCAGTGATAGATGATAATTATTATGGCTAGTCTTTTTCTGAAGTCTAGTATTTGATAGCTAGGTTTTAAAAGTAAAAATATAGTAATTTGGAAAGCGAGCTAAGTAGTCTGTTAAAAATGCAGTATTCACTAAACACTGCCTGTATACCTTTACCTGTGAGGGGAAGTGGTGTTATTGGGTCAGGAAAATGACAAAGTTAAAAAAATCATTTAGACTAGGTATTAAATGGTACATTGAAAATGGCCAATAAAATAAGAGAATATTTCAATATGAACACAAGTATTCAGAAATTGACATCAGCTTTCCGGGAAGGCAAAAACAAATCAGAGTTCTGTTACAGGGAAGTTACCAAAATTATGTCTATAATTTTGGTATTGGTAAATTCGGTAATGGTATTATGTGCACAGAAACTTAGTGGAGCCTGGTTTCCCATAGCTATGCTTCTTCTGAGTAATTGATGGTAGGACTTGCAGGTGGTGGTGAGAGTTTGCAGGCTCTTGTTGAAGACGATTCCACATTTTTCATTCTTAAGGAAACCTCTAGTGTTTATTAATGTGCACATTCACATTATGCTTAGAAATTTAATAACTAGCTATATGAGATCTTTACCAAACTCTCAGTAGACTGCATGTGATTGGAGAACGTGGCGAGATACATGCACATATAATTCCTGATTTCTTATAAAAGCAAGAGGTACGCAAAAAAAAAGAGAGAAGTTTTACCCCTGTAATGCATTTTAGCCATGAGTTTTATAGTGCAGAGACTTGAGAAAGTTTTTTTAGCAAAAATAAGTAAATGATGCAGTTAAGTATTTGCTTCTAACTGGAAAATTAACACTTATTCTGTAATTAAGCAATGATAACTAAAAGTGCACTTCAGCATAATTACAAAATGAAATGAGAAACGTCATAGGACAGAAGTTTAATAGATGAGGGGGATTTTGTTTGGTTTTGATGGCTTTTTTTTGTTTGTTTTTGTACTTGTGTTACTTGTTTATATGTGCTACCTTTAAGTCTGATTTTATGTTTATCACCAAATAAACAAGACTTAGCCAGAAATTGGCGAAGTCCAAGAAAACAAAGGAAACCTATCCTCTCCACTGGCTGTGCCAGAAGCTGTGGGAGGCAAATTACTGGCTACTCTGAAAGTTTCCTTGTTACCATACTGCAGTTCAAAACAAGGTTACCCAAGCTATATCACGTCTCGGCACAAAATTGTTATAGATGTTAACTATCTTTAATACAGAATATGGAAAGAATCAGATCAAGTATAAGGTCGTTCAGTCAGCAAAGTGTCTGGAAAAAGAAAAAAGAAAAAAATGTTCATGCTCATCTTTTGTATTATAACCAAATTGCTATATAAACTGAGGGAGAAGAGATATGATTAAGTGAATAAGAACACAGTAAAATATTGACAAAACAATAAGTGGCTAAGAACACTCTAGAAATCCAGAACACACTGCTTGCTATACACAATAGTCTTTTTAGTTAGACTTGATCATGCCTACTTTACTATTTTGTAAGATTTATGATCTTGTCCATTTTCAACAGAGGAATAAAATACATAAAATCACATAATGACTAAGGGTGACAAGGACATCTGGATTATCTAATCCAATCTGCCTATTCAGAATAGGGCCAACTAGGACAGGTTGTTGAGAACCATGTCAAGTCAGGTTTTTAATATTTCCAAGGACGGAGACTCCATGACTTCTCTGGGAAATCTGTTTCCATCTTTGACCATCCTCACTATAAAAAAAGTTCTTAATTTAAGGTGTTTTTTCCAATATTTCAGTTTATGCCCCTTGTCCTGTCAGTGGGACAACATTGAGAAGAGTCAGGCTCCTCCTTCCTTACTGCCCCTTCCCAAATCAGGTATTTATACACATTTATTAGAATCCCCCAAGCTTTGTCATCTCCAAGCTGAAAAACTGCAGCTCTCAGCCTCTTCTTGTGTGTTACATGACCTAGTCCCCTTATTATCTTCATTTTCCTTTACTGGACTCACTTCATTATATCCATTTTTATTTTGTACTGGGGAGCCAAGAACTGGACACAGCACTCCAGATGTGTCTCACTAGTGCTGGGTAGAGGAGAATAATCCCTCAGCCCTCAGTCTACTAGTCACATTTTTCCCAATCCACCTTTGAATACCTCTGGCCTTTTTTATTGCAGAACCCATTGCTGGCTCACTTCTATCATCCCAAAGAGATTTTATCTCTCAAAGCACACGTAGACTTCAAATTCCACCTGTTTGTTCCCCATGCTTCATGCTCTAGTGTACAAACGGTTTGGAGAGGCACCCAGTCCACGCTGATTTCACACAATAAATGGGATAATTTTCCCCATAATGCTGCCATCTCAGTTCTCCTTTATTTATGTGCACATCCTTGAAGAAGGAACCTTCAGCCCTGTTCTGTTGATTAAAATATCTCCAAATCCACCCTGCACCCTTTGCTTTCCAGGTGGTCCACCACTTTCTCACTTGATAGGAGGTCATCATGTCCCACTCCTATCAATCCTAGTTTAAATCTGTTCTCAAAAGATTAGCCAGCCCATTGGCAAAGTGTTGGGTTTGTTTTTTTTTTTTTTCCTATTTTGTCAGTTGAATTCTACCTCTTCTTAGCTGTCCTTCCTTGATCATCAAGGAAGATGCCTTGGTAATAAAAAAACAGTCTTTGTTATCACCACAAGCTTTGCAGCTAGTTGTTGACCTGCAGAAACTGTCCGCTCCTCCTCAGACCCTTCCCCCTTACCTGCAGGACTGAGGAGAAAACCACATGGATTACCATGCCCTTAATCCTCAACCCAGCACCTCATGATCATGTTTGTTACTCTCCAGGTCTCCTCTGGCTTATGTAGAAGAGCATCAATGACATAGTCTAAGGGCCTGAAAAGCCTTAGCAGTATGTCCACAGCATCCGAGATCTGAGCTGCAAACCCTCCTAGGCAATAGTCTAGGTTGGTAGATGGGGGCCTCCATTCTCTGTAGTAGGGAGCCTCCCACTGCTGTCATTCACCACTTCCTCTTGGTGCTGCCGCATAGTTCGGTTCAGCCTGCTCAGGTACATCCTTGAACAGAGTTTCCAGACCCTCATCAGTGTCACCAGGTCACTGAACCTCTTCTGTGGTTTCAGATACACGGTTGTACACATTATGCTACAAGAATTACAGCAGGAATCTTCTTCCTTATGCCGGAAGTCACAAGCTTCCAGCCTTTGCTAGAATGGGAGTCTACGTTTCCACTAGAGTGAACACAGACTCTACTTGTGCCTTCTTCAGTACAGCTGAGCCTTCAGGCTTTTGTAGCTGCAGTGTCATAAGGAAGATCCAGACAACCTCTTCTACAGTATCTCTGATGTTGTGCAGTCCACTGACCTCCTCCAGCAGCTACTTGGCAACAGATTCTCTACCAGCAAACACTTGCAAGCAAGGACACCACTTCTTCTCCGACCTCAGCAAGAGGCCGCAGGCACTCTTCTGTGAAAAATAATTTTGTGAGTACCCTGTCTTAACTGTGCTGTAGGCTGGCTGTCACATAGGTGTCTCTGTATCATCTGCTGAAAGGGTGATTGGCATTCCTTTTTTCAGGTGGAACAAAAGCTCAAAGCATAGGAACAGAGCTTGTTAGAAGCTGTTGAAGCTTGCTGAAGCCTCCTGCAGCTATTCTTATCTAGTTGCAGCTTGGAGCACAATGACATTCCTCAAAAACTTTCCAGGAGTTCCACAACAATCCTAGATGAAGTTCCCAGAAGATCTAAATCCCTAAGCAGTCCCTAGAAACTGCTATGCGCATTGCTTCACCTGTTGCTTGCCTGTTACTCTATGTTTTTTAAATTTCACAACAGTATGGGTATATTCACAATTATGTGAACATAGTGACTTTCATCATGGGTCATAAAAAATATTTTGATCCAAAAACCTAAGTATGAACCCTCAAATCTGTAAAGATTTTGCAGATGTTATTAATCTCACCTAATATACATACAAAATTCCATTCAAACCAAATTGGTTAAACTCTGTTCATAGTCAGTATTGAGAAATAAACCTGATCTTTCTTACACATTTACTTGAGGCTATGAGATTTATTCCTAAAAGCACCTATTACTCTACATTGAGTATAAAGGGACTTCAAACAACTAGTATCAAATGTAGATTTCTGTTTTCAAGATATCTAAAGCTCAGTGGAATTCACCTCAGTTTTAATGCTTATAATGTTGCGAATCTAAGCCTCAGTTCAAGTAAATTGCTTTCAATTAACTGGAATGATGACTGTGCAGAAGAATGCATAGAGATTGAATTCAGCTCTAGATGCAACTGAAGCTCTATAATCTTGATGCTTTTAGTTTTGTTTTGGTTTTGTTTTGGGTTTGGTTTTGCTTTGATGATTTAGGATTAAGTGGCAACCTAGGGATCAGCATAGGAATCTGTTATTTTCTGATAAATCCAAGACATGCATGTGGGTCTAGCAGGTAAGACCTCTGAACCATCGGAGAACTATGTGTTACTATAGTGGCAGCTGATGACTAGAAGGTGTATTAATTGAACCACATCCAGAATGTAAATAACTGCTCATAAAGATAATAAATAAATAATAAAAAAAAAATTCTTTTTTCATCTGAAGAACTCACTAAACTCCACTGTATTGACTAGATTGTAATGAATATCTATGGACTGTAATGTGAGTTTAAGTAATTCAACACCTAATTTTCATATAGAATCTACCTTACGGACAACCTGGTTTAAGTGTCTGTTTAAGAATCTGATTCCAGCTTTGGGTTATCTAAGAATTCAAGTGATGAACACCATGACCTGTTTGTATCAAGGAAAAAATCTGTAATGTGATGAAATGTAAGTGTCTTGTAGAAATGAACAAATGAGTTCTTGACAGTAAAGTCATTAATGCCACATCCCACAAAGAGTCAGTAATGTTAGTTGTAGTCAGTAATAAGTTGTTAGTAATATTGTTAGTTAGTAATAAGAATGCTGGATCTCAAAGCATATACTTTTAAAGAAAACCTGATTTATTCTGAAGATATCTTACTCTGTACTGATAAAGAAATGGAGTCAGGCCACCATTCAGCTGTTTTCTAAAAGAAGTAAAAAGTACAATTATTTTGCAGTGCTATCTTTCACTGTACATTACATCTCTGTTTTACTGCAATTGCCAGTAAAAACCTTCTACCCAGTCTTCCCAATAAAACTCCTTTCATTATACATATGCTGTTAGAAATATTCTCTGCTGGCTTTTACAAAACTCTGCAAAGTTCACTGCCAGTCAAAACATCAGGTAAAATTGTCTACTTTGCTTTATAGTGTGCAGTTGACAAATACTCTTGGAGAAAGAATAAATGTCTGCTGTATACTTTGGGCTTGCCTTCAGCTATCAGACATTTTAAAACATCTTTAAAGAATGTGCCTGGGAAGCATTTAAGTTCTGAAAACAGCAAAGTTTGGAAAACATGAAATCTGGCACGACATCATTATTATGAGTATTCAGCAACATGGAGTATGGCTGCTGGTGATCAGTATGCTATGAATAATACAATTTTCCTCAAATAAACTCTCACAAAAAAAAGAAGTCAGAGAATTAGAAAAAGTCTTTTAAAAGTTTCTAATTTCATTTACTTGAGTCTGAATCATGAGAGCTATTGTAAAGCAAACTCAGACTTTTAAGTCATAAGTTTCATGCAAGTAACAAATAATCCAGTGTTAAAAAGAAAATAAATAAAAAATTAAAAAGACCAAAAGATAACTGATTTGAGAAGAGTAAAATAACTAGAAATGGAAAGATGGAGCAAACATTAAGTACATCCATCTTTTATTAACCTGCTATTTTTCTTCTCTGGCATTTAACAGCTCTTTTGTTCTGTGAGTAGGGAGTCTGAAAATTATTTTGGAACTAAATAAGGTGTTGCTTAAGCTTGAAGAAGAAAAAAAAGTTTGTTGGTTTGTTTTTTTTTTTTTTACTACTACTACTAAGGATGTAATTAATGTTCCATGACAAAGAATAGTCTTCTGATTTTTCACAGGGAGAAACAGAACCTGTTACTTCAGGTACATGGAGAATTTATCTTTGTTGCTATTCAATTGATCTTCTTGAGCTAAGGGAATAGCTTCTAAAGTCCTTTTTTGACCAATAATAATCTCTTTTTTGATGTTATTTTTGGCAAAGCAAATTTTCCTTGAGGGAAGAAACTTGTTGCCTTTGCTGACAAATTAGCGAGTCCTTTGACATATAGCTGTAGAAAAATGAGATTGAAATATCATACTAAGTGCACAGGAAAAATATATTGGGGAAAAAAAAAAAGAAGAATGGTTTGGAAGTAAAAAGAAATTGTTAGCAGTTATCTATTGCAGAAAAATGTAAAAAGTAATCTTGACACAACTTCCATTTTTTCCTAAAATAACCCCTAGAAAACAAATACTAGTATATTTTTCCACTGTTTTAAAATTAAAATTAGGTTATTTTGAACTTAAAAAAATAGAATTAGGTAAGCTACTTTAATTTATAGGAGGAAGGATCCTCATTTAATAGATGTTATCTGAAGTACTATAAACATTAAATGCCTCAGGGTGTAAACCCCTACTTCTAAGAATGTATAAATGTTGAACTTCTTAATCTTCAATGTGTGTATTTTGAAGTAAAGTATACCTACAACTGGCTTTTTTTTTTTTTTCTGGTAAAAAAAAAAAAAAAAAAAAAAAACAACTGAAAAAATGAACCTGTGATAGATAAACAGAACTGATATAACGTATTATATTCATTATATTGAAGTGGAAGGCTGCCGTATGTTTTACCAAGAGGAGTTTTTGAGAAGCCATGATTATTCTGTCCAGAAAATGACAGTAATCAAGTTTTAAAATAATGAATGTGAATATGAAAGTGTGCACTGCTGCTGAATGTTGTCACTGCAGCCAATTGTCTCCAGCCAGTGGAGACACTGACCATTGGAGACCAACAGAACATCAATGTTTGACAAATTACATAACAAAATGACAAAAGCCAACAATTTTCAAGTTGGTGCAAATAACATCTGCCTTGTGGCAAAGTTGGGAAGTACTTTGTGTGTGTATAAATGTAGAGTTTATTGAATCCTGAAGCAAACTGGGAACGTGAAAATTCTTTGGTACTGTACATCAAGTCAATATAATTGCTACTTTCACCCTAATAAAACTCATTTGCTATTAAATTAACTTGCAACTTTCTTTTTATCTTAGGAAAGTCCATTCAATAGTGCTAACAGGGGACAGATCTACTTCAAAACTGTGACATATAGTATGTTGGCTCCCTTCCAGAACTGGATTTTTTAAAATATGAAAGTGATAATAATAATAAAAAAATAAACATTGGTTTGGGGGTTTTTCACCCTTATAAAACATTAGCTAGAAAAAGAGAAATGTATAAAAATCAAAAGGAAAACAAGTAGTTCATGATCTCTGGAACAAATGAAATATAATGAAGCCAATTTTAAAGTGATTTTGTTTCCATTGATTGATTTCAAAGTATTAGTTGAAATTCTTACAAGGCCTGTGGAATTTATAAATTTTTACTTTTTGCGTATACTTGTAATCCAATAATGTACAACTTCAAATTAATATTTCCATCCCTAAGACATTTATGAGTGAGTTTTCTTAAGAAACAGAAATGTAAATGATTTTCTGCTTCTAACTGACATTCAGGTTACTTCTTTACATTCTAAGGAATATAAAACATCTGCTACTCCACCAAATTTCGCCACAATATGGATTCAAAAATTAATAGGTAACATATACAAGCAAAAATATGCAGTGCAAGGCGCTTCAAATGAAACCAGATTTAAAAAAATCATTTTTTTTATATCATTTGATTCTTTTAATTTGACTAGATTCTATATTCTTCTTCACATTATCTGTCCCAAAAACAAGAACAAAACCAAACAAAACATGCCCCACTCTTAGAAGAATAGATGAAGTTGTGATAGTCCTTTACTGCATCAGGTTAATTATTATACATTCTGAGTTAAATGAATTGAATGTAAGCTTATCTTTTAAAATTCAGAGGAAAAATTCTGGCTAATATTGTAGGTTTTCTTTATAGTCAATGGAGAATACAAACAAAAACCTTCAGCAAGGATTCATTCCACGTATTAAAAAAACCCTAGTGTTACCTGGAGAAACCTCTCGCTCTGCATCAACCGTACAGGGAGTCTGAAGAGATAGTTTAGATCAGATGCTTAAATTTTTTATGTGGTATGGGGTTCATTACATATCTAGCATCATTTTAAGTTACATAGAGTATCATGGAGGCCTACAACTGCTACTCCAAAAAGTCATGGGTCTTCCGTACGGATGTCTCCCACAATCTAAGATTTCTGAAATAACAGCATTTGTTACATAACAAAATCAAACCTCCATTTTTTTTGTCCTTCATGGAAAATATAAAGAAATGGATTCCTCAAAATCTCTGCCACCTGGTAGTTAATAACTAAAATGCCTCACATAAATCATGTCTTATTATTCTTCACTGACTGCAGATGAAACACAGATCAGAAACTGACAGCTATTTTGTGGCCATCATAAAGAAGTTGACTTCAACTTCAAGCCTTATGGTAATTGACATGAACCTATACACTGAAAAAGTTCTCTTTCTCCTGTAGATGAATGTAACCTTTATAAAAAGTTCCATTACATCAGACTAGTGCACTTGTCACTTTTAGTCTTTTACATATTTTGATCCCAGGACATATAGGAAGATGATGATGATGACAATGATGATGGTGATGACAATGATGACAACTATTATTATTATTATTCAGCAACTGACAAATAAAGATGAAACTGAAAATTAACTTTTTTGTAGAATATGGCCAAAAAACAGCCTCAAAACTGTTATACTCTCATTAATGCCTTATGAGAAACAGATGAAAAATTCTTGGAAGAGATTAGATAATGATACTAAATTAGCATGCTTATTTGGCAAGTGCTTCCACAGTTACTTAATGTAATTAAAGCTTCATGACTGTGTGGTTTCTTCATCAACTGCACAACTGGATTAAGTGATTGTTATCTACTACTAATTTCATTATGTTCTCTTGGTATTTTTAGATGGTTTCAGACAGAAAAAGCAAAGTAAAAACAATTCCCTGTTGCTGACAACTGATTCCCAATAATCCAAGCAAGTCACCTGAGCCCAGGTCATCCCACTTTAGACATACAAAATACTTAAATTTGTAATTTATTACTGAAGAGAGAAGAGAAAGTTCTTCCATCAGAAGAACTGACTGGTGTCTGGGTATAATTCAGCTCTATAAACCTAAGGTGAGTACAGCCATATCAGGCTTGTAGCATATTCAAGACATATTAGAGGGCTGGCAGACAGGAACCATACCTTCTAGGAGTAATGACTAAAGATAGGTATAAAATCTTACATCAACTAAAATAGCCTTAAACTCCCAGGTTTGAAAAACTGAATCCTGCTGTGTGTATTGGCTCTCTCCACTGCCTGGATTGCCTGAATGATTTATGTTAGACACTTCTTTTTGGTGTGAAAAATGATTGGAATCATCCTGAGCCCAAGGCTATATATAAACATTGAATGGAATCAGTGAAACACTTGTCCTTTGAGGAACTCCATAATTAACAGATTTAGGAGGCAAATGCAGTCTAACATCTAATCTGGTATTGAAGAAAATCACACTTCAATATGCAAAGTTGATGCTTCTAACACTTCATATTCAGTGCAGTCCACCCAAATTGTAGAATGAAATGATAATTTAGGTTGGAAAGGGTCTTTGGAGATCACTTGGTCAAGATTGCTCTGAATGGTAGCCCTGTCTTCCAGGTAATCAGCAATTCCACAATTTGACGTATGAGATTCTATTCTTTCCCATCATCCAAGTTGCTAATGAAGACATGAAATAGTATTGGCTTCCTTACCACTTCCCTGGAATGCCACTAATAATTAGTCACCAGTGGAACTTCAAACTGTTAATCACTAGACTTTCAACCTGATGGTCCAGTCAGTTTTCTGCACAGCTAGCAGTCCACCCTTTCCAGTCTTTATGTCTTCAATTTGGCCTCAAATATAAAAACAGGAGATCATGTTGAAAGCCTCGATACACCAGTCTTTTTGTCTTCCTTCTATTTTCTCCCCAGTCCATTGACAGGGGCGAGCTAGAGTGAGTCGGGGTAGGTGTTTGGCTTCTGCCTGGGGTCAATCCACCACACTGTCTTAATACACAAATTTCAGTACTTTTTTTCTGCTTGATAAAAAATCAAATCATGCTCTTACACTCATGCAAGTGTTGTAATTAACTGCACTCAAGCTGCATACTAAATATGAATTCTTATTTCATATTTTAAAACCCTGTTTTTAGGGGTTTTATTTTCCTAGTATACATTTACAGCTATTTACAGTGACTTCCTGGAAAGCTGGACCTCAGTGCAAGTAACTGTACAAGTGTCAAAACCACAAATGTCCCCCTTTTTCTCCTTCTTTCCTTGAGCTTTTAGTACTGAAGTATATTGTCATATGGTATGGAATATCCTTTTGGTCAGTTGGGGGTCACCTGTCCAGCTGTGTCCCCTCCAACCTCTTGCCCACCCCTAGCCTATTGTAGCTTGGGGAGTGAGGCAGTGTTAGAGAGAAAAGCCTTGACGCTGGGCAAGCACTGTTCATCAATAGCTGAATCATCCGTATCAATGCTGTCTTAGTCAGAAACGCCAAAACACAGAACTGTATGGAGTGCTATAAGGAAGTTAACTTCATCCCAGCCAAATCCAGTACAAATACATTCTCCTTTGCTCCCTGTTTCATAATAATCAATTAAAAAACCATAATTGTCAGTACGTTAGACAAAACGCCAGTCTCCCCTTTCTAATAATGATCACTGTCAGGTTATAATGAAATGTTACGAAATTATGCCTACGACAATAATGCAATCTGTACATTGAATAATTATCTTTTAATCCTAACTCATTGCAAGTATACCGTGTCTTGCATCTCTGTCAGTTTTTATAAAAAAAATATGGTCAAGGTGAAAAGATTTCTGGAATTACATGTTATCTGATGAACATATTTGTCTGGGGAAAAGTGCAGATGGTTAAAGCCTTTCTTGTATCCATTAACCACATAAATGAAAACTAATTAGAAACAGGAATTAATGCCCTATACAGCAGATGGTAAATTAGGTAGTTCTAGTTCAGTGTCTGTAAAACTTCTGTTAACCGATTGAGTTCTTTCTAACAGGCTTATTAAAGAAATAAGATTTATCCAACAATGAAAAAGATTTATCAGAGTTTAAAAAGAAATAGTATCTATAGTTTACACACACTGTGAAGAATGCACTAAATTGTCTTAAAAATAATATCCTGAGAGGAAGAAAGTTTTAAGGAAGACCAGCAAAAATGCTTATGCCTACCTTATAGAAATAACTCAATATACTAGGAATCTTCAGACTGAAAATGAGATTGCTTTGGGTAAGGAGGTATGCTAGATTTCTATAAAATCTTGAGTGGCATGAGGCCACTGAATGTGGCCGGTGAATGTTACCCTGGGTTGTTGTACTATCGTTATTTTTGCTAGCAATATTAACCTTAAGTAATTAGCGCTATTGTAGTCAGTGAATTTCAACGACAATTTGAATCTGCAGCTGTCTCTCTCAATAAAATAACTAATTTCAATTATTTGTGAATCTGATTCAGTGAAAGTCCTTTGGTGGGACTCTGATAGTAAATCAGTGAAAGTCCTGGGACTCTGACAGACGAATATCGAAACTACAGTCCTTTTAACACAACAGGCGGGTACAAAGGGATAAACAAGAATTAGGGAAAGAATGAAATGTTTCTTCATGAAAAGGGTAGTAAATGTATGGAAGTCTTTGCCAAAGGACATTGCTGATACAAAAAGTTAATGTGGATGCCCCCAGGAAGATTTTTCGATTTTAAGGCACTCAAATCATGTATACAGTGTTAGGTATAAAGTTCATTACTAGAGACTTCCCTGAGAACTACTGAAGCAAAAATATAATAGTTCTGCCATAGCAACAGGATGATGGTGTGACAGTCTGTGAACAGAGTGCAGCTGGGACAAGAACTGTCTTTTGGACTAATCATAAGGGTAAGTAGTCTCAAAGGGAAAACCTACCTTTCATGTATCCCCCTATTCAGGGTGTCACCAATGCACTGTGAGAGGGATGACTTACAGCAGGAAGGTCAGCCCTGAGAGTTGCCAGGCTGTTGTTCTCAAGAGCTCCAATATCCATGATCAGATGACAACTGTTGTCCCACTGCAAGGAGGACCCAGGAGGAATCACAATGCACAATCCTGCATGACACCTGCCAGGTACCCAATGCATATCTGGTCAGAGGTTGCACTTGCAGGGATCCACAAGAGATTGTTGCTTAGGCAGAGATGTCTATGAGGATCTGCGTTGCATGTATGTTATGACTGAAGGTGGTTGGGAATCATCCCCTTCTTTGTTGCAAGCTTTTTTCCCATATGAGCAATTAAACAAGTTATGTGTGAACTGACATGTCTCTTATCATCCATTGTGCTCTCCACAGTAATGGCTCAGGGGAAAAACAGCAGCACCTGAAAGAGCAAAATTTTGAAGATTACCAAAACAGAAAAAAAACCATATCAGGGTCAGGAAATACCCGGAGCTGAAAACTGTTGGAGATTTGGAAAGAATCATAAATACCTCTCCTGTTAATAGTCTTGTGTAAGCATCTGCATATGATCATTGTGAGATACAGGATATTGAGCTAGATGGTGCCTTGATGCGAAGCCAAACATAGCCATTCCTATATTTCTCAAAGAGAAAAAATGTTAGCTGATTTTATGCAACACTGATCTCTGAATGACTAAGTACACTTAACTTGTTAATAATCTGCCATGAAATTATCCATGAAACCTGCCAATATTTCTATCACAGGAAACTAAAATTTGGAAACTGAGGTCACGCAGAAAGTGAAGTAGAGTGTCCTCAACATAGTACTCACTTAATATAAACCAGTAATTTTGTAGATTATTACTGTGGACTATTGTGGATTATTATATTTTTATTATGTATAACAGGCTTTGAAAAGCAGTGTTGAGGTTTGAAGGCAATGGCTAGAATTTTGCCTGAAGTTTAGCTAACTAAACATCTCATGAGAAACTGCTTGACTTGACATGAAAAAAACTGATGGCCATGATACATAACAGAGCAAGAAGCTGACAAAAGTCACAGACAGCTCCACAAGGAAGGGGTGGATCTCAGAGGTGGTTAAAGAGGAGTTGTGCAAAATGGCCAAATGTTACAGGCAGCTGAAGGCAAGCATTGGAAACCTTGAAAGGCCAGCAGTGCCCCAGCAAGCACATGAGTGATACCATGTAAGAAAGAGATGATGCAGGTAAAGGTGTCAGAATGCACCAACTCTGAGTATGTTTACTGGGTGAAACAGAAAAGGAAGAATCAAGGCCGATGTGAGAGGAACCAACGTGGTGTGAAGGATATAAAAGGGGCTGGGTTTGTATAAGCAACCACTAGTCTGTCCAGACTGAGCCCTGGGCTGAATCACCACTCTCTGTCCTGTCTTTTATGTGGGTATACTCGGGTCTACAAGCAGGAGCAGAAGCAAACAGACTGAGAGGAAAAATCCAGTGAGATGTAAAATCTACCAGATTCAGCTTTCCCCAGTGATGTGAGCAGCCATAAAAGTGCCCTGGTTAGAAGGGGAAAATTACTGAACAGAAGAAAAAAGTTTGCTGAAAATACTGACAGAGAAATTTCCTGCCAGCCTCGGAGCTGTGAGCCTGGGAACTAGAGCTGGGAAACAGAAGCGTCCTTGAAAAGTACAGCTGGCACCTAGAAACCAGAGACATCCTGAGATACTATTAATATGCATAAACCCAAGAAACTGTAATTGCAACTTATCATCTGAAAAAGTGGAAACAGTCTGGGAAAATAAAATTAGTCTGAAAGAACAGAAAACATCATAATTTCCTGGCTGTTACAGGTCAAAAATAGAAATTTACAGCATTTATTGGCTTTTTTAAAAAGTGCTTGTGCACTTGTTTCTCTGATAACTCCCCATGCTGTATCCACTTTTCCTTTCCTAAACAGACTGAATTCTCCACATTTTCTGAATTCCCCACGTTTCTATGAGATCTTGGACCATCACCAGGCACACCTCCAGACTCTGTGACGTGGATCATCTTTGAAGTGAGACTCTGATATTTTACTGGTCCCTCTCTGGGCCCACTTCCGGGTTCAATTAATTTTGTTGTCCACCTCTGGAATGGTTGATCCCCCCTCTGGGATCTGTTTGTCCTCCACTTCAGGGTGGTTTGGCCCCTTCTGAAGTCTGTGTCATTCACTTGATAATGGTATTGTATATATTCATACAAGTACTCTATTATAGTTATATCTGCTGTTATATTGCTGATAAGCTGCTTCACTGACTATATTTATAGTAACCTGTAATGGTATATACCTACTTGGTTGTTGCTGTTATTAGTTGCTGCGATATTATTAATTTCTGCTCTTATTGACTGCTTCCATACTACTGATTGATACTATATCACCAACTGCTGACAAGAATTTTTAATAGCTTGATATATATATACTTACTTTATTAATCATAGGTATACTTGCTAGTGGTGTTTTGGGGGACATTTGTGGTAATCTGCAATAAAGTAGAGAAACTGAGAGGATAAAGCCTCTGTGCCTCTGTGTACAGAACCCTACGAACCCACGGTTTGCAATCTCTACACACCCACAGACCGGGTAACCCTTTGGTCATGACATCCAGAAGAATAACAATCCCCAGTTCCAAGGAGAGTCCATAGATTGTCCCTGCAGCCCAAAGCCTGGATGGTACCATTCCTCCTCCTGAGCTGTATTTGTGATGAAAAGTCTGAATACCACGGAATGATTCCTCTGGCCCCTTGTTGCCACTGCTTTGGTAGCAAAATTTCTGGTCTTCCTTTGCAATCCATGATACAGAAAAATCGCCTGTTAACTGTTTAAGTATCAGGTAATCTCCAATTTTACCAGGTGAATGGGTATGTGCCATGTCATCTCATGTTGTGTCCAGTCATGTTCTATTCTCATTCCTCCGGCTGCGCTCCAGAAGATTATTAGAAGCATGATACTCCCAGATCAGTAATGAGTAAAAAACACCTGAATGGGCAGGCCTTTTTCTGATCATGAATTATGCAGCTGGCTACAGAAGCCTTAAGAAGCTACCAGAAGCTGGTAGATGGTTTAATTGAAAACATAAATGTGGATTTAAGAAAAAACAATAAAAATGAATCCCAAAATGTGAAATAAAAAATAAACAAGCAAAAAAAAATATTTTAAAAAATTGTTGGTTTTTTAAAATATATATTTTTAACAAGATTATACTATGCGCTATATATTTTTAATATATTTCTTAAATATGCTTAGTACTCAATTACAGTGACAGTTGAGAGAGCTATGCCATTGCACCCTGATGTAATTTTCATTAATGTTTATTGTATACACAGCTCTAGATCTACTTTACTGTGCAGTTCACAACAGTGTTACTCGACCCAGAGAATGGTCACCCCACTATACTGTGCTAACAGGGGGTCTACAAGCCTTTTTACTTCCCTTCCCTTTTATATTCCTCCTAGAGGAGCTATTCAATCCTATAGATTATGTTCATACCAACATATGTCAATAGCTAGTAGTTATGTATACAGCTGATTGAGATAAGGCCTTCTTTTTGTTTTGTGTTGCTTGGACCTGGTAAACTAGGCATGATTTCAGCATATTGCAGTCTATCTCAAGCTCTTAACACCAGCATTGGCACAAGCCTGTAACCTGATGTATAAGTCATACTAATTGAACTACAGTTATCTTCTTCACAAAAGCTCTTCAGTCTTTTCTTCAAAGTTGAAGCTATAACAATTGGCTTTTTAATTCTGCAGATTCAGTCCTTCACTTTTGTACTGGTTTTGGCTGGGATGAAGTTAGTTTTCTTCATAGTGGCTTGTACGGTGCTATGTTTTGGATTTGTGAACAAAAACAGTGATGATAAAACAGAGATGGTTTAGCTATTGCTATTGCTTACACAGCATCAAGACCTTTTCTGCTTCTTATGCTGCCCAGCCAGTGAGCAGGGTGGGGGTGCACAAGAAGCTAGGAGGGGTCACAACTGGGACAGCTGACCTCAACTGGCCAAAGGGGTGTCCGTACCATATGACATCATGGTCATCAATAAAAGCTGGGAGAAGAAAGAGGAAGAGGGGACGTTCAGAGTTATGGTGTTTGTCTTCCCAAGTAACCGTTAGTGTGATGGAGCTCTGCTTTCCTGGAGATGGAATGAACAGCTGCCTGCCAATGGGAAGCAGTGAATGAATTCCTTATTTCGCTTTGCTTGAGCGCGTTCACTTTTACCCTTGCAATTCTCCTCCCCACCCCACTGTGGGGGCATGAGCGAGCAGTTGCATGGGGCTCAGCTGCTGACTGGTGTTAACCACAACTCTATAAAACTGATTCCTTTGAGGTCCTGATGTTTCAATGGTACATTTAAAATTACATGGATTGAGCCCTTATTTCATTCCATAGATTGTTTTTGAATTACACATGTGGTAAATATTCCACGTTTCTCTTCTTAATAGAAGCAATTATCCCCATAAATAGAAAACAGCTATAGGAGCAGTTTTAGCAGTCCTAAATGGCCTAAAAGTTGCCAATCACCACATGTAGACTTTAAATACCAAAATTGTCATCCCGAGGCTTTTCATATTGATTCTTCATTGCTGCTAAATCCTTAGTTGCAGGAAAAATCATTGAACCTCTCAAATAAAGTTGTTTTTTCTTTACATTACCATGAGAGTTTCTGAAACAGAAACTTAATCTATTTCAATACTGGCAGTACTACTTAAGTTTGAAAAGTCAAATTAAGTCCCTGGAAAATGAAACCCAAAGAAGTTCTGTATCATGGCATCCATAGGGATTATTCTACTAATATTAAAAAATAATTTTCATTAATTTACAAATTGCAAAGAAATTCTTTCCACAGTACAACAAGTTTTAGGTCAATAAGAATTATGGCAGCCAAGTTTCCTTACCATAATTTTTTAATGGATTTTAAAAACAATGAGAATGATTTTGGATAATTATACTGTCTAATTTGCTCTACTGTCAAGTCAATTACAAAATTTAACCATTTATATGAGTTTCTTACTCGCTGCTACCACTGGTCTATGTCTTTCTCCCTGTCTCTCTAAGATTAAATACCCATGATTCTTCTAAGTCTGAGGGTCCACATTCTGACTGAGAACTTAATTTTTCCTTTAATTTTCTTTTAGAAAAGAAAGAAAAATCCTTCATTGGTCCACTCCCTATTGCTGTTCTTTTTTACTTGTGTTCCCATTGCCTTTATTCTTTTTTTGTCATATGTCAAAAAAGTACTTAAGCTCAGCATCTTCTACAGTGATTTGCTGTGAATGTGGTCTGTATATAAGATAGATGAGAGAAATATACTCTGTTGTCTTATGTCACTCAAAAATAAAGGATTTCCATGCCTTAAACTGAAGTGCTGTAACATCACACAAGGTGAGGCCTTCTGAAGCAGGCACAGATCTTAAAGGCTGGACAATGAAGATTTGCTGTCTTTATAGTAAGAATGCAGTCCATCACTTACGAGAAAGAAGTTCACATTTTGCATGCTTGTCTATTAGCTTTTTGGTTTGGATCAGGAAGCAACATTTTGATTTCCGGCTTAATCTGCAGAATGACCTTGGAGTGTATGAACTGGATTCTTTTAAGGTGAGACTTCACTGGAAGGTATGCTTTGTCCTAATGAACTACAATCACTAAAACGGAGGTGATTTTTTTTTTCATCGTTTTTCCTTTATTTTTCTCTCTCTTCTTTTCTCTGTGCATGTCTTTTCTGTCTTTATTTCTCTGTGGTAGTCTAACCTTACTATTTTAAACTTTGACTATGCTTTCTGTGGCCTGTTCTGATTCTGCTGCAATCTTCTCCATTTTTCCTTTACTTTTTCTCTTTTTACAATCCACATAAATTTGTTTTCAAGTGTTCTAATTACATGGTGACCCTTAAGCTTTTTCATTATTTCATTATTTTTTAACTTTGCTTTCTTGTCATCTGTATTATACGCATGCACTAAACCTGGCACACATATTATACATTTCTTACTCCTTTCCCTACTGTTTCATTTTCATAATCATTATTTGTGCTTCATTATCAAGCTTTCCATGTAGATTCCCTTTAATGCACAAGTTCCACAGCCATTTCCGCAGCAATTTCCATTTGTCATTATACAGTTATCATAAAATCATATGATCATAAACTGGTTTGGGTTAGAAGGGAATGTAAAGATAATCTAGTTGTAACCCCCTGCCATGGGCAGGAGGACATCTTCCGCTAGAGCAAGTTACTCAAAGCCCCATCCAACCTGGCCTTGAACACCTCCACGGAATGGGCATCTCTGGGCAACTTGTTCCAGTGTGTCGCCACCCTCACAGTAAAGAATGTCTTCCTAATACCTAATCTAAATCTACTCTCCTTTGCCCTGGTGTTTCCTCACCCACCCTGTGCACTGAGATCTGCTGCTCTGCTGCAGGTCGCGCCAGCTCTGGAGAAGGTCCCCTTGGCTACTCCATTTGCAGTTAGCATTAGTTCCAGTAGTATGACTTTCACTATACAGTTTACAAGCTTTTTACAGAGAATCACAGAATGGTTGAGATTGGAAGGGACCTCTGGAGGTCATCAGGTCCAAGTTTGCTACTCTATGATTCTACTCAAGCAGGTCCACTTGAGGCCAGTTGCCCACAACCATGTGCAGGTGGATTTTGAAGATCTACGAGGAGGGAGACTCCACAACCTCTCTGGGTAACCTGCGCCAGTGCTTGGTCATCCTCACAGTAAAAAAAGTGGTTTTTGATGTTCAGATGGCACACACTGTATTTCAGTTTGTGTCTATTGCTTCTGGCCTTTTCACGGGGCACCACCAAAAAAGAGGATACAAGCTCTTTAGGAAGGACAGACAGGATAGGAGGGGAGGAGGTGTTGCCCTTTACATCAGTGACCAGCTGGAATTGATGGAGCTCTACATGAGGAGGGACAAGGAGCTCATAGAGAGTGTATGGGTTAAGATTAAAGGGAAGACAGGGGAAGGTGACGTTACAGTAGGGGTCTGCTACAGGCCACCTGACCAGCAGAGCAAGCAGATGAGGCCCTCCATAGGCAGACAGAAGTGGCTTCGCGTTCACAGGCCCTGGTCCTCGTGGGGGATTTCAACCACCCTGACATCTGCTGGAGGGACAACACAGCAAGGCACCAGCAATCCAGATATTCCTGGAATTCATAGAGGATAACTTCCTCCTCCAAATGGTAGAGGAACCAATAAGAAAAGGTGCTATGCTGGACCTTGTTCTCACCACAGGGAAGGGCTGGTGACCAACGTGAGGCTCAGGGATAACCTTGGCTGCAGTGACCATGAAGTGATAGAATTTAAGATCCTCAGGGCAACTAGGAGGATGTATTCCAAGCTTACGACCCTGGACTTTAGGCATGCAGACTTTGATCGCTTCAGGGATCTGCTGGCCAAAGTGCCGTGGGACAAAGCTCTAGAGGGAAGGGCAGCCCAGGACAGCTGGTCAGTAATCAAGGATCACCTTCTCCGTGTCCAGGAGCAAGCTATACCGACAAAGAGGAAGGCAGGAAAGAATGCTAGGAGACCTGCCTGGATGAACAGGGAGCTCCTGGACACACTGTCACACAAAAAGAAACTTTATAAGGAGTGGAAGAAAGGACAGCTGGAATGGGGGGCATATAAGGAAGCTGTCCAAACAGCAAGAGACCTGGTGAGAAAAGCTAAAACTCTGTTAGAATTAAATCTAGCCAAGGAGATCAAGGGAAACAGCAAAAATTCCTCTAGGTACATTAATGGTAAGAAGACGACTAGGGAGGGTGTGGGCCCCTCAGAATAGGAAAAAGGGGGAGCTGGTGACAAGTGATATGGAGAAGGCCGAGGTTCTCAATGACTTATTTTCCTCAAATCTTCACTGGCAAGGGCTCCAGCCACACTCCCAGAGTCACGAAGATAATGGCAGGCGTTGGAAAGAACTGCCCATCATAAGTGAAGATCAGGTTCGTGACCATCTGATGAACCTGAAAGTGAAGAAGTGAACATGGGACCTGATGGGGTACACCCATGGGTACTGAAGGAACTGGCGGATGAGGTTGCTAAACCACTCTCTATTATCTTCAAAAAGTCATGGCAGTCTGGTGAAGTCCCCACTGACTGGAAAAGGGGAAACATAATCCCCATTTTCAAAAAGGGAAAGAAGGAGGAACCAGGGAACTACAGGCCAGTCAGTCTGACCTCCGTGCCTGGTAAGATCATGGAGCAGATCCTCCTGGCGGCACTGCTGAGGCCAAAGAATAATGAAGAGGGGATTGGGTACAATCAACACGGCTTCACCAAGGGCAAATCGTGCCTGACAAACCTGGTGGCCTTCTATGAGAAGGTCACATCAATAGACAAGGGGAGAGCAACTGACCTCATTTACCTGGACCTGACCAAAGCCTTTGACACTGTCCCGCATGACATCCTGGTCTCCAAGCTGATAAAATACGGGTTTGATGGACTGACAATTCAGTGGATAAAGAACTGGCTTGACGGCCACACCCAAAGAGTGGCTGTCAATGGATCCATGTCCAAGTGGAGGCCAGTGACAAGTGGAGTCCCTCAAGGATGAGTACTGGGACCGGTCTTGTTTAACATCTTCCTCAGTGACATGGACAGTGGCATAGAGTGCAGCCTCAGCAAGTTTGCTGACAACACCAAGCTGTGTGGGGGCAGCTGACATGCTGGAGGGAAGAGATGCCATCCAGAGGGACCTTGACAGGCTGGAGAGGTGGGGCCCATGCCAACCTCATGAAGTTCAACAAGACCAAGTGCAAGGTCCTCCATCTGGGTCGGGGCAATTGCCAAGCACTGATATAGGCTTGGGCAGTGACTGGCTTGAGAGCAGCCCTGAAGAAAAGGACTTGGGGGTGCTGGTGGACGAGAGGCTCAACATGAGCCATCAGTGTGCACTAGCAGCCCAGAAAGCCAATCGCATCCTGGGCTGCATCAGGAGAAGCATGACCAGCAGGTCGAGGGAGGTGATTCTGCCCCTCTACCTCCACTCTCGTGAGACCCCACCTGGAGTACTGCGTCCACTTCTGGAGCCCCTACTACAAGAAAGATATGGACATACTGGAACAAGTCCAGAGAAGGGCCACAAGGATGATCAGAGGCTGGAGCACCTCTCCTATGAGGACAGACTGAGAGAGTTGGGGTTGTTCAGTCTGGAGAAAAGAAGGCTCCAAGGAGACCTTATAGTGGCCTACCAGTATCTCAAGACGGCCTACAAGAAAGTTGGTGAGGGACTTTTTAGGATGTCAGGTAATGGTAGGACTAGAGGGAATGGATTAAAACTAAACGTGGGTCGATTCAGACTGGACGTTAGGAAGACGTTCTTCACCATGAGGGTGGTGAGACACTGGAACAGGTTGTCCAGAGAGGTGTGGAAGCCCCATCCCTGGAAGTTTTTAAGGCCAGGCTGGATGGGGCTCTGAGTAACCTGATCTAGTGGGAGGTGTCCCTGCCCATAGCAAGGGGATTGGAACTAGAAGATCTTTAAGGTCCCTTCCAACCCTAAGAATTCTATAATTCTATGAAAAAAGAGCGTGTCTGCATCTTCTTTGCATCCTCCCTTCAGATATTTGTACACATTGATAAGATCCTCCTTGAGTCTTATCTTTTCTAGGATTAACTGTCCCAGATCTCTCAGCCTTTCCTCATGTGAGAGATGCCCCAATCCTTTAAAGACCTTCATGGCCCTTCAATGAACTCTCTCCAGTGTGTATATACCTCTAGAGTAGGAGCCCAGACCTGCATATAATACTCTACATGTGGCCTCATCAGTGCTGAATAGAGGGAAAGGATCACTTCCCTCAGCATCCTGGCACACTTCTAATGCAGCTCAGAATACCATTAGCCTTCGTTGCTGCAAGGGCACACCACTGACTTATGTTTAACTTTGTGTACAACAGAGCCTTTTCTGCAAAGCTTCTTTCCAGCTGATCAGACCCCAGGTCATATTGGGAGTGCAGAACTTTGAATTTCCCTTTTTTTGAACTTCACAGAAATCCCATTAGCCCATTTCTCCAACCTTTTGAGGTCCCTCTGGATGGCAGTACAAACTTGAGTCATATCATCCATTGGTCCCAGGTTGGCATCATCTCCAAATTCGCTGAGGGCACACTGTGCCGTGATCCCAATCATTAATCAAGATGTTGAAGAGGATTGCGTCCATTATTGACCCTGGGATACACTGCTAATTGCTCTCCTTCAACTAGACTTCATGCCACCGATCGCCACCCTCCAGGCACTGCTGTTGAGCCAGTTTTCAACCCATTTCACCATCTGCTTTTTGATGGGTTTGTTACTGAATTTTGTCTTAAAAGTGGGATTCTGGGTGATCACATAGCGTCTTAAGGTAACTTTACAACTTTGGCATCTACTATCTCAGTGATCTATAACAATTTGAGAATTCATGAAAAAGAATAGGCAAGTTTATGATGCAATTCACCTGAAATATTTAAGATATTAATCTTAGGAAAAATCAATTGCTACTATGATGGTTTTATTTCTGTATATTGAAAGAAAGAAATCTAGATTAATAATGTTTCACAGTGCCTTATGTGACTTAACCTTTGTAATGCTGTGTGTCTTCTACTTGCAGTTCTGTAAACCTGCTTTTCATTGGCTTTGTAACTGTTGACCTAAGCATTTAAGTCAAGGTTTTTCCAAAGCCTTTGTGGTAGCATTTTCCCCTTGCTTCTGTCAGGCTTCTGGTTTTTGGCCATCCAAGCCCGCATACTGTTGTTGTGATAGATTCTCGTGGGAGAATTTTTATAGTTGGAAGCAGTACAGAAATCATTTCTGTTCCACCCTCATTTTTCTCAGACCTTCTTTTGGAGCTTTTAGTTTATATTAGATGAAAAACATATGTTACTGAACAACAAAGCAGTTAATGGTCATTTAAATACCAGATAAATATTAGCCAATTATACACCTGCACAAGACTTAGTAACCTGTCATCATGAAACACTTGGACCGGAGTAAGCATCTTCCATTCAGCACTAACAGCACCATGAACAGAAAAACCTATAGGGAATTTGAGCAGATCCTGAAGAAAATATATAGTGCTATGGAAAAACCGTGCTGATCATCATCTTTACCACCCGTTGCACAGGAGAGATTGCACAGAAGAGGTCACTCATGTGAGGACTCCTTTGTTGCTTTTCCGGACTAGCTACAGTAGTTTTCCTCCTCTCCTCTCCTCTCCTCTCCTCTCCTCTCCTCTCCTCTCCTCTCCTCTCCTCTCCTCTCCTCTCCTCTCCTCTCCTCTCCTCTCCTCTCCTCTCCTCTCCTCTCCTCTCCTCTCCTCTCCTCTCCTCTCCTCTCCTCTCCTCTCCTCTCCTCTCCTCTCCTCTCCTCTCCTCTCCTCTCCTCTCCTCTCCTCTCCTCTCCTCTCCCCTCCCCTCCCCTCCCCTCCCCTCCCCTCCCCTCCCCTCCCCTCCCCTCCCCTCCCCTCCCCTCCCCTCCCTCCCCTCCCCTCCCCTCCCCTCCCCTCCCCTCCCCTCCCCTCCCCTCCTCTCCTCTCCTCTCCTCTCCTCTCCTCTCCTCTCCTCTCCTCTCCTCTCCTCTCCTCTCCTCTCCTCTCCTCTCCTCTCCTCTCCTCTCCCCTCCCCTCCCCTCCCCTCCCCTCCCCTCCCCTCCCCTCCCCCCTCCCCTCCCCTCACACTGTCTTTTTAAGAGATTGTGGCACTTTCCCATTTAAATTAATTGAACTTAATGTCAGAAGGAAGAACTCATATCATTATATATATCTTGGACGTTTGTTGAAGATGTTAAATCCTGATTTAAATGTTTCAGGTGAGACAAATAATTTTCCTCTAATATTTCTGGCACCCTCTTACAAAATATGAATGTCCTATTTGTAAATTGAATTTTTCTACCTTCAGAATGAGCTACAGACTTAGTTAAACCTCTCTGTTGTGTTAAATTGAGAAGGAATTAGGTTTTCAAATGAGAGAATACATTGAGATGATAGTGTGGGAAGGCACATCCACTGCAAGAATACTGACCAAGTATATAACATAGTAAGTTTGCAGCACTTTCAAAATTGTTGAAACACCTTTTTTTCCAATAGGAGTTTATATTTCATTCATGGCTGTAGGATTCTTGCTTCATAGATATTCTTCCGACAGTCCAAAAATGAGAAAGAAAATGAATTTTCTTATAGAGCTAAATGAAATAGATTGTGACAATCTCTGTGCTTTATGGACATCATCCAGCAGGGTAGTTAAACCTGTGGTTAAGTGCTTTGTTGGATGAGGGCCTAGCAACCTGCGAGGGAACTTTGGAGTTTTTCCAAAATAGCTAATAGTTTTGCCCCTTGGCCATAGTGATGTTGTTTGCTGAATATGTCATAAGATGTATTAGGGAAGCAAAACAGCTGAGGATGTTAAAATGCATCTTATGATTTTTCTCTGAATATCATAGAATCATAGTATCATAGAATTGCTGAGGTTGGAAGGGACCTCTAAGATCATCAAGTCCAACCTTTAACCTACCCTGACAAAAGCCACTTCTAAACCATGTCCCTAAGTGCCCCATCTACCCTTTTTTTAAACACCTCCAGGGATGGTGAATCCACCACCTCCCTGGGCAGCCTATTCCAATGTTTAATAACCCTTTCAGTGAAAAAATGTTTCCTAATATCCAATCTAAATCTCCCCTGACATAACTCGAACCCATTTCGTCTCGTCCTATCACTTGTCACCAGGGAGAAGAGGTCAGCCCCCATCTCTCTACAGCCTCCTTTCAGGTAGTTGTAGAGGGTGATAAGGTCTCCCCTCAGCCTCCTCTTCTCCAGGCTAAACAACCCCAGCTCCCTCAGTCATTCCTCATAAGGTTTGTCCTCCAGACCCCTCACCACCTTTGTAGCCCTTCTCTGGACACGCTCTAACACCTCCATGTCCTTCTTGTAGTGAGGGGCCCAAAACTGAACGCAGTACTCGAGGTGGGGCCTCCCCAGTGCCGAGTACAGGGGGATGATCACTTCCCTAGTCCAGCTCACCACACTATTCCTGATCACCTATCACACCAAAGGAAATTCTTTAGGTTAAAAGAAGCAGAAGAATAACCCCAGAAATATAGAATTAGAACTAAGCATCCCATTGAGAATTTTCGGACATACTTTAAACTAAGGAATTGCTAGATGCCTCAAAAATATAGTGAATTTGGGGAATTTAAGGAAATGCAGTACCTTGCAGCTTTAGCATTACTTAAAGATCCAAAATAGAACGGAAAATTGGGTATCAATATACAGTATGCCTCAGACCATCCACATTTGGATCTGAAAAGTTACTGAATTAGAAACAGATTAAATTCCTCAATAAAAATTCACCTAATGTCTCTGAACTCATATAGATGAGTTTCATAGAAACCTTCTACGCTTCATTAAAAGAAAAATTGCCCCAGAGGAACTTTCTTCTATCCTAAGACACATTTTTCTTATTGATAACACTTTGGAATTGTCTTTCTTACTGTATTGATTATGATACAAACCTAAATGACCTGTTTTGACGAGGTACCCAAATTTTAGACAGTTGAAATGATGTGAGATTAATATTAATGTTACAGTATCATATTTTTGGACAGTAAATATACTTTTCCTTCCTTATCCATGAAGTACTGAAAAGCATTCTATAGCTTTATATCTAATACGTTTGTGCTATGCATGGATTTGTATCTTTCCATTTCGTCTTTTCATTTTCATTATAATGTTATGAAAGGTCAGATACACCTTATTTTACAGAAAAAAAAAATTGAAAAATTTCAAATGGATACACTCATAATAGTACTTATGTATAAGAACTTGTAAAAAACCTCAAAAAGTGTATAAGTGCACACATGTGCATGTGATTACAAAATTATTAACATTTAACTCTGTGATTTCCAAATAGCATTAATGTTATTAGTATGACGAAGTAATTTTGATCAAAAAATCTGATAAGGTCTTGTAAAATCTAACTGAATAAAATTGTCCATATATTAGATACCAGCATCCTTCAAAGTATGTGCCCATATTTATTACCAATGCCTCTGCCAATATCCTGTTTTCTCATTGTCATTGGGAATTGCTGTAGATATACAGGCCTTCAGTCACAGTTTCAGCTCTCTGCCACTTCAGTCCATGCTATGGTGCACATACAAAGTAGCACACCTCAAAGCATAGCATATGTTTCCATAGTCTCCTAATACTCTTGTTCTTTGGTGACAACAAAGAAGATTCCTTTTGGGAAAATATAAAGAAAAAAAAAAGAAAGAAAACAATAAAGAAAAATAATTCTTTAAAAGCTTTAAAACAATGGTAAAATAAAATCACTCTGCATGTGTAGAACAGAGTAGCCCTACAAGACATCGCCTGTTCCTCAGATACAGGGTTTTATCCACAGCAAGCATGCGAGATGGATTAGTCAGGTCAGAAAATGTCACATACTTCATAGCACATCATAACATGTCTGAAACTTTTACCTGTGGAGTCAAATTCTTTCAGATCCTTCCTATAAGTGTATTGTAGTCTGCATAACTTAATGGAGGGGGTTCCTCACACATGAAATAGCAGAGAAGAAAAGAAAACCCAGGGAAAGGAAAAGGAAAGAGAAGGAAAGGGAGAGCTATTTGAAAGGACACCAAGGGAAAGGCAGGGCTGTAAAGGCATAAAAGACATTCGCATTTCCTCTGAACTCTGTGTTCTTCACTAGCTCAAGTGCCATGAGAACTTTTCTCAGTTGCATCCTGAATGATATAGACACTTTTGTACCATACAGCTTGCACCAACTTATTAATGGACACCATTTATGTCTGTAGAAAAGAGAAGCAGCTTATCTCAAGAGGTGAGTGGATGAACCACAGAATTTGAAGGGACCTCTTGGATCATCTGGTCCAACCTTTCTTGGTGAAAGCCCAGTCTAGACAAGATGGCCCAGCACCCTGTCCAGATGAATATTAAAAATGTCCAATGTTGGGGAATCCACCTCTTCCCTGGGGAGATTGTTGCAACAGCTGATTGTTCTCATTGTGAAAAAATTTTCTTTTGTGTCCAACCAGAATCTCCCCAGGAGTAACTTGTACCCATTACCCCTTGTCTTTTCCATGTGACTCCTTGTAAAAAAAAGAGTCTCCATCGTCTTTGTAGCCACCCTTTAAATACTGGAACATGGCAATAAGGTTTCCCTTAAGCCTTCTTTTGTCCCTTCCAATCTGGTATACCGATATTCAGCAGGATCACAAACTCCACAGTATTGTCATTGCTGCAATCATTGTGAACACTACTGTTTCTTGTAATGATAGATTCACTTGTGCATATGCTCATGGAAAATTGTACTTTGTATGCACTATTGGGCTAATAGATTTTTCCATTAATGCATTGACTTTCACAGAAAACAATTCAGCGCCTCAACTAATATGTAATACCCACACAAGGTCATTACTCCAGTCAGCTTCTCTTCACTCCTGGGGACTCTAGCCAGTCAGTTAAGCAGCAGTCCAGACCTGCTGTGAAGCTAGACACTGACAGGTCTCCAGCAGGCACAAGGAAAACACTCAGCACTTCCTCGTGTTTTCTCAACATATCTCCATTCACAGGATGGACAATACACAATCTATAAAACTGCTGCATGTCTCACACACTTCAAAACACTACATTTGCACTCTCTAAGAGGAAAAGTGCCATTCCAGGAGACCAGGAGAAACAAACAGGTGCTCATTATTGTAAGCAAAAGATCTTTCTTGAATTGCTTGCCCATGTTGTCAATAATCTCAAAACCAGCCTGGGCAACCATGGGATCAGCAATTTTTTTTTACTGGAGCACAATTCTTCATCCTCTTTTCAGAAGTGTTATGCTTTAGGTGGGCTTTTTCTGTAGTCATGGCTATATCATAACTTCGAACAGCTGTCAGGTAGGCAGCAAAATCTCAGCATGAACCTATAGTGGGATACACTGTACCAGCTGCAAGATGCCTACATGCTGTGTGCTGTGCAAGAGAGGCAATACAAATATCTTTTAAAATGATACATCTACTATGCAATTATAGATGAGTACTGCCCCTATACAATCCAGGAGTTCATTTGTGGGTGGGGGAGGAGACAAAGACATAGCAGCACAGATGTATTGCTGCCAAAACTAGAGTATTTCAATATCGGTAGACATTTGCTTTTAGTCCATTGAACCAAACTCACAGTATCAAGAGGGGCAAAAAATTTGTCTCATATCTAGAACTATAATTTATACAAATATACTTAATCACATGTCATTACAGAAAAAATACTTGCAGAAAATAATTCACATCGTAAGGGGATGAATTTTCAGTCTTGGTTCACTGCACTATCTCACTTCATAATTTCATCATTTCCTAATAAGACAAATGTATGTCTTCACTTTTAGGGAGCTGTTTCATAGAAAAGATGACAATGCTGTACTTTACAATTACTTTACTTCCTCAGAAAATCTATGCTAAGCCAATATTCACTGAACGAACTTTCTTCACTTAACACCAGTTGCTGCTTTTCTCCTTTTCCTGCCTCAATTTTTAATCCTCAACTTACTAAATACGGCAGGTAATAGCATGGGTTGATTCAGAAGGTTTATTTTTTAAAGACAGGATATTTTTCTGAATTCATGCATGTGGAATTTGGATAATGAGGTGAGGTCTCTGTGCTCAAAGAGCAATTAAGACTGGCTTTGCTATCTCTTGTGCAACCCAGGGGAGTGAAGGCTTGTCTGGCTATCACAGGATACATAAACAACGGGGTAGTCTTGGGGAGCCAGGACAGCCCTGCTTTTTGTCAGCAGAGACAGCAAAATCAAGATAACAGAGACTTTGTGTAGCTCTTTGTTTCCCTGAGAATCTGCCATGTCCGGCAATTGACCTTTGCCTCATTACCTTTGAAATGCATATTAAAGTTGACACCCCTGTATATGCTAATGAAGATTTCAGAGATCATGCTAAACATATATGACTATAGCACTCGTCTCTCCACCCAAATCATACTACACGTCACCCAGGGGAGGGAAACCTTGTAATTCTGGGGATAAAAGGATGGAGAAAATGACTGTTAAATGGGGAGAGAAGAAACTTGATACCTGAGGGACCAGTCGACGGGCTGTGTTCTCTTCCTCCACCCCAGGCAGGGACGCCTCTCTGGGTAAGCGCTGCGCCTTTCACCCTCTGGTGAATGTTACCCCGGGTTGTTGTACTATCGTTATTTTTGCTAGCAATATTAACCTTAAGTAATTAGCGCTATTGTAGTTAGTGAATTTATCAACGGCAAACTCGAATCTGCGACTGTCGCTCTCAATAAAGTAACTAATTTCGATTATTTGTGAATCTGATTCAGTGAAAGTCCTTTGGTGGGACTCTGATAGTAAATCAGTGAAAGTCCTGGGACTCTGACAGACAAATATCGAAACTACAGTCCTTTTTAACGCGACAGTAAATTGGCGTCACGGACAGGATTTGCCATGGATAAACTGCTACAAAAATACAAGTGTGCACCGTCCCAAGCGGGACTAGAGTGGGCCCAGAAATTCTGGAAAGATGAAGATAAAATAATCGAACGAATTGAACAGTGCAGGAGTGAGCAGAAGGTTAAAGGTAATAAGGGTAAAGGAATTGTCTGTGCGATTTTAGGAGCTTGTTTATCATGCGCACAGCAGGAGGCTAAGGAATCCCCGCCTCCTGAACGAATTGCAGATGTGGAATATGCTACTTTAAAGTCATACAATGAAGTGTTACAGAAATCCCTAAGTTTTGAACGGGAACAGTTAGGAACGCGAGTAGATACTCTCCTAACAGAAATTGCAAATTTAAAGAAGGAAAATGAGTTGCTTAAGACGTTATTATTAGCTATTGGTGAAAAATCTATAGAAAGTCCATTGCAGGAGAAGTTGCGCTCTGTGCTGGAATCGATGCCAACCGCTAGTGATTCCACAGCACAGATCCGCAGGATAGTTCGGGATACTAACCCTGAGACACGGGGTGGAGATACCTGGTATGATGATGATGAATCTGATGAACCGGAGGAGGGTTCCAATTATGATTATACCCCAGAGCCCGTATCCATACGGCCGCTCATTAAAACTGAGGTCACAAATGAGGGGGGGAGCGATCGTACCACTTTGCGGACTGTCCCATGGTCTCCTAATGATTTAGCTAAGCTGCGGGAAAAATACTCGCGGCGTCCAGGGGAGTCTGAGACTGAGTACGTGTGGCGTGTATCCCTCACAGGAGGGGATAATGTTTTATTAAGTGAAGAAGAAGCAGGAGGTTATTGGGGTCCTGGAGTATTTTTAACCACCATGCCGGGTGATCATAATTATTCGTTGACCACACGGGCTGTTTATTGGGCTGGTGGTATTGATCCACAAGATAGGGGAGACCCTCGTGTGATAAAGACGTCAGGGTTCGCTGACTTGACTGCATCGGTGCAAAAGGCAGCCTGTATACAGGCAATGTATGAGCGGAACTTGTTAAGGAAATCCCCAATGTTAGCCCCTATTGATCCAGCTAGATTAATCCCCCTTATCCGTGGACTCCCAGATAGTCTAAAGACGTATGTGGCAAATGTGCAAGATCGCATACAAGCCACCCGCAATGTAGTGCAACAGGGTGGTACACGACGGAGAGACCAGGCAGAACAGGCTCATGTAACTACTTGGGGCGATTTTGTACAGGAACTGGTAGATTATGGACGCAGGATGGGTTGGGTTGGCTCGACTGCTGAGAGGCCTCACGACCCTCCCCCTCGCCGAGTCCGTCAAGTCTATACTCCTAAACCAAAACCGGAGATCAAACCCAAATTTGATAAGGAGTGCAATGACCTTTGGCGACAGGCTGTGGCGATGGGAGTGTCTCGACGGTTGTTACATGGCTCATCCACTGCTGATCTCCGAGCTCTGGTAAAATTGCTGAGCAGGAGAACTGATTCGAAAAAGAGAGATCAGTCACCAGGAAGGCATATAGCCCCTGGCAAACTCACACCCACAGCGCCACAGAGGGATTTGGTTGACAGGAAAGATACACTGCAAAAAAACGTATGCCCCCGGGGAGGACAGTGAGCCACCCTGCCCGGAGGGTATTAGCCATGCAGTGGCTCTCTAATAAACATCATGAACCAATTATCGCTATACCAGTGGGACCCCAGAGAGTTTTTGTAAATTTTCTTATTGATACTGGTGCCCAAATATCAGTGATTACTAAAAAGACCGCAGAACACCTAAATGTTAAACCCAGTCGCCGTAAACTAAAATTCACAGGAATTGATGGGATCATAAAGGAATGTCCCACTGCAAAGATCACTTTATGGCTCCCAGGGGAAGATAAATTGACTCGAACTGAAGTGTTGGTGGGTGCAGCTAATACTAACATATTGGGATTTGATTTATTATTTGGCAGAACATGGAAACTCCCTGATGGCTCAGTTTGGAGCTTCGCTGGGCAAGCTAACGCAGGAGGGGATGAGACGAAAAGTATAAATTTATTAGAGATGTCTATACCCTTGCCCCCATCAAAACTTACCAATGTGAGACAATACCCGCTGCCAGCGACCGTGCAGTCGGGCATTGACGGGGTGGTAGCAGACTTGGAAAAAAGAGATATTATCACTCGCACTCACTCCCCATATAATTCTCCTGTCTGGCCGGTAAGAAAACCAAACGGACAGTGGCGGCTTACGATTGATTACAGGCAATTGAATGCCAACACTGCACCTTTAACTGCCGCCGTACCAAATATTGCAGAGTTAGTGACCCTAATCCAGGGAGCATCTCACACATGGATGGCAACTCTAGATATAAAGGATATGTTTTTTATGATTCCGCTGCAGGAATGTGATAAGGCTAAATTTGCCTTTACTTGGAAAGGGGTACAGTATACCTTTAACAGGCTGCCCCAGGGGTATAAGCACTCCCCTACCATCGCCCATAATGCCCTGGCGAAGGTTTTAGCAGGAATTTCTAGCCCGCCAGGCATTACCATCTATCAATATATTGATGACATACTGATAGGGGGAGACAATTTAGAGGATGTCAAGTGTACTCTGGAAGGTGTGCGAGAAAAATTAATAACTCTAGGACTAGACATTCCTCTGTCTAAGTGTCAGGGCCCTGCACAGGAGGTTAAGTTTTTAGGGGTCTGGTGGATAAAAGGAGCTGTTTCCATTCCACCAGACACACTAGAGAAGATAGAGCAAGGACAGGAACCGTCTAACAGAAAGGAGCTACAGCAGCTATTGGGGACTCTGGGTTATTGGCGCAAACATGTTCCTGGTTTTTCTATTATTGCACGCCCATTGTATAACATATTGAGAAAAGGAAAAAGGTGGGAATGGACTGAGCAGCAGGCAAAGGCCCTGAAAACCTTGGTCAGAGAATTAAGATTGTTCCAGCAATTAGGCCCGATACATCCATCTGATCCCATTTTTGTGGAATGGGGATTCAGTGAGCATGGTTCTCATTGTAATTTGTGGCAGAAAGGACCAGATGGTCCTGAGAGGCCATTAGAATTCAGCTCTCACTCTTTTAATGATACTGAGATGCGATATTCGGATCTTGAAAAGGGTCTACTGTCCCTAGTACGAGCCGTAGAACGGGCTGAACACATTAGGAGAGATCAGAATGTGATTGTCAGGGGTCCTTTCCGCCTTTTAGACCTAGTTCATAAGGGTACAGCGCCACCCGCAGGCATTGCTCAGAAACCTACAGTCCGTAAGTGGTATGCCTACCTGGAAGGTATCAATGAGATAATGCCTATCACGGAAGGCAGTGTTAAATTATCTAAATTACAGAAAGACATAGATAGCACTTTACTCTTCCAAACCCCACCGAGTAAGTCGTCTCCAATACATGAGGCGCCACCCCTGGAAGAAGGTAGTGACCTAAAAGGAGTGTGGTTCACAGATGCAACATCCTATAGACAGAACAGTGAGTGGAATTACAAGGCTGTAGCATTGGAGGTGGCCACAGGGGAAAGGCTGAGTGAGGAAGGTAAAGGAAGTGCACAAGTGGGGGAACTTAGAGCAGTCCTGCTAGCTGCACAACATGGTGCTAGCCATATCTATACCGACTCATATGCCGTTTTCAAAGGGGCCACAGAGTGGATAGGTCATTGGGCAGCCAATGATTGGCAAGTAAATAGAGTTCCAGTCTGGCAAACTGACAGTTGGAAGCAATTGCTAGAGATAGGGGAACAGAGAATGCTGTGTGTTGGATGGGTAAAAGGACATGATCGATCAGCTTCTATTGCTGCCCAGTTTAACCAGCAAGTTGATAGTCTCACACGACTGCGAGAAATTGATATCGTAAGTGACAACCACGAATGGGAACGCTTGCTCGAGTGGTTGCATGTTAAACGAGGCCACACTGGACGAGCTGATCTTTACCGGGAAGGCATAGCCCGTGGATGGCCTGTATCAGTAAAGCTGTGTGAACAAGTGGTGACAGCCTGTTCACAATGTCGTTTACGACTTAACAAAGACCATCCAAGTAAAGCACCTCCCCTGCATATCCGAGATAAGAAGACACTGTGGCACACTTGGCAGATTGATTACATAGGCCCGCTCCGGCCTTCAGGAAAGAAGAAATACATACTAGTGGGGGTTGAAGTTGTTTCAGGAGTAACCATGGCTACAGCAGTTGCAGCTGCCTCTGGGGAGAACACTGTCCGATGTTTGAAAGAGTGGTTTAGCACACTTCCTCTTCCTGAGGAGATTCAAAGTGATAACGGGTCTCACTTTTCAGCTACAATAGTCCAAGACTGGGCAAAGGAAGAAGGGATTCGATGGGTATTCCATACTCCGTACTATCCCCAAGCTAATGGTATTGTTGAGCGAACGAATGGGTTGGTCAAACGGTTCGCTAAAACATATGAACATGGGTGGCACCTGCGATTGTCTGATGCTACCTATCAGTTAAATAATCGGTGGAGTGGAGATGGATGCCCGAGGATGAAAGCTTTTTGTGTATCAGCCTCCACCATTGTCCCTAAAGTATACACTAAACCAGGGGAATATCCTACAGGATTTTATGCGGGCCAACCAGTAATGGTCAAAATGCCCCAGATTGGAACAGTGGCAATGGTGTTAACAACTCCAAAGAACCTCTATGCTTGGGAAGCAAAGGACAGTTCTGGGAAAATACACCGAATTAGTACCAGATGGGTGGTACCTGCCTTTTAACTTAACTCTGCCGGTCAGAATACGACCGAGCATTTTCTTTTGTTTTACTTTGCAGAAACACTGACGACGACAGATTGCACCTGGGACCACGGCCTATCCTACACAGAGTTGGCGTGTCCTTAAGGCTTGTTAATAGCTGTAACAATCTGGTTTGCTTTCGTAGTGTTGATAATAGTTTTGCAACTGAAATTTTAACCATGATGCTGGTAAAATATAGTTTGGGTATCCTATTGTTGTCTACCTGTGGATGGAGTTTTTCCTCAAACCTTGTATTGCAATTGATCCGTGCTTTTGGGCATATACATAATGTCAGTCAAATAACAGCATGTTTGCCTCTACCCAAGTCCGCTGCTTCACCTTTGGACTGGGGAATTTTAACCCTTGATCTAAATCGAACCTTTACAGCCATGACAAAAACTAGCGTAGGCAAGATGAAGTTTGGAAACACTACAATATATTCTCTCGGCTGGTTGTACAATGGCCAGAAAGAGACCTGCTGGGAAGGTAAATATTCCCATGCAACAATCAAAACCACATGTGACAAATTTCCCTGGGGAATGCACTTACCCAAAATATGGGAAGAACCCCAAACGGGTGACTGGCATTACATGCAGACTACTGACTGGTGCATTGATTGGGATGGGACCATTGGACCATCAAAGACCCTTGTTGATATATATACTGATTTTAAGGTTTCTCGTTCCATTAAACCAAAACGCTATAATTGGAATTGTACCAAAGTTTACAATTGCACTAGCAATGAGAGTGAAATTCAGAAATTGGGCCCGATAGCTCGAGCTCTTCGCCTCGGTTGTATTTGCCGTAAATATACCACTCGTATCAATGACACCTGGTCACGTTTTACAGTTAAGGACACCCATATAAATTGTAAAAAGCTAACATTGCCTTCTATGGGACGCACTGTCTGGGTTAGTAGTGATGGAACATGGACTACCGATTTGCCAGTGGAAGGCCCACGACGCCAACACGCACTGGGGTTGCTGACACTCTGTCCTCTCTGGCGAAAACAACCCCTTGTGCCACCTCTATGGGGCCGGATCAAACGGGAAGCAGGAGACCCTTGGCAGCATCCGACCACAGGAACTGTAGTTGGATGGACTTTGGAATCCATCTTTACACCCCAGATAATGGCTTTCCAGAATCGCATGATGCTGTATAACCTTACGGGACAAATTGAAGCATTGGCTAATGCGACTCGGGTTGGACTGGAAAAATTAAATGAACAGCTGCAAGCAACGTCAAAAATGACATTGCAAAATAGACTGGCGTTAGATCTTCTATTGCTGCATGAAAATGGAGTGTGTGGATATTTAGACTTAGTAAATGATACCTGCTGTGTTCATATACCAAATGTGACTAAAGATCTTGACGAACAATTAGATCATATAAAGCTTGTGGCAAAGGCCAGCCGCGAATTGAGGAAAGGGATGGAGACAACATGGTTGAATAAGCTATTACAAGGATTAGGATTTTCACTATCAGGATGGCTTGCTTCTTTATTGCAATCTGTGATTATTGTAGTCATTGTACTCATTGTTTTTTGTATGATATTGGCTTGTGTTAAATCTATGTTGACCCGGATGTTAATTCATCAGGTGCGGATGATCTCTGACGGGGCAGAATTGAAGGTGAATCCTGAAGTGGAGGAAGAGAAGAAGTCTAATGTAAGGGATACTCCCAAAATTGATTTTATGAAAGTGTGATTTGGATTTCGATTCGAGTGACTATAGTCACGGGGTGGATAATGTGGAATTTGGATAATGAGGTGAGGTCTCTGTGCTCAAAGAGCAATTAAGACTGGCTTTGCTATCTCTTGTGCAACCCAGGGGAGTGAAGGCTTGTCTGGCTATCACAGGATACATAAACAACGGGGTAGTCTTGGGGAGCCAGGACAGCCCTGCTTTTTGTCAGCAGAGACAGCAAAATCAAGATAACAGAGACTTTGTGTAGCTCTTTGTTTCCCTGAGAATCTGCCATGTCCGGCAATTGACCTTTGCCTCATTACCTTTGAAATGCATATTAAAGTTGACACCCCTGTATATGCTAATGAAGATTTCAGAGATCATGCTAAACATATATGACTATAGCACTCGTCTCTCCACCCAAATCATACTACACGTCACCCAGGGGAGGGAAACCTTGTAATTCTGGGGATAAAAGGATGGAGAAAATGACTGTTAAATGGGGAGAGAAGAAACTTGATACCTGAGGGACCAGTCGACGGGCTGTGTTCTCTTCCTCCACCCCAGGCAGGGACGCCTCTCTGGGTAAGCGCTGCGCCTTTCACCCTCTGGTGAATGTTACCCCGGGTTGTTGTACTATCGTTATTTTTGCTAGCAATATTAACCTTAAGTAATTAGCGCTATTGTAGTTAGTGAATTTATCAACGGCAAACTCGAATCTGCGACTGTCGCTCTCAATAAAGTAACTAATTTCGATTATTTGTGAATCTGATTCAGTGAAAGTCCTTTGGTGGGACTCTGATAGTAAATCAGTGAAAGTCCTGGGACTCTGACAGACAAATATCGAAACTACAGTCCTTTTTAACGCGACAATGCATCAGAGCAACCAGTATGAAATTACTGCTTCAGAATAATTGTTTGGACGGTTGTTTGGAGCAACAACCATCCAATGCAATGGCCCTCTTAGAGTAAGGACATTTCCAATTAAAAATCATTGCTCAAGTCTGCCCTATGAAAGACCCAGATTTAAGGCAATTTGGCAAAAGAACCAAGCTTATAAGGCATAACTCATTGAAGTGATAAACATAATAATTACAGGAATAAGATTAGAGAAAAAGAACAAAAAAAAAACCCAAACAAACCCAAACCAAAAAACCCCTACAACCTTTATCAAAGGCAAGAGAAAAGAACAAACCAGGTAGCAATTTTTGAACTATTTCCATATTCTTATAATATCCTTCCACTTACCAGGATGTAGAATCAGATGAAAACCAGTATTGACAGCAAAAGAAAGCACAAAGAACAGCCCCTTACAGAGAGATCATATCAGTTAAGCATTTTCTATAAGGATATAGTGTCCTGAAATATATTGGAAGACTATATGGAGTTAAAGATTTTTCATTGTAATTAGTAGCAGTCCAATAGTACAAAATATCTAAGTAATATAAAAAGGCTTAGTTAATAATACCCTTAAAATTGCTATACATAATCTTTCTGTCATCTACCCTTTCTCTTTCATGTTATCTTTAGTGTCCTAATGCTGAGTGAGCAGATTTGGCCTTTAACAAGCGAAGAGGGGGTTACACTGAGCAATCAGTGCCTGGTGGTCTCTGCTGGGAGGAGTGGGATGCCCATGGTGTGTGTTGCCCCGTTGGCCCAAGTATGGGTATTTCACTGCAGAGTGCTTCTGCTTGGCTTTAGGAGGAGCCGAACCTTCTCTTCCAACACAACACAAAATTCTCCACTTCTGAAAAAAAGAAAACCAAACAACTGTATAGAAGCATAGCTTCTTCAGATCTGTAACCAGATCTTCAGAACAGATTTGTGCTCAGCAAAATGAGTAACTAGAGAAAGTCTGGGTAAAGAGGAATTTCTGATGAAGGACTCTTCACAGGGCATAATGCGGTAAACTTCTGTTCAATAGTATCTAAAAAGCATCTGAATTACCTTGGAGCCTTTTTTTATGGTATTCTGGAAACATTTGTACAAAAATAGCTGAAATATTTTTTACTCTTACTATAAAAACTTACTCTTGTTCAAGTTCTGTAGCTGTGTGAATTGTAAATATCAAATGAAGTAATATTATTATTATTGTGATGGCAACATATTCTTGCACAGACCAGACATTCATTTTACTTTTGCATGTTTTCAGTATGACTTTTGGAAATATATAGTTATAAAATAGTCATTAGATTATCCAGGAAGAATAATGGATAATTTTTCCTGAATACATGTTTAGTATTTCTGATGTCTTAATACTATGGAGAAAAACAAGCAAACAGATGTTTTCTTTTCTCTTTTGCACATGTTGCACATTTCAGTGCAGTGAAAAGGAAGAATAGCAGAATGCAAGTGGACAAAATCAATATCTGGCAAATTTTTGCTTTCCAAAATTACAAAGGTCACTGATTTATTAAACTGTTTTTTCTTCCTTTAAAACAACAACAAAACCTGAATAAGGGAAGCCATGTCAATATGTCAGATGTCTTACCTGGCACCTTGAATTGCAAAAAGTACTGTACATAAAATTCTGAGAACCAAGGCCCACGACTTGAACTCTGGCACTATGTAAATGCTGGGCCATAACTGGAACCTGAAATTTAATTAAGTCTGCATAATATAGAGCAGATTTACAAAAGAGACAGATTCGGTTCCTAAGCTGGATCCTCTCCAGAATTTACTCTACTTTGTGATAAGTCAAGTCAAGCATTGCCCCTCCACTTCTAACTGACAATGAATTAAACTCTTTGCAAACAGTACTCTCTGTATTTTACCTCTTTACGATCTCCTCCTTTAACAGGGTCTACCATTTTAAAATAAGCTACAGATAAAGTACTTGAAAATTGCACAGTTTCAAAATTCATTAATTTTTTTACTGAATGTACAGAATCACAGAATCACAGAATGATTGAGACTGGAAGGGAATCAGGTCTTCTGGGTCAAGCTTCCCACTCAGGCAGGTCCATCTAGAGCCAGTTGCCCTAGGGCCACAACCATGTGCAGATGGATGATCTACAAGAAGCGGAACTCCTCAACCTCTCTGGGCAATCTGTGACAGTGCTTAGTCACTCTCACAGCAAAAAAAGTGTTTCTTGATGTTCAGAGGGCACATACTGTGTTTCAGATTGTGCCCATTGCCTCTGGTCCTGTCACTGGACACCACTGAAAAAAGCCTGGCTGCATCTTCTTTGCACCCTCCCTTCAGATATTTGTACACATTAATAAAATCTCCCCTAAGGCTTCTCTTCTCCAGGATGAACAGTTCCAGATCTCTCAGCCTTTCCTCACAGGAGATATGCTCCAGTGCCTTAGAATTAATGTAGTCCAAGAGTCCAAGAGGAAACTCTTACTTGTGTTTATTTGAATAGCTACAATCTCTTGTAGGAGAGAAAAAACATGAGGTATTAACAATAAACTATGATCCACCTTTTGGATTGACTAGAGCTCAACCTCAGTTCTTTCGTAATACCTTCAATAAAGTACAAATGTGTTCTATTTATGATATCTGTAATAAGAACAATTTGACTTGAAATCTCCCTCTTGTTATATGGGAAAAGGATGTCCTTTGCACTTGTTTCACAGCCTGAAAAAGTTCAAAAAAACTATTGCAAGCTAATAGTGCTGTTCTATTTTAAATATTTAGTGTTGACCTCAATTTTTGGTTTCCCTTGCAGAAAGATAGAATGAAACAATAAATCAAACTTTAAAGAGCAGATATTGTGTTCCTATAATTTCCTCTAATACTTCAAGTGAAATTTAGCAGAAAATAATTTCAAAGTTTGATTTACTGGTGTTTGGTTAAACAGGAACTCCTGAAGCAGAGGAGTGTGACACTGTTAGAATGTACGATTGTTTTTGAAGGCTGGGAGTGGCAATGCATTTAAAACCTAAATAAAAGGGAGAGGGAATTATTTTCCCTTTAATTAAGCTTCAATGTAGACAAAACCTATTATATAGGGGCAACCTTTTATATTACTAGAATATTGTCACTCAAAAGAAATAGTAAAAGAGGACTATCAGAGATGTATAAAAGTACTCACAGTAATAGTTACAGTCTGGCACTTCATTTCATAGGTGCTTAATCAAACAAGTATTGTTAATACTGTCAGAATCAAAATATCTAAATGTAGGAAATTCTGATTAAAAAGGAACTGAATCACTTGTGATGAAAAAAACTGTCAAAAGTAAAAGAAACACGCTGCTACCTTATCTATCTATTTTCCTATCTATCTATCTATCTATCTATCTATCTATCTATCTATCTATCTATCCACCCATCCATCCATCCATCCATCCATCCATCCATCTTTCTTTTTTTGCTGCAGTCTGTCCCAATGTTTAAAACACATTAAAGCAAAGAAGTTTAATTTTGCCATGAGATATCTTCACCAAATAATTTATAGACTCCTTTCTGGAGCTGTCATTCTTCCTTCACCATAAAGTTTCCTATAGGGTACTGTAGCACTTTGCTACCCCCAAAACCAGGGGCATTGTCTTAGAACTACTGTAGCAAAGTGCTACAGTAGTTCTAAGACAATGCCCCTGGTTTTGGTTCAGTCTTGCCTACCACTGCAGTATATGCCAGCAATCATAACCAAAGTAGTGATAATTATGATGAACAGAATATGATAACCTGCAGTGTATCTTCCACTAAAAACACTTAACATGTACTTTGCCTTTTGTACTTTTAAGGGGCTTTTTTCCAGAACTGTTTATAATAAAAACATGAAGGGGGGCAGAGGAGTGTGAGGGGGTAGGGAGTGGAGGTGGAAGGGAAAAAGTAAAAAAGGAAAAGGAATAAGAAAAATTAAAAAAAGGAAAATGAAAAGTGAAAAAATGAAAAGGGAAAGCAAAAAAAAAAGGGAAAGGGAAAGGGAAAGGGAAAGGGAAAGGGAAAGGGAAAGGGAAAGGGAAAGGGAAAGGGAAAGGGAAAGGGAAAGGGAAAGGGAAAGGGAAAGGGAAGAAGGAGGGAGGGAATGAAGGAAGGAAGGAACCTTGCTGATGAGTATACAAATGCATAATAATCTCAAGGAAATTAGAATTCAGTTTTGATATTGCAAAGTTTACTGGCTATGAACAATTTATAAGAGAGCAGAAGGTAGAGTGAAGAAAGCAGTAGAAGAAGTAACTATTCATTTCATTCTAGTGGCATGGAATACTTGCTTTATGTCATCATGTGGAAAATCTAATCTTGGAAGAACCATTAACCTCTTCCTACTAGAACTTCTTGAAACATGTATCATAAATCAACAACAGGATGATTAATTGCATTAGTCTTGACAGTACAAGAGGATGTCAGGAAAGCTTAGGCTTGGGAGGCCAAAAGGATGGATGGAAAGCAACATACTAGATTTGAAATGGCTGTGACTGATTATTCCAATTAAAAAAAAATAATAAAAATAAGTATATGTATGTTTGTGAAAAACAAATGCCATATTACAAGGAATTCTTATATGAAATAACACAATTATAATTCACTTGAATTCATTTATTTATTTAAAGTGTTGACTCTGGTAACTTTCTTTCAATGTGGTGTTATTTTCAATCAGTACCTTATGGTTTATGAGCCAGGTGTTAGAAATTAGTTACTCATCACAACTGTCATAGAAAAAATAAAAGAAAATTAACACCAGCAATTGAAACAAAGGCAAAATCATTATATTAGGAGTGATCAGGTAACACCTTTCTACAGCTTGCATCAAAATCAGATGTATAATTCACTTAGTCAATAAAAACATTTTTAATGTTTTAAAAGCTCCCATTATGTTAGAGGTACAGGTAGTATTCATATTATGTGAATAAGTAGAGATACAGATTATTTAGATTATTTTTCATTGAAAGAATGGTAGCAGAGGAAGGGTAAACAGATGATAACTAACAAACATAGAATCATTTATGTTGGAAAAGACCCTTAAGATCATTGAGTCCAACTGTAAACCTAACACTGCAAAGTCTACCACTAAACCATGTCCCTAAGCGCCACATCTACACGTCTTTTAAATACCTCCGGGGCAGTGACTCCACCACTTCCCTGGGCAGCCTGTTCCAGTGCTTGATAATCCTTTCGGTGAAGAATTTTTTTCCTAATATCCAATCTAAACCTCCCCTGGTGCAACTTGAGGCTGTTTCCTCTTGTCCCATCACTTGTTACCTGGGAGAAGAGACCAACCCCCCCATCTCTACAACCTCCTTTCAGGTTATTGTATAGAGGGATAAGGTCTCCTCTGAGCCTCCTTTTCTCCAGACTGAACAACCACAATTCCCTCAGCTGCTCCTCATAAGACTTGTTCTCTAAACTCTTCACCAGCTTCGTTGCTCTTTGGAAATGCTCCAGCACCTCAACGTCTGTCTTTCTCATAGTGAGGTGGCCAAAACTGAACACAATACTGTGTGGCCTAAGCAGTGACATGTACAGGGGGACTATCACTTCTCTCGTCCTGCTGGCTACAGTATTTGATGCTATTGGCCCTCTTGGCTATCTGGGCACTCTGCCGGCTCATATTCAGCCAGCTGTTGACCAATACCAACAAAAAAGTATTGAGAATATAATCATAAAGTGCAGTGTTGTCAGCCACTTTGTTTCAGACTAACTATGGTGATGCTAGTCACAGTGGAATATATAGAGTGATACCATATAGCAGTCTATTTTAAGAAGTACTACAAACATAAATAAATTATTTGAAATAACACAAAATTAACGAAGTGACTCAGTAAGATTCTGAACTGCTTGGTGCACTTTGCAGTAAATTTATAAAATACAGTCATCTAGTAATCTGTATTTCTCCTAAGCATGAGAAAACAGAAGACATTGTTATCAACTTTGACAGCATAATAAGAGATTAGAAAGTGTAGTAAGAATTTTTATAACTTTTTTAGAATAAACACTAAAATTAACACTAATGAATATGGTTCGGTGTTGATGAAAATATGTGAAAATGTAGCTATCTTACTACTAGGAAACGTTCTAAAGGAGAATATGCCTATATCATACATTTTATGGAACTTTTTGTTGTACGTAAGTGCTAAATAAGAATCTTCACACTCTATGAACAACAGGGACAACTAGTAATATACACAGGCCACAACCCTTTTTTCTCTCATGATGGTTTAGTTAGGAGTTACTGTTTTAAGTCTTTAAAAAGGCACTGTAAAAGCAAACCAAAGTCAATTACAGGCGAAAAAAATCCATACCTTTTTTCTCTTGTGGCTTTCTACTTCTTACTCATTAAACAATTTCTTCCAGCGTCATTGCAGTTTTAATCACTTCTCTTGTTGTTACTTCTCACCTACTACTTCTGTATATGGACTAAAACTAGAGATGGGTCGATTCAGACTGGACGTTAGGAAGAAGTTCTTCACCATGAGGGTTGTGAGACACTGGAACAGGTTGCCCAGAGAGGTGGTGGAAGCCCCATCCCTGGAAGTTTTTAAGGCCAAGCTGGATGGGGCTCTGAGCAACCTGATCTAGTGGGAGATGTCCCCGCCCATGGCAGGAGGGTTGGAACTAGATGATCTTTAAGGTCCCTTCCAACCCTAAGAATTCTATGATTCTATGATTCTATATTATTCACACTTTTACTTATGCCTTATTGATCTAGAAAGTATGCTAAGCATTTAAGTAGGCTCCTGAAATGATTAAAATTATACTAATTTAAAAACACTGTGAAACAAGGCAATCAGTTCTTTTGACATGTACTTTCTGTTTTCAGCCCTTTTGCAAGTAAATAATCTAATAAAATTTCTTAGTAAATCAAGGTGTCAGTCAATAAATCAATGTGTAGCTAATTTTATGTGAAAGGAGCATTCAGATTAAAAAGTAGAATGCTTATAAACTGGGAGAAGGAAGGAGTAAGGGAAGCTATATAGTCAAATTCTATCAGAGTAGCACACTTTTTTGTAACTGTAAACTGTTATGTGACTTGCTGCTGAAAGCATTATTACTTAAGCCATGCAGCTATTGGATAGCTACCCCTGAGTAAACAGCTAGTAACTTTTACAATTAACCAAAGAGATAAAAACATAAATCACTGTTCAAAATGAAAGAAATTTCTAACTTGCACATTTTAAATTTGATACTAGAGTCTTCTGTTTTCTCATGCTTAGAAGAAATAGATGGCTGTATTTTACAAATGTAATGTATTTTATCAGACTAGATTGCTGAATTTTATTAGACCATGGCTGGGAAGTTTGAATTAATGATCTGACTATTTTTTTAATTTGTGATTTAAATGAATCTTTTGTTGTCATTTTAAAGAGGGTGCAAAAAGACTGTAGAGACACAGGCATCGCCTGATGGGTAAGCAATACTATGAACACCTCTTTCATTGTTGATAAATAGTCCTACCTGCCTCTGTCATCTGTAGGGGATCCAGTATTTTAGAGCAATATTTTGCTGATTCTTTTCTAACAAGCTTTTCATATATCTTTCATCTTATAGTACCTTATACTTGGAACATGAAGACTGGGACAGATTAAAAAAAAATACTGGATTTGCAACCTTGAAACAGAAACTTTTTTATACAGGCTTATAATTTTCTTTTTTTCATGTGTAGGGTTTTGCAACCATGTAGATTAAGCTGACCACGTATGCTAAAGTTCTGATTTAACTTTTTCAATTTGTCTTTGCATATTTGATTTGTTTTCTGTGGTTATCAAGGATTAATGTGTGTTCTTTTTTAAGATTAGAAAGGAAGTTATTCTACTAAACTGACTTGGCATGGTTGTTTGGATTTCAAGTTGTTGGTGGTGTCCTGAGATTTAGCAGAGAGCTTAATTTCCAATAAATGTCATAATCATTATAATTGCTTTTCATAGCTTTGATTGGAAATGCAATTAGGTTCATTTCCCCAAACTCCGTCCTCTTTGTGTTATTTTGTTTGTTCTTGATATTTGCTTTCATTACTGAGTGTGTGTTCATTTAAAACAGATGTGAACCACCACAGAATAACATATTATGACTTCATAGTCATTTTACTGCTTATTTCCATATTTTAATTGTAAATACATAGATGCTCATTTGTATATTGGTACACCAGTGAGAACACTGAGATTTTTAATGACATGTGAAACATTTATTGAACTAATGCAATCTAAGCCTCTATTAAATGGGATAATGACAGTTTTACAGGATTAGAAAAACTGAAAAAATCACATCACTAGAATCATAATTTTAAATAGGGATTCAAGTTAACTGAACATGCCTTAAATCAGAGATCTCTATGGTTGTTTGCACCTCAAAAAGATGCATCAGTATATTATGTTCTGCCTATAATATAAAGAAATACCCCAATAAATAATATCTTGGCAGAATTTAAAGAAAACTGTTCCAGAAACTCTCTCTGCACATACACACATAGCCAATACATTTTGAAATACATCATTTTTTTCTCTTTGACTGTTATATGTATGTGTGTATTTTATATACATATGTAAACATACTTAGGTAGGTAAATACAAGTCACTTATACAGTTAATTATTAACAAATTCTTCACCCATAGAATCTGATTCATTGATTGTATCAATATCAGAGGTTTAGCATTAACATGTTGAAATTTGTAAACTATGTACTGTAACAAATGTATTAAAGTCTACAATTTGTGATGCAATGTAGAAAAATAAATATGCAAAAATAACCTAGACTGCTAATGTGCTTGATAACACAAAGAAAAAAAAAAATAACATGTGCAAAGCCATTTAAAAATCAGCACACAGCCATTACTTGAGACAGAATTTATAGTGTTCAGAGGAAAATTAAGGAAAATCATTATCAGAACTAGAAATCAAAATAAGATGACATTCAAGGAGGTAAATAGTTTGTGCAAGTAGGTGAATAAAATGGTATATTTAGCAGCAACAGTCAAAAGCATACTTGTTCTACCTCTCTTGAATTTTATTCTGTACACAAAATACCTTAATTAACTAGAAACTACATTTTTCTACAGAATTGAGAGTGGAAGTTAAGATTTTTCTATGCCTTGCTATAAATTGACTTTGCTTATCTAAAATCCTACAGTCAATGTGAAAATTAGAACTTAAATATAATTTTTTGTTTAATTTTGAAATTATTAGGTCATCTTATTTAATGGTATATCTTGTCTTTCTTGACTCTGTATCTTTATTTTCTTATTCCACCTTGGGAAGTTAGGGAGAGTCTTCTATCGCAGGACTGCTATCAGGATGTCTCAATTTTTTCACAAATTGCTTGCTACAGGCATGCTGTGCTAAACCATGCTTTATTTAAATGGTGAATTGCATTTGATTTCTTGTAAGAGAGTAGATTGCTGTTTATTAGTATCTCCTGACATTTACAATCTATTTCCTGGTTATTCTTACAAACCCTTCCCATTTTACCCATTTGGAATCTTGTGTCTTGGAAATGAATCTGTATTTTACCCTGAGGTTGAATAAATTTTAAATGTTTAACCATCATGTTTCCTCATACTTTTTCTAGTGTTATTGACATAATATTTGTCTATCCAATTACAAAAAAAACCCTGGAGATAATGTTTCAAAACTGGACATAATATTTTATCATCTCATTTATTTTTTTCAGAGTTCATGCAGTTTTTTCATGTATACAGCAGAAAAAGTAAGAAGAACTTTGAAATTATATTTTCAAAATAATTGTTTCACTGTGACAGTAAAAATATGCTTTTTTATGTGTGTTTTTTTAATGTAAATTGTATGAAATGGGGTTTTTAATGTAAATTGTATGAAATGGGTAACTACACTGTGTTAGTAAAACTTCCTATCATATGATTCTGCATTCTAAGTAGCATTTTTATTTTTCAAACAGTATGACTAAACACATTTTTTCTTCAGTACAGTATGCTAGACAAGCAAACAAATTTGCATCCTGCAATGTTGACTTTTAATCAAAGTACTACAAGAAATAGTTGACCTGTAATAAGTGCCTCAAAAGATAAAACTTAAGGCAAGAATTTATTTTCATTTGCCTGGAATCAATAGTATCCTATTTATGAGACTGTAATCACTGTATGTGAAATGAAAGAAAATGGAACAAGAGTAATGTCTATGAAATTTTGCCTAATTGTCTTGGAAGAATAGATGCATTGATAGGTAAACAAAAATAAGTAGAAGTATGAAGATTTTTAAGTATTAAGTCTGAAAATTTCCAGAATTTCTAATCGTCTAAGTGAAACCTTTGGTATTCTCTTCTTCAGTCACTTTTGGCTTTATCTTAACCTGTGTCTAGTCTAGTCCTTAGTCCAAATTGCACTCAACACACTGCAATGCTTGTAGTGAAATTTATCCCAGGTAAAGATGGAGCTTGTGTACTATATTTAGGGCTAGTATAACCAAGACCTGCAGAATCTTTTTAAAGGTCCATTAGATTCAGGCACTTCTAGAGCACTGTTCTTGTTGTTCTAACCGACATGTTTAAGAGAGACGGTTCGAATCACCCTCTGGTGAGGTCTGTATCTCTTCATTAATTATGACTCTAATTAGATATTGAACTAGTAAGGGCCAAAATTAGATAGAATTAATTTCATGCTGCTCAACAACCTGTTTTTTTATACTGATCAATGAAAAAACTAATTAAAAATTTAGTAGGTGTGGAGAGAAGCTCTGAGGATACAGAGAAGCATGAAAGCTTAATTTGAATTTGGAAGCTTGTGGAGTAAAATGAGTAAGGCAAGTGGGAAACAGCAGCGTTACACACAACTAAGTAACATGAAACACCTTCAAGTTGAGACTCAAGGTTAGTGAAAAAATTTGATCTTAATCTCTCCTCATTTTTCATTTATAAAATAGGGATAATAGCATTTCTTTATTCACAAAACAGTTTTGAAAATAAATTGTGAAGCATATGCATACTGGCACAGTAACACTACAGGTAAAAGCAGAAGAAACTTCCATTTCTGGAGCAGGGTTTGAATAACATGCAATACATAAAGCATGAAGTAATGAATGCAACAGTAAGAAAAAGCTTTAGCAAGAGATTATTTGACCAAGTAAATAAATTCAACATCATGATATCTGTGTCAAGAACACAGAGATATGAGATTTCCATAAAGCATTTGATTTCTGCCATTCTTAACTCAAGTACTTGATCTTGCAAATTGTATGAAATTTTAACAAATATATTCTGTGTGAATGTGGATTTTAGTTCACTCGTGGTTGTATCTCTCCTTTATTTATTTCTATTTCATGACCCAATGACACATGACAGTGTTCTTCTTTTGAAGTACATTTTTGTCAGAACTTCTGGACTTTCGTGAAAGTATACTGACACTCTGTCAAGAAAAACAGTGTCAATTACAATGGTCCCACACCAAAAAGAGCTGGAGTATCTCTGTTCTCAGAAACAGATTCATCTGTACAATCAGTTAACAGCACGAGGAAAGACATTTCATTTCTCGTACTCCATAGGCATGGTAAATAATAAAATGTGGGAAAAAAAATACCATGAAAAGATACCAATTAGTGGAATATAAGAAGAAGAATATCTGTAGCATAAAGTGGATTTGGATAATGTCATCCAAATTAAGAATGTTATATTGAAAATGTCCTCTAAATATTGAGCAACTCAATACAGATTTTTGTGAAAAAAATATCACCCAACCAATAGCAGCAAAGAAATTTTGAATGTTCTGAGACAAAAGATAACATCTTCAGCTGTTGTACATATGCTACAACCGATTTTCTATATTCTGACATGTAAAAGGTACTAAACTGTGAGCTATAAAGTAATGTTTGATATATATTTTTTTTTGTGATAAGTGAGATTTAAGATAGTAGCATAAGGATGAAAGCTTTGCCATTCCATGAACCTTAGGAAGAGAGAGAGATAATGAAATGTGGTATTAAATCTGATGAACGGCCTAAAATAAGGTTTCAAGAACCAGTACTGGTTTTGACTCCATCAAAAAATCTACTGTGATCTTAGACTGAAGAAGCAGCTTTGCAGAGGCCTGGTTTTATTTTGCATTTGGGACTGTTCTTTTGATTGTCTATATGATGTGTGAAGCATGTGGGATGCCTTGAAATTGAAGCTGTTGGATATAGGAATATGAAATACTAACCACCTTGGGCTGTATTCCTAAAACCTTTGGGGTTGGAACTCCAATTTGTAATATTATTATTTGCCTCCCAATATGTTGTACAACAATTTTTAGTTTTAGTTTTAGTTTTAGTTTTAGTTTATTTTTATTTTTTGCCATCTGAAATAGAGACACTCCATAAATTTAGACCCATAGTGGAAAAGGACATACAAAACATACCAGGAATTCAAATCCAGTATTATTTGGGCCATGCACAATAATCATAATGTAAAAGCTGTTTTTTCTGAAAAAAAAAAAAAAAACCCTCATCTCACTAATTGTTAAGTTTTAGAGAAGAAAAATATTTAAACACAACTCTATGTGGACGAAAAAGGGAATGGATTTAGTTAAGTTCTAAAATGGTGTCAGTGTGGTTTTACAGTTTTCTGACATGTTAGAATCTTCAACAATTAAAAAATCCCCAAATCTTCCCTTTTTTCCTGCCCATGTGGTACTTCATTAGCATGTAGATTCAGAGTTACTCAAAATAAGAGAAGAAAACCTCACACAGCTTCTTAACCTTCCCCACAGATGGCTTCTTAACCTTCTGCACACTTTAATTTAAAAGCCAATGAGTTACTCTAAGGTATAACCATAAGTCAACCTGAAGAAAATCTTATAGCTGTGTAGATGATGGAACCGTAACGCACAGATGACTTCACTGCTACAAAAGTAATCAGTTCCTCAAGTCAACTATGAAAAAAAATGCACATTTTCAAGACATATATTAATATACTTGAGTTTTTCTATGTGTATTAAAAACTGTGCAGTGAATTTAAATAAGCTCAGTGAAATACGTGTCACAATCATCAATACATACACTTTTCGGGTCAAACAAAGCGACATTTCTTGAAAAGAACAGATTAAAGACCAAACTCGACCATAGCATGTTTCTTGTTCAAACAGAGAGAATAAATCTAGAATACTTGAAAAACTGAGCTGCATCATGATATTTCATAATATCTAATAACTGGAAAGAAAAAAATATATATATCTATATATCATCATGCACATTATTAAGGCAGCAATTATTTTTCATCTTGTTGAACACTTTATTTGGCACTCTAAAAGGTGGCCTCAACATTCACAAGTCCACTACTGTTGGTAGTGGGGAATGAAGAGGAAACACCAGTGAAATGCTGTTACAACCTTTAAAATAGCTTTGACTATGTAGATAAACTCTAAGGATTAGGTTTCTTGCTGGTACCTACATGATGTACTACTAGAAGAAAAAACAAAAACCTTTCACTCAGATTTTGTGACTTGAGACAACAATTTATCTTCAAATACAAAAAGTGCTAAAGCCTGAGTAATTTTCTTGCTTGTCTTAAACGTTACTGAAGCTATAGCACATTTTGTATGTGAAGAAAAATAGATATGGAATTTGCAATGAATCGATGTATTTATATTAATTTAAGATATGTTAGTTTTCCATAATCATGGAATCATAGAATTGTAGAATGGTTTGGGTTGGAAGGGACCCTCTAGTCTAATCTCCATGCCATGGGAATGGACATCTTCCACTAGATCAGATTGCTCAAAGCCTCATCCAACCTGACCTTGAACATCTCCAGGGATGGGGCATCCACAGCTTCTCTAGGCAACCTGTTCCACTGTCTCACCACCCTCAAAGCAAAGAATTTCTTCATTATGTCCAATCCTATGCTCTTTCAGTTTAAAACCTTTGTCTTTTGTCATGTCACTAGACGCCCTGGTAAAAAGTTTATCTCCATCTTCCTTATATACTGAAAGGCTGCAGAAAGGTGTCCACAGAGACTTCTTTTCTCCAGGCTGAACAACTCTCTCAGCCTGTCCTCATGGGAGAGGTGTTCCATCCCTCTGATCATTTTGTGGCCTTCCTCTGGACCTGCTATAACAGGCCCATATCTTTCTTGTACCAGGGACCCAAGAGCTGGACACAGTACTTCAGGTAGGGTCTCAAAAGAGTGTGGTAGAGGGGGCAGAATCACCTCCCTTGACCTGCTGGCCATGATTCTTTTGATGCAGCCATGAATCTGATTGGCCTTCTGGGCTTCAAGAGCACTCTTATCCCATTGTTCATTCACCAGTACCCCGAAGTCCTTCTCTGCAGCACTGTTCTCACTCCTTTCATCCCCCAGCCTGTCTTGATACCAGGGGTTGCCCTGAGCATGACCCTGCACTTGGCCTTGTTGAACTTCATGAGGTTTGCATGGGCTACTCCTCAAGGTCCCTCTGGACGGCATACCTTCCCTTGAGCCAATCATCTGTACCAATCAGCTTGATGTCATCCCTAAACTTGCTGAAAGTGCACTCAGTCACACTGCTTATGTCCTTGATGAAGATATTGAACAGTACCGATCCCAGTGCAATCCCTTGAGGGACACCACTCATTACTGGTTTCTACTTGGACATTGAGCTCTTGACTGTAGCTCTTTGGACATGACCATCGTATTGGGTCTGGCTGAAGTGGAGTTAATTTTTCCCATAGCAGTCCTCAAAGTGCTGTGCTTTGTATTGGTATCTAGAACGGTGTTGATAACACACCATTGTTTTGGCTACTGCTGAGCAGTGCTCACACAACCTCAAGGCTGTCTCTCCAACATTTCTCCCCTTCACCACTAGGCTAGGGGTGGACAAGATCTTGGGATTGAACATAGCCAGGACAGCTGACCCAAACTGACCAAAGGGATATTCCATAACATATGACATCTTCTCAGCAATAAAAACTAAGAGAAAGGAGGAGGAAGGGGGAGCATTCATTATTTATGACAGTTGTCTTCCAGAGCAAGTGCTACACATAGTGAAGCCCTGCTTCACAGAAGTGGCTGGACGTTGCCTGCTGATAGTAAGTAGAGAAGAAATCCTTTTTTTCCCTATGCTTCCACATGCAACCTTCATTTTTGCTTTATTAAACTGCCCTTATCTTGATCTGTGAGGGTTTTTTTCCACCTTATTTTCTGCCCGCCTGCCCATCCTGCTGAAGAAGGGAGCGACAGAGCGGCTTGGTGGGCACCTGGTGTCCAGTCAAGGTCAACCTGCCATAGCCATTCAGGCAGTTCTTTATTTAATAGTCCATCCATCAAACTCCCCTCGCTCCAATTTAGAGGTAAGAATGTTGGTAATATGGGTGACTAAGAAGAGAATTCTAGATCTTGGAAACCCCATGATGAACCAAAGTTGTTATTACGGATTAATGGATCATTGGAAGAGTTGAGTAAAATGCCATTATCTTATACAGATAATCCTTTATTACCCCCTGATCATGTTTATTTAGGTCACACCTTAGAGCATGATAACAGTGCAACATTTCTTCTGCTAAGTATTTTTCAAACAAACATTTTTCCTTAAAGGCAATAAGTGATTAATCAGTAAAGGCAAAAAATGATAAGGGAACAATGCAATAAGGTGTGGTAGAGGAGAAGAGAGGACATTGTCACACAAGAAAACAAAGTTTGTAGAATGTGAGAGAGATTCCATTCATAAAATCTGAGTGGAAGATTGTTTGGGTTTTTTTTTTTGGTGGCACATAATGTGTCCCTGACTAGGGCACGTAAGAAGGGACACATAAGGTGTCCCTGCCCAGGGCAGGGGGTTGGAATTAAATGTTCTTTAAGGTCCCTTCTAACCAAACCATTCTATGATTCTATAATGTAAGCAAGGTAATGCTTAGAAATAATCTATATATGCAAAGCTATTTTGGAGGTTGTAACTGCTTCTCACTGGTGCAAATATTGGGAATTAACAAAATTTTATTTGTTCTACTTTGTTTCTTTTTTTAAAATTATGTTAAAAATCATGGGGGGTGAATAGATCTTTTACCCTTTACTCCTTTTTCAATATTCTCATCTAAAGCCAGCTGGAACTTTTAAATATACCCAAGCACTTGTGCTTCAGTCAGATGTATATATTACACAAAGGGATAGCCAGACTTTTGCCTGTTACAACCTAGAACTAAGACATTTATAGCTATGACTTCTTCGGCTTAAGAAGGTTTGCTAGCAAAAATGTCAGTTAGGGCTCACAGTTGCTGTAGAACCTTGAAATGTAAGAATACGTAATAGAAATCCCAGACAAGATGGTCTTGAGAATTACATTGTTCATTTTCTCAGCCTGGTGATTCTGCCCGGTGGCCCACATGTATATATTCTTTCTGCTACTTAAGCCTTTAATTAACATTGGTAATACTTATTTTAAGTAAATAGATATGGTATTAGTCTGTAAATACTGGCTTTTATTATCTTTGATAATATATAATTTACTTGCTCTAATTATCTTGCTAAACACCAATAAAATGCTTTAGTATACATTGCAGTCTATTAATAGCAGTTCAATTACTTTTGTATTGCTGGTGTAATTTAGAAGAACTAAATAGCAACAACATTTACATTTTATCTTTTTACAGCCTATAAATGTTCTTATAATTAATACTTAATTGCAAAAATACCAATACATTTCTTAATTTATGGTGTGATCTGTTCATGAAATACTCATCAATAGGAGCTAAACATACAAAAAGCTATCTTTCTTAAAAAACATAAAAAGATCTCTGTGTTTAGCTATATTCTTTCAGTTGTTCAGAAAGATGTTTTTTACCTCTGACTATCAAAACATTTTTAATCAGAAAAACAAGTAATGAAATAAACAATGTATATTCAAAGAATGCATTGCACCAGTAGTTTCACACATACATTTCTCTCTCATGGAAGGTTAAATCTAAAGGCCAGAAACTTTATAGTGAAAAGTATTTTTTACTTCCTCAATTCTCTAAGAGGGGAAACAACTGCAATAGAAATCCTGTTGGCACAAGTACTCATAAATACAGTTTCTCTAGTGACTCAGAGTTGAACGAGGTCCACCATAACCTCAGACCAATTACAGTGGAACTACTAAAATGTTGTAGGTGATTTACGTGGGACAAAGCAAACAACCTCTGTGGCACACAGCACAAAAAGCGAAGTGTGGATATTTGTTGCAGATCCATTCGTGCACCTGAGTTTTTTTAGAGTATGTATTCTTTCTGCACTTTCTTTTAGTAAAAAGTGAGGAACAATTTAAATTTCTGGATATGTCGGAGACTCAAGCATATGTTGACAGAGAGATAAAACAACTTTTCCATTTTTTCTTCCCTTGCTACAAACCATTTCTCAACTGATCTGTGAAGGGAAATTCCAGTACTATCCCAGTAAATTGTGCCTTACACTTAGAAATGAAATAAGTTTAAATTGTCTTTATTACACTATGTTACAGCACTTTAAGTGTCAATCACTGTAGACATTACAGGTGGTAATAGTAAGCTGCCCAGCTATCAGGTACTACTCAAACAGTAACCATACTTAGAAGGGAATATTATACTCATATCCTCTGATCCCATGACAGTGCAATACTCAAAACAGTCTCTTTATTCATTCCCTGTCACACAATTTCTATTTCTATAATAGAATAGAGACATATTTCTAGAAGTGGTGGTGTGCGAATCTGATTTACTTATTAAACATTATTTTTCTTTTTGTTTGTTTTAAAGGGCAAAAAGCATCTTGGGAGAAAGTTTGTTTGTTTTTTTTTTCTTTTTTTACATCAGCTAAAAATTATTAAAAGTACATTTGGTGCAGCATTTTTTCTCTTCTCCAACATTTGCTCAGTAGCTTTAGATCTTCATAAGGGCTAACCAGTAGAATGGCTGCAAGCTCCTTCAAAAGATATTGGAATACTCCTTTGCAGTGTTTAGTAGCACTGCTGAGAAGAGAAAGGAAGGTACAGTGACTAAAAGATGTCCCTAACGTAGTACCCAATTCTTACTGTGATGGATATAACATCAGCAAAGAGAGAATGTACACATAAGGGGGATTTTTTGTTTGGTTTTTGGTTTTGCTCTCCTGAGCATTTATCTGAATAAAATCTTTACTAAGATTTAGAGAGGGTTGTCTGAACACTGATAAGGTATCTCTTTGTAGAGCAGCTTCACTGATTCTTACTTAAAGGAACTGCAAAATGTGTTTGCACATTGTACACTTGCAAAATTTGTACACTACATTTGTGCTTTGGTTTGCTTTGTTTTACCCTCTCTGCTCCATATTGAGACAATTAAGCCATTTTCTACCACTGGACTGTATAAAGAAGAAAACATATCACAATGGAACATTCAGAGAGTTAAACTCGTATGTCAAGCACTCCTTCACCCTTGTTTAAAAGCAGTCAATTTAGGCATTTATTTTTTTTTCTCCTTTAACTTGGGTTTAAGCAACCAAAAGCAGGCAAAGATTTTTTTTTTTTTTTTTTTTTTTTTTTTTTTTGTGTGATGCTAAATGAATTTTAACTTTTCTTCCAAGGAAAAAAGTAGCAGCACTTTGCAGATGTTTCAGACCTTTCAGTTTTCATCTGGCCAAGTGTAGATACTCGCTATGGAGACATTTGCAACTGAGCATCATCTCAGTCTACATCCCTGAGTGGATGATAAAGAGGATGATAGTTCTTTCCCTGTAAAGTCAACGTTTGTAATAGACTGGATGAATTTCATCCTAGATGTCCCAATTTCCTCTCTCCCTTGAGCATAAGGGGAGTCTATGATAACTGTTTCAAACACAGATACCTGTTTAAGTGTGACAAATTCCAGCACTTTAATCTCAGAATTTTAAGTCTGGTTTTGTGCATGGGTATGAAACAACCAAATAACGCTTCTTCTTCTTCTTATAATCACAAAGCACTTACCCAAGAACATGCTGCATTGTATTTAGTGAGTTACTTGCCTTTCTGCTGCAATTCACTAAACAAAATGTAATGTGGTGTATCATTCAAAAATTTAAACGTATACATGTAAAGCTGAACAACTATGAAATAAGAGCCTATTAAGCAATATGCCCGACATGGAGATATATATAAAACATTTCTGACATTAATTGTACCCAGTAGCAACCTTCAAGATTAAGTGGATATTGATATTCACAGAGCATATTCATTGCAGTCACAGACTCTTCACAGAAGCTCATCTAGTAACAGAAATAGAAATGGATAATAATGACCTCCCTGAATTAACAAGGGAATGTCTGTGGAATGGCATTCTTTCATACATCAACATACTGACACTTATATTTGAACAGGATGATCCATCTCACTCTCTAAAATGACTTACTGATTGTAGAAAAGTTATAACGAAACAACTACTATTTTTCATCTTTGGAGGAGTTCACATGGCAAGACAGCGGTATTCCCTGTACAAGTATAGCCTGGGATTGTTTTGCAACCATTCAGAAGAGAAATATACTCAATACTTTTGTTCACTTGAATACCTCAAAATGATTAAGACTGTCTGTGGGTAATGTATTTTTGTAAGTCTGTAAGTCTATCAATAAGAAAAGCTATTTATTGCTAACACATTCCTTTAAATTCTGTTATGTATTAATAACACACTAACATGTTTTTGAAGGCAAGGCACAAGAGAAGCCTGCAGACCCTTTCTTTTGAGCATTACTTCTGAAACTAACTAGAAAGAGGTCATGTTTGTCCTTACAGAGAAGGGCTTCAATTTCAACTCAGTAACTAGAAGGCAACTAGAAGAAGGTTGGAATGAGAAAAGAAAAATCAGCAAGATAATATACTGATTCTTATTGCTGTTAGAGTCATGGTGCTTTGGCCACATTTGGTACAGAAGTAGCCTTGGTATTAAAAAATTTATTGACTCACTACATACACACTTTATCTATTGATCTGAAGTTAAATAGTCAAGTCATTATTTCTCAAAAAAATTAGCATTGTCTATGCTAAAACCATTGCTTAAACTAGAGAAAAAAAAATCTTGGTTTTATGAATGAAAGCTATTTAATATGGTTGCTGTTACAGTTTCAGAAAACTATTTTTAACATCCAAGTTTTTTATATACCTATACTAGACACAAATACTGAGAGTCAGGAACTCAAAGGCTTAGAGGGAATTGAATCCACAGTTTAAATAGTAGGTAAAACCAATATAAAAATATTCTTATAATGTATTTATAAATTTATTATTTCTTCACACTGATGCATGGTGGGAAGATGAGAGGCAATTGGCAGAGAATGGGAAATCTATTTCACCTTGAAAGCGGTGGAGCAGGTTGCCCCAGGAAGTTGTGAAAACTTGGTACCTTTCAACATCCAACTGGACAAAATCCTGAACAACTTGGTCTCATCTCAGGGCTGCCCCTGCTTTGAGCAGGACGATGGATTAGAAACCTCCTGAGGTACCCTGCTACCTGAATTATCCTATGGACTTACAATGCTAAGGAAGAGAGCCCAGCTTAATTTTTTAACTGAAAGATTATTAGAGAATGAACTATTAATGAGGAATTTCCAGGTTGCTTTTATGGCATAATAACAAACACTGTGTCTGGATGCCTGAAAAACTTAAGTGAAATGAATGAATTTTCAGGGATATTATTAGTTTTAAGAACTCTTAAAATTCCTTTTAAAGACTTGATAGGATAATGTTGTTTATAAATTTCCTGCTAGTTCAGCATTCATAGTGAATTTCAGTCTCTGCATATGTAAGAGTTCCAGCAGTCAAAGCATGGATATACTCCCCAAAACTAATTTTGGAAAAAACTTGTAGTTTTTCTTTATTTACAGCATCATGTAAACTACAGGCAGAATCTTGATTTTTAAAATAATCTCAAAGGTTATCTAGGTTTGCTTTCAAAAAATATAATGTTAATTACCTTGAAACAGATAAGACATTTTCAGAAATGCTAGAGCTATTCTACAATAAGAGCTGTATGGCTTTTCCTTAATTTCCTCTTTCTCCATACATCCCCATTGATCAGGTACAAATATAGATTTGTACCTGCTACTCAGAAACTGCAAACTATTTGGGTTAGTAGCATAAATGGAAGTTGAATCTTATTGTTAATGCTTATGATTTGTTGGGTGAACTAACTCAGTTAGAAGACCCATTAAATTCTTGTGAAATATTTCTACAGATAAATAAGAAAGCAGATAAGGACAGCATCCAGAAAATAATCCTACAGTAAGAAGCTATCCTCAATTAATTAATGCACATGTAATCTCCTAATATAAAAATAAAAAATAAAGTTAGAAAAACAAAAAATCTGGTTTTATTTAAAAAAAAAAAAACACCTTGCATTCTTAAAATTAACAAAATTATTGTCGTGGTTTTGGCCAAATTGGCAAATGGCTGGTGACAGATGCTCCCCCCCAACCTCTCATACACAGAGAGGAGGAGAAGAAATAGAGATATTTACGAGTTTAGAAGAAACTGAACTACTTTAATGGAATATTAATAATAAAATAAAAAGGAAATAATAAAATAGATACAGTATATACAAAACCATATTAAGTTCCCAGGATGACATCACCAGCAGGCACTGGGGAAGCCCCAGACCAGACTCAGCAACAGGTGGGAACTGGATTCCAGAGCTGGAGTCAGGAACACACAGATTGGGATCAAAGGCAGATGATCAGACAGGGTCCTCCTCAGCCATCAGCCGTTGAAGGAAGAGGGCTGACCCTTTGATCCCTCAGCTTTTATACTGAGCATGGGGCAGATGGGATGGAATGCCCCTGTTGGTCAATTTTGGATCACCTGTCCTGTCTGCTTCTCCCTGCAGGTGGGACCCCTCTACGCTTTTTTTTTTTTTTCCATTTCTGACCCTCCAGTGGGGCAAATAACGAAGTCAGCTGACCTTGGTTGTTATAGCAATAAGTATAAGCAACAGCCTCTCTGGGTATCGTTCCCTGCCACTAACTGTAAATATTGGTCTTATCACTCTGAGAATGAATCGTTTTCAGCACAATATGCTGTTAATTTCAGAGAGTTAGAAGAGGCCTAGCTAAGAAGTAAAATTATTGAACAGAAAGTTGGTTCTATTTACCGCAAACCAGGACAGTGATAAATGACTTCATATACTAAATGGCACCAGCTTTAACTTCTTTTTCTTTTTTTTCCTTTCTTTTTTTTTTAATCCTTTTAACTGATGATGTGAAGAAAATGTCTAGAATTCCATGCATACAACAGTATTTCTAAGTATCCCTATTGTTTTTAATACTAAACAAAAAAATAGGAAACAAAAGAAAATCTTTATTTTTAGTATATAAATTATTAGTAACTGTAATTGACCATTGCCAGTTAAAATCAGGTCAGGTATTCTACTAAGTCCTACATTATTTTATAAAATTTATCACATCAAAACACAACCTTACACCGTGTCACTGCTTACAGAACAAATTATTTTCAAAGTCACTTCTTAAAGTCTGAAATCAAATTAACCATCTGCAAAGTTCAGAATGCAATAAGTCTACCTGCCACATTGTTTAATTAAACTTACAACTGATAGATCGTTATGGGGTTGTGAGAGCTTTCTGGCAATCCTTTTGAAATGTTATTAATTGTAAGTGGCTGTTTTCTAGTTCTTGAGCATATTGTCTTATTTCAAAATATTACAGAATAAAGAGTCAAAACAAAGTTTTTTTCCTGTTCTACCAAATACATGAATATGTCTCAGTTTTTATTATAGTTTCAAAATACTTTACTTTTGCATTTAGCAATACAGCTGATAGACACCTGCACTTTCATTCCACAGTGATTTACAGGTATCTGGCTGTTTTCCGAACTATCTCCATACTTAGTAATTGCCCAGAGGTGCAAAAAAAAAAAAATAGAATGAAACTCTGGAGAACTTCCCAGAACTTACTTCTCCAGTAGAATTCTGATTGCAGTACTATTCTTGAAGTTATTCATGTACTCTTGTACCTTCTGTACTGTTTCTGAAAAACTGGTCTCTATCTTAAGATTTTTTTGATTGCTTTTTTTTTTTTTTTAGTGTACTAGAAAAAGGACAACTGCATTCATTCAGCCTTTAGCATCCTAAAGTTGAGGTAGTTAATATAACTTTTCTGTTAAGAAACTTAATTTCTGAAAAAGGTGCTGTATTTGAGAGATACAATTAACAGGCTTGTGGGTAACAGCATGGCAAATAAAACACAAGTAAATAAACAAAAAGACCAGCCCAAAAGTTTAAGCACCTTATATGAAAGAAAAATCCTTTATTTAAGGATTGGTAATGGTAATGGTAAGGAATGGTAAGATGACATAGACTACATAGAACACATATATTCTAGTAAATTTAACAAGGTTACAGCTTGGTACAATCACTGGCACAAGGTCATCCATGCTAACTATTAACAAAGTCTCAGGAATTATTTTGTCCAATGTGAACAAGTATTCTTTCAAATAGTTCTTGGGTACCCAGTTTTGGCTGCAAAAACAGGTTAGCTGTCTAACCTATCTGACCTAGGTTGCAAGTTGAACTATGTCAATTTAATTTAAGGACAGTAAATGTACTTTGGCATGTTTTATTTATATAGCTATAGCCATAAAGTATAGTACTAAAATGTTTGGCTGATATAAGATAGGAAATCACTCTCTCCTGTCAAGTAAGAAACATATTTTAAAGATCATGTCCATTTGAAATGTAAATATGACTTAAACTTTTGAGGGCAATGAGTTCATTTTTCATCCTAATTTCCTGGGAAGAACAACTTAATAAATGGAGTACAAATTGGTTTTTTCTTTAATATTTACATGTTTAAAATACAATTATTTCAGCCCTTCATTGACTTGAGAATTCCTTCTGAAAGGAAGACACCTGCATGGGACTACGACTGGCCTGAAGAACTAGAACTGGAACTAGGAATACATTTGAGCTAGGGATAAAAGACGACAATAATGGAGGTCACTTTAGTGTGTATTTAGTGAAGATTACAAAAGCGTTTAATAGCTATCTAATAATTGATACATTAAGACTTGGAAATACTTTAGATTGTCCTTCAAAACAAAGACAATAAAGTACAAGTAGTGATTCAGAATGGGTTGACTCATTTCTTCTTATTCACTTTTCTCAGTCTCAAATAAAACTATAACATGATTAAGTATATTTTGAATTTCTTGTGTTAAAAACAACAGTAAAATATTGTTGTTTGCTTTAGTAATTAAAATATTTATTTAAAAGACAATTATAAAATACAGATTGATTGAAATACACCAGTGATTATAAGAGCATCCATTTAAAATAAGATATGCAAACTTTTACAAATATTGTAAATTATGCCTTATTACAATGTGACTAGAATATTGAAAACTGATATTATTTTGTATTATTATTAAAATGTATCAACATTCTAAGCTCATATAATTCTTTTGACCTGCAAAGCAAGTATTTATGAAGTCTAGAGCCAAAGACTATTCAGTGACATTTACCCCAAAAAGAATAGTAAATTTACAAATGGAAAAAAAACAACCAAACAAACAAACAAAAAAGCAAAAATCAAAAAACAAACCACAAACTTATTGAAATGTTAAATTCATTAAAAATTAATTTTCCAGAAATGATAATTCTGCTATTTTACTTTCATTCGTTTGTCCCTAAATAACTTCTTTTATTAAACATGTTCCGAGAACAGTTTCAGAGTTCCTAATTTTAGGAACTTAATCTAGAGGCCTATATTATAAGGCTCATTTAATTTTGTTTCCTATATAATCATTGGCAAAAAGCAGATTCCTCCACAAGTTAAATTCCTGCAGCAGCTAGGTTAGATATCTGCCACCTCAAAATTGTTCTCTGAAATAAACTTTTAATTGGTTAAACAATTAATTTATGTCTTCTATCTTAATTATCTATAAAAGGTTTTTAAAATTACATGTTATGAATAACTTGATATGTAATTCATCTTTTCAGTAGGAACTAGTGCATAAAACGTTGGGCAATTTCCTTTTCTGTCAGATTATGCATGCAGAATTACCTGTACCTGCCAGAGCTTCATTTTACATGATGTTGCCCATACACATTTTTTTATAAATCTCCAAAACTTTGACAAGCATTACATATCAACCTTTCACAGTATTTTGTCATTTTTATGAACTATATAATTTTATAATAAGTTGCTGAAGGAGGAGTGAATATTTTAACAGAGTGAGCACTACAGTGCTGAATGTATCTATGACATTAAGAAAGAATACGCCGAATTATTTTTAACACCAAATCTAAACGAGGGAAAAGCACTTGTGTAGCTATCATCAAACTAAAAGTTGTATGATGTAAAACAGGTTCCCAAAGATAGCTTGGAGGGATAAAATAAATAGTTAAACACTGGATCAGCAACATAAACAAGACAACCAAAATAAAGGAATCATTTTTACTTCCCCCCTCTTCCCCAAAACAAAACAAAGCAAAACAATGTAGCCCTTGTAATGTCATTATAATTCAGACTGTACAAAGTAGACACACTTTGAAGAGTAACATCAATGACATGTTAACATCTTTTTAACCATGACAAGTAACAAGTAAACAAAATTTTATATAAGCTTTAGAATATTCATGTTTTAACATTTTTACACGGTAAAGCATGTATTTGCTTTATCAGTATATCATACTGAATAGAAACACTTTTGTAATAGACATCATCAGGTTGTACTTACACTTGTTAATGATAAGACTTTTCCAATCTATTTAAAATCAATATAGAGAAAACAGAAAATTCCACTATGTTTTTTTGGGTTTTGGTTTGTTTTTTTTTTTTTTTTTATTACTGAGCTATTATCTTGTTTGTGATGCACTGATCCAGTTCAATTTCCTGTAATCTGCTCCAGTCTTCTCCAATGCACCTCTTTTGGTGTTGTAGCTCATAAAAAATCTGATTGTGTTATCACAGTCTCAGGTGAAGATTGCTGGCTGTTGTTCTGATAACATATTGATTTTAAAATTTTGCTATTCACTTTTGGCTGCTTGGAGTCATAGAATCATAGAATCTTCATTGTTGGAAAGGACCTTTGAGATCATCGAGTACAACCAAACACACACCAAAAAACCAAACCAAAACAAAAAAAAACCACAAACAAACAACCTACAGACTCTGCCACTAGAGCATGCCCTGAAGTGCCACATCTAGATGTTAAACACCTCTAGGGATGGTGACTTAACCACCTCCCTGGGCAGGCTGTTCCAGTGCCTGACCACTCTTCCACTAGCGTAATTCTTCCTAATATCTAATCTAAACCTCTCCTGCTGCAACTTCAGACCATTTCCTCTGCTCCTGTCATTATCCACCTGGGAGAAGAGGCCAACCCCCACCTCTCTACAACCTCCTTTCAGGTAGTTGTAGAGGGCAATGAGGTCTCCCCTCAAACAATAGAGTCAAACAGCTGCCCTGAATAATAGATTTAATTTCAATTATCAATCACCTTCTTCCCTCTGATCAGCTTTCTGAAAACAATTGACTGCTGTTAAAATGAAGCTGTCTACTTCTGACAGCAGGTCTTATTTATTTATTTATTTTATTGTGTTGCTATGTTAGGGAACAGCCTGTTCCTAAATCCTGAAAACTGTACACCTTGCTCGAGACTTTCATCTTTCCAAAGACTATTTAAAATAACCCTGAAACACACTCTTATATGTATTTGTCTATGTCTATGACACATGTTTATGATTATACAGAGCATTGTTAAATCTAGTAGTGGAAGATAATAAAATGAAAGTAATTTTAATTTACTCTATCCATTGTGCATATTGCATAGTGTGTATTATTATTTGGGCACTTTTTCCGTCACTCTTTCAGTCTCTTCAGTAAGAGTCTTGCAAAATCTCTACTTGAGTACTGAGATGAGGGATCTTAAACTGACCTCTACCCAGCAAAGCACAAAAGATCATGCTTAACATTAACCCTGTGATTAGTTCAGTACATCTCAACACTCTGTTATTTGGAGATAATTCAGACCTTTGCTCCTTTACTACTTATAATCTCAGACTCTGCCCATCCCCCAATGTGGCAGAACAACCACCACTTTTTTCTTTTTAAGAAAACAGCACTTATATTTTGGTACCAACAACAAAACTTGTTTCAATGAATAAGATCTTTTGTGTCACAGCCACAAGGAGTTTAAAAATATAAATATGAATTCTGAATAGGAATTGCTTGAAGATATTTAGAACAAAAAAAATCTAAAGTATCATCTGCAATGGGAAGCTGAGAGTAGAGAAACAGAGGAACTGTAATTGTAATGAAGTTATAACACATAATAATGTAATCTAACAATTGCTATTGGAAAACTGGATTTAAGTTAGATTTTATGAACTTTCCTTGGTATAAAAAGCTTCCTTCAAATATACGAGAAATTACAACTGCAGACTTGGGAATATAGTATTCCATCTTCAGAGTCTTGAATGTGTTCATCCCTTTCTATGCACCAATAACTTCAGTGTATATGCACACGCTCATGTTTTTCCAAGAACAAACAAACAAAACCCTCTAAAATTCGTGGGGTTTTATGAAAACTAGGAAAAAAGCTATATCAATTCTTGTACACTTCATATCAAAAGTTCACAAGCATTTCAGAAAACCAGTACAATAGTTAAGTCTTCTTTTTCAGGAGGGGCTCTGTGTTACCCTAGCAAAATGATACTGATTAGCTTCATTCTGCACTGGCCTAGAGCAGAATATCTGAATTCACTTTGTATAACTTGACTTAGGTCTCCCCTAAGCTTCATGTGGTGTCCCTGTGAGTCTAAGACATAGTAGTGATTTTTATTGGAGAACCTTCCCTATAAGGAAAGACAGGACTAGTTGTCTATTCTCCCTGAAAAAAAGGCTCAGGGGGATCTCATCAGTTTTCCAGCACCTAAAGGGTGGCTACAGAGAGGACAGAGGCTCTCCCTTCACAAGGAGCCACATGGAGAAAAGGAACAATGAGTACAAGTTATAGTGAGAGACATTTCTTCTTAAGATGTGAGAATAATCTCTTGAAGTGAGAATAATCAATCACTGAAACAACCTCCCAAGGGACATGGTGGAGTCCCCATGGCTGGAGATATTCAAGATGTGATTGGATGAGGAGCTAGATGAGCACATCGAAGATTCCTTTGACATGAAAGGTTGGACTAAATGATCTTTCAAGGTCCCTTCTAACCTGGGCTGTTCTATGATTCTATGATATTTCCAGCAACTTTAAAAAAAAACAAACAAACCAAAACAAAACAACAAAACATTCAGGACAGGAAGTCATTGAATTATAGAATGATAGAATCACAGAATCATAAAATCATGGAATATCTCAAGTTGGAAGGGACCCATAAGGATCATCAAATCATAGAATAGTTTGGGTTGGAAGGGACTTTTAAACATCATCTAGTCCAACTCCTCCTGCAATGAGCAGGGACATCTTCAACTAGATCAGGTTGCTCAAGAGCCCCATCCAACCTGATCTTGAATGTTTCCAGGGATGGGGCACCTAACACTTCTCTGGGAAACCCATTCCATTGTTTCACCACCCTCATTGTGATTTTTATTTTCCTTATATCTAGTCTAATTATTTTTTAGCGTAAAGCCATTACCCCTTGTCCTATTCCAACAGGCCCTTCTAAAAAGTTTGTCCCCATTTTTCCTGTAGGTGCCCTTTAAGTACTGAAAGGCCACAATAAGGTCTCCCCGGAGCATTCTCTTCTCCAGACTGAACAACCACAACTCTCTCAGCCTGTCCTCATAGGAGAGGTGCTCCGGCCCTCTGATCATTATTTTGGCCTTCCTCTGGACCTGCTCCAACAGGTCCGGGTCTTTCTGTGCTGAGGGCTCCAGAGCTGGATACAGTACTCCGCTTGGGGTCTCACCACAGAGGAATAGAAGGCAGAATCACCTCCCTTGACCTGCTGGCTGTAGTTCTTTTGATGCAGTCCAGGATATGGTTGGCTTTCTGGGCCGCGTCCGCACATGTCCAGCTTTTCATCCATCAGTACCGCCAAGTCCTTCTTGACAGAGCTGCTCTCAATCCCTTCATCCCTCAGCCTGTACTATTACCAGGTGTTGCCCTGACCCACATGAAGGACCTTGCACTTGGCCTTGTTGAACCTGATGAGGTTCACATGGGCCCACCTCTCGAGCCTGTCCAGGTCCCTCTGGATGGCCTCTCGCCCCTCAGGTGTGTCAACCACACTGCTCAGCTTGGTGTCATCTGCAAACTTGCTGAGGGTGCACTCGATCCCACTGACTGTTTCACTGATGAAAATATTAAACAGTACTTGTCCCAGTAGAGACCCCTGAGGGACACCACTCATCACTGATCTCCATGTGTATATTGAGCCATTGACCACTACCCTCTGGATGCGACCATCCAACCAATGCCTCATCCATCAATTGCTCCACCCATCAAATCCACGCCTTTCCAATTTAGAGAGAGGATGTTGTGGGGGACCTTGTCAAAGACCTTACAGAAGTCCAGATAGACGACAACTGTGGCGCATCTGTTGTCCACTGATGTAGTCACTCCATCATAGAAGGCCACTAGGTTGGTCAGGCAGGACTTGCCCTTAGTGAAGCCATGCTGTCTGTCCTCCATGTGCCTTAGTATAGCTTCAAGGAGGATCTTCTTCAAGGAGTCCAACTCCCTACTCCTTGCAGGACTACCTAAAACTAAACCAGATGACTAAAAGCATGGTCTAGATGCTCCTTGACCTCTAACTTGGTGCTGTGACCACTCTCCTGAGGAGCTTGTTCCACTGAGCGACCACCCTCTCAATGAAGAATGTTTTCCTAATGTTTAATCTGAACTTCCCCTGAGACAGCTTCATTCCATTTCCTCGTGTCCTATCGCTGGTCACCAGAGAGAGGAGATCAGCATCTCCCCCTCCACTACCCACCTTGAGGAGGTTGTAGACTGCAATTAGGTCACTCCTCAGCCTTCTTTTCTCCAAGATGAATAAACCAAGTGACCTCAGCTGCTCCTTGTGACTCTTGCCCTCAAGACCTTTCACCATCTTGGTCACCCTCCTCTCGACACACTCTAATAGTTTGATGTCCTTCTTATATTGAGGAGCCCAAGACTGCACACAGTACTCGAGGTGGGGCCACACCAGTGCAGTGCAGAGCAGGACAATCACCTCCCTCAACTGGCAAGCTATGCTGTGCTTGATGTACCCCAGGACATGGTTGACCTTTTTGACTGCCGGGTCACGCTGTTGATTCATATTCCACTTGCCATCAGCCCAAACCCCCAGATCTCTTTCTGTGGACTGCTCTGCAGCTTCTTGTCCCCTGGTTTGTACACTTAACCAAGATTACCCCATCCCAGATGGAGAATCTGGCACTTGCTTTTGTAAAATTCCATACAGCTGGTGATTTCCTAGCTCTCTAGTTTATATATGTCTCTCTGTAAGGGCTCTCTACCCTCATGGGAGTCCACATCTCCTCCTAGTTTAGTATCATGAGCAAACTTACTTAATGTACATTTGATTCCTGCACCCAGGTCATTTATAAAATCATTGACTAGCACTGGCTCTAAAATTGAGCCCAGGGGAACCCCACTGGTGACTGACTGCCAGCCAGATATAACCCCATTTACTATAACTGTTTGAGCCTGATCTGTCAGCCAATTGCTCATCCAGTTTATTATGGACTTGTCTATCTGTGTGCTGGGTAATTTATCCAGAAGGCTACTGTGAAACACAGTACCAAAATCTTTGCTAAAATAATAAAAAAAATAACAACCAACACACCACATCTACTGGCTTCCCTTGATCAACTATACAAGTTTACCATCATGAACCCATACTGGCTACAACCAGTGACTGCATTGGTCATATGTACATCAGCCTTCTTGAAAACTGGGACAACATTTGCCAGCTTCCAGTTGATTGGGATATCCGCAGACTCCCAAGACCATTGAAAAATAATGGAGAGAGATCCCGCAATAACATCGGCCAGCTCTTTCAGTACCCTGGGGTGAATCCCATCAGGCCCCACAGATTTATGTGCATACAGCTGAAGAAGCAAGTCTAGAAAAAGTTCAAAGTCAACTGGGAGTTTATAATTCCCCCAGTCACACTCTTCAAACACAGGGCTCTGGGGGACTCAGGGCCTATAATTGGTGTTGAAGACAGAGGTGAAAAAGGGATTAAATGTCTCTGCTTTGTCTGAATCCTTATTTGTGAGGTGATCAACCTCAAGTAATGAACCAATGATATCTTTTATCCTCCTTTTGCTGTTAACATATTTAAAAAGACCCTTTTTGTTGTCCTTCACAGTGCTGGCTAGCTTGAACCCTAATCAAGTTTGGGCTTCATGAATTTTCTCTCTACACTGGTGACAGCATTTCTGTAGTCCTCCCATGCCACCTGTCCTTGATTCCAATATCTATACACTTTCTTTTCCATCTAAGTTCTAATAGAAGATCCCTGCTCAGCAATGCTGGCCTCTGCCCTGCTTGATTGACTTTTGAGACTTTGGAATTACAGTCTTTTTAGCCTTGCTTAAATTTAAGGACGAGGATTGTCACGTCCTAAAGTATCACATAGTCTAATGTCCAAAGAACTGTCGCAAAATAGAGACAAATGGGTTTGCGATCCCTCTGGAAGAGGTGAACATTTAATCCAAATTTCCTACATCTGGGAACTGTTTTGACCAGCAGTGGGGAAAAAAACAAAAACAAAACAAAACAAAAAAACCCAACCACACAAAAAACAAACAAACCAACAACTATGTATTAAACCTTATTTGCAGATGTTCTGAATTCTAAATCCCTAGCTGACTGTATAATCAGATGTGACCCTTAGAAACATACACTCAGCCAGATATTCCCCCAGGCCATTTCTATTTAGCTTCTCACTAAATGTGTACAAGCATTTGAACTTTCCACAGAAATGTCTAGTTTTCTTATTCAATGAATGGGAAAATCCTCACAAAGGCATTTTAAATTGTCCTCAGGAGGCCGTCAGAAATCTCTAGCACTTTCCACTGCCTATGCAATCAATGCACATACTTTGTAGGCACAGGAACACCTAAATTAAGTGACTAATTTAGTAGCCTAAATATAAATTATACAGTCAACCTACAGATTTTTGATTTAAGTGTACTGCACAAGAGGATATAAAAATGGTTAAAAGAAGACAGATCTTCACTCTAATCCTTTGATTAAAAGATGCGCTAAAAGGAAGTATCTGAGTGATGTAACTTCCTTTGCTGTATTTTTTGACGCAAAATTTCTCCCAATTGCATGTACTGTAACTTTTGCTGACAGGTAGAAAATAGTTGGTGTCCAGAAGCACTTTTTACATTTATTAACTGATGTCAGTTAGTCATGAAACCACTCACCAGATTCTCCTAGAAAGCAAGATGCATGCTCTTGTAACTCTGTTTCATGAAACCATCTAATCCGAAACTAACAGGTTGCCCGGAGACAATTAAATGAATGAGAAATGAAAGTACACACCGCCCCCTAAGAGATGCTTGTAATTTCCCAGAATTGAGTTCTCATTTACATTGTTATTAAGTTGTTTGTTTACAGCATAAACGTGTATGAAACTTTACAAGGAGTGTGTTCTCAGGACATTACACCCTAAATTAAATATAACCTGATTTGCTATGTTCTGCAGGTCAGACAGGTTGTTGATACAAAGTTGAATTAATGAAGCTTCTAGGATCAAAAAATCCTTCCAATTAATATGATATTGATCATTTGTTAAGTGGGTACGTTAACATGGATTAACAGTAGAGCCTTTTAAAAATGTGAATGTGAAGAGGTTTACAATGCATGGGAAATATTCGGCAGAGTAGTTTGAGTGCCCTAAGGCTTAAGTTTGGTGCTCCAGGGTTGTCTTCTGAATCAATTAAAGTTGATTCAACTGAAGTTTGTGACTGTGCTCTGAAGTCTTGTGATACTAAATCATAATTATAATGTAATTCAACTACTTTACGATGTGCTTTGGCAGATGGGTTACTGTATGACACTATGAATGTTTGAGTGTACCTAGCCTACTGGGATATTTGACCACTCTCGTGTTGATTTTTTTTTTCCTTCTCCTAACTAACTGTAATTTCCCTTGCTGCAGCTGGTAGCCATTCCAGCATGTCTTTACCATTGTGCTCCTCCAAGATGAGTCCAGCTCCGTCCTCTCTATAATATTCATTAAGCAGTTGAAAATGCCAAAAGTCCTCCCCTCTTCTGCCATAGCCATATTCCCCAAAGTCATCTCTTCTGAACAAGCTCAGCTCTCTCTTTCGTCACACTTCACGGGCTGTGAGCCCCAACCATCTAGGTGGCTTCCACTGAAATTGTTCCAGAACATCTGTCTTTCATGTACTAGAGACCCCAAAATGAGACAAAATTCTCCTGATATGATCTCCCAAAGTGCCAGCCTTCGAGATTCTGGTTACACTTTTATTTACATAACACTGTGTGCTGTTAACCTTCATTATAGTAAGGACGTACTGTTAATTCATGGTCAATCTTTTCTTGAGCAAGAGCACAGGTTCTTTTCTGCACTGCTGCTTTCTACTTAGTCATAATCCAAGTGTATGAAATTTGATAACTGCAAGCATTTTATTGAAATGCAAATCCATACTTTCACTTATTGTCTTTATACTTTTGAACAACTTCAACTCCCACTAGTTTACAAGTGAAGGTCTACAGTGCCTAGCAACTCACTCCTAAACAATTTAAGTGACTTTTACAATTTTTAGCTCTATACTCAAGAATTTATAACATTTTTTAAAAGAGAATACTTTGAATAATAAAGTAAACCTGGTGAAAAATACCATGTATTTTGACACATAGTAATATTAAACAACTTTATAACTTCAGTTGTTAACTGAATACTATAAGTTTATGTACATTTTCAAATCTAGAATGGAAGTAAGAAGCAGTTGCTGTGTTGTTTTCTTTAAATCTCATTCCACGTTGTACTGAGTGGATCTGAATGGGATTGAGCTAATTTTCTTGAGAATAATCTGTACAGTGCTGTGGTTTGGATTTGTGGCTAAAACAGTGTTGATTACACTCTGTTTTTTTTCACCATTGCTGAACAGTATTTCCATAGCACCAAGGCATTCTTTGTCCCACTCTCCCCCCTCAACAAGTAGGCTGGATTGGGGCAAGCGGTTGGGAGGATTCACAATCAGGACATCTGACTCAAACTGGCCAAAGGTATGTTTACCATATAATATGATCAGCAGTAAAAGCTGGGGTATAGGCAGAAGAAGAGGTTTTTTGGGCTTCTAAGGTGGCTGATGTTTAGAGATTGGCTGAGCATAATTCCTCCTGTGATAGATGGAGTAATTTCCCTTGCTTCGGTTGTGGTTTTTCTTTTTGGTGGGGTTTTGGGGGGATTTGTTTTGGCTTGGTTTGGCTTGGTTTGTCTTTTCTTCACCCATTAAACTCCCTTTGTCTCGACTCACAAGTTTTCTCACTTTTGTTCCTCCAACTCCCTCCCATTGTCCCACTGAGGTGAGGGGGCAGTGAGGAAGTGGTTTTGTGTGTGCTTGGCTGCTGGCTGAGGTCAACCCACCACATATGTGTAACCAGTCTCATTCTCTTGGACTTAGTAGTGTTATGTTAACGGTTAGAGTTGATTATCTTAAGGTTTTTTTCCAACATGAATGATTCTACAATTCAAAGAGAATACCAGAAAGAAACAGAAAATGATTTATTGATATAAATGATTTTTTCATATATTTTAATATCAGATTAACATTGCAAATAGACAAATTACCTTAGTGTTTCCAGAAGTCTATATATTTTCCAGTTATTGGAAGGTCTGGATATGACAGTCATCTATATCACTTTTATATTTTTGTGCTTCTACTATGCTTTTTCTGCTAAAATCTAACGGTTAGACAATTTCTTGTTCATTGTAAGGTTAAAAATACCTGAATCGGCTTGCTTATCAAGTTTTAAACTATCTTCTCTAAAGCTTTTCTCTACAGTCAGATCATGTGGCATGGAAATGTTCATGGAAACCTAGTAATGGCTCTTGACATTACTACAAGTGACTCTAACGTTAGATAGTGAATGATGTTTTCACAGTTTGACAGACATCAGTAATCGCCAGTAGTTCTTGAAAAATTAACTTTTTGGAGATTTGCAGACTCTTGATAAAGGAAATGCTGGTCACCAGCAAAATAATTTAGTCATGAATTTATAGAATAGGAAGAATACAGTAGGACATTACTTTCTATGCTGTTTATCATTAAAGCCACCAGGGAGGCAGCAAGACTAGAGCTGCTCTTCAAAGGAAATTCAACCAGGAAGCAAGCATGAAAGCAGAACAGGAATGGGCAGTGCTCTTACCAAGAAGCGCACAGTCCCTCAATACAAGAAGAACAAAACAAGAAGAACAGAGCAGGTCCTGTGATGGTAACCACATTCAGAAAAGAGTCCTGTGATTGCCAAACAAAAGTAAACTGATATGGCAGGGCCGATATCAATCTAGGAAGCACAGTCTTTCAGGATCAGCAAAAGGCAGGACTGAACAGAAATGTAGCACAGAAACTGATGGAGGCAAGTTTTGCTAAAAAACAATATATCATAAAAAAACCCACCAAACCCCAAAATCATTGTGGTTTTGGCAATGCTTATGTGTGGAAACATATCTCTTGATCAGGCAGTCAGTCCCTGTCTATCAATGTCTTCAATTGGATTAGATGAGTCTCTAAACTCCTATCCTGCTGAGTCCTTATAATCCAGCTGGCTCATTGTCCTAGGTGATTACTGCAACATATGCAGTATCCATCCATATTGATTACCTTAACTACATAAAAAACATCTCTTAAATACCTTAACTGGATAAGAAAGACTGTTCTACATAACCTTTTCTGCATCTGCAGGAACAGTTTCTATTGACTGTTTACAAACGTCTTTACATAACAACTTGATCAATTCAGCAGAAACAGACAAAGTGAGTCTTGGAAAGGGCCAAATCCTCCCCCAAGGAAGTTAATTAGCTATCTTAAGCGTTCAATATGCTCTATGCACAGCAAGAGTTGCCTGAAGGCAGCCTTCAGGACAGTCCAAAATTCTGACCTGGAGAGCTCCTGTAACAATCAATAATTACTTGTGAACCTCACCAGGAGTTCAGGCAAGCATATGTATTCAAGTCCATCCATCGTCTTGTACCAGTCCTTATTCTTATCTATGCAGATAATCTTATCTATGCAGATAATCTAGCCTGGATTCCCCCCTCAGTTCAAACTCGACCTGAAACAAGTGCAGACACCAAAGTCAGTGAAGAAGGAGGGGAGGAGGTGCTTTAGGCGCTGGAGCAGAGATTCCCCTGCAGCCCATGGAGAAGACCACGGTGAGGCAGGCTGTCCCCCTGCAGTTTATGGAGATTAACGGTGGATGCCTAAAGGACTGACTGAACCCTGTGGAAGGGACATTCACTGGGGCAGTTCGTGAAGAGCTGTAGCCTTGTGTGAGGGACCCGACATGGGAGCAGGGGAAGAGTGTGAGGAGTCCTCCCCCTGAGAAGGAAGGAGTGGCAGAAACAATGTGTGATAAATTGACCGCAACCCCTATTCCCCATCCTCCTGTGCCACTTAGAATAGGGGCAGGGAGAGGTAGGCAAATCAGGAGTAAAGTTAAACCCCGGATTTGAGTTGCACGTTATGGGAGCTAGTATAGCAGAAACTCCTTGTTGCTAGCCAGGCTAGGAGCAAGAGGAGGGGTTCATTCCACTGTTACATCCTATAACCTGGCCGTCCACCCTGGACCAGGGGTGGAGATTGTAACAGATATACTTTTAAATTGTTGTAACCCATGATTTGAATTGCATGTTATAGGAATTGCTATATCAGGAGCCACCTGAACCAATGGAGAACAGGCCTTACAAGAACCGCAAGCGCAGCAGCGACCCAACTTGATCTGTCTTTGGTGCTCAGTAACTCCACGCAAGACACTGTCTCTCCTGACCTGGGTGACTGCCATAGCAGATAGAGCCCAGGGTTGTGGACTGGATGAACTCATGGACATTTTGTGGACATTTTGTGGACATTTTACAGACATTCCACAAGGGTGCTCCACAGACTAAGGGAATGATATCTGTGTATTAGATCAAAGGATGGGAAGAGGGGTGATGGTTAATGAGGCAGTATTGGATAGCGTGGGACCTGGGAATGATGTAAATGTATGGAATAAGGGGTGGAGAATGTCATGGTTTCAATTGGAAGGAGACAGAGCTGGGACAGCTGGCCCCAACTGACCAAAGAAATATTCCATGCCATGTGACATCATGCTCAGTATATAAAGCTGGGGGAAGAACAAGGAAAGGAAGACATTCAGAGTGATGGCATTTGTCTTCCAAAGTAACCGTTATGTGTAATGGAGCCCTGCTTTTCTAGAGATAGATGAAGACCTGCTGCTGATGGGAAGCAGTGGATGAATTTTTTTATTTACTTTGTCTTCTGTTTTACCTATTAAACTGTCTTTGTATCAACCCGTGAGTTTTTTCTCACTTTTATTCTTCTGATTCTCACCCCTTCCCTCTCCCCTATCCCAGCTGCGGGGTGTGAGCAAGTGGCTGTGTGGTTCTGGCTGCTGGCTGGGGTTAAATCACGACAGGATGCAAACATAGCTTGCAATTAATATGCAGAAATAGTTTTCAAATTCAGTTACTGGGATCCTATGAATTCAACTAAAGAGAAAGCTCTAAAGAAAGGAAAGAAGACTAATACTAATCTCTGCAGCGCTGCACAAAATTCTGAATTATTTTTTATGTATAAAGGCTAAAATTGTAAAAGGTTTAATTTATTTTTCACTGAAGCTTATGGGTGTTATTCACAAAAAATTATTTTTTGTTGACATAAACTGAAATGTTTTGAAGCACTATATTATTGAAGACAGTGGCAGAGTTACTTTGTCAAGGAAATAGAAAAAAGTAGAACTGATCTTCGTCTTAATAAAGCGCTTCTGTATGAAAAGAATCAACTCTCTATGATCAACAGTTATTAAGCTGTGCTGTCAGAAAGGATGTCCAAAACCTAAGCAATATAGAAATACTGGGATTTCATCACTATCTGTAGTCATGTACTGTTACATTTTTATTCAAATTTGTCAGAGTTTAAAAACTGCGTTAAAGTGACATATTTTCATCTCACATTTAATTTATCTGTAAATATAGCAAACCTAGATTGGATAATTTGTTCATGTAAAATTGATTCACAGACCTTGTTGGAATACATTTGACACTCTTTTTCAGTTGTTTTCCTGTGTTTTATAGCTCCATTTGGCTCTAACCCTTTGTATAAGAGAGTTTATGAACAAATACATCGCAAACAAAAAAGCACATCTAAAAGCATCATGTTAAATGCTAATCAGTTTTTAAAAAGTATTTCATAGTAGGCCTTTTTGATGTCCTTTTAATAATGCAACAATGTTGATTTAGATTTTAAATAATGTAGTATTTATTATTTATGTATAATAAACATTAACAATACATTAATAACACACTCTTTATAACATACTATAAACTATATGAGACGGAAACATCTGCTTTTGAAAAATTCTTATTCCAGCCCTCAAAGGTTGAAACTGTTAGTATCTAAAAAGATCAAACATCTTTTCTACGTAGGTGGCTGAATTCTGGCAATAAATGTCTGAATTGATAGGGTAAAGCTTTCCCAGATACTCTGTTCTTTTGGAGTCATGATTTGAATGTTTAAACATGTGCCTAGTGCCATTTTAGACACAATCATATCTTGCCCAGACAACAGCTGCTGCATGAGAATGATGTGGGTTTCTAAGGTCCTATGTCAGGTCTACCAGGACAGTGAAGCTATCTCAGATACTTGACGGTTTGAATAGAAGTAAACATCTATCTTTAAGCACTTGAATTTCTCCCTTAAAACCCTAACTTGAGAGTGGTTCAGCTTGAACAGAAATCCTATTAAATAATTTCCTTGCTTTTGTCACCACATCTGTCCACAGCGTAGACTAGGCTCCAGTTGACTGGTTGCACATTCTGCAGGGAAAACATAATTTCCCATTGCTTACGCCTGAGGGGCCTATTAAACAGAATTCTTATTTATTGGGGTAAGGGGTTTTAGTAGTAGCACTGTATAAACAGTAGCAACATTTTTTTTATGTTTTTTGAAGAAGAAAAGAACTATAATTCCATTTTGTGAAGCTGTAGTGTTTGTATGTGTCCTGTGTGTTTTCGTAACAGTTTAAGCTCTTGTGACTATTCAGGTGTCTTTCAGATGACATAAAGTATGTCTTGGCAGCTACTCGGGTATGATGTTTGGATTGCTATATTTTAATCATATAGTTCTGAACTAGCTAATTTCAGTTTTAGCTGCCAAAGAGTTTTTTTCTAAATCTGGCTCAAGTTCTCTTGTTAGGGAAAAATGAAGGCCTTTCATTCAGTAGATGGAAATTATATTTTTATTTTTGTTTTGCTTTTTAACTGGACAGATATTACAAAGTTAAAATACTTTCACTTGCACTCTTAAGAACATTCTGACATAAGTATATTGAAAAAAATCAGTTTACTATAAAAGCAGTCCAAAGAAGCAAGAAGTTTTGATCTATAAAGAACCAGTTCTTCCTCCTGGGTAATTATATGTTGCAGCAAGATGAGTGTTATAACAGGATGATGTAAGAGTGTCCATAAGAAAATTAACATAATGCCCTTTGACTGATACTTCAAATCACATTGTTTACAGAAGGTGTAAAACAAGGGCACATCTATTTATTTTATTACTTAAGGCCAGGAAAGAATACTTTTTTTCTTTTCTTCTTTTTTTCTTTTTTCTTCTCCCCTCTTATTTTTTTTTTCCTTGTATTACCTTGAAGCTTAAGGTCTTCGTGTTTATAAATAATGGACAAAGATTTTACAGATTTCTTTTTTTTTAACTCACTTTCTATATGGAATGGACTTAAACATACTCTTATCGCAAAGACAAAACCTCCATGTTATAACCAGACAGGACTCTTCTAGTACTAAGATACAGCAAAATTGGCAAAATTAGGCCTATTTGCCCCCATGCTGTACAGCTAAGAGTCCGTACTTGCTGGCATGAGCTTTGATTTGTCCTGAGAAAATAAAGATGATTTGGAGAGTGGGGTGACTCAGAACTACTTATGTTCTTTTTCTCACAGATGCACTAATACAGTTGCAGACTTAGCAATCTACAATTGATCACTGACCACTGTATTAAATTGTATCATGTACTGGTTTTGGCTGGGATAGAGTTAATTTTTTTCATATTAGCTCATGCATGTTTTGGATTTAACAGGGATGTTTTAGCTATTGCTGAACAGCGCTTATACAGCATCAAACCCTTTTCTTCTTCGACGCTGTTCCACCAGCATGTATGCTGGGGATGCACAAGAATTTGGGAGGGGACACAGCTGGGACAACGGACCCCAACTGATCAAAGGGATATCCCATACTATATGATGTCCCATACCAGGGCCACGAAGATGATCAGAGGGTTGGAGCACCTCTCCTATGAAGGCAATTTGAGAGAGCTGGAGCTGTTCAGCCTTGAGAAGAGAAGGCTTCAGGGAGACCTTATAGCAGCCTTCCAGTATCTGAAGGGGGCCTACAAGAAGGGGCCTGTTTTTTCAAAGTGTTAATCGAATCAGAAGAACATTTGAAAATTTACCTTTTACCTTATCTTACACTCTGAAAAAGAAAAAAAGATTCAGCTGCAACTACCCCAGTGATTAGAGCTGTACTACCCATGCCATTCAGAGGGAAGCAGGAAAAGCTGAATAACTGTTTAGACATATTAAATAAGCAGGTTTATTTTTTATTCTGCCATTATGAGGATCTTCTACCCATCCCTCATAGCTCTATGTAGCAACACGGCTCTCTGCGCTACCAATCTTGTAAAAATCATTCTGTATTATGACAGGTAAGTAAGGTGATAGCTTCAAGTTTCAATTACTAAATTAAATGTTACTGTCTTCAAATCCTCCTGGAGCTTTTACTCTTATTAATAATTCAGATCCCTTAATATAATTGCCCCAAACTTCATACAACGTAGAAAAATCTAATAAAATATTTCTCTTTTTTTTCTTTTCTTTTATCTCTCCTCTCCTCTCCTCTCCTCTCCTCTCCTCTCCTCTCCTCTCCTCTCCTCTCCTCTCCTCTCCTCTCCTCTCCTCTCCTCTCCTCTCCTCTCCTCTCCTCTCCTCTCCTCTCCTCCATTCTATCTTATGTTTAACTGATGTATGTCATAGAAAATAGTGTTTGAAAGGTAAAATAACCCATGGACAAGACTCAATAGTATGAGGGGTGCAAATGATGTTATTTAGTAAAGAAAGAAGACAGATACAAAATAACATAAAATTTTAAAAAATGTCATAACTGGAAAGAATACTAGCACTTTTAAGATTGGTTATAAATAGTGTTAGTCACTAATTCAACTTGTTATTTACACTTCATATGTTCTTTTCAGTTATTTGTAATAAAATGTGTTGGCTGAATCCCATCTAATTTGCTTCAGCAACTGTCTTAACGAATATGATTTCAGAATCATTAAGTCAGAATTATTAACTTTTTTTAAATAACTTTTTGACATGATAAATAGTAGTAGCACTGAATTCAAAAGAAAAAAACAAAACAGCAACCCACAATTATATGTCTTCAAAAAGTCTTTACAATTTTATATAGCATGTAACTACTTAACCTGAAAATTTAATGACCAAAACACCAAACATGGAATTAAATAAAAAGTAATCAGAAAAAATGGGAATAGATCACAAAATTAAACACAAAGGAAAATATAAATATTTAAGCTTTATCCTGAGTTTATTTAGTTATTGCTTGAATGATTCAGATCTAGTTTTCTGAAAGTTTATAAACAAAAAAAAATCCAAAGTGAATATTTTTTGCTGATACTGATATATTAAGATAGAAAAATAAAAGAGAAACTATCGTGGTCACTGAGTCACTCATACTTCTTACTAAATTGGCCTTGGGTGGAGCTCACCCAAGTGTTTTATCTTATTGGATTTAAGATATGTTTTGAGGGTCATATTTCATTACAAGATTTTTTTTTAAAATGTTGTCTTGCATTACTTGGGCATTTTGGGCAAAGTGGTTTACTCTGAGATGTCTGTGGCCACCAGATATGTCTGTGAGGCTGTAAGATACATCTGTAATATACCACAGAGTTACAATGAGGTTTAAAGCACCTCAAGATTTCCAATTTAAGTTTCTGATATATAAAAAAAAAACCAACACAACAACAACAACGAAAAAAAAAACCAAACCAAACCAAACCAAAACAAAACAGATGAACTTAAAAATTGACTTAACTATGTAATTTCATTACAGGTTCATTAGCTTTTAAATAATTAGAAAATTTGAACTTGAAAATGAACTTAACTTATTCTTTCCCTGGATCTGAGTTTGTGTCTTCTACAAAACCAACATTTGTCTCTGTTTAAAATAGAAAAGTGAGACCCAGCTTGTGTTCTCCAGTAGGATTAATGGTCTGTCCAATCTGCCTGGTAGATTAATGGAGAGCAGTGATTATTGTCTACCTAGACTTCAGTAAGGTCTTCGACACTGTCTCCCAGATGTGTAAAATAGATTAGCAGATGATGAGGTGGATTGAAAACTAGCTAAATGGCTGGGCCCAGAGTGTGGTGATCAGTGGCACAAAGTCTAGCTGGAGGGTGATGACTAGCAGTGTAGCCCAGGGATCAGACTGGGTCCAGCCCTGTTTAACATCTTCATTAATGATCTGGATGATGGAGTAAAGCATTCTCTCAGAAAGTTTGCAGATGGCACCAAACTGGGAGGAGTTACTGATATGCTAGAGCATCATACTGCCTTCCAGACGGACCTCAACAATCTAGAGAAATGGGCTAACAGGAAGCTCCTGAAGTTCAGGAAAGCGAAGTACAAAGTCCAGCATCTGGACCCCCATACACCAACATATGCTATGGGTCCTAAAATCTGGAAAGCAGCTTGGCAGAAAAGGACCTAGGGGTGCTGGTGGACACCAGGTTGAACATAAGCCTGTAATGTGCCCTTGCAGCAAAGAAGGCAAATGGTATCCTGGGTTGCTTCCCCTTTATTCAGTGCCGGTGAGGTCACACCTCGAGTGCTGTGTCCAGTTCTGGGCTCCTCATTACAAAAGAGATATGGACATACTGGAAAAAGTTCAACGAAGGACCGTAAGGATGATTTAGGCCTGGAAAACTGGAGTATGAGCAAAGGCTGAGATAGCTGTGACGTTTAGCCTGGAGAAGACAAGCCTTAGGGGGAATCTTATTAATGTATATAAATACCTGAAGGAAGGGTGCAAAGAGGATGGAGCCAGGCTCTTTTTCAGTAGTGCCCAGTGGCAGGACCAGAGGCAATGGCCACAAACTGAAACACAGGAGGTTCTCTCTGAATATCAGGAAGAATATTTTTACTGTGAGGGTGACTGAACACAGGTTTCCCTGGGAGGTTATGGACTCTTCATCCTTAGAGATATTAAAAAAACCACCTAGACATGGTCCTGGGCAAATGGCTGTAGATGGCCCTGCTTGAGCAGGGGAGGTTGAATGGTGACCTCTAGAGGTCCCTTCCAAGATCAGTCATTCTGTGGTTCTGACAGTTCCGAACAGCCCTTGCTCCTTACTGGAACACTCTAACCTTATGCTATTACTTTGCTTCTAAGGCTATTTAAAAAAAAAAAAAAAAAGATAATTGCTTCAAGACCACCCCCTAAAACCCTCTATAGAATGAGGGTTCAGGGGATCATATTGATTACTTCCAGTAATAGTCCTTCAGAAAGAACTCAAACACCCTTCTGGAGTAGGACATTATCTGCAGTACAATAGATAGTCTTCAGCCTGCTTTGGATTTGTGTTCAGCATGTAATAACAACCCCCCAAGCTAACAATTTCTCATTCTTTCACAGTATTTCTATTCATAGAAGGTTTTTCAGAAAAATTACCATAAAAACTCCATTTTACCTTGAAGAATTAACCTATATATTTTCTTGCTTCAAGAGTGTCACAGTTTAAGACCAAATGAACACATGGAGATTAAATGCATTTGGGCATTAAAACACTTCAATCACAGAGATATGCAATTTTACAAATTTAATTACTTTGCTATTCAATGAGAGAGATCACACAATTCAGGAGAAAAGTTGGGTGGGTCAGCACAGAAGTTCCTGACATTAATTCCCTGTACTATGGGAGAGATGAGGTAGTCCAGAGGAGAGAGAGGGTGTTAGCATGGCAGATCCAGCTCTGTGGGGTCCCTGGGATTCTCTCTGGTTCCCTCAGGTTTGCTGCATGTTGAAGAGATGGTCCCACGTTCTGGTGCAGGGTCCTGGGTCCCCCAGGGTCTCTCCAGTTCCCCGGGTTCTCCCCCCTAAATTCTTTACTTATCTCAGCCCCCTGACTTGGTAGGGAATATTTCTTTGGTGAGAGATCTGTTTAAATAGCAATGCTGCTTTCTGATTTGCTGTCAGTGTTGCTGGCACAATCCTCTTGTTCAGGACAGTTCTGGATGCTTTTACACTCTTTGATGACCAATAAGTTGTTTGCATAGTTTGGCCATCCACTTCCTTTTGCAAATAAAAACTATTCAAAATTCTCTTGTTTTGGTCAAGAGGAGGGGGGAGTCATACTTTGCCTACTTCTACTAAAACAAAAAATTGGTTTAAAGTTCACGTTGTGTGCTAGCAGCTATGCTAACTAGGCCTACTCATACTAATTGCTACACAGAGAGCTGTAGACTGGTTTAGGTCACTGTCAAAAAAAGATGAGAAAAAGAACTTCATCCAATTAGAGACATAGGAAATATGTCCTAGCAGATTTCAGTCATGGTCCTGCTAAGTGCTCACTGGTCACATTAACTGCAATAAATTATTACATTTCAATATATCCAACAGATTTAGGTGGTTCTTCTCCATTCAGCTTTTATATGATAAGATGGAGTACTAAGGCCAGTAGGCCATTTTGAGGCTTTCCTGTACCATAAGGATTTTGACATACTGAAGGGAGTTCAGCAAAGTACCAGCAAAGTGATCAGGTGGTTGAAGCATAGGAAAGGCTAAAGGACCTGGGTTTGGTCATCTGGAAGAAGAGAAGGCTCAAGGGGAGACCTTAGAGCTGTCTGTAACTACCTGATCAGAGAACATATAGAGAAGACAGAGCTAAATTCTTCTTGGAGTTGCACAGTGACAGGACAAGAGGAAACAAACACAAGTTAGAACTGGGAAAGTTCTGACTAGACATACATATCTGTCTATGATGAGGGTGGTCAAATACTGGACAAGGTTGCTGAGAGATGTTGTGCAATCTCCATCCTTGGAGATGTTCAAGACTAGACTGGAAGAGGTCTTGAGCAGCTTTACCTAATTATGCATGCTCTGAGCAGGGTTTTGGACTAGTGGAGGTCTTTCAACCAAAATTATTCTCGAATTCATCAATGTAAACACAACTGAATATATGTTTATTTATATACAGTTACGCAATATACACAAAATTTACCTGCAGATGTACATATATATCTCCATATAAATCATCTGTCACATATGTATTTGCATATTTATCCATAAACTGGATTACTCATGTTCTTGAATGTTGGAAACACAGTTACCACAGTTACCTGAATAACTTCTGCTTAGTTTTTTTGTGTGGGGGGACTGTGATACCATCTTTTCATTTACATACTCTTATTGTTTCTTATTATCAATATAAATCCAAAATACTCTTTTTCAATAATAACTAAATGTGTGTGAGACTATCTTGTTCACTTATTCCCACTCTACATTACAACAGCATGCCTGGAAAACTCAAGAATGTTGTTAAACTCTTTATCTGCTCCAAGTTTTCTGTAGTTTACCAATGGTTTTAAATGCTCGGTGCAAATCTTTCTTCTAGCCTTCCCTTTCCTACATGGTTTAGTCATGGGTGGAGACAGGGAGTTAAACTGACAGAGAAATCACTCCTATGAAGGGCTGTGCCTGCTTTCTCAACTTGGAAGCAGGCCAGTCTTTAATAGCATCCATGTGTCTGAGCTCTGATTTAATGTAGGTGCCTACCAATTTATTGCACAGATAAACTGTTTCAGCAATTTTCACTTTACACTTCACCACCTTTAGATGCAAATTAAGTATCTACAGGCAGTATTCACTGTAGTATTTCTACTTCCAAGCATTTGATGTTGCAGCCTTGATAATGTTTTTAAATTGTTTGTTCTTGGGAGTAATTTAATACTTAAGGAAAAAGTATGCAAAATAAAAATAATATCTCATGTCGGTTCATGCTGATATCCGAATGAATCACACACAGGTTATGATCCTTTCCAATCACTGTAACTATCTGTGCTAACAGAATAAGAAGACAAAAAACAGTAATTAAGAGAAACAAAATCCAAGAAGTGATGAGAACAGTAGGGAGCAGGTTTTCTAGATATGTTTTTGACTTCCACAGGTCATGTAGGAGTTAGTCAACAGGACCCCCTGGGAAACTGCCCTCAGGGACAAGGGAGAAGAACGGAGCTGGCAGATCTTCAAGGACACTTTCCATAGAGTGCAAGAGCTCTCGATCTCCAGGTGTAAGAAATCAGGAAAGGAAGGCAAGAAACCAGTATGGATGAGTCGAGACCTGCTGATCAAACTAAAGGGCAAGAAGTAAATGCAGAGGCAGTGGAATCAGGGACATATATCCTGGAAAGAGTATAGGGACGCTGCCTGGTTGTGTAGGGATGTGGTCAGGAAGGCCAAGGCAGAGCTGGACCTTAAATTGTCAAGGGACACAAAAAATAATGAGGGCTTCCACAGGTATGTCAGCCAGAAAAGAAATGTCAAGGAAAGCATACCCCCCTGATGAACACGACTGGCAAACTGGTAACAACGGACAAGGAGAAGGCTGAGGTAGTCAACAACTTTTTTGCCTCAGTCTTCACTGGCCACCTCTCTTCCCACGCCTCTCAAGCGAATGGATCACAAGGCAGGGACTGGGGGAGCGAAGTCCCTCACACTACAAGAGATCAAGTTTGTGACCACTTGAGGAACCTGAACATACATAAATCTATGGAACGTGATGAGATGCATCCCAGAGCCCTGAAGGAATCAGCTGCTGTAGTTGCCAAGCCACCCTCCACGATATTTGAAAAGTCATGTCAGTCAAGTGAAGTCCCTGGTGACTGGAAAAGGGAACAATGACATCCATTTTTAAAAAAGGTAGAAGGAAGGACAAGTACAGTTCAGTATCTTCATTGGTGATAGACAGTGGGATCAAGTGCACCCTCAGCAAGTCTGTGGACAACATCAAGCTGAGTGATGCAGCTGATGTGCCTGAGGGACAGGATGCCATCCAGAGGGAACTGGACAGGCTCGAGAAGTGGGCCCATGTGAACTTCATGAAGTTCTACATGGTCAAGTGTGGGGTCCTGCTTTTATTCCACTTTTCCCACTCATATTGAGTCGACTGCTTGTTTCCCTCGCTCGTCGCATCCTGCACCTTGGTCAAGGCAACCCCCGATGTCAATACAGGCTAGGGGATGAAAGGATTGAGAGCAGCCCTGCCGAGAAGGACTGGGGGATACTGGTGGATGAAAAACTGGACATGAGCTGACAACGTGCACTCACAGCCCAGAAAGCCAACAGTATCCTGGGCTGCATCAAAAGAAGGATGGCCAAGAGTTTGAGGGAGGTGAATTTCTCCCTCTAGTCTCTGGTGAGACCCCACCTGGAGTACTGCATCCAGCTCTGGAGCCCTCAGCACAGGAAAGACAGGGACCTGTTGGACCAGGTCCAGAGGAGGGCCACAAAAATGATCAGAGGGATATAACAACTCTCCTATAAGAACAGCCTGAGAGAGTTGCGGTTGTTCAGTCTGGAGAAGAGAAGGCTCCGGGGAGATCTTATTGTGGCCTTTCAGTACTTAAAGGGGCTTATAAGAAAGATGGGGACAAACTTTTTAGCAGGGCCTGTTGTGATAGAACAAGGAGTAATGGTTTTAAACTAAAAGAGAGTAAATTTAGACTAGATAGAAGGAAAAAAATTTTACAATGAGGATGGTGAAACACTGGAACACATTTCCCAGAGAAGTTTTTGATGCCCCATCCCTGGAAACATTCAAGGTCAGGTTGGACGGGGCTCTGAGCAACCTCATCTAGTTGAAGATATTCCTGTTCATGACAGGGGGGTTTGAATACATGACCTTTAAAGGTCCCTTTCAACCCAAACTATTCTATGATTCTATATATTCTAGCTATCACAAATAGTTGTGTTTTGTATCTCAAGCTTCACCAATGTGTCGTGCATAACTCACAAGTCAGTAACACAGACCGCTCAGTCTCAGTCAGCAGAAAACAATGTTGATACCGTATAGCAATTGTCTGCTTTAATTCTCTTTCATAACTGTATTATTATTAGCTTAAAATCTTCCTAGATGTCTTTAGGTAAGTTAACCCTTTTATGAGTATCTATAGTGTATGTATACATTATGTTTTATGATACACAAATCCACTCTTCACTTTCAGCCAGTGCCTCTCCTAATCTTCTCACTTTCCTATGGCTTTCTTTGTTCCATTTCTATTTTTCAAGGAACATAGGACTTAAAGAAGCATTGTCAATCAGTTGAGCTTAATCCTCTGCTATTGTGAGCAACTACACCATAAAATCCCCATTTATGGTCTAACCTAAATTTACACATGACCAGTTTATACCCATTTATGACTATTAGTATTTAAAATAATTGCTTTTATCTTAATATTTTCTCCTTGTATTTAAAGGGAATAATCATATCTGCTATTAACTTCCATTTAGCTAAGCCAAAATCCCCACACACTTCCTTAGGGTTCAGTGCCATGCCAGCTTAAACCAGCCTAATTTGAGATTACCTTTTCTGCTTGTCCCTCCATCCTCATTCATGTGTGCCGTGAGTAGTAACTGGCTTTCATGCTGTCATACACTAAGCCAGTTTAGAGAACTAATTCAAAAGCAAACTAAATACATTTTAAAAAAAATATTTTGTCCAGTTCTTGGGGATTTTTTCTATCTTTTGTGAAGATTTGTTTTCTTAGTTATGGCCTTTGAACACCATTATCAATTCATGCACAAGTGTTCCTTTTAGCATAAGTATGTCAGGGTGTCAGGAACAATTGTCTCAAGGTGCAGATAATGGAATTTCCAGTTTAGATCACATGTCTTGGAGCCACACCTTTTGTTTCTAGGAAGTTATATTCCCAAATGACCTGGAGCTTTTCAAGTAACTGATGTCAACTGTTCATATATTCTGTTGTTGGAATATTCTTTGAAATCACAACAGAAAATACATCTTTCAGGCAAAGAAATTTTATTGATGATAAGGCACAGAGATTGAGGAGCCAACAAGGGCCAGTGCTCTGTTGCGCCTTATTCTTATGAAGAAGGAAGGAAGGAAGAATTAGTTGTGGAAGTGAAGGTCAGGGGCTGCCTTGGCTCTAGTGACCATGAGATGATAGAATTCAAGATCTAAGAGGAGGAAACAGAGCAAAAAGCAGTCTCCCAACCCTGGACTTCAAGAGAGCAGATTTTGGTCTTTCCAAGGACCTGCTAAAAAGGATCCCCTGGGAGACGGTTCTTGAGTGAAGAGGAGTGCAGGAGACCTGGTTGATTTTCAAGGATCACCTCCTCCAACCTTTAGAACAGTGCAGTTCCACATGCAGGAAATCAAGAATGTGGTCAGAGGTCTGCAATAGATGAACAGAGAGCTAACTCAACTGAAACAGAAAGCAAAAGCATAGAGGAGGTGGAAACAGAATCAGGTGACCCAGGGGGAATGTAGAGGCACTGTCTGAGTATGCAGGGATCAGTTTAGGAAAGCAAAAGCCCTCCTGGAGTTGAATCTGGCAAGGGATGTGAAGAGCAACGAGAAGAGCTTCTACAGGTACATCAGCAGCAAAAAGAAAGCAAGGATTAATGTGGGCCTGCTGCTGAATGTGGTAAGGAACCTGGTGTGAAAGGACATGCAAAAGGCTGAGATACTCAATGCCTTTTTCACCTTGGTCTTTACTTACCTGAAATGCCTTCACATATCCCAGACCCCTGTGTCCTGTGGGAAGGTCCAGAACAAAGAAGACTTGCTCCCAATGAAGGAGGATCAGGTTAGAGACCATTTAAACAAATCAGGCATACACAAGTCCATGGGCCCTGACAGGTTACACCCATGAGGGAGCTGGCTGATGTCATTACAAGGGCACCCTTTATTGTCTTTGATAGATCATGGTGATTGGAGGTGGTTTTTGGGGACTAAAAGTAAGCAAAAGTCACTCCTGTGTTCAAGAGAGGCAAGAAGAAGGATCCAAGGATCTACAGGCTGGCTAGATTCACCTTGATCCCTAAGAAGGTGATGGAGTCTTCCTGGAAACCATTTCCAAATACATGAAGGGCAAGAGGGTGATCAGCAGTCAGCATGGAATTTCAAAAGGGAAAACATACCTGATCAGCCTGATAGCCTTCTACAGTGAGATGACTAGCTCAGTAGGTAAGACACCAGTGGATTTTGTTTATTTTTAATTCTCCTGTAACATCCTCATAGACAAACTAATGAGGTACAGACTAGATAAGTTCACAGTGAAGGTGACTTAAAGCTGGCTAAATTGATGAGTTCAGGGGTTTTGGTCAGGTGGCACAAAGTCCAGTTCAAGACCAGTCACTAATCATGTACTCCAGGGGTTGACACAGGCCAATACTGTTTAATATCATCATTAATGAAGCCTCCAGCCCTGAGGAGTCCTAGGCATTACGGGATGTAACGGTGAGAGAAGAAGACTTCCCTTGGATTGAGGAGGATCGAGTGAGGGATCAATTAGATCAATTGGATATTCACAAGTCCATGGGCCCCGATGGGATGCACCCGAGAGTGCTGAGGGAGCTGGCGGAAGTCATTGCTGGGCCACCCTCCATCATCTTTGAAAGGTCCTGGAGATCAGGCGAGGTGCCTAAGGACTGGAGGAAAGCCCATGTCACTCCAGTCTTCAAAAAGGGCAAGAAGGAGGAGCCGGGGAACTACAGGCCGGTCAGCCTCACCTCCATCCCCGGAAGGATGATGGAACAGCTCATTCTGAGCGTCATCTCAAGGCATTTGGAGGAAAAGAAAGCTATCAGAAGTACTCAACATGGATTCACCAAGGGGAAATCATGTCCAACTAATCTGATAGCCTTCTATGATGGCATGACTGGATGGATAGGTGAGGGGATGGTGGTAGATGTGGTCTACCTTGACTTAAGCAAGGCATTCGACACGGTCTCCCACAGCATCCTCATAGGGAAGCTTAGGAAGAGTGGGCTTGGTGAATGGACAGTAAGCTGGATAGATAACTGGTTGAAAGACAGAGCTCAGAGGGTCGTGATTAGGGGCACAGGGTCTAGTTGGAGATCAGTGACGAGCGGTGTTCCCCAGGGGTCAGTACTGGGTCCAGTCCTCTTCAATATATTCATCAATGACCTGGATGAGGGGATAGAGTGCACCCTCAGCACCCTCAGCTGATGACACAAAGTTGGGGGGGGTGGCTGACACACCAGAAGGCTGTGCCGCCATACAGAGAGACCTGGACAGGCTGGAGAGCTGGGCAGAGAGGAACCTTATGAAATTCAACAAGGGCAAGTGTAGGGTGCTGCACCTGGGGAGGAATAACCCCATGCACCAGGACAGGTTGGGGGCTGACCTGCTGGAGAGCAGCTCGGTGGAAAGAGACCTGGGAGTCCTGGTGGACAACAGGATGACCATGAGCCAGCAGTGTGCCCTTGTGGCCAAAAAGGCCAACAGAATTCTGGGCTGCATAGGGAAGAGTGTGGCCAGCAGGTCGAGGGAGGTCATCCTCCCCCTCTACTCTGCCTTGGTGAGGCTGCACCTGGAGTGCTGTGTCCAGTTCTGGGCTCCCCGGTTCAAGAGGGACAGGGAACTGCTGGAGAGGGTGCAGCAAAGGGCTACCAAGATGATTAGGGGACTGGAACACCTCTCTTATGAAGAAAGGCTGAGGGATTTGGGTCTCTTCAGTCTGGAAAAAAGACGGCTGAGGGGGGATCTTATCAATGCTTATAAATACTTAAAGGGTGGGTGTCAGGAGGATGGGGCCAGGCTCTTTTCAGTGGTGCCGGGGGACAGGACAAGGGGTAACGGGCACAAAATTAAGCATAGGAAGGTCCACCTAAAGTAAAGAACTTCTTTACCCTGAGAGTGGCAGAGCACTGGTACAGGCTGCCCAGAGAGATGGTGGAGTCTCCATCTCTGGAGACATTCAAAACCCGCCTGGATGTGTTCCTGTGCAACCTGCTGTAGGTGACCCTGCTGTGGCAGGGGGGTTGGACTAGATGATCTCCAGAGGTCCTTTCCAACCCTATGATTCTATCATTCTATGATTCTATGATTCTATGAATGATGGGACAGAGTGTGCCCCCTCAGAAAATTTGCAGACAATAAAAAAATGGAAGAAGTGGTTGACAGATCAGGTGGTTTTACTGCCATTCAGTGGGACCTCGACAGGCTGAGAAAATGGGTCAACAGGTGTCAGGATGCAGCAAGGGCTGGCAGCTCCCTACAGGATAGGGAAGTGGTAGCCCAGAGCAATAACCTGACTGTCGCGCTGTTTCGGGTGAGAAGAGCAGGGCAGACACAAAGACAGTAGACAGGTTCAGCCAAGAGTCTAGATTATCAGGCAAGTTTGTGGTAAGGAAGTAAACATGATGTCAAGTCACAAAGTCAATCCAGAGGTGAGAATCTGGTCTGGTGTGGGTAAGCAGGGTCAGACACAGTCCAGGGATCACCAGACAGAACCATAATGATGACACAGGTTCAAGGTTTAGTTGAGAGTTCAGTCCAAAGCTCAGGATCTGAACCAACAAGGTCCATGATCAGGCAAAGGCACGGTTTGCTGGAGAGGAGCATTTTTACAACACATCTCAGTCAGAACATCAGTGCCTAGGGCTCAGCTTAAATGGAACTTCTGGGCCTATGGGCAGAAGGTGGAGGTGAAGGGTCCAGGTGAGATTGGTAAGGGATATGAAGGCATACTTGTGCCTTCAAGGCCATGAAAACAAGAACTTCATGGAGTTTAATAAGGGGAGATGCAAAGTCCTCCACCTGAGGAGGAAAAATTATTTTCCTCTGGAAAAACACCAGCTGGAAAGCAGAAAATGTTGTAGAGGTCCTGGTAGACCACAGATGATGACGGACCACAAATGCACTCTTGCAGCAAAAAAGACCAACAGCCTTCTGGGCTGCATAAGGGACATCATCACCAACAAGTCAAGGGAGGTGATCGTTCTATCCTCAGCACTGGTGAGACACATCTGGAGTTCTGCGTTCAGTTCTAGGCTTCAAGTAAAAGTGAGTTATGGACATACCAGAGCAAGTCCAAATAAAGCCCATGAAGATGATTAAGGGCTTGGAACACCTGACATATAAGGAGGAGTTGAGAGACCTGGGACTGTTCAGCCAGGAGAAAAGTCTCAGAAGAGGACATTATCAATGTGTATAAATACCTAATGGGAGGAATAGAGAAGATGGACACAGACTCTTCTCAGTGGTATCCAGTGACAGGATGTATTATGTTTACATGCTAAGGTTTTCGTAGGGGAGGCAGTGGCTGCAGGGATGACTTCTGTGAGAAGACACCAGAAGCTGCCCCCATGGCAGACAGAACTGGTTTCAGTTGGCTCCAAGGTGGACCTGCTGCTGGCCAAAGCTGAGACAATCAGTGACATTGGTAGCACCTCTGTGATAACATATTTAAGAAAGGATAAAAACCTGTGCAACAGCTGAGAGGACTGAGAATATGTGAAAAAAACAGTCCTGCAGACACCAAAGTCAGTGAAGACAGGGGGGGAGGAGTTGCTTTAGGCACCAGAGCAGGGATTCCCCTGAAACCTGTGGAGGACTACAGTGGAGCAGATATCCACACTGCAGCCCAAGGAGGTTCCTATGCTGGAGCAGGTGTATACGTCCTGAAGAAAGCTGTGGGCCATAGAGAGACCACACCAGAAAAGGCTCCTGGCAGGAACCATGGCTTGTGGAGAGCAGCCCACACTGGAACTGGTTTTCTGGCAAGACCTGTGACCTGTGGGGGACCCATGCTGGAGCAGGTCATTCCTGAAGGACTGCACCCAATGGAAAGGACCCGTGCTCAAGCAGTTCTTGAAGAACTGCAGCTCGTGGAAAGGACCCACATTGGAGAAGTTCATGAAGGACTGTATCCCTTCGGAGACACCCTATACTGGAGTAGGGGAAGAGTGTGAGGAGGAAGGAGCAGTGGATAACCATGTGTTATGAACTGACTGCAATCCCCATTCCCCATCCCCTTTGCTGCTCAGGGTGGAGGAAGTAGAAGAGTCAGGAGTGAAGCTGAGTCTGTGAAGAAGGGAGAGGTGGGGGGAAAATGTTTTTAGTTTGTTTTATTTCCCACTCTCCTACTCTGTTACAAGTAACTGGCAACAAATTAATTTCCCAAAATTGTGTCTGCTTTGCCAGTGATGGTAATTGGTGAGTGATCTTTCATCATATTTCCTCCTCCTGTCCTGTTGATGGAGGGGGAGTCATAGAGCAGCTTGGTGGGCACCCAGTGGCCAGCCAATGACACACAGGATAAGAGTCAATAGGCATAAAATTTCATGTTAGCATAAGAAAAAATGTTTTTACTGTGAAGGTGGTCTTATAGTGGAGCAGGTTTCCCAGAGGGGTTGCCGAGTCTCCATCCTTGGAAATATTAAAAACTCAAATGTACACTTCCCTGAGCAATCTGCTGTAGCTGACCCTGCTACATGGACTAGATGAACTCAGGAGTTCCCTTCTGACCTCAGCTATCCTATGATTCTGTGAAAAACTTTCAAGTTGGCTTTTTTCCTATTGCTGATTTGTAACTATTTAATTTTTTTTTAATATAGGTGAAAAAAAATATTTTCAGTCACAGCAATATTTTTCCAGGGAGAAGTGGAATTTTCTTTCAAAATATCTGTGCACAGAAGAGTTTTCACATTGATTCCCTAAATTAGAAGAAAATGGGTGTTCTAGGGGATTTTTTTTTTTTCTTCTATAAAAAATCCCTAGCAAATATTCTGATGCGAACATCTGTCTTGTCAGAATTGTAACTCATTAATTAAGAAAACAAAGAAGCAAATACATATTCAAGACTGAAAAACCTAATTCTTTTCCCTAACCTGTACTTCTGCTAAGGTGGAAATGCTTTTCTTCAGAGAAGCCATATTTGTGTATTTCTTTACGTAAACATATCTACTAACTATAATTTTACAATTATATAAACTTCTCTGTCATATGAAATTAGGAAAAATACCTAAACGTACTCAAACATATTTTCGGTAAAGGTTCAGTGTGACTATCCTCATGCCTAACAGTAGGCACTACTGAGATAACATCTATATTCCCATATTTAGTGTTTTTAATGACTTAACAGAGAAGAGTATTTGAGAAATATCAGGATACAGCTATTTTTGACCTGTGAAAGGAAATAATTACCACTTTTTCAGAAGTTAAATATCAGTCATTTTTATGAACTCACGCTTCAGAGACTTTGAGAATCCAACAGCACTGACTTAAGACTTTGAATAAACATTGACATTTTCTGTGTATCTAAATCAACCCTAAAGAGGATAATTCAGTCCCACCTGTGGAGTTATCTTTTTGTTCCAGAAAGTCTGATTTTATATATTAATTTATTATTTTAGATGTTGCCTTTCTTCTTTCCTTATTGCTATATAAACAACAAAATCCCTATCTGCACTCTTCAAACTCATATTGCTGGCATTTTTAATTGAAATTTAAGTACTAAATTAAATTTCTGCTTTTTATACTTGTGCGTGTGTGTGTGTGTGTGTGCATAAATATGTGCTATTTTATGCAAGGATTACCCACAGTATTTTGTATCTGTTTTATGTGCATTGCTTATGCTATGGAAAGTTCACTAAGAAAATTTCCTTACAGACACTAGCCAGTCTTTAAATTTATTTCATGGCCATAAGAATGCTGTTGCATATTGTCCAATAGACAACAGAGAAGTGACAGATGATTTAGAAGAATGTTCAAGAAACAATAATTGACAAGTACTAAGTAACTTCTTTGAGTATTTCAGCATATCCTTAAATACAAATAATAATTGCCACATAAGGCTCCGTATTATCTCATTTAACTGTAGATTATGCCATTTATGATTTCCTGCTTAATTTAGCTAAGCAACCAGCTTTTATAAATTGTGACGATGTGTTCCAAAAGTAAACATCCTGTAGTGAAAAAGTAGTTCAGGCTAAATACTCTTTGTGTATAGTTTCATTATAATTTCATTCTTCTGTTGTCCTGTTAGTAGCTCCTGAATAACTTCTCCATCATAGAGTTCCTCTCTCTGTAGAGTTCTACTGTATATTTACAAATACAAGATTATTAAAGATAAGTGGATAGCTGTTGTTATTTCCTGTTATGCTTGGTAGAATTAAATAATATAGATTGAATGCGCGTCCTGAAGTCTAGGATTTGTGTCTATGTTTTTTAAAAAAGTTAATGAAGACCTGCGTTCCATTTGTTTTGTCAGCTGACATAACGCTGTCACTTTCCCATCTACCCCCTGGCTGGTTCAATTTTTCTAAAACAAGGTCTGGGTTTCTTTACTGGGTATTAAACTACATGATGATTAGAGATCAAGACTATTTTCCAGTGATTCAGATGTTTATCTGTGAAAAAGAATTTACACTGTCAGCTCTTGCTCTTTTTGATGAACTTATTTAGATAAAATACTTAAGTGTGTGGGCAAATGACTATTTTTTGTTTGTAAACCATCTATCAGAATGGAGACCTAATTGGGGTCTTGCTCATCTAAAACCTCTCAAAGCAAACTTACCTGTCAATGCACTGAAATTGAGCCTATAAACATAAATAGACAGGCTGACAGAGTAGGGGTTGTTCAGCCTGGAGAAAAGACTCTGAGGACACCTTATAGCGGCCTTCCAGTACCTAAAGGGGGCCCACAGGGAGGATGGGGAGGGACTCCTTTATCAGGGAGTGTAATGATAGGACATGATTACATGGGGTAATGGTTTCAAACTGAAAGAGAGTAGATTTAGACTGGATATCAGGAAGAAATTCTTTACTGTAAAGGTGGTGAGGCACTGGAACAGGTTGCCCAGGGAAGTTGTGGATGCCCCATCCCTGGAAGTGTTCGAGACCAGGCTGGATGGGGCTTTGAGCAACCTGCTCTAGTGGGAGGTGTCCCTGGCTATAGCAGGGGGCTTGAAACTAGATGATCTTTAAGGTCCTTTCCAACCCAAACCATTCTATGATTCTTTGATTCTATGATTCTGTGATATCAACCTTTAGCAACTGTGTCTTCATTTTATAGAATAGTGTCTCATAAAGAAGTTAAGTTAGCACCCCAAACAGCTTTTTGCAAGGAAAAAAAAACACTTTCCGGGTATTCACTTGGAAGGCGTCTACCAACAGGCAGTATGAATTGCTGTACTATGACTGTACCAGGTTTGGCTCCATTGCAGTCCTTCAAAATTACCCCAGTGAACTTTAGTCTGCTCAAGTAATCCTCAAGTACTCCCAGACACCATCAGCCCCAATACATTTAGTGCACATAATTTTTTTCCATACATATGTAGTGAAGTGTTTTCCATTGAAACAACATGATGATGGGGTGATGATGGGATGCAGCATTATCATTGTATTTCATAACTTTGAAATAAAAGAAACATACTCAAAAATGTCTGAAAGCCAAAGAAACACCACATGTAGTCCAGAAAAGAACCAGAATCAAGTGTAATGGAGGGTGGATGTGGCATGTCTGTTGAAAGAGAAACAGCCTTTAGCAGTGTGTAAATTAGTTACTGCATAATTTTGCCTAGAGGTAAAGGATCAGCCTGTGGCTTAGTAAATACTAGGCCCATACTACTGCAAGTAGCCTGCTTCCAGTAATGAAACAAACGTGCGCCAGCTAGACATACCCATAGATGTATATGTATAACCATATCCATACACTGTCATATTTCTCATGTACTTAAGATGGACTCTGAAAAATACCGTACAAAAACCTGTGTAAACCAGACTTCTTTCATCCAGGTGAAAAACCTGGATAGTTATATCCAAGCACCACCGTAACATAAGACAGAAACGGGTAACAGGAGAGGGAGGCCACAAATACATGATTTTGACAAAAAGCAAACCAAAAAAGCAGGTGCTTGAGAACTAAGCACAGCAGGAAACACAGTTATCACTATCAGGTAATAACATGTTCAAGTTAGCAGATTTGAAGAAGTCTATAGACTAAATAATAAATATCTGTATCTAAGAGGTGCACTGAAGACAGAGATCAGATAAGCAACTAAGCCATTCTGTGAGATACTGATTCGTGTGGTATCTATATATTCATGAATGCAAGCAGCTAGTGAATCTAGTATAAAGAATAGATCCAGGGAATTTAAACACAACAGGAGGTTCAAAATAAATTTAGAAGACTGAATTGAAGTAACAAGAGGCAGTAAATATACCTGATAAACACAGCAGAAAACAGTACTGAACATTGAAACTTAATTAAAGCTTATAAAAATTGCTATAAAGTATCTTTAAACAGATGTTCAGAAAACCTATAGAGAGTTAAAAAGGGGAACAAAACCAATAAAAACAGCCTCTGAAAGGCACAAATGTAAATGTTACAGTATAAAAACCCTGGCCACCAGGAAAAGATGATAATGTAGTTTGAATGTTTTACGTAGGAATTGTTAATAGAAACTGCATTTCATAGAACTCAGCTTAAAATAAAATTGTTTCACAAATAAGAACTTAAAAAACACTGTAAATTTGTTATAGCTATCGAAGAGTAACCACTTAAAAAATCTTTAAAGATTTTTTTGGTAATTTAAAAATTTTTTTTCAAATATTATTAATGCTTACAACCTTTCATTAAAACAATCAAAATAAGTTGATACAAACTCACATAGGTAACAACAATTCTCTATAATACCGTGATTCATATTTACATATATAAATACCTATATCTAGATGAAAAAATTGTCCTCTCTATCATCTCTGTGATTGTGTGGTGAGTACATTCAACAATGCATTCCCGAAAATTCAATTAAGAAAAAAGATAAATAGCATAACAGAACCATAAAAGATGTGCTAGGGATACAATTTATAACTTCCCTTCTTCCACGCAATTCAACACATACTCATTAACATGAAACCTGATAAAAATTATATAACTGGTTTCTACACACTCCCTAAAATTGTGTATTGAAGCCTGTGGGAGTTTTCATAAGTCTTGAACTGGTGTTTAGACAGTATGGTCTGTCTGCTTAGATATGGTACATTATTCTAATTCTAATTTAGTTACTATCAGTTTAGTGATGCATATATATCATTAAAATGAAGTGTTTGGAGGTGTGTGCTTTTATCAATAATAATTAGTTCTTTTTTGCTCCCTGGAAAGGCTTTACATTGTTATTTTCCCATTGTATTGGGTTTACATGGCAAGGGTTTGGTAGCAGGGGGGCTACAAGGGTGGCTTCTGCAAGAAGATGTCAGAAGCCTCCCCATTGTCTGACAGAGCCAGTTCTATCTGGATCCAAGACTGACCTGTCACTGGCCAAAGCTGAGACAATCAGCGACGGTGGTAGTGCCTCTGTGATAACATATTTAAGAAGGGGAAAAAACCTGCTGCAGAACAGTAGCTGGGAGAGAGGAGTGAGAATACGTGAGAGAAATAACTATGCAGATACCAAAGTCAGTAAAGAATGAGGGGGAAGAAGGTGCTCCAGGCACCGGAGCAGAGATTCCACTGCAGCCTGTGGTGAAGATCATGGTGAGGCAGGCTGTTCCCCTGCAGCCCATGGAGATCCATGGTGAAGCAGATATCCACCTGCAGCCTGTGGAGGAATCCACGCCAGAGCAGGTAGATGTGCCTGAAGGAGGTTGCGACCCTGTGGGAAGCCTGCGCTGGAGCAGGCTCCTGGCAGGTCCTGTGGCCCCGTGGAGAAAAACACACACTGGATCGGGATTTTCTGATAGGACTTGTGACCCAGTGGGGGACCCATGCTGGAGCAATCCATTCCTGAAGGGCTGCACCCCTGGAAAAGACCCACGCTACAGCCATTCATGAAGAACTGCAGCCAGTGGGAAAGACCCACATTTGAGAACCTCACGGAGGACTGCCTCCCATGGGTGGGACCCACGCTGGAGCAATGGAAGAGAGCAAGGAGAAAGGAGCAACAGAGATAACATGTGAGGAACTGACTACAACCCTCATTCCCAGTCCACTTGTGCCACTTTCAGGGAGCAGGTAGAAAAATTGGGAGTGAAGTTGAGCCTGGAAAGAAGACGGGGGTGGAGGGAAGGTGTTCTAATATTTGTTTTTATTTCTTATTATCCTACTCTGACTTTTGATTGGCAATAAATTAAATTGATTTCCCCGAGTTGAGTCTGTTTTGACCATGAACAGTAATTGCTGAATGATTTCCCTGTCCTTATCTCTACCCATGAGCCTTTCATCATATTTTCTCTCTCCTGTTCAGTTGAGGGGAGTCATAGAGTGGATTGGTGGGCAACCTGGCACCCAGGCAAGGTCAACTGCCCACATCCATCATCATGGCAAAACACAGAAAATGCATGATTAGTTGTAAAGTCGAGAAATTAATAAATGGGAATGTTTAGATTCAAATTGTATTCACTTTAAAAGTCCTTCAAATTCTAAGAAGACCCTGAATAATTATTTCCTAGTCGTGTTTCAACTTTTCTGAGTTTCTGTAATATTATCCTGAGACAGGATAATACAAGCAATTGAATAAGGAATAGATATTTTCACTGTGACTCTAGAGTACAAAATACTTACATTATATCTTGTCCTTCTCTCTCTCCCCTTTTTTTCACCCTCTTTTTCCCTGTATGTGTGTATTGTCAATCATCAGAAAAGTCTGTTATCCTGTAAACGACTGTCTGCTGAAGGGAAGGTTTACTTCATGATTTTCAGGCACTTTAAAATTCTAGTGATGCTGTGAAATTTCAGAAGCTACAATTCAGCTTTCAAATGAGTGTCCAGCATGGATGGGTTACACTGGTCACTAACTAGTCTTTTGAAAGCAAAGCAAGCTCGTGCTAGTAGGTTACATTTATTTAGACAGGAGATGGTTGTTTCATTCAAAAAATACAAAGGCAGGCCCTGGGAAAGAGAACATAGCCCATGTGTTTAGCCCATAGTAAGTAGACAATATCAAGACATCTCTGGAAGGACCTCATGTCCAGTTTCTGTACTAAACAAGATTCCATGGTGATAGGATACATAGGGATGCTTGAAGTTTAAGAACTTCCAGCAGATAAATCTCGATGTCTGCCTAAAATAATATAGGCATAAAGACTTGATATGATTAAAAATCATATGATTAAAAAGGCACAGAAATGAGACAGGTTTAAGTCTTTGGAAGTTTTCAAAACACTGTGGAATATAGGAAGAGAATCTGAAGAAATGTCATTAACAAAATGAGATCTGACTTGAAAGCTGAAAAAATAGTAAAGAAAAATTAGTCACAAAGACATTCCTTGCAGTTCTCGATATTCGCTGTGTCCTGAGAGAACTGAATGAACATCAGAATTTTTATCAATGATCGGTTTGTCATCATTTGGAAAAAAATGCAAAGGAGACTTGAAATACACAGCATAATTTTATGAACTCTTTACACAGATAGTCTTTTGCCAAATATTGAGACTTTAAAACTGCTAGAAAACTATTTCTTTGCTTCATTGCAGCCATATACATAGCATAAAACAAACAAAAAGAAACATGTTAACAGTTCACCAAGCCTCTCTTCATTCACCAAGCCTCTCTCCATCATTTATCAACAATCCTGGTCAAGAGGGGAGGTACCAGATGACTGGAGGGTGGCTAATGTGACGCCCATCTACAAGAAAGGTCAGAAGGAGGATCCAGGGAACTACAGGCCTGTCAGCCTGACCTCGATACAAGGAAAGATCATAGAGAGAATCATCTTGAGTGAGCTCTCATGGCAAGTGCAGTGTGGCCAAGGGACCAGGGCCAGCCAGCATGGGTTTAGGAAAGGGAGGTCCTGCTTAACCAACCTGATCTCTTTCTATGACCATGTGACCCACCTTCTGGATGCGGGGAAGGCTGTGGACATTGTCTATCTGGACTTTGGGAAGGCCTTTGACACCGTCCCCCACAGCATTCTCCTGGAGAAGCTGGCGAATCATGGCATAGACAAGTGTACTCTTTGCTGGGTTAAAAACTGGCTGGATGGCCGTGCCCAGAGAGTTGTGATTAATGGGGTGAAATCCTCTTGGCAGCCGGTCACCAGTGGTGTCCCTCAGGGCTCAGTTTTGGGGCCGGTTTTGTTTAATATCTTTATCAATGATCTGGATGAGGGGATGGAGTGCACCCTCAGTATGTTTGCAGACGACACCAAACTAGGTGGGAGTGTTGATCTGCTCGAGGGTAGGAAGGCTCTCCAGAGGGACCTGGACAGGCTGGATCGATGGGCCAAGGCCAACTGTATGAGGTTTCATAAGGCCAAGTGCCGGGTCCTGCATTTTGGTCACAACAACCCCAAGCAACGCTACAGGCTTGGGGAAGAGTGGCTGGAAAGCTGCTCAGCAGAAAAGGACCTGGGGGTGCTGGTGGGCGGCCAGCTTAACATGAGCCAGCAGAGTGCCCAGGTGGCCAAGAAGGCCAACAGCATTCTGGCTTGTATCAGGAATAGCGTGGCCAGCAGGAGCAGGGAAGTGATGGTGCCTCTGTACTCGGCACTGGTGAGGCCTCACCTCGAGTGCTGTGTTCAGTTCTGGGCCCCGCTGTACAAGAGGGACATTGAGGTGCTGGAGCGTGTCCAGAGGAGAGCTACCAGGCTGGTGAGGGGTCTGGAGACCCGGTCATATGAGGAGAGGCTGAGGGAGCTGGGCATGTTTAGCTTGGAGAAGAGGAGGCTGAGGGGAGACCTCATTGCCCTCTACAACTACCTGAAGGGATGTTGTAGAGAGGTGGGGGTTGGCCTCTTCTCCCAGGTGGATAATGACAGGACCAGAGGAAATGGTCTGAAGTTGCAGCAGGGGAGGTTTAGATTAGATATTAGGAAGAATTCCTTTAGTGAACGAGTGGTCAGGCACTGGAACAGCCTGCCCAGGGAGGTGGTTGAGTCACCATCCCTAGAGGTGTTTAAGAAACGTCTAGATGTGGCACTTCAGGGCATGCTCTAGTGGCAGAGATTGTAGGTTGTTGTGTTGGACTCGATGATCTCAAAGGTCCTTTCCAACCATGAAGATTCTATGATTCTATAATGTTCTTAGTTTTATAATTCCAGAAAAGCCCCTATTCAGTCCTACATGGTTTACAATATTGCTTTCATTTGTGTCAAATGCTATGACACTTTTGGGACAAAAATATCTTTTGGAATGTACTTAACCTCAACTGATACAAACATTTCCATTAGTGTGTGGTCTTTTACTATCTGACTTGTTTCTTTCCACTCGTTTTGGTCAACATAAATATATTTCAAAAACAATTGAACATAGTATTTTTATCTTTTTATTTGCTAGTGACAAGTACCCAATATAGAACTCAACAGTAAGGAATATCTTCCTGAAAATAATGTCAGCTACTGCCTTACTGCTGGAAATTTACAGGAAACTAAAAAAAAAAAAAAATAAAAAAAAATAAAAAAATATCATTATGATCTTAAGGACTTACCAGTTATTCTTCATTTTCCAGTTCTTCCAGACCAAGAATTACTTTGGGTTATTTTAGAGCATCTGACAAGTGAGCAGGTGTTGACTATAAAGGTCTAAAGCTAGAGAAACAAAGACAGACTCCTATTACTGACACCACTCAAGTTATTGAAGGGATTGAATCTTTAGACATTTTTGGAAGCTGTTTCATATTATTTTTAAATTTTGTGTTCATAAAATAAAGCACTAGAGAGCCGGTAATGCAATTTCTTCTGAGATGTGGAAGTAGGTAGTCTGTTTTGCTTGGGAAGTTCTTTTTGAAAGTGGTATCAAAAGTGAGCTAGAGACCATCCCCTGAAATAGAGATGAATTTAAAAGTCTTGACTTGGAAATCATAGCAGAGAATACAACTGAGATGTTATAGTCCATTCTCCTTCCAGTATTTTTGTGAAGGGATGAGAGGAAATTATTGCTGTTCATATGGTCTACTTATTCTCTATTCAAACCACGTGATGCACTTTTGCCTACACTTTGAGAATCTAAAAATACAGATATACAGCTTCAATTACTGTAAGTATCTGTGCCGGTGTTGGCTGGGATAGACGTAAATTTTCTTCATAATAGCTAGTATGGGGCTATGTTTTGGATTTGTGCTGAAAACAGTGTTGATAGTAGAGGAATGTTTTCATTATTGCTGAGCAGGGCTTACACAGAGACAAGGCCTATTCTTCTTCTCACACCACACCACCAGCGAGTAGGCTGGGGGTGCACAAGAAGTTGGGAGTGGACACGGCTGGAACAGCAGACACCACCTGACCAAAGTGATATGCCATGCCATGTGACGTCATGCTCAGCAATATCAAGCTGAGTGAAGAAGGGGAAACGTTCAGAGTTATGAAGTTTTGTCTTCCCAAGTAGCTGTTACGCATGATGAAGCCCTGCTTTCCTGGAGATGTCTGAACACCTGCCAATGGGAATTAGTGAATTAATTCTTTATTTTGCTTTGCTTGCATGCAAAGTGGGAGTAGAGTGAGCAGAGGAGAGAGCCTTGATGGTGTGCAACCACTGTTCAGTAATAGCCAAAACACTGTTGTGGTATCAGTATTGGTTTAGTCACAAATCCATGCTGTTATGAGGAAAATTAACTCCATCCCAGTCAGACTCATCACAGACTAAGTAGTATTTCTTATTTCATATAAGCAGGGTACACTTCAAAAGTCACTAGTAGCTAGTTTATCATCACTACTGGTATTAATACACAAGGTTATCAAAGTTGAGATTCTTATTGAAGTAAGTCTAGTACACATATATATGGAATAAGAGCTTACATTATTATGTCTACAGAATAATTGACTAGCTTGTCCAACAAAGTGGTACTAAGGCAGTTAGTAATGTATATTTCCAGTGTCTTTTCAGCATTCTATTAATGGACCATCACCACAACGATATAATAAAAAATACCAGGTCCAAGCCACGTGAAGAATAAGTTTTTGTGTGTAGTTCATGATGTGATAATCTTTTGGATTACTAAAACATACAGCAGAATCCCTGGTTAAAAAAAAAAAAAAAAAAAAAAAAAAAAAAAAAAAAAAAGTAGTCTTGCTGAGGATTTGTCTTCGTTTCAGCTGGCATAAAATTAATTTTCTTCCTAGTGGCTGCTGTGTTTCAGATTTGGTATGAAAAGAATGTCAATAATTCATATTGTTTAAGTTGTTGTCAGGTGATGTTTATATTAGTCAAGGACTTTTTTCAGTTTCCCATAGAAGCTGAGAAGGAGCATAGGCAGACAAGTTGGACAAAAGGATATTCCATGACCGTAGACGTCAGTATATAAATGGGGACTGGCTGGTGGGCAGGGAGTCATGATCACTGCTCAGGATGGGCTGGGCAACCAATCGCTGGGTGGTGAGAGCAACTTGTGTTGTATTACTTGATTTCGTATATTCTTTTACCTGTATTATTATTATTGTTATTTTCCTTTTCCATTACTGTTCAATTAAACTGTCTTTATCTCAACCCACAAGGTTTGTTTTTTTTCCTTTCCCCTCCTTTTCCCCCTGTTCTCTCTATGCTTATGGGGGACGAGGGGGAAAAGTGAGTGAGCAGCTGCATGGTCCTAGTTGCCAGCTGGGGTTAAACCACAACAGGACATTACATTTCAATGTTAATATAAATATGAATTTCCTAATAACAGTTTTAAAGTAAACCTCAGAATTGTAAAGTCAAGGAACGTGTCTGTGAGTCTGAGAGATATTTTGTGTAAACTAAAGGAACAGAAAGTGAAAAAGAGTTTGGGAGAGAACAACTGTGTAATAAATCATAGTCCATAAATAGTAGGCTGTTGGACTACTAGAAATGGTCCTTAATCACCAATAACTTTTAGAGATTTTTGTAAGTGACATTTATTGCTTTACATTAAAGTTCTTTAATATTCTGTTACTAACAGAACAAATTCTACACAACCCAAAAAACCCAGGGTTATCTCAGTTAAAATCAAGGAACTTCAATCCAAGCCACTAAGAGAATGTGAGTTTTACTCTGAGAAACACATGAAATAACACTGAGTGATATCATGCTCATAGAGCTAGATAAGGTCAATAACACAGTGAGCCTAGAATCTGATATAATATTTGATTTACAATTTTGGAAAATAGAGGAGTAGAAGGGAGGTGTTGACTTTTCAACCTCACCAAAGCAAGTACCAGAACAGTGATGAGGACATAGATTACCTAATTTACAGTATTCTACTCTAGCCATTAAGATGTTTAACAGCATTATTTCAACTAATGGAAAACCATTAACTTTTTGGAGTGTCATTTAATGTTAGAAGAGCTGATCACTACAGAACAATTGAGTTTCTACAGCGTATTTTTTATGGCTCTTATTTAATTAGGGATATGTCCTCAAATAAACTCATAAAACCTATGTCTCTCCTGCTTTAAGTTCCTTAGGTCATAGACTCTTAAAGTGCTAATAAATCTCTGCTAGTTGACATCCACCTCCTTACTCTGCAAGTGAAATTTTCCTCCCAAGATATTATATTGCCTTCTTTGTTTCTGCATTAGGGGTCATCTTGTTACTTTACACATTATCATTGCAAATCCATTGACCTTCATGGCGCTAAAGTTTATAGGGTTTCCGATGATCAAATTTACTACAGTAGAAATGCACTTTCAAATGAACATCTGAATGGCAGTATGTAGGCTAATATAAATAATAATAATTTTTAAAATAGTACAATACTTTTACTGTTTAATTTAAGTGAAATTACTGTGCATCTTTTCACTTTCAATAATTACACTTTTTAGGTACTACTTTAGGGGTGTCTTAGGAAGGATTTGCTTCTTTGTCCCCTTCCAAAACAGATAAAGTATCTAAATTCAGATTTCTCTTGGAAGAATTAGCTAATGAATAGTATATCTGAATTGGGGCATAAGGCAAATTTGTAGTTTTAATTTTCCCAAGGAAGAATTTCCTATCTCTACCTTATTTGATCTCAAAAGTTAGAAATATGATGATAATATTAAGGTAGAACAGAATGAAGAGCAGCATTTTAGGAATACTAGAGAAGCATTTAAGGATAGATACATTCAGTAGATGCTCTAAATAAATATACATATGTTTAATACATAATCAAGTTTTAAAAGATCAATTGTACAGACACACCAAAAAAAAAAAAAAAGAAAAAAAATAGCCGGGTACTAGAGAATAGGTTATCCCTATAGCACCTTTGACTGAAGTAACTTTCAGACTATCATCAAATATGTCAGTTTTATGGTATTCAGGTGTTGACAGTGGAAATGATGAATAGAATTGCTTTTCTTGTGAGAAAATCCTATGAGAGATCAGAGGAACAAAATAGGGTAACCTTCATAGGGATGGGATCTGCATGGCATGCTGCATGCTTGTTGGAGGGCCATTTGATGCTGCATGACTTAGGTTTCCCAGCATCTAAAGGAAAGTAGTATTATCCATACCATCCCCTCTTTCTAAATAGTGCTAGCTCTAGTAAATGACATTTTAAGTGATACTTTAGTCTGAGTGCCTTTCTTACTGGGATCATAACAAACAAGCACTTCTGGTACAAAATGCATGCCTGAAGAATGGTGTAGATTAGCAGCATGGCCAAGTATAATATCAGGAATCTGGCAGTATGGTTAGCCTTAGGAAAAATGTCAGTAAGGAATGGGAATTCTGCATGCGTCCTCCTACACACTGAGGCTATGGATGTTCTTGAAAGAAAATGGAGCGTTTATGACAATGTGATGGAAAGCACATTAGAGATCTGTCAGTGAGTGTTAAGGAATTGCAAGCACGAACATCTTGGTTGGTGCTCAGTTAAACCATTGCCGCCTTCTGCCTCAGCGTGTGGACCACTGTTCTGACAGCTTATTGAAAGTGACAACATGACGGGGAGCAGGGGCAGGGGAGAAGACAATGCTGTCCTGGCAGCAGATGAGGATAACCAAATTTATTGGACTGCTTGAGTAAGGTGGCCAGGCAACACTCTTTTACAACAGCAACACCATCATATCCTAGTAGATAATGGTGCTTTGTGCACCTTATTGGCTTTGTCAAGTAGAAGCCATAAAGTAGTAGCCTTGAGTGACTATTTTTGGAGTAACTGGAGGAGAGATACATGCCTAGTTCTGGTTGAAGGGAACTTCAATTTGAACAGATGGGGTTGTAACTGATCCAATTGCACCTGCCATCCTTGGGATTGACTTTTTTGATGACTGTAGATTGATAGGTATGGCAGGAAGGCTTCAAGTCTTCAGAACGGGCAGTGTGGTTTGAGCAGGAAAAAACTCAGAAGAGAACTAGAGCATTCCTCAGAACTCTACTGGCTCCAACATTATGGGACGTGCTCAGATATACCTCGCAGACATATCTGACATTCCCATGGCAACCCAAATAATTTGCTGAGAACAGTATCAAACTGACCAAGGGGGCAATAATGAAATCCAAGGATTAATTGATTTTCTGGAGAAATGAGGGGTGACCTCAAAAATAGATTACAGAATCACAGAATGATAGGGGTTGGAAGGGACCTCTGGAGACCATCTAGTCCAACCCCTCTGCCAAAGCAGGTTCACCTAGAGCAGGTTGCACAGGAACGCGTCCAGGAGGGTTTTGAATGTCTCCAGAGATGGAGACTCCAGAAACAGAGACGGAACTCTGGGCCTCTTCCAATGCTCTGTCACCCGCAAAGGAAGTTCCTCCTCATGTTTAGATGGAACTTCCTATGTTCAAATTTGTGCCCATTACCTCTTGTCCTGTCACTGGGCACCACTGAAAAGAGCCTGGCCCCGTACCCCTGACACCCACCATAAAAAAGTCCTGTTTAACCTGAAAGGAAGGCTGAGGTGGATTGAAATAGACTTTAAAGCTTTGACTGAGGTTTTACAGTCCCAGATATTTTGCAGCTCTTGTATAAATTAGAAACCAAAGAATATACTTGGAATGATACAGGTGATGTTGCAAATGGTTTCTTTTCCATCCTTCTGGCTTAAGATGTCATATGCTAATTTGCCTTCATCTGAAATGGTGTACAAAACACATGGCATCAGATGGCCCAGGGTGGAACATAGCCCTACCATCTGTCATGACATCATTCACCAAACTTTAAAGCAACTGATCTAAAAAGAATTTCACAAAACATTGATGATGTATTGACTGGAGGAGCAACTACAGGAGAAGTATTAAGTAAAGGACAAGTGGCAACAATTATCTTTCTCAATGCCGGATTTGCCATTAAGTGTTTCAACTGAAAAAGGTACACTTAAGAAATACAGTTTTTAGGTGTGCAATGGCAAGATGGATAGAGACACACTTCAGCTGATCAAAATGTTTGGATAAGTGCCATGGACTCCCAGCACAATTAACAGGAAACACAGTCTTCTTGGGCTTCAGTGGACTTTGGCTTATGCACGTTCCTGGTTATAGTAAATTGATTAAACCCTTATATTGGATGACCCCAAAAAGAAGTCATTTTAAGTGGGAAAAGTAACAGCACTAAGCTTTTTTAGCAGATCAAGCAGGATTAAAACTAGTAAGAAACCAGGAGCAGTGGAGGAAAACAGGCAAGAAGCACAGAGGTGTGGCAGAAAGAAAACATTATGCACAAGGCTCCAACTTCCTGTTGGACTCCTGCCTTCGGCCTCAAGAAAACTGCTTGTGTTTTGATTGAGAGGATTCCACAAACATCTCAAATGGCACTAGAAACCTCTGTGCATGCTACAGAATTAAGCTCTATTTGTCATCATGAGAGCTGTGCCGAGATGACATGCAGTGAATTTTATGTAACTTTCTCCATTTTTGTGTTTAGTTGTCCCCACCTGTATATCTAGTACCATTTTAGATCTCCTGGGACAACATGCCTGACATCTAGATGCTGCTCCAGAAATATGTGATTTTCCTATAGATCTTATGCCATATTCACAAAGACAACACCGACTTCTCGGATGCCAAAGGAAGCCTCACACGGTAGTAGATGCACATGCTTTCACATTCATACTCTTGAGGTCTATAATGTAAATGTTAGCATCTGAAATGCTCACTTTAAGTTGTTGGGGTTTTTTATACTTGGTGGGGGGGGAAATATCCCAAACAACAAACAGGCATTCCTAGCACATGAGTCATCTCATCTTAAAGTTGACATTTAAAAAAGAATAGCACTCTGGATTCATCTTGTACCTTCAGTTTTTAATAAAAAATTATTTTAGAACTAATTCAACTTTGGAATGAGAAGTTTGTCCCACTCCATCTCTGATGAGAAAAGAAAGCCCTGCTTTAACCTCATAAAATTAGTGAGATTGTGAAATATGAAGAAAATAAACCATTTTAATCATTTGATCAGAAGAGTAAGGAGAAAAGAGTTTTCCCTTTTTGTCTCTAAGCTGTAAAATGTAAATGTTGATAACTCATAAAAGGAGATACTAGAGACCAGTGGACATGCTGAGGTAGGCTGAGAGGTAAAATATGAGCAAAATCAATTAATCCAAAAAGCCTGAGAGTATTGCTTTATACTTTTTCCTACTTCCCTTGTGATTGTGGGAGCAACTCTGAACCTTCTCTTTTCTCCTAATCCCTTAAGACTTCAAGTTGTATATGCTGAACAACATCTATGTCTATACTTGAAGTGGAGGAGTGAGATAGCGCGAAAACTTGTGGCCAGCCTTACAGGAGGAATATGTTCAATTTAAAGCTAAGTATCATCTTCCCTCTGCCCTTTATGTCTAGTGTTATTTTGAATACCTCAAGTTAAATCCTCTCCTAGTCAAATTAATGATAATGATCTCCCATTGACTTTAATCAGGTCAGAATTTCACTTATATAATCTTTCTTATTAGAAATTGGACAGGATACCCAGTGTCTCTTCCCTGTAACAGGTTTCTTTTCATAGTATTCTTTAAAGGTGCTATGCAGCCTCCAGGGATGCTAAGAGTTTTATTAAGAAATGATCTAATTTATGTTTCAAGGGCAATGTCAAACAGTATAGTCTCACAGCTGCAGATATTGAAGGCAAAAATAAAGCTTTTACTTTGAACACTTACTTTAATATTCAAATGTGTGAAAACATTCTATTTGCCTCCCTTCACTTCCTCCTTTGCAACCCTTTTGTATTCAAAGCTTCTAAGTATGACACATAAGAAAAAATTGATTCTTTTAAAGAAAAAAATTGGAAACAAAAATGAAAAGATGTCAATTTACACAACCTGAGCAAAAATGACCACAGTTATATTCATTTTGACCCAGGATGAGAAAAATCAATCCCTCTACAGGAAATATGACAGCAATTTAAAAAGAAGAAATAGTTAAGTTTATATAAGTGAATAACAATGGATCTATGATACTTGGCCTCAGCCAGTAAAAACATAAACTTGTTTCAATGGATCTAGAAAAAAATCTGATCTTCAAGGTATAAACCAAATTAAAAATACAGTTATTCTCGTACCCACAATGGTGAATGGTTCTTATTATTCTTTTTAAATGGAGTTTGCTTTGACAGAGCAAACCTAGCTGAGGGCTTGCTCACCTGCATGAAACCTTCAATGGTACAGGCCCCAGAAAACAAAAAAAGCTTCATTTAAAACTTGCACTCTTATTCTTTTGACCCATGCAAGTATACTGAAACTTTTTTAATCCTTTTCTAAAAAACATGCATATCATGAAGCTTTATTTGTGCCTGTTTAACTTCACAAACTTTATTCCCTCTTGTTTCCAACTATAAATGCGTTGGAATTACCCTTTTCCACTATTTTTTCCCATTCAGAAATTTCTGTTTCTATGACACCATAACAGTACAACCAGATGGAGTGCAACAGACAGGTACTTCTTCGTACACTCCAAACCTTATAATAAACAAAAAAATACATATTACATGCAAGCAACAAAAAAATATTGTTAGCGTAATATAAATCTAAACAGTCTAAACAAAGATTTATTGTTAGTCTAAATCTAGTTGTTACAAGGGAAAATAAAACATTATGGAAAAAAAAGCTGTAATAATAATAGTTAAAATGATTATGCACACACTTTCGAATATGTACAATCTGGTGTTATGCTCCTCACTTTAATATTTCCCTGTGTCCTAATTTTGAACCTCCACTTTTCCTCAGGAAGAGAGAGAGATGGTTACAACAAGCCATCAGTGTCCAGAGACTTCACCAGAAAGAAATAGAATGAGATTTTCTAAAAAGTAGACATCTAAATATGATATTACTCTCCTTATATTAAACAGAGATAAACTGGTACTTTCAGGACATGTTTCTTAGGTGAAAACCATGTTTCTTCATCTTTCCTTCAGGTAGACATCTATGATATATTGCCATCTGGAGCTGACAATTTCTCTCAACTAAACAGAGAACATAAAGTGGTCATATCAGACATGGATTTCTAAGTTTAAAATTCATTTGCCTACTTTCCATTTGAGGCACATTTGGGTATTGGAGACTCCTGTAGGGGCTCACAGTTGTGTTATGGGACTTGTGGAGTGTTATTCTGGATGAGAGACAGGATTCCTCAGTGCCACTCAAGCAGAGTTCCATACGACATCCTAAAGAAAAGTCTCACCAAGTAAGGCTACATTGTAAAGGGTAGATATATTAAAAAATACTTGAGTTCCTTTAAGTAAGATCTTACTCTTTTAAGTTTTACTGCGGTGCTTACTGATGCAGAAACAGATATACAGAGAATAATTAAGATTGGAAGTGACCTCAGAAGGTGTCAAAGCAGGTCAAGCTGTGAACAGGTTGCGTAAGGCTTTTTCCAATCAGGTCTTCAAAAACTCTAAAAATGGAGACAAGCGATTTCTCTGGACAACCTGTTCCACTACCTGGCTTTCTGCCTCCTTATACTTAGTCTGAACCTCTCTTCTTTCAATTTATACCTAATGCTTCTCGTTGCACACACTAGCCCTGTCTAGCTCCGTCTCCTTGCTAACCACCCCATAAGCACCCCAGGGCTGCTGTTAGATCCTCCTGCAAACCATCTCTTCTCCAGTTTAAACAAAGCTCCAGTCCCTCATCCTGTCTTCACAGACCAAGTGCTCCTGCCCTGACCATGCCGGTGTCTCTGCCCTATACTAGCCTGTCTTTGCCAGGGCAGAGGGGAAGGTGTGTGTTTTTGTTCTTAAAGGCAGGACTCTGCATTTGTTCCTACTGCATTTCATGAGGTTCCAGCTGGTACACTTCTTCAGACAGTCAGAGTACCTCTAAATGGTATCACTGTCGGCATGTCAACTTGACCCCCTGTTTGGTGTCAGCTGAGAACTTCATGAGAGTAAACTGTATCATCTCCTCCAACTTATTCATAAAGATGTTGAATGGGACCTGAAAGAAATCCAGCGTGTGTGTATGCATTGTATGCATGCATTTTCAGGAACCATCTATTAAATAAATTATACTCACGCCCATTGGAAACTAGAAGATTACATTTAATTTCAGCTTTTTTTTTTATTTATTAACTTGCACCAACTGCATTTTCATCATCTAAGTTTGCCATAGTTAATGCTCTGCTAGGTAGTTGAGTTTCTAGTTCCGTTAACATAAAGAATTGCCAGAGGTACACAATTGCTATTAACCTCTTTTGCATGTTTCTATTTATTTTTCCAGTTGTTTCACTGACTTCTGTGATAGAAAACTCTCAATGGAGGAAGTTTAAGAGGATACCTTTAATGGAGTAGGATGGTGCTTATATTTGCAAGTTACAGCAAACCACTGCCTTACTACACAGACACAGCAGAAGAAAGAATTCTTGCATTTTTCATCTTCTAAACAGGATTTTGCTATGTTAAATATGGAAAATTTAAGCTGTATTAGATTGAAAACATTTCAGTTATGTTTTCTAGCAGAAAAGTAATTAAAATAAGTTCAGAATGTGTAATAAATGTATTCTGTATTTTCCTCATTGCTGAATGGGGATTAATTTGAAAATATCGTAACATCACAAAAAGAAAATCATGTCATTTTCATTATTTCCAAGGCACTTTTCTAAAGTTTATACAATCGAACTATGTTTTATTTTGCATTATACTGTAAAAAAAGAAACAAAATAAAACAAAACAAAAAAAGACAACAAATAATGCCCAGAGCCCCAAAAACCTTACATTTATCTTGGAAAACAAAGTTCTATGTACAAAAGACAAGCATGAATTTCTATATATTTCTGCTCTTTTTGCTTCAGTTAATTCAGCTGAGCACCCTTTATTTGTGTTTAACTACATTGAAGAACACATTTCTTTATATAAACCGAGACAAGAAGAAAATGAATAATTATATAGAGGTATAAGTCTTTGGGATCAGTTCAAGTACAGATGCAGCTATCTAAGTTTGCAGTCCTTTCCTCTTCCTTCTGTCCATCTTCTATTTTAAAAACTTGTGAGATTTTTAGAGGGTCAAGGAGGTTGTTTGATTTGTTTTTCCTCCATTGATACCAAGGCTTTACAGGATGAAGTTAAAAAATATGGATACTGTCACACTACTAAGGAGAAATAGGTGAGACAGAAGAGACGGAAGAATATATATATATGGAAAGAGAAAACTTACTCCTAGAACCCCTTTACAGAATAAAATTCCATTTTAAGGTACATTTGAAGAAACTAAAAAGGATGTAGACAGATCTGCAGCTACAATGCAATTACATTTTCCCAGGACCAGAAGACAGTGAGGTTTCTTAGCTAATTATTAGTCACAGGAACTAAAAATTGTCACCAGCCGATTCTTCAGAATCTAAAGATCTGTTGTTTAAAATATGAAGATATATATACACAAGATGTTCATTATTTCCTGTGAAGCATTCAACATCAGTTCTCACTTAACCAGCAGGCCCTAAAATATAATGCGACTTTTAGAACCGAGCTCAGAAATGTGACATTACAACAGTATTACTGAAAAACAGGTACTTCAAACTAACTGTGGATTCTCTTGACTTCTCAGTATCTTTATCCATATGTATTATATGTTTCAATTAACAGTCCCCACACTCTAGTCACTTCAGATTGTTAGTGCCAATAAATCATTTCCAAAATTAGAATTAAATTTGTTCTAAAATATGTTCCCATGAGTCAATTTAGAATTAATATAATTTGCCAGCGAAAACTAGGAAATAGCTATATATACTATTTCACAGAACCACAAAATTTGAGGTTGGAAGGGACCTACTGAGATCATATAGTTCAACCTCCATGCTAAAGCTGGGCCAGCTACAACAGGTCACCCGGGACAGTGTCCAGTCAGGTTTTGACTGACTCCACAACCTCTGGGCAGTCTGTTCCTGTGTATGACCACCCTCACCATAAGAGTTCTCTTTAAATCAGATGAAATCTCATATTCTTTAATTTGTACCCATTGCCTCTTATCCTGTCAATGGGCAGTACTGAGAAGAATCTGTCTGCCTCATCTTCATCATCTCCCATTTTGTCATACATATTGACAAAATCCCCCCACCCCCAAGCCTTCTCTGCTTCAGGATGAACAGTCCTAGTTCTTTCAGCCTTTCCACAAATGAAAGATGCTCCAGTCCCTTCATCACCTTTGGTGTCCTTTGTTGGACTCAGTCTATTAAGTTCTCTGTTGTACTGGAGAGCCCAGAACTCACAGCACTCCAGACGCAGCCTCACCAATGTCAAGTAAATGAAGGATCACCTCCTTCAATCTGATGGAAATATTCTTCCTAACACAGCCCAAAAGACTGGTGGGTTTTTTTTGCCATGAAGAGCATGTCACTAGCTTGTGGTCAGCTTGTCCACTAGGATCATCAGGCCCTTCTCTGCAGAGTGGCTTTCGAGCCAGTCAGCTCCTGGGACTAGTGCCTGGGATTATTTTTCCCCAAATGCAGGATTTAAAATTTCCTCTTGTTAAAAATCAAGTGACTCCTCTCAGCCCATTTCTCCAGCTTGTCTAGGTCCCTCTGGTTGACAGTACAGTTATCTGGCATACCAGCAGCTCTTCCTGGTATTGTAACATATGCCAAATCACTGACAGTGCACTCTGCCCCATTGCTTAGGTCATTAATGAGGATGGGTCCCAGCATTGACTTCGAGGATACACAGCTAACAACTTGTCTCCAACCAAACTTTGTGCTACTGTTCAGTCAGTTTTCAAATCTACATCATGGTCCATTTATGCCACCCATACTTTGTCAGCTTGCCAATGAGAATATTATGGGAGACAGGGTCAAAGGCTTTATTAAAGTCAGGGTAAAAAACATCCACTGCTCTCTCCTCATCCACCAGAGTTACCTCTTTATAAGGCTATCAGATTGCTTAAGCATGACTTTCCCTTTGTAAATCCACACTAAATACTCCCTACCACCTTTCTGTCCTTCAGATGGTTGGAAATGGTCTCTGGGATTATTTGCTCCTTCACAGTGTCTGAAGTAAAACTGACCAGCCTGCCGTTCCCCAGATCCCGCTTCTTAAAGGTAGGAATGACATTTGCTCTCTTCCAGCCTTCGGGAAACTTTCCTAATCACCATGACCTTTCAAAGATAATCAAGAGCGGCCTCACAATGACATCAGCCAGTTCCCTCAGTACTCATGGGTGTACCCCATCAGGCTCCATGGATATGTCCAGCTTAAGTGTTCTCCAACCTAGTCCTCCTCTACTGAGGGTTAAGTCTTCCTTGCTCCAGACTTAACATCTGGTCACAGGACCATTATGAAGGCCCACCTTGACAGTAAAGTCTGAGGCAAAGAAGACATTTTTCAAACTCAGCTTTCTCTGTGTCATCAGGTCCCCTGCCCCATTCAGCAGCAGATCCACTTTTTCCCTAGTCCTCGCTTTTCTGTTTATGTACTTGAATATTCCTTTCTTGTTACCCGTTGTTACCCACATACCTTGCCAGTTTCAACTCTAGGTCAACCTGGTCTTTCCTAACCTCATATTTGCATGACCAGAGAGCAACTCTATTTCCTCTTGGGTCAACTGCTCCTGCTTCCCACATCTTATACATTTCCTTTTTATGTCTGAGCTCAGTGTCACATCCCACTCAGAAAGAAACAGGGGTTAAGTGACTCAGATTTGTAAATCCCCAGCAGTGAAGACTAAGGTGAGGCAAATCTCAGTGTCTGTATGCAAAAATTTATTAGGTTAGTAAACAGGTCTTAACTAGGTCCACAATAAGTAGTTAGTTATATAACAAATTAAAGTAGGAGGTAAGGTATGCATTGCGTTAATTAGCAACAGGTATACAGCAAACTATGGCAAGCAGTACTTAATAACAGATACATAACAAATTATAGCAAGTGGTACAGTATGCTTGCTTTACTTCTTTGAAAGGAAAGAGAAAAGAAAGAAAAAAAGGAAAGGAAAGAAGCAAAGGGATATAGAAGGAGACATTGAAGGAGAAACTGAGATGAAGAGGCAGAGAGAGAGAGAGAGAAAGAGATCACTGTTCCTGGTTCCAGCGTTACTCCAGTCAACACGGGTCATAGAAGCACTCTTCAGGGTCAAATCTTCCCAGGTCATAAACCTTCTTTTCTCTTCAGGGAAAGTCTTCCTCCTTTTATGCCTTAATAGCCTCTCCATAATATTCCAAATCCAAGGCCCTGACAAACAATAAACCTCTCCAGGTGAGGAGACAGGTTGATAGATGGGGGCCTCCACTCCTCACAGCAGAGAGTCTCCTACCACCACCACTGCTTCCTTTTACTGGTCATGAATGGCTCAGGCTCAGTCACCAGAAACATTACATTTGACAACATTCCCGGTTCCTCATCAGTTATGAGGGCAGTGAAGTTCTTCTGTAACTGCAAGTCATCAGGTAGGATAGGAACCTTCCTTCTGGTGTGAGGAGTCACTAGCTTCCAGCTCTATCATGATGGGAGTTCCAATGGGCTTCTCCTAACCCTCCACAACAGTGAGAGGTTTTGGCTCTTGAAGGTCTGAGAGACACCTGGACAGTCTCTGACGCTGCAGTCTGCTGACTTCCTCCAGGAGTTCTTTTGCTTAGCAGCAGAGCTCCATGCGTTTCTTCACAGTGGTGAAGGGAAGGGAGGGCTGCCTCTCACATAGGCCTCTCCATAGCATGGGTAAAAGGAACCTTGATCCTCCCTAATCAGGGATCAACTAGAACAAATGCTGTTGGCACCCTTTATTCAAAGGCAGCTGACGGAATTCCTTAGAAGCTGTTAGACGTCCTCAGCCTTAGCCTTAGCCTTAGCCTTAACTGACAGAAGCAGGAATATTTAATAACTGTTTTAATAGTTAGTTCCTATATAAATTTACAAAAGAAAACCTAGAGACAGCAGGTAATTTGACAACTAATTAGCTAACTTTCTTGCTGACCAGGATATATATTCAGTTTATTTTTGGATAACACAGAAAAGAAATTATGAATAAGGAAAAGATACTATTTCCCTTTATGGCTTAGGGCTTTTTATTAGACAATATTCTAATCCTGTCATTAAATAGATACATAAATAAATAAAAAATAAACAAGCACTGTACTAAGTAAATACTCAGCCAGATGTTTATTTCAGTCACTTCTGTCACTTTTAAAATACACAACTTGCTCTATAGCTACTGCAGTTCATGAGCAGGTTTTCACCAGTGTTTCAACTGCACAAATAGAAACAGAATATGGAACCTATTTCATATTGGCTTTCACTGATTTATCTGTGAGAAAAATCAGATACTGTACACAGGTCTAACTACACTTCGCTCTTCATATGATTCTGATGATGGAACCACTAACCTCATGAAGAATTTTTTTAACTTCAACTGGCCAAGATCTAAACCAAGCTTAAATTTAAGAATTATTTCAGTGATGGATCATTATTGGTGAGGTTAATGTTTGATCATCATAATTTTTATTTCATCCTGCTTATCTATTTTTTTTTCTCATATACTTTAGATCTGCACTCTTTGCATAGGTACTTTTAGGACATGGTTCATCTGATATGTGGATAGACATGCAATGAATCACTGAAGGGAGTCTGGGCCACCCCAAGTTTATGCATTTCTCTCTAAAGAGTTATATTTGGTTATATAAATCTCATCCATATGGCATGCTTAGTTTTGTTTCATTTTCCATTGGGATCACTTTAGATTAGAGTGGCTGTTTAAACATTTGAGATGCATTGGCTTAATGGGCACTTCGGGGAAAATGCTGGAAGTAGATAAATGCGTTAGACAGCAGGAGTCTAAGCACAGATAACAAAAGGCCTAAGCTAGGGAGCAGAGAGGCGTAGGAAATGGAGAAAGGGGAATCAGAAATAGAAAAGACTCTCATTTTGAAGTACATGCTGTATGTTTTCAGACTTCCTGGACTGAACAGCAAGACCAGGCCTGCAAAATACTACTTTGTATTTTAAAGCAGATGACTTAAAATACTAAGACCTCTTCTGGTACAGGGCAACCCTGCAAAAGGCATGTTACAGACATCATCATATGTAGTCATTCACTTATGTGGTCAACCCATGTCTAGGTTATTGTCTTCCTCCAAAAAACAGTCAGTCTCCTAAGTGCTACTAATCTAATCAATAGAGTTCCTCCCAGTTTGGAGGAGACAGACACTTGCCCCCATCAGCTGACACCAGGCACATGGGCCGTGACCTGCGGTCCCACTCCAGCCGCCAGCACTGAGCCCCCTCACTGGCCTCAATCACACTGGTCCCCCAGTAGCTGGTTTTGAAATCATACACTGTTCCTGTCCCAGTGTCTGAAATCCAAGAACCCCACTGGGATACTGAGACCCCACTGGCTGCAGTAGCTGGTATGACAGGCCATGGGTACCCACAACCCCCGTCTGACTCCAGGAGCTGGCACGCCAGTCCCCCCAGTAGCTGTCAATGAATGCCTGCAGCACACGCACACACAGAGGATAGAAAATGAGATTACACAGACTTAAGAAAAGATTTAAGAAGAAGATATGAGAAGACAGGACAGACTGTTGTGATCAGGTGCAGGGCTCAGCCAGACAAGTGTACTGACCAGCTCTGGTTAACATGCCAGCAGCCCTGTTTTATACTCTTTTCTGTCTATTCTGCCTTTGTTCCTCACTTCTCCCCTTTCCCCTGCACATTGCCTCATCAGTTTGCACACTCCCACACCAACCCCCTCCAGCACCCTGGAGCCTCAGATTTACATCCTTATCAGTTGCAAAATCCCAGTTCACCTGCAATTACTCGATAGCCCATCAACTAGTGTTACTGACCAGGTTTGTTTCTGGTTATTGTCTTTAAATATTAACTGGACAGGGTTTATGACCAACTGGTTTCTCACTCCCTTTCTTTATCCTCCCAACTGAAAAAAATACACATTTTCACACTCCACATGCCACTGATGAGGTTTGTTCTTATTGTGACCTTTCTCATGATTTCTTGGTCAGGTGTGTCTCTGCATGTTTTGGTTTACGGCTCCTTTCTCCAGGTACCTTTAGAGGGGCAGACACTCTCCTTCTACACAACCTTACAGATTCATTTAATTTAAGATATCTTACACAGAATATGATACATTGCTCTTTAATCACATCTATTCTTTGAGAGGGTTATCTGAAGTAATAGCTGAGTGCTCAGAGGACAGTAATGGACGTGGAGTGTGCTGCAGACCTTCCCCAGATCGGTAGGAGCTATGATATAAGGAGTGCCTGCATCCTGTCACAGAGCAGTCCTGGTGCTAAGTACATCAATATAACAGAGTGAAGAGCCAGCTCAAGCACTGGAGCCCTATGCCATTAGCTCACTCGCTGCCTCTGTTCTGCACTGCTCCAAATATCTCTCTCTAGGACAATTTATTATAGAAGGGGATGGCTGTAAATAGTGTGATTATGAGCCAGTCTGTTCTACTTCGTCTTGGAGACAGGCATCGGTCTTTGTCTCTCTTTCATTTAGTGCAAGAGCTGTAATTACTATGTCCAGCTAAGTAATGCTTTTTGCCTGGCTAAAACTGCTTGTGAGAAGTGAAAAGTTGGGTGTAGAGAAGCTCAGTTAAGTTGCTTACTGAAAATGATAAGAGAGAAGACAGTAGAAAATTAAAGAAAAGAGGGCGTTTGCCCTGCAATATGTGAAGGTCAGGACAATAGGATTTCTCCAGATTCAGCAATATCCCAGCATATCAAAATAGCTCTTGAAATAGTTCTGTTAAGACTCAGAGGGCCTGTACCAGGGGCTTTCTTGTAAAAAAAGAAAAGACTGCAAATTCTGTACTTTTTAAGGAAATCTGAGCATGATCTTACTGACAGAAGAAGTCTGTGTGAGATATCTTTCTCTAATTTCCACGCTTCATTCTCAGTGACATTACTTGTGCGTTTTCCTCACAATTTAAGCAAAAAAGCATTCCCAGTATTTGGTATTAATGGTGTGAAATGTTGAGATGTTTGTCTTTGCATTTTTCCTAACTCCTTTGTTTTCTTCTAGAAATGCAAAATTCAGAACGCGTGGGCACACCAAAGTTTTATAGAGAGGCAAAATTATTCTCTCTGTCTCATTCTCAATATATGATATAAATCCATACATCTAATGTAAGATCTTAATTTTTTTCAGGTTCCTAATAAAGCATCGGACAGTAAGAGGTTCATCTGAATGGCTGTTCAGGATATACTAAACCAAAGAGTTGAAGTTAAACAATATCAATGACCTCTATTCCTGTAATGAGAAATATCAGCGTGTTATTACAATATAATACAGTATACATTACAGAGACTATACTAGATACAAATTTAAATTAATTGCTCAGTCTGATTATTTAAGTCATCAACAAGACAATATTGCACTAATAATTCACAAGAAGTAGTGGTTCAGTTTGCCAGATTGAAAACAATTATGCTTCTAGAAACATCTGATTATTTATAGTTCACAGAATAAACTTTCATAATGATAAATGATACCTTATTACAAAATTTTTCAATTGTTTGAATGTTTAGGTTCTTAAAGCATCTCCCAGTAAAGTAAAATAAATATTTCAAACCTTTGGACGACTTTGACATTGACCACTGGCAATGTCAAAGTATTTGCTTAAATATATATTCTAATCATCACAGTACATGAAACAATTCTACTTAAGTACAAAATAGGTCTATGATGGATAAAAGTAATGAGTGTAAAGTTTTAGCAGAAGCATATGAGTTTTAACTAAAATATTGTATTTTATGTGCTTATTTGTTGTTAGGCCTTGCATTACTGAAATATGCATGTGATAGGTGGCTCACTTAAGTGACTCAACAAAAAACAACTAGTTTTCCTAAAATGAATTAGACTCTGGACCTCACATACATACAGAATTATTTAAGTTATGGCAATAGAAGTCCTGCAAAATACAAAAGATTGACTACTATGCTCTCTTCTCTGTTGGAAAAGAAAGTGTACTGAGACGTAGAAAATGTTTTCTCCATTCAGTGTATCTAAGTTGTAAATTAAACACTTCCTCATTATCCCTTGACTCATAGGGTCATTAAAACACTGAAACATTGCCTTCCTAGCAACAGACTTCAGAGTTGAAAACCATGTTCACATAAATGTGGGGAAGATTCAGCAAAGGAATTTATTCTTTAAGATTTCCATGTAATACCATATACAATTAAAGAAGACATCACATGAATATCTTATGTTCTGCGTGTGGACATACATAGCTTCTCAGTGACGGAACTGTGGTTCCTATTTATTTCATTGGGTTTTTTTAATATTTAACTAGGATGCCTAAGTTGCATGGGAATTTGCTCTAAGCTCCCCTTCTGTTGGTGGTACAGTAAAAGCCTTTCAAGGGGCAAATAAGCTAGCTGTATAACCCAGTAGTCCACTCGAAAGATGTGTCTTTTTCCATTGAATATAAAGGGATTCTATTGTGTTTATATTAAAAAAAAAAAAAAAAAGAACCAGGGCCCTGAGTTCAAATATTTATTAAATCTAGGGTGGACTTTTCTTAAATCTTTTAGCAGATTTGTCTTATAAAGGGTGTAGCCCAAAAGCAGGCAAGCTCACAGATTAATTGCATGGATGGTCAGATGTCCAATTCAAGATGGTAAAGATGTACCCAGAAATTGCATCTATATTAGTAAATGAAGTAAAATTGCTCTTGGTCATTTTTTCAGTGTTGGTGACAAATGATGCGACATAGCTTGTGCTCATAGACCTGAATTTTCTTCTCCCCCAAAACAGGACGGCTTTTTTATACTTCTGCTGTTATCTGCCCTTTGCCCATGCTTTCCGTGATCAGTGCTCGGGCATTGGACAGTGGAAGTCTAGCTGTCACAGGAGAGAAAGAAGCTGGCAACCATGTGGGCGGTGAAACGGCGTACGGATGACTGGGGAAAAGTGCCTGAGTTCACATCCTGATCCTGTTTAACTTACTAGTACAGAGGTAGTCTAAGATGAAACCGTTAGTACAAAACCCCAAACTGTATGCATTTAAATTTAAAGAACCATGTGTGAATGAGGCATCTAAGCTCCCATTTGTGGTCTCAGTGGAGCCTGGGGAGCTGATCAGAGCTGTGTGTATTAGGGCAAGCTGAACAGTTCCCTAGGCTGCAGTGATAATATTTATTTGGTCTCCATTGACTGCAGTTGGAGCTTAGCTGCCTCTCTAATATGTTGACATGCCTAATTCTCTGTCTCCAAAGATGGTTAATCTGCTTTGGGAACCAAACAGGGGGCCAGTTCCAGGCCAATTGGAATGGACTGGCTGATGTCTTTTCCAGTTGGACTAAGTCGCTTGGAGAGTGCTCGATGCATCTATATTACGTACTACGCAGTTTGGGTCCTTGTTATTATTGTTGTTTACTTTAAGTAAAAAGTATATGAAGTAATGTGAGGACAATGTTGCAGACTGCCAAGGAGGTGTTTTCATAACACTGCTGGTCTCTACAACAAGGGAATAGCACATAAGTGTTTTGGAGGCCTGCTGGGATAATTTTGGGATATATCCTAGATAATGAGAGTAAAACTCATTCCAGAGTATTTAAACACTAAAATGGATGCTGAAACAAATAAACTCTCCAGTTCTACCCCCGGTTCTCAGTGGCAGGAGCCAGCTGGCAAATGTCCAAACCAAAGGTAACTGGTATTTGTGCAGTGAAATTAATCAGGTATCTCAAATGAAATAGGGAGTGAGATAATGGACAATGTAAACACATACTGATCTTCAGTTATGGACCCAAAGTTACTCACATAGGATGAATCTGGAAAAAAATGTCTAAGCATAATACATATATATTATGAACAAAATATATATGTATATGTAAAACATTATGAATGCTTGATTAACAAATAAGGAATGCCATATAGATATCTTTCTGTTCTTCATTTCTAGGGACAGGGAAAACTAAAGCAAGTGGTATGCAAATTAAAGGAGCTTGAGCTACTTGTTTCTGCCTCCAAATGGATACTTTATTAGTAGAGATTATTATAAAACATGAGTTTTGCTATTGGGTTTTCCATATGTAAACAGAAAGAAAACAGAATGAGTGACCATGGGACCCTTTCTAGTGGCACCTGTAGATTCTTTCCTTTCACAATTTATCCTCAGCTTCATCTTTAATATACATTGAAAATGCCTTGTACTTCTTGTTCTTTTTTTTTTTTTTTTGTACAAAAGGGGCTTAAGGGATTCAGAGATTCTGCTCACAAATATTCTAAAATTAATTTCAATTTAGTGCGGGGTAATTATGTGAAATGGTTTCTACACCATACTGAAATCATTTGAATCAAATTGCATTTTATGACATTGGAAAATTATTTATGATACCGTTATGAAAAGAAGCTCTTAGTCATCTGTGCTGCAATTTTATTTCTTTATTCTTCCATGTCTGAAGATGAAAAATTTGTCCTGTATTTATGTCTTCAATAAGCCTTTAAAGAAAAGCTGTACCCCAGTGTCAGTAAGTTATAATTTCAATAATTCATATGTAGACATGCACATATTACCATTTCCTGAACTCCAAAATGTTCCCAGAAAGGATCATAGACTCTTTAATTTTTTTTCAAAAGTTACTGAAGTACATTTCCTTGCCATTAACTATTGAGGCCTACACTGTTGCCGTTAAAAATAAAAAATAATTTTAAAAAAAGTTCCCTCACAATAATTTTCCAACAGCATATTCCCTTTCCACCCAAAAAAAGTAAAATAATCCAAATCAAAATTGTTTGGAGAATCTTCATGCAAATTTTAGCCAGGATTTTTTGAGTCAAGGAATTAATTTCAATACTTAAATTGAAAATCTGATGGTGTGTAATAAGAATTTTTAAAGTAAATGTAACTTAAGTGCTAGGATATCTTCCAAGGAATGTAGGTACCCGAAACTCAGTCTGAAGTGCTGTCACAGTAAGGTTGATTTGATAGTTAGACCTGAGAGCTGGGATTATTTTTTTTCTTATATAGCTATCATACTTTCTGTGGAAAAATCAAAAGTAAAAGCTGAGAACAAGAGAATGAAAAGAGCCTAGACAATAGTGGAACACCCATAGCATCATAAGGCCTTATAAAATATAGCAGATGACCAGTTCAGGGCAGGGAAATATTACGGGAAAAAAAAATAAGTATGGTAAATGGATGATCCTTGTGGGTCCCTTCTAACTCAGGATATTTCTTTTCTATTGTATTGTATTGTATTGTATTGTATTCTATTCTATTCTATTCTGTTCAATTTATTGCTGATTATTCCTTGTTTGGTGGTGATTTTTTTTTTTTTTTTTTTTTTTTTTTTTATTTCTGTAGATACAGTTTCTGGGTACAGATTATTTTTTTATTATTATTTTTCTTTATTGTCACTTTCTTTATTTAAATACTTCCTATCTTGGCTTTATTTTTTTCACTAAAGAATCATCTACTGATATCATTGTACAGTTGAAGTACCACTGTCCCAAAAGTAGTTGATGCTGAGCCTATTGCGGTACTGTTATTTTACTTGTTTCACATTCCTTTCTTTTGCTCAGTCAATCCCTACTCTATACTATGTTGCTATATTGTGCCTGCAGAGTGTTTTCTGGCATCATAATTGTGAAAAAAAAAAAATCATGTAATATCATCACTTCATTACATTGGGTTTAAGTGAAGTAAACAGTGCTTAAAGAGGTCATTTTATCTTACTTATGATCAAGTAACACAAGTTTGTGTTCTTAATAATTTCTACATTAAACTGATTAGAAAAACCAAAAGCAATAATCTTTGGGTATCTGGAGAGCAAAATGGTTTCCTGAAAATTTCTAAAGCTGTCTTTCGGTACATGGTTTTCTTTCTATTGAAAACAGCAGTGTTCTAGAAACTGTAGTGAACATTGGCTTGTTCCTTTTCTAAAAAAATAAAACTTCTATGAGAATATTAAAAGACTTCAAAAAAAACCCTAAGTTAATGAAACACGATTATGAAGGGTAAATGAGGGAACAGTGCCATAGATGTCAGCTTCTAAATCAATCCTACCCATTTATAGCTCGCTCCCCACCTGAGACATCAAGATATATTTCAGTAGTAGCCAAATATTAAATAGTTTTCCATTTCTTAATTTTCCCATTTGCTTCAGAAATGAGTTTATTGCCTGTATTTCAAGCATATGTAGTAAATCAGCAAAGCCTTTTAAAAATATTTTTTTAATTTAATTTTAGAAATGTGTGAATTCACAGTGTGAATTTTGCTGTGAGTTGTGTTTGTATTTTCACTATAAATTTCATTTCAAGTAACAAAGTAAATAAAAATTGCTAGGTAATGAAAAGTTGTCATTTTAGTATTTGTCTGTGTGCATGTTTTTTCTTTGTTGCATCCTATCTCCATATTGGTGTAGATTTTTTTCTGTTAGCATGCTTTTTTATTTTATTTTATTTTGTACAAGAGATTATACAAACAAAGCAGGAATGCTCTGGGTTTTCTTTCTCCTAAATAGTAAGGAAGGGGCTTGTTTATAATTGGCACGTTGAAGAAATGTATGGGAAGACTAAATAGTAGAGATTTTTCTGTAGATCCATGGTTCAACTAAGCAAACATAAATAGTTTTCTGAATAGTAATACATTTTTAAATATTATTATTAATAGTTTCATATTTAGGAAATTATTCGGAAATATTTTTTATACTTGTAAAACATCAATATCCTTGATTCACCTGGTATTCACCTTCTCTATTGTAGTCACATATAATTAGTCATGTAACTTTTATCTAGTTACTTAACAATCAGCTCAATTGTACACAGAAAATAAGTGGCACATCCAGGAACCGTTGTTGTACAGTAGACTATCTAAGGCATCTGTATGAAATGGTCAGTTATACCACAGGACTTGTGCACTTCTGGAGTGAAGCTGAAGTGAATTGTATAGGATAAAGACACAAGGAATAACAAATATATTTATAGGGGGAACTGATTCTAGCTTTGAGAAAAGCAACTCATGCACCAAAACATGTCTCTAGTGTCATTTTGTGCACCTTGAAGTATCCTTATTGACTTCAAATTGCTATTTCAGAAAGTATGAGTCTCCCATAGATCACATTTCAAATCTGCAGGTCCTGCATAGGTATACCAAAAAAACCCTAAGATACCTTAAATGGCACTGGATGCTTATGTTTAGTCACTAAAGTCTCCCTAACAAACACTTACAGAAAGCATTTGATATGAATATTAGATATGAACAACTATTTCTTCTGAAGCTTCCTGTCTCTTAGAAAATCTGCTTTGGTTGATTAGCTCAGATTTAAACATCTATATACCAGCAAAGGGTTTTATTATGTCAAAATAATGCCTTGAATTGAGAAGGCTGAATACTGTCATTCAGCAAACATATATCCACTAAAGTTAAAATAATTTGATACTTGCAGGGCAGGAATGCCATAGTCTAATAGCCATTCATAAATCAAGATAGGTGGTCTTATGAAAGGTGTTAATGATGGCTAATTTAATTTTCAGGAAATCCTCCGTCCTCATTTACTCAGTTTACAGAGCAAGGTATTATACTGCTGGGTCTAGATTTTAATAGAACTACATTTTACGTATGTGTGCATATGCATACATATGTATGCATTTTACATATGTGTGTAAACAAAGCAATGACCAAAGGGGCAAACAAAGACATTGGAGCTGCTCTTCAGACGTGTGGGAAAAATGTAAACAATAACCCAGGTAGCCAAATTTGCAAGTGGAAGAACAAAAAATAAGCACAAGGGACTGCAAACAGAACATCTTTGAACGCATAAGATGGAAACTAAAAACAAGACATGCATCAGGATCTGATGAGACCCTGTTTTTTGGGAGGAAGGCTGAGAAGCTGTGAAAGACTGGAACTTTAAAATAATTGTCTCAAAGCTTGTTTAAGCTTCTGCAAATCAACAGGCAGGCTTGTAGGCTGATAAGAAGCTTGCCTGTATCTATTTAGCACCTTCTGCAGACCATCTTCTTCCTTGCTAGTCACCACCCAAGACTGCCTTCAGCTGAGGTGTAGGCCTCTGGCTATCAGAGTGGCTGGACCCTGCCTACCCTGGGACCCACCTGAGCCTGTGTTGTTAACTCCAAAATTACTGAAGCACAACAACTATGATGAGCCAAGCACTGCCCAAGCAGCAAGGGGGCAGGAAAAGCTTATACAGCAACTGTGTAAAGTGACAATTAGCTGGGCAAAGGCCACCGTCGCACTGATTGGTCAAGCTACAAGACCAACATGGGCTACCTGAACTCTAACTGATGCAGCGATCCACCACAATTTGGGAATCAGGACTGAGACCCCCACCACCATCAACCACGGACCAACGGGACGCCACTGAACTTCCAGAGGACCGCCAAGGCGTCGTTGGGCCTGTGGTGGTGACTGTACTCTTGCTACGCTCCATAATACTGCTTCTCTTTTCTACCTTTCCTCTAGTTCTGCCTTTACTCTATCGCTTGCCTCAGTGACTAGTGCTGGGGAATAACAATAAACCTGCAGTGAGCGGCATCTGACCTCGTCTGCGTCTTAATTTCACACTTGGAATCATTGCGAGCCTCTCCCAGGCCCGAGGTAGTCGGACCAGGACATAACAGAAGCATTGAACACAAAGGACAATGGAGGAAAGAGGAAGAAAGAGAGGCCCAATTCAGTGTTGGATTCTGTCGGAGAAGCGCTGTCAAGCCTGATCACCTCCCTTGGCAACTAAGGACTGCCGAGGGCACTAGCCATTAATGCTACCTGTATTATATCAGAAACAAGGTATTGTATACTCACAGCTAGTGTAGGATATCAGCAGTAAAGATGCAGGAGTTCTGCATGTAATAGTATTAAGTAGTAATAATGTGGCAGAATTACTTGAAGTTCTGTTTTAATAATTGAAACTTGCCTGATTGGCGAGTGTTCTGAACACACTCATCACAGGCTGTAATTCCTGTAATTCACATGACTTCACATATATGTATGCACATTTGCACTGCATGTGACTCTACTAATTTTACGAGGTTACATTCATCCCTTTCCAAACCACTAATAAAGTGCTCTCATAACAAATCAGTTAACATTATAACTAATTTCTATGTTTATAATACTTACATAGACACAGTAAAATGCAGGTACGCTACTTCCGTAGCTTATTTTTATAAAATTTATAACTGAGTGCATCAAGGGAAGTTTGAATTCAAAAGCCTATTATTTGTATTCAGAGTAGGTATTCCCTACAATAAAATCCATGTAAAGATTTAAAAAAAAAAAAAATAAATTATTTTACAAATTGTTTAAATATTTTTATTTTTAATTTGAGAATGACTTATTGTGAGACATTATTATTAATATATATTTTATTAATATTTTTATTAATATTATTTACAATATTTTTATTATTTTTCAGTAATTTTTGCTATTTAAAGTAAGTATTCTCCTTTTAACTCTAAGGATTAAAAAAAAAAACAGAATCTGAGGAATGTTAGCAAATGTACTAGTAATCAGCAAATTTATTCACAGATATTAAGTACAATGGATTTATGCATATGTAACCCCCACTGAACTCAGAAGTGCTTATACAGGCAAAGAGAAGGAGAGACACATATAATTCAAGACTCCTAGATTTAAGTAAAACATCTTAATACACAATCCCATTCTTCATAACCTATAACCTTATAAACTTATAACCTTAGAATTTATGAGTTCATTTTCCTATATATATATGTTTAACAAATACTTACACTGATTAAAAATACTCTAGTTTAAACTTTTACATTCTGTAGTCATATCTACTTGATTAAACCTTTCCTGTATAAGGAGAGAAAAAATGCTGTATGGCTAAAATTACCTAATAGAAGAATAACTCATAGATTTGAAATTTTATAATTATGCTATATATATGATTATAATTTATCTTTTGCTATATTTCTAAGTGACCTTTGCCTTACTTTTTTTGAACTTTAATCCTTTATTGTGACATATGTCCCTAATATCAATGTATAAAGTTCTCAGAAGTTCTCAAAGTATTTATAGGAGACTTTCTAAAAAGGCAAAAAGATATGATTAACATTAATTTGGAAAAATATATTACTTTCTTCATCAGGATTACTGATAGGCCACATGAAATCCTCCTTATTTTTAACAGTTTGGGTGACCTTTAGGAATTCATATATTTCTGTTAGATCAACCTGTACTGAACCGTTCCTACCTCTCTGTCGAAATTTGCTTATTGATTGCCAAGATCACTATAGCAATTTTTTTCTAAAGTTGCGATATAGTTCAGCCAAACTTTTTTTACAGCTTGGCTGTTATCCTTGTATGTAGATTTTGTAATTTTTTGAATGTGTTAGATTAATGCAAAGCAGTCAATCCAAACACCTTCAATTTTCAAATAGATTTAAGTGCCTTATTATGTCACGTTTTGGGTTCTAATGCACGCCTTTCATAAGTCATTTGGGCATGTGAAATAATCCATTTTTTGTCTTTTTAAACCTTCACAAGTACCATACAGAATTGCTACCTTTCTGCCTGCAAAGTCAAGTTAATTTGGAAAAATGGCTGAAAGATAGATTAATCAGAAAGTATCCCAGCCAGACATTGAGCTGAAATTTGTGTGGATCCTTGTCTGAAGACAGAAATAAATCAAATCAGTGAGTTAGTTTCGTGAAACAGAAATCAAAGATCTGTGTGTCATAAGACACTTTCTTAGAGTATTATATACATATTATATACATATATATACATACATTATATATATCCCAACAGGATATGAACTTTACCACAAGAAAAATGCTTCCTCAAAAGGAACTGTATGTACCTATATATCTATCTATAGATATGAAAACATATATTTACATGAAAAAGAAAAATCACTTGAAATCGTTCTTTTGATGCAAATAGTTCAGACTTGCAAAATATCCCTTTCATCTGTAAAGTTTATTTTTATTGAAAGATTTACCTGACTCAATGAATTAATATTAATAAGAGTACATGTAGCTAAAATCAGTTGCTGCTAGAAGAGAGAAAAACTATTTTATTAAACACTAAATAAGGTTACAAAGCCAAAACAGGAAGGTGATCTAACACAAGAAATTGCAAGAACCTTAGAAACTAAGAATCAGATCTCATAAACAGACTGTTTCCTAGGATTATCTTCTAGGATCTTAGTACATCAAAAATTACAAGTTTGCCAAGACAGAACATATTTAAGCTGATTAAATACTTAAAGAAACCATCTAGTTCTTAATAGTTGCAATGAATCAGTTAAAATTATTCTTATTTCAATTAATAATATTGCAAAAAGGAATATTGTACTGTAAGTATGCAATGGCTTGGAAATATGTGTGCCCCTTGGACTAAGCAGGTGCTAATCAGGCTTGTATGTGGCATGGAGGCTGCTGAGTATACACAATGTATTTGGAGGCTATGGTGTGTTCCATCTTCGTTGAATGTAAATTTTACATGGACTAACCAAATCCATGGTTAATTAATGGTTTTCCATCAGGAATTTTCATAACTCACGAGAAATCCTGTGCTTGCATATAAGAATGCTTAGTCTGTATGATGTACAAACTTAAGCAATGAAGGAACGCTTTATTCTTGTCCACTTCACACAATTTCAAAGTGTGATAGAAGTACCACATCTATAGGGGTTTGTGAAAATACACCAACTCTTGTACTGTTTTCAGTGTGGTACAATCCGCAGCAACATTAATAGCAAATGAGAGCTTGAAGGTACTAACTAGCTTTCAAACTAATACAAGGTTAAAATAAATAATAAAGATTGTGATAAATGATTTAATCGCAAACAGGATTCCAATTAGAATTTATAATTTATTAAACGAATAAAGGCAAGCAAACAGCGCTGGGTGTGCCGGGGGTCTCTGCCCAACCAAGACACACACCTTACAGATCCCATTTTTGGCTTATATCTCCTATACTAATACATATTCATAACCGTCTCTAAAATGGTTGGCCCTTGCCAAAAAAATGGGTGTATCCCCCCTCTCACATGTCACTATGCAGATAAGGACAGATATTCTAGAATGTTCACCTTCACCACGTGGCTCCTGCAAAATGCAGACAGGCTCCTGCAAAAGCAGACACACCCTTGCAAAACGCAGACACACCGTCTCCTCTGCAGCCATACAGACAAAACAAAGATCACACTTCACCCTGTGACCCTAACTGTTCCACACTGACACGAATCAGTTAAGCACATCTCACAATTCCCCATTTTCTTTTTCTATGGCATTGATTCGTGTCTTTGTTTCCAACCAAGTTAATACTTGCCGAAGTGGTATTAGTTTCGGATCTCTCTCTCTCTTTTTTTTTTTTTTTTTTTTTTTTTTTTAGTATCATCAGGGAAAGAGTTTTCTCTTTCCCTGGTTCTGAATCAACAGGTACTGTAGCTACCTGCATTCCTTGTATAACCGAGTGTATTAGTCTAATAAAACAAGGTATTAAACATGGAATTATTAACAATCCTGCAAATGCCCCCAATATAACAATCCCAATTTTAGTAAGCCAATCACCTCCCGTCAAGTTTTCCCAGAATCCTTCTAGGTCGACTCCAGTCCAAGTCTGAACTGGGACATGTGCAATTTTCTTCATTTCTTTTACAAGTTCATTTACAGCTTCCCCTTCATCACCAATTTCTAAACAGCAATTACTAAGGTTAAACTTCCCACAAACACCTCCCTCTTGTGCTAGTAAATAATCCAAGGCTAAGCGATTTTGATACAAAGCAGTTCTCATCTTGGTATTTTGTCTTGTAGTTCGTCCAAGGGCATCTCCAGTTGTATTTACAATTATTTCTAATACAGCTTGTAATCTAATTATTCTATTTAGCATATATATTGGAGTTCTATAGCCCCAGGATCCATCTTCTGCCCATGTGGCTGGACCATAGTAGGCAATGACTCTTTCGGGAGGCCAATCTTTCTCTTTCCAATGTCCAATTTGTAGACTCCGTTTATAGTGCCTTTTTCTTAATTCACCAGCTTCAGCATACACTTGGACTCCCAATCGCTCTCCCCGATTTATAGGTAACAGGAAAAAACTGGGCCTTATAATTCCCAATACACAGGGTCCCGTCCAATTTTGCAGCAAAAATGCATAAGCTAGTTTACCACAAATCCAATAATGTCCTTCAGGAGTGGGCCATCCATTTGGTATGTTTGTTCCATTGGTCCAATTTTTAAATTGATCACTCATTTCCAGTGGACTCCCCCACTTATCCCATTTATTCTGAGTTTCGTTCCATAGGTAACCTCCTTCACACTCTAGATTACCTGTTTTCCATTCTCTTTTAAATTTTGCCAACAACTCCTTCCAATTATACTTGTTTGAAGTACCCACTGTTGTTTCCTGTTACCCTTTCCCATTGTTTTCCATATTTGAGAATTACTAATGTTGCTCTCCATAGCCTCCCATGGCCACCGTTCACCTTGGTTTGTTCCACCACAAATATAACAATTAGTTACATTTAATGACTTAGCAATGTTTTCAGCAAGATTCACAAATAAATTTTTAGCAACTGTGGGAATTTCATATTTCACTCCTGTTTCTATTTCATGATAAAATGAGTTAAATAGTAGTCTGTGCTGTACCGATTCCCTTATGCTTTCTTTTATTTCGATCTTAATAATTACACCCGGATCTTCTCCAGGTCCATGTATCTTAAGTCCAATTTTATTAACTTTTTTTTTTTTTTTGCTTCCAAATTTCTAAATTTATCAGGGTTAAATTTATTAGATTGCAGGTACGGGTTGTACAATTACTATCTGTTTGTATCTTTGTGATTGAAGCTTGTAAATTCATAAAGTATATTGGGTTAGATTATAAATGCAGCTTCCTACTTTCTGGCCTTTACAGTCATAAATAGTGTGATAAACCAAAGTCTGGGAACTTACCCGTCCCCTCCTAGTAGTTACTATGCATTGACTGCAGTTGTTTGCCATAACCAGAGTCAAGGAGCTTACCCCAAATAGGGCTAGAAGAGGTCCGGTCAGGGCCTTAGTGATCGGCGGTCACAGCCCGAAGGGGTTGCAGCCCTTGGCAGACCTTTCAAGCCGCACCACTCATTCCCCTCCGGTCTTGCCCTCTTCCTTAGTCTTTTAAGGGGTAACCTTTAATTAAGAAACACTCTTTGATTAAATTGACAACAATAAAGCCTAACCCACGGTAGGTTACATAGGGGAGTGGTGGCCTCACAGCGAATGCACAAAAATTCTAAACTGTTTCCTAGATATATTTTAAAACATGTAGAACACTTTGCCCTTAAAAATAAACAACTGTTTGCATAATGGACTAAATTACCTTTCCCAATAGGTATTTGTCCCTGTCCACTAATTCTACAGGAGTAGTTACAATGAAATTCCCACAGCAACTTAGCATATGCTTCTTGATGAAGGTCTCTTCAAGTTCGTCTGATGGTTAGCTTGGTTTCTCCGGGCTCAGATGTGACTCTCCACTCCTTCACTGGACCTTTCACTCGCGACACATGTGTCCCTCCTTTTTCAGCAGTTCTCACAGCCCTTTCTCTAAACAATTATGTTGTACTTCCTTCGATGGCTCTCCAAACAAAAACTGTGCTGGACTCTGAGCAGAAGTCACCCTCAGTTCTAAATCAGGGGAGTCTATTAATATTGCTTCATATTTCAAGATCCGGCTGTCCGTTAACCATTTTTCTGCCTTTTGTTTTAAAACACTCCTGGCATTGTGTGGTGTATACACTTTTAAAGGAGCACTAAAGGTAATTTTCCGAACTTCCTCTATTAATAATGCGGTAGCTACCAAAGCTTGGAGACAAGCAGGCCATCCTCTACTTACTAGATCAGGTAATTTAGAACAGTACCCCACAGTTTGGGTTTTTTTTTGTTTTTTGTTTTTTTTTTTTTTTTTTATTATTATTCCTGCCCAGTCTTGAGTAAGAACTCCATATGCTGTCTGATTTGATGTATTCACAAGAAGATGCAAAGGTTTTTCTAGATCTGGGAGGCTCAACACAGGTGCTTGTATTAATGCCTTTTTTATTTCCTCAAATTTCTGGTCATCTTCTGTAAACCACTTCAGTTGGTTACTAGTTAATTTTTCATATAGAAATTTTACCTTGTCACTATAATTTTCAAGCCATGATCTACAATATCCTAATAATCACAATATTTGCCTAACCTTTTTAGTTTGTGGGGGTCTTAAAGATAGAATCCCAGACACCCTATCAGAATCTAGTTTCTTCTTTCCCTTACTTAGCCAATGTCCTAAATATACTTCCTGTTCTACAAACTGTAGTTTTGATTGGGACACCTTCAATCCCTTCTCCCCTAGAAAATTTAACAATTTAATAGTAGCTTCTCAGGTCCCCTCTTCAGTTTCTCCTGCTACTAATAGATCATCTACATATTGCAATAATTTTATCTCCTGGGGTAACGTAAAATCCTGTAAGATTTTCTCTAAAGTTTGCCCAAATAAATTTGGTGACTCCGTAAACCCCTGTGGTAATACCGTCCATCTTAATTGCTGTTTCCGTCCCATTTTGGGGTCCTCTCACTCAAAAGCAGAATAATCTCTGGATCCCTCGTCTAGAGGACAGTCCCAAAAAGCATCTTTCAAATCTATCACACTATACCAAGTATGTCTGGGAGAAATATGACTTAATGAAGTATAGGGATTTGCCACTACAGGGAATTTAGTAATCGTTTGCTGATTTACAGCTCTTAAATCCTGTACCATTCTGTATAACCCGTCCGGTTTCTTTACAGGGAGGATGGGTGTATTATGAGGTGACATACATGGTTCCAAGGTTCCTTTTTCCAAAAGTCTGTCAACTACAGGTTTTAATCCTTTTCGACCCTCCATGGGTATAGGGTATTGCTTGATTTTAATCGAACGATGTGGATCTATTATTTGAACACTTATGGGGTCCATTTTTTTTTCCAGTTTCCCCTTCTTTATACCACACCGAGGCGTTAATAGCTTCTTCATCCTCCTGTGTGAAAGTATGTAATTTGATCTGCAGTTTGTTCCCCTGACTCTGAATGCTCAGGTTTAACTTCAAAATCAGATCCCTTCCTAATAAATTGTATTCCGCTTCAGGGAGCAAAAGTAAATCATTAAGACAAATTTTCTGTTTCTACTTCTACATCTTTCAAGATAGGGACTTTAAAAGGTTCTCCTTTTGCCCCGACTACTGACATATAATTCTTCCCTATCTCTATTCCTTTTGGAAGTTTTTGAATGGTTGATTTTTCAGCTCCTGTATCCACTAAAAATAAAACCTCCTCCTTATGGGGACCTATTAATAATTTTATCAAGGGCTTTGTTGATGTTCAAGTCCCCAAAAGATACAGCCCCTGACACCCCTATTCTTCTTTGAACATTTTCTCATCTTGTTCTCACTTACGAAAGTTCCTCTGAACACGTCCCCTCTTGTTACAGTAGTAACAGACAGAATTGTGACTCTCTATGAGGCTGTCCTCTGGATGTCTGGCTCTATTCTTTTTTCCCTTTTCTCTCTAAACGGATTCTGATTTTTCCGATTTTCTTTTACTGCTGCTACAAACATTTTTGCCTTTACTTTCTGTTTTTCTTCGTCCCTTCTAACATATACCTTCTGGGCTTCTCTAAGTAACTCCTCTCATCCCCTTTCTTGCCAGTGCTGAAGTTTTTCTAATTCCTTTCTTCTATCTCCCCAGGATTTGGCTACAAATTGTGTTCTAAGGAGTGCAGTCCCAGCCACTGTATTCGGATCAATTCCAGAATACATTTGCAGGCTTTTCCTCAACCTCTCCAACCATTCTGTAGGAGATTAGTCTTTTCCTTGTTGTTCATTAAATGCTTTATTAATGTTTTGCCCTCGGGGAACCACTTCCCTGATTCCCTGTATTATTAATATTCTCCTGACTTAAACGTTCCTTTGAATTAACATGTAGATTTAAGGCCTGGCAAATCCAGTCTTAAAGGATCCAAAACCAGGCCAAAAGACAAAGACATGTGGTTTTAAAGGTTTCTTCGGCCGTTCAATCATACACTAGTGAACTAATTTTAATTTACTTTTTCATTTTCTGGGGCCCCTTTCATTCCAATTCCTGATTATTCCTAATGAACTTTCCAATGGTATACCTGCTAATTTGCTCCCTTTCTTCTGGTCCTGGGTCTTCGATTTTGTCTGACCCACCTAGGAATTTTACTGTGGCAATTCCTACAGCCCTTGGTTACCAGTAAGAGTGTCTTGCAGGGGGTTTAGGACCTATCACCCACCCACGAATCCTCCAGGAATCGCTTCGGTCCTTCACCGGCCAAGTCCCTCGCGGGAGATTGGAACCGCGGTTAGAAGACCTCCACAATCGCTTCGGAACCAGGTTCCGTCTCAATCACACTCTTACACACAGGCAACCGAATCCCACCCAACCGAACGGCATACACCTTAAATACTTACGACTCCGTCGTCTTCGTTCGGATCTTCGCGCGCAGAATTACGGGTAAAATACACTGCTGCAGCCGGCAAGGGAGCTCATAAAAATCAAAATCAAAATCTTTTCTTTGCTTGCCTTTACTCAGGTTCAGGATGGCGTTAGTCCCGACCTGACCTGATCAGGAGCCACCTAATGGTGGGGCGCCCCTCCTAGATCGAGTCAGAATTCAGGAACTAAGACCATCCCGGACGAGCCCCCAATTGTGATAAATGATTTAATCGCAAACAGGATTCCAATTAGAATTTATAATTTATTAAACGAATAAAGGCAAGCAAACAGCGCTGGGTGTGCCGGGGGTCTCTGCCCAACCAAGACACACACCTTACAGATCCCATTTTTGGCTTATATCTCCTATACTAATACATATTCATAACTGTCTCTAAAATGGTTGGCCCTTGCCAAAAAAATGGGTGTATCCCCCCTCTCACATGTCACTATGCAGATAAGGACAGATATTCTAGAATGTTCACCTTCACCACGTGGCTCCTGCAAAATGCAGACAGGCTCCTGCAAAAGCAGACACACCCTTGCAAAACGCAGACACACCGTCTCCTCTGCAGCCATACAGACAAAACAAAGATCACACTTCACCCTGTGACCCTAACTGTTCCACACTGACACGAATCAGTTAAGCACATCTCACAAAGATCATAATAATTAATGCCTAGGAGCAAGCTTCATTTAAGTATTCTGTTTCTAAAAATACCATGCTAATAGGGAATGAGTCATAGTGACATAACCTCAGGTATGTTGTAGCTACATCTTTCTGATATTTTGAATCACAGTGATCTGGTTCTCTTGAGCAAGAAAACATCTATGACCTTTGTAATTTGATTTTGAGACGGTAACTTGGTAAATATATGGACAGTTATTAGCATCTTACAGCAAGTGGAAAAAGTGCAGTATTATATAAATCTGTCATTTGTTACTCCAGTGTATTTCTTCTAATATGAAGATCTTCTCCCAGGAAGAGTGCCTACAGAAACTATTCTTCTTCTCTGGAGACACCACAGGTATCGTCATTTAGTACTTGAAAAAGTATGTGTTGTCAGTAGCGGTAGTGATACAAACTATTAAGAGGAGAAGAAAGCAAATAGAAGTTCCTAAAAGACTATAATAAAGTGGCAGGAGTCATCACAACTTAAACATTTTGCTGAATATGAGCATTGCTGGTATGCCTAACACTCGAGTACTTCTTGTCCTGCTAGATAAAAGGGGTGGGGTGGTGGAACGGAACCAAACAAAAACACACACACCTTTGCGTTGCAAGTAAAAGGAATTTTCTTTTTACATTTCACAACGTTTAGATATTAGGATTTTTGTTGTTGTTGTTCAAAAAAAGTTGGATTCTTAGAAAGGAAATACGTAGAGTGTAAGTTAACTATAATTTTTTAAAAATTTCAAAGTAGGTGTCCCAAGCTGAGGGTCCCCACTGTTTTGCTTGCTTGCTTGCTTAAGACTTTTTTAAACAGATCAATAAATCAGAGTTTTCTTTAAATGGTAGGTTGTCTTACAATATACTATGATGAACTGCAAAATTCTGTGGTTCATAAGACAAATAGTGAAAATGAAAGTTCAAGATAAGGGATAAGGTCAGTTCATTAGGAAATAATAGAAAATGAAATGCAGGGTACATTAGACAGCATGGAGAAGAGGGAAAAACTGCTGAAGAGAAAGTTAAGTATTTGCATATTACCTGACTGCTTTTAAAAAGAAAGTTATGCATCACTACACAAATAATATCCATTAAATCATAGAGTCAAAAAGACATACTAAAAGTACATGCAATATTTTTTCTTATTTTTTTTAATTTACAAAAATTGATGATATTTACAGGTATGATGTAATGGTGGACTTAAGATGTTATAATATCTGCTGAGGATAAGGATTTCTACTACTATGATAAACTCTCTGTAATTGCTAGGATCATCTAGTATTTCCTACAGATACAATGTGTAATGAGTGTTCTAACTGAGGCATTACTTATAAAATTAAAGGTTGCACAATTTCTGAAGGCAAAGCAGCTTTGTGGGTTAAATCTCTTTCATTAGTTAAATAGATGATACATCCATTTTAAAGCCTGACAGGAAGCCAAAGGCTTCTACATTTCTTGTTTGTACTTTGCTTTTTTTTGTATGTCCTATGGTTTGTGCCAAAAGGAGTATACAATAGGTAGCACTTACCTGTAATTGCTCAATTTCTTTTCCACAAAATGAATTGCATTAAAACTAATCACAGAAATTTTTCAGAGCGACCAGTATCACCTCTAAAACACCACATTTCTTTCTAGGCCATTAAAATTATTTGCTTGAAATCATATTTTGAAAACTGATGATTTTTTTTTTTTGTTTCAATGAATTAAAAGAATATAAATCAAGCTCACCTTTGCAGAACTTCCAGGACTCTGTAAGCAAGCATCAAGAAAAAAAAAAACAAAGAAAAAAAAGAAACAACCTTTACATGATTCATTAGAACTGAGACACATTTATTGTCAAGTGAATGAGGCAAAAGGAGGAAGTCTGCATTGTTGCACAAATACAGTCAGAATTATATAGAATACATCTTTTCCACCTTTTGCTAAGTTAGTGATGATGAACTGATCACTGCATGCAGTTACCTAATGGGGCAGGTTAATAACACAAGGATGTTGGTAAGAAGAACATATTCCCCAACTGATATAAAGCTTTATTCCTGATTTAGCACCAGCTGATCAGGTATATACCCTTCTGACTCAAATGTGTTGCCTCTTTACCAACTAGATATTTTAGTGTTCATTACAAGACTCTGAGACTGGTAGTCCAGCTATTTTTTACCTACCTTATGTTCACCTATCCAGATAATTTCTTTTGAAATAGGCTACAGTGACATGGGAGACTCTACCAAAAGCCTTCCTAACCTTAAGGTAAATGGCATCTTCTCCTATGGACATAGGACACTACTGCTAAAGCCAGTCATTTCATCACAGAAGGTAATTAGGTTAGTTGAACACAATTTGTCCTTGCTGAATCTATGCGAGCTGTTCCCAATCATCATCTTGCCCCTCATATGCTCAGAAACAGCTTCCATGCTCTGTCAACTTCCCAGAGACTGACTTGTGCCTAGCCACCAACCTGCAATTTCCCAGATCTTCCTTGCCCTTCTTGAAGTTGTGTATAACATTTTCCTTTCGTTAGGAAACTTGTCCCAAACACCATGGTGTTTCAAAGGCAATCGTAGCATCATAGCAACATTAGCCAGTTCCCTTAGCATTCTTGGTTGCTATCTCATCTAGACCCACAGAATCATCTATGTCCAATCTGGGATCGCTTCAAGGAGTTTCAGGATACATAATGCCCTAAAAGAATAGCTGTAGAAGGCTCTGACTACTAACAAGTCTTAGCAGTTTCTGACAGGCTGTATTAGCTGCTTTTGATCAAAGGGTACTTTGAACTTAGATTCCAGCTGACTCCTCATCAGGGAGGAGCAAGCATCCTTTCAGCAGGTGCCAGGGAGAGGCCTATATGAGTGCCACTCTAGAGCACAGATAGCAGCATAGTTTGTGAAGCAGTTAGACAGGACGTGTGCTCAGGACGTGCCGTATGATACAGACCTCAGTGTCAAACCACCACTTGTATATCAGAGGCCTCAACCCAAATTGAATTCCTGAGTGTCTCCAAGTCTGGGATGTAGGGTGGGCCTGGGGTCTTTTGCTTAGTCCTTGCCTGCAGAGGGGCACTTGAAGAGCACCTGTTTTGTCAAGGGAAGCTGCTGCTGGAGGAATTCAGCAGACTGCATGCCAGAGATCATGTATGGATCTTCTCTGGGACCTTGAAGCTTACAAAAGCTTTGAATCTCTCAACTGTATTGTGTTTATCCGGCTGAGAAATCAAGGCTCATGTGGTGGTGAAGGCTGCAATCTTATGACTTCGGGCACTAGCCTGAACGCTCCTGTTCTACCAGGGGATCTGCTACAGTGAATAAGTTCAGTGTTCTGGTAGGGGGGCTTGCAGCTTTCTCCAATGACCTGTCTGGGCCATAGAGCTGTATCAGAAGGAACTGCCAAGTGACAGCAGTAGGAGACTATCTGTTGTGAAGGATGGAAGGCCCTCATTTGCTGTTATCTAGGCAGGTTTGCCGCTTGATAGGGGTTTGGATCTGAGACATCATGGAGAGACTGCAGAAACTTGTCTGGTCCCCTGCCTAGTGCCACATGGACACTAGTGATGCTGCTGGGGAGACCTGGAGCATATCCAACTATGTGGTTCTGAGGCTGATGGGTAAAGGGGATGAGGGTACGTATATTTAGCTCCTGACCCCTGCTGGAGGGGTTAAAGGGCTTTGGAAGGTGTAGATGGATTTGGTGGGTCACAGCTGGTTGTGCTGCTGGGGTTAAAAGAATTTGCCTTTCCCAGTCATAGGACCCTCCTTGAAACTGAAATTGTGATGAAGATATGGGATGCCCTTCATCCAGTTAGACAAAAACAACTTTATTAACAGGTTCTTATACTTGGTGAAAAGCTTTAAATTAAGATAATGGGAACGGAGATTATGACCCCCAAACAAGTGAGGAAGTGGCAAGAAAAGTGTTTAGGGTGATGTGTCCTAGAGTGTAATTTACAAACAGGGCTGAAGGGTGTCACCTCATGCAAATAAAGAGGTATCTACAGGAAAATGTTATAGGGAAAATCCCCATGCTTTCAACTGACTGTCTCTGAAATGACTGTATGCTAATGTGTGCAGTATGGGGAATGAACAGGAAGAATTTGAGGTTTGGGTCCAGTTGCAGGACTATAACCTCATAGGTATCAGTTACAGTGGGATAGCCCAAAAGATTAGAGTGCTTTGGTGGATACAGGTACTGCAGTGTGGTCAAGTACATTATGTAAGCACTTTCCATTGTCCCATGCCATACCTGAGGTCAGTGGCATCTCACCACACATGGTCATAATGGGGTTAGTGTAGTAAAGGGTCATGAAGATGAGTAAGGCCTTGGAGCAACTTTCGTGTGAAGAGAGGCTGACAGAGATGAGATTTCTCAGTCTGGAGAAGGAAAGTCTCAGGGGATCTTACCATTATATAAAAATACTTGCTGAAGATGGAGGCAGACACTTCCCAATAGAACAAGAGTTAAAAAGCACAAACTCAAATACAGCAAGTCACATTTAAGATTAAGAAATAAATGTTTTTACTGTGAGGATGTCAAACACAGGAGAAAGTTGGATAGTGAAGTTGTGAAGTGTCCATATTTAGGAGGTATGGAAAAGGTATGTTTTGGACCTCTTTGATATTTTAAATTCCTCCTCAAACCACTTAAGCGTGTGGTTAAAAAAGCCTATTCTATCATGAAACAGCTGTAGTCATAAAATGCCAAGAAAATTACAGACTCAAGGCATGGAAGAATGTCTTATGAATTGGAAATGTGAATGAGGATAAATTGACTTTTTGTTTAATGATTGGAATAGCTGTCTCAGTGTCTTAATATTTAGGGTTTTGCAGGCCAAAATGCAGCCAAGAATGAAAATCATGGATTCCTATCCTAGAGTACAAAACCAAGTTTTTCCTCTGACAAACTGTGGTTTTGAATTCCAGGCAATCAAGAGCAGTCCAAAGTTGAATATGCATTTCCTGAGAAAAGTATCATAAAACCCAGTGAATTTATCAAACAACCAAATTGGGAAATGATGTATGGTCCATTTTTGTTTAAAACCAGACAGACAAAACCAGAAATGCTGAATAGGTATCTGTGTAACTTGACACATGCAGAAGGGAGATTTTGGAGAACAGTTGTTTAGTATGACAGGGAACAGAAAGGGAAGAGCCATCATTCTGAGAAAATCAGGACTCTTCAGTATTTAAGGTTATTTGGCAAATGAGATGTGTAACATCCTTAAACTTATCAGGACAAAAATTGAGCCTTAAATATTTCATATGAAACTCTTATTCTCAAGCTTTCTATTATATTAAAATTAAATATGGTTGAAAGTTTTTTCCCATCTGTATGAGCCTTAATTTTGCATTGTTATGCTATTTGAACATATAAACAATATATTCTTAGAATCTAGTATCTGAGTTAAATTCTCTGCCCTAGGTCCAGCTTTTATTTCCCTGAAACTAACTTGATTTAAAATATGAAGAGTGTATCAGCTGATGCAGATTTGGTTTTACTTCTTTAACCAGGATTATTTACAATGCAAGCTGTCATCTGGCTGAAGAGATAATGATTTGACTTCTTTATTTTAAACACTATAGAAATTCTTCAGCTTAAAAATGTATTATCTGCTACAGAAAGTTATGTAATCTTCAATTTACATTAACTTTTCAGAAAATTTATGTAATTATAATGATCCTGATTAATGGGGTGTCCTGGTTCTGGCGGGGATACGGTTAATTTTCTGCAGGGACACAGGTATTCCATGGCATGTGAGCCATGCCCACCCTGAGCTGCTGGGGGAGGAGGCAGGAAGTCGCTGCTTGGGGCAGTCGGGGGCGTCCTGGGTCCGGTAATCGTGTTTGTATATTCCTCTATCCGTGTTATTGTTGTTGTTTTTCTTGTTCCCTTTGCTGTTCTGTTAAACTGCCTTTGTCTCAACCCAAGACTGTTGCCTTTTTCTTCTGATTCTTCCCATATTGGGAAGAGCCGAGTGAGCGGCACGTGGTTCTTTGTTGCCGTGTGAGGCCAAACCACGACAGTCCTTTTTGATGCCCAACGTGGGGCTCGAAGGGTTGAGATAATGACAGAATCCAACTAGAGCTTGTAAAAAATGTATTTGTTGTATGCATTTGTTGTATTAGGTAAATAGTCGCTGATCATCATGTTGCTTAGTTTGTTCTCATGGTTGTGTTATATAAATTCCTATATGGTTTATGTCTCCCTGCGATGCTGTTTATCATGTCTGGAAGAGGGATCAGGATTATCATTCTGCTGTCCTGCGAGATGTCATTTTATGATATGAAAACATCACTGTTCAGACAGCTATTGTGGGGTGTTTATGTGGTTCTGCTGTCCTGTCCGTACCTTGGGCACTGTCTCTCTGAGTTTATTAATAATTACAGCTAGTCTGTGGAGGAAACAGGGGGGGACACTTTACCCAGCTCTTTTGCCTCCCTTTTCTCCTTTTGGTCAGGTATGACAGCTTTTGAGAATTTTGAATATCCTTGGGATGCTCAAACCAGCATCTTCCTGTTGTTACGTCTCCTGAATACGTTCCAGGTTTTGTCTAGGGTTAAGCGACTATTTAAGACTACCACCCGGAGATCTGCTCTAAGGCTGGACAGTCAGGGGTGGCATGGCATGTGGGAGAACATGGGCAGGTACCTAGAGAACTTTTCACCTACAATGGTCTGGGACTTCACCCCTGAACAGTTACAGGACCCTGATAGAGTAGTAGAATATCTGAAGGGAAAATGCTGTGGCTATTCTAGAGAGGCACAACTCACCGCACTGTGCTGGGCCCTGGCCAGTATTTACCAGGCACTGCCCAATATTACGCAGCACCCTCAGGGGGAAGAGATGGAGACCGGACCGGCAGCCACTGCGGCTACTGCAACTCCTGTGACAGACACTGCGGCTGCTCCAACCCCTGCGGCAGCCACTGCCGCTGAACCAGGGAACCAATCCGTGACAGTATCAGTTGCCCCCATACAGAAGAGGAAGTACACGAAGAAATCAGTTCACTTAGTAAGAGATGATGATGAACCAGGGCCATCACGAGAGCAGGAGGAAGAAGCAGAGCCAGAGATAATTACTCGATCCCTATCCTTGAGTGAGCTGCAGGATATGCGAAAAGATTTTAGCCAACTTTCAGGCAAGCACATTGTCACCTGGCTGCTCCGGTGCTCGGATAACGGGGCCAGTAGCCTGGAATTAGAGGGTAGGGAGGCCAGGCAGCTGGGATCCCTGTCCAGGGAAGGCGGCATTGACAAGGCAATTGGGAAGAAGACCCAAGCCCTCAGCCTCTGGAAACGACTCCTGTCAGGCGTGAGGGAGAGGTACCCCTTCAGTGAAGATGTTGTATGTCAACCAAGCAAGTGGACTACCATGGAAAAAGGTATCCAGTACCTGAGAGAATTAGCTGTGCGGGAGATGATTTACTATGACTTGGACAATGCAGACTTACCCACAGACCCTGATGAGGTGCAATGCACAAGGCCCATGTGGCGGAAGTTTGTACGGAGCGCACCATCGTCATATGCCAACTCATTGGCAGTAATGGAATGGAAAGGTGAAGAGGGACCGACGGTGGATGAGGTGGCTGGCCGGCTCCGGCGATATGAAGAAAGTCTCTCTTCCCCCCTTGTCTCAGCTGTGGAGAAACTGTCGCGGAAGGTCCAGCAACTTGAAGAGAATATGTCCTACTCCCCACCTGTACGGGCCAGCATCTCATCTATTAGAAGCAGGCATTTCCCCACTCAAGAGAGAGAGTACAGAGGGTACACACCACGAGGCACCCTGTGGTTCTACCTGCGTGACCACGGGGAAGACATGAGGAGGTGGGATGGACGACCTACTTCGATCCTGTGGACACGGGTACAGGAGTTGCAAGGAAGGACAACCACAAAAGGGGATCCCTCCAGGAAAAGTGCCGCCCCAGTTTCCAGTGAGCAGTTCCCCAGGCAGAGCAGAAGGCCTGATCTTGATTCTGATCCACTTGAAGGAACTTCCAAGTCTTTTCTGCAAGAAGTGAGTAATGGATATTATGACCAGTATTAGAGGGGCCCTGCCTCCGGCCAGGTGGAGGAAAGGGACAACCGGGTTTATTGGACGGTGTGGATTCGATGGCCTGGCACATCAGACCCACAGGAGTATAAGGCTCTAGTGGACACGGGTGCACAGTGTACTTTAATACCATCAAGCTATAGAGGGGCAGAACCCATTTTTATTTCTGGGGTGACAGGGGGTTCCCAAGAGTTGACTGTACTGGAGGCGGAAGTGAGCCTAACTGGGAATGAGTGGCAAAAACATCCCATTGTGACTGGCCCAGAGGCTCCATGCATCCTTGGTATAGATTACCTCAGGAGAGGGTATTTTAAGGACCCAAAAGGGTACCGTTGGGCCTTTGGCATAGCTGCCTTGGAGATGGAGGAAGTTAAAAGTATTAAAAGTAAACCAAACCCTGTAAAGCATAAATGGAAGTTAAATATGGAAGGGGGAAAAAAAAATCACAAGCTTTTCAACAGAAGCAAAACATCTCTAAAAATTTGAGCTTTACAGCTTGTAAAAACATTCTTTTGTTTAACATGACAGTCAAACAGTGAAAATTCTTCACCAATAAGTCCACTGAACAAGAAATTCATATGCAATAGCTACACAATGTAATCAATTTTAAGAATTATCCAAGGAAAAGGGAATTTGTTTTATGAATAACAGTGTTTTGCTGTAAAATAGTCTCTCATTTTATTGTGTGGTGCAGTGCAGAGGTGAGAAAAGAACTGAACAAGGAATTCGGACATGCTTAAAATTAAAGCTTGGCCTTGAAATTCTGTGCAATTATTTTGGACAGTATAAACACTTCAAATTAGTAAAATATGCACCTGAAAACTTTAGTCTTGCCTTTAAGTACATCTATTCTACTTATCATGCTTTTTTAAACTGGAAGTAGTTGTTCATAAAAAGAGATGGACTGATTTCCCAAGGAAGTGAATACTTAAACATAGCATGGGCAACAGATGAATTGGTTTTCAGTCTCCTGTGAGACATAATACAGTCCTCTAGAGACAGAAGTCTGGATTTACTGCTTTTGAATATTCCTCTAAAAATATTTTTCCACCAGAAATTAATACTGTAGAAGAGAAGAGGAAAAAATATTCTGAGGGCAACCATGAAGTCAAGATAATGAAAAACAGGGACTCTGGTCATTATACGAGATCACATACATAATTTGACTCAATCCTACAACATAAAATACTAGGTGCACATTCTTAGCTGACAGAATCTCTTGCAAACTGCTAAGCAAATTAGTAAAATTTTGCTTTATCTAAAAATTGAACCACAATTTTCTTTGAAACTATGTATTGAAAAAAATTTGTTTCATTGCTTGTGTTTGTCTTCAAGAGCCAACTTTAAACAATGTGTGCGTGAAATTGCTTCATAAAATGTGAGGTAAGTATCTGTCAAGAATCCTGTCAAGAGCTTATTCTTCAAGTCATAAGAATTCACAAGAATTGTAACCCAATGGGCACATTTTTTTTTCTAAGATTAATTACTTCACTAGCAAATATAATAAAAAAATAAATTATTAGGCTCTGTGTTCATACACCCATGCTCAAAGATGCATGTTATATATTAATATAGATAGATTAATGGAAATTTATAGGGCTGTATAATATCTAAATATTATTGACATGCATTTAAATATATTCTGTGATTAGCTTCCCATAAAATAAAGTCTTTCATACAGCTAGAGGTCAAATAATAAATATATAATGATTTCAATATTATCTAATTGTTCTGTAGATATCTGAAGATATTAATATAAATGCAAAATGATTACAGAATGATAGTGACAGCAATAACATTAACTTTTTTTTCTTTGGATGTTAAGCCAGACAAAGTCAGAGAATGTTATGGTTAGAAAACTAATTTTATGCCTCACCTGAGGAAAGTAATCAGGTATGCTGAATATACCATAGTCTGTGGAATTCTTTGCAGAAATGTGCTAGGTTATGAATATATGAAGGAGAGAAATGAGCTAACGGTAAAGAACATTTATCTGTGACCTTTCTCCTTTTCTCCCTTTATTAGAAATACCCCAACTAAGTAAAGGAGTATATGCATTTTTCTTATATTTTGGAAGTATATATTTTCCTAACCTTCTACACTATATTACCCTAAACAGAAACTAAACTAGAAATTCCGCTTATCTGGTATATAAGGTATGGGTTTAAACATTAATATTACTCTATATTGAGTTGATAAATTGAAATGATGTCTTTAGCTATGAAATGTAAGTATTCATTTTAAAAACATATTTTGAAAGAAGACAGGTTTGTTTGGTTTTTTTTTAAAAACATAAACTTGAGAAACTTTGTTGACTCCCAACCTAGTCATACATTTTTCCTGTAAAAAAAACATTGACATAAGAATGACAGCAGGTTTAGAACCTCCACAGTGCTAGTGCTATAATATATCATATTTGCAGATTCCTGCTGTTCCTCTCTTTTCTTCCTCACAAGGAACAGTAAAGAAAATAAAACTGTTTATTGTTTCTGTCTCTCACAAAGTATCAATTTCTGAGTGTATCCTTGCATAAAAAAATTTGTTGAGAATGGAATTTAAATTGAATAGAACTGGTCTATCAAATAGATAGCTGGAAATAATTGGTAGGCATGGTTTAACTTAGAATTGAATTCAGTCTTGGGTAGCACTGCAAATTTATTTATCTGAAAAGTTACTTGTACAGTGTATGGTCTTTTTTATGAAAACTGCATGAAGCAAGAAGAAAGGAAATGAAACAACAAAAATCACTATAATATCTTTCAACTTCTTACAGTTCTATAAATGTTTGTCTTTGGAATTCTGTGTGATGGAATATGTTTAAATTGATTCAAAACAAGCTTTCCTTTCTGAAACAAAACTAGAAGCAAAATGGAATGATTTAGTAAGAGTCCATGTTTAATTCATTTTTTCTAATATCTCACAATAATTAAATTTTTGCTATGTATATAGAAAAAATATGGAAAAGGATTTTTTTGTGTGTTTTGAATTTAAGTAGATTTTTATTACCAAGATACGTTGTATTGAATTCTCAGCGTTCTGACTGTTCTGAACAAAAAGCCAAAAAAACTCACCCCAAAACCCCCCAAAATATTGCCAAGAACTGAAAACTGCAGTAGAGAAAGTTATTAAATTTGAAGTACAGTGCTATAGCAATAAAACCACTAAACTTTTAGAATGTGACTTAACATAAAGCATACAAAGTGCTTTTCATATTTAAAATTTATATACAATATATATGTGAATCATATATTACCAACCATTTCTACTCCAAATGAAAAAAATGGGAATTTTCTCGGCCATATCATGCTCAAAAATAAAACATTAAAAATATTCTAGCTAGTTCCTGACTTCCTTTAATTCCTTTTCCTACTATTTCTTTGTCTGCTAATTCTTCAATTGGCAAAATTACAATATGTAATTATAATATAATTACTTGTTTCTTTAAGATTTTAGTAACGCCGATAGGTATGTTCCCATTGGATTTTAATTCTTATGACATTGGATTTTAATTCTTATGACAGTGGATTTTAAGTCTTGTGACTGTGTGTTGCAATGTGTGCTGAATATTTTCAGCTGTCAAAATATTTTCTTCTGAATTCTCCAGGGCACGCAGGGACTAACTGTAACTAATGCAAATGCTCGTTTTCTAGACAGGAACTTATAAAGGAGGGAAGTGTTGAGGGTTTCCAATTTGTGAGTCTGAAAACTGCTGATATAGCATACGTATAAATAGTAAATATATCTACACACACATATATAAAGTATAGTTTAATAGACCACATAATTCACTATGTGAAGAATACTTACAGAACTGTTGTCTAAGTATTTCTCTTTAAGTTAATAGTTTTGTAAAAATTACACATCCAGGAATTTAAAATAGTACACTTGCTTTTAAAAAATACTCATTAAATTTATTTCTTCCTTTGACTTTTTGGTTTATAGTGTTTTGTTCTGTTTTGTTTTTCTGGGAAAATAAACTAACCAAACAAAAAGTAACCACCAAAAAACCACCCCAACAACAACCACAAAAAAAACAACCCCAAACTCACCAGGAGGGTAATTACTGAAAGTGAACAAAATGAAAAATATTTATATGACATTAAAAGTACCTTAGTAGAATACACTTTTCAATTAGATTAGAATTGCCCCAATATATTGTTTGGTAAATGAATTTCAAATAACAAAGCCTTGTGTTAGTTATTTGCTGACTAAGTTTTCTTGAAGTAGAGTTGTCTTACAGTTTCACTGAGACCCTTCACCCTTGGCTCAACAGTATTTTAATACGAGAATTTTCATAACGAAAATTACTGAGTGATATTAAACTGTACCCTTGTATCAGCTCTCTTCACTCTTTAAAAAGTACTGAGAAAATCAAACATCCAATTAGTCTTCCAAAGAAACAAAGCAGAAAGTCAATCCATTTTCTTTAAAATCTTTTGAACTAGTAGGTGTACAGCTATTCACCATAGGACTTAGGATTTACTTTTTTACTATTAAGAACAAAATTTCAGTACAAATCACGAAGATATATACATACTCTAGAGTTCACTAATGGAGATGTTTGTTCCACATTCCTGTTTGCACATATTTCTGGGGAAAAGACATCAGCTGGGAACCTGAAACAAGATTTGAAAGGATGTCTTTTATTGCTCTAAAGTTTGCTTTCCTCTGGTCTGCTTTCCTTCCAGAGTACGCTCATTCTGTGGGAACAGAGGGAAAAAAACAGATTTTTTCATGTTTCATGGCACCTTCAGTGAGGTTGCTGGGGAAAAACAAGACTGTTACTCATGCTTTTTTCCTATCTAAATGTGTAACTCAGACCCTATCTATTCTGCGGCAATTTCTACCTTTGACCTCAATAATAGTGTCATGGACATGTGATAAAGGTATGTTATTGTCGCTAATGTTAACCTGTATGCTAAATACCTTTTCTGAAAAGGATTCCCGAGACAGTGCATTGGAAGTAAAAGATGGTTCCAAGGAGGCAAAATGAGTTTCATTGCTTCTTACATGTACAGAGATCACAAATCATTTGCACTAAAGGAAAACCACGCAAAATCAGTGCGGAATAATCTTTCAATGATGTTTGGGGATGGAGGACAAATAAATTTGACACTAGAAATTAATTAGAAATATTAGAAATATGTTATCATTATTATAACATTCTAATTATAATATTCTAATTATATTATTCTACAGATAACTCAGTAGCAAAAGGAAAACACGGGAAAATACAGATCCTTTTGAATGAGGTAGAACACCTGGTGTGACAAGGTATATGACGGCCAAGGTACCCAGTGTTGTCTTTGCTTCAGTCTGGACTAGGTAAGAGTACCTTCAGAAATGCTAGATGCCTGAACCTGTGGGAAAATCTGGAGGGAAGAGGACTTTCCCTTGGTGGGAGACAGTCATGTTAGGGAACATTTAAACAAATTTGATATAAATGAGTCAAACCTGATAGGAGCACCAACAAGATCTGAGGAAAGTGGCTGATGTCATTGCAAGACCGCTCTTGATTATTTACAAATATGTGAAGAAGGAGAAGGTGACAGGAAGATGCCAGCAATGAGATGACTGGTTTGGTGGATGAAGGGGAAGCGGTGAATATTGTTTATCTTGACTTCAGCAAGATTTTCAATACTGTTCCTACTAACATCCTCACTGTCAAACTGATGAAGTATGGACTACATCAGTGGTCAATGAGGTAGATTGCAAACTGGCTGTATACCCAGCGTCAATACTGTACACCAAGCGTCAATAGGACTGAATGTACCCTCAGCCAGCCAGCTGAGACTAATGGTTGATGCACCGGATGGGTGTGCTACCGTTCAGAGGGATCTCAACAAGCTGGAGAAATAGGATGACAGGAATCGCATGAAGTTTAACAAAGGAAAATGGACAGTCCTTTCACTGAGGAGGACTAACCCCATGCACCAGTGCACAATGAATGTAAATGAGCTGGAAAGGAACTTTGTAGAAAAGGACCTAGGGGTCCTGCTGAACACCAAGTTGACTGTGGGCCACCAATGCTCCCTTGTGACAAAGAAGGCCAACAGCCTCCTAGATTATATTAGGAAGATATTTTAATTTGTCCTTTCTAATTCCTATATGATCATTCCAAATAAAATTACACTTACACAAACAGACCACAAAAATGAATGAATAAATAAAATCCAAACAGGTTCATTCAGTGTTGCATGGCATTGCTCTGAAGGTATGAATAAGCCATAAATATTGCATACCTAGCCCACCTGGCTCTTTATATATTTTGTTTTACTAAACAGTGTTAAGCAGCATAAAATATAACACTGGATCTGTCTAAAAAAATGCAAGAATAGCATTAATTTTCAATACTTAATGCAGAGAATTACTTTTTTTTCCTAAGGCACAGTGTAAACCAGTCCCCATTTACATCCTTGTCACTTACAATCACATTACCTTGGGTTGCAAATAGAAAACAGAAAAATTGTCATTGAAAACTTAATTTTGAATTTACTAGCTTTTCCCAATTTTCATCTTATATTTTAAAACTGTTTAAATGTAAAAGTTTATATTTTATTACTGAAGTAGACTGATCAGAACATTCTGTTACGTGCTCAGACTGAAAAGACATGTCTAATGAACAGATATAAAGCATCTTTAAAAAAATCCTTTGAACTACTCATTACAATTGCAATAGACTTTAGAAATGTTTTTTACAACTGTGAAACAATGTCACTTTAAAAGTTAATTATTATTAATTCAGTAATGCACTGCAATTTGATTAGGAAGTCATCTGATAACAGCGAAGTGTGTAAGTGAAAAGTAATGTGCTGCATCTATCTCAAGATGGTAGAAGATGACTTTAAGTGAAGGACAAGTTTCTATAAAGTACTGAAAGGAGAGAGGGGAGGAGTAGAAAGATGTGTGGAAAATGAATCTGATTTTATTTTTTTTTTAATAATGGAATGGCAAAATATTTTGTCTTGCAGATGTATCTTAAATAGCTTAAATACTGACAACAGTTCTGTGAAGCAATAACTGATTCTTTGGAAGGAATGCCTTTTTGTAAAGTTTTGTGTCTGAATGTAAGCTATTCTTTGCAACTTCTACTCCCTCTTTATTTTCCAATGTCTAGAATAAGTCTGAGATGTATAAAGATTCAGTAATAAAGCTGGATTATGAACAAATCTGGGAGAATCTTTACTTAACTAAAAACCGGAATAAGTACCATATTTGTTATGATTTCTTTTGTCTCCAAGGCCACAACTTCTGAAGTGTACAAGGATTCTCTTGCCTTGAAAACATTGATCCTTAAAAAGGTTTGAAGGTACGTTAAAACTTATTCAGCTTTTATCACACTTGGTTCTGCTAGAATTATGCTTATATGCCCACTGCATCGAAGAGGAGAAGCTTCAGTAATATCACCAGAGTTTTGATCAGGCACATAATGTTGCTACAGTTAAAGTCCTATAACGGACAAAAGGGGCATGTAGTATGTGGAACTAACTTGTGTACTAACATGTATAGTACATTATCTAATTAATACAGAAGAAAACATTGATAATACTGGTAACACTGTCATACAGAGCTTCCTATTATCTACCTCTTTGGTGACAGGTTTATGTTTCCAGTGCTCCTCTGGAGACTAAGGCCGACAACACCAGTTTTCCTCAAGCAGAAGTGATGATGGTGGTGAGTTTGTTCCAATAAATTATCAGCATCCAAAATTCTTCACCAGCTGATCCTGGTGGTGGGGTCACTTTCTTAAGTTTGGGGTACAGATGGTGTTACTTTTGTGTTTCCTTTTTATGATATGTTTCCTGTTCCTTGGTTCCCAGCTGAAGTGTGGAAATGATGCAACTGCCCACCACCCGGTGACACCGCTGACTGCTTGTTGGGCAGTGACTCCTGGGGTTTCTTAGGCCATCTCTGCCCCCTCTCTCTGAAGGGGGCAACTGACCAGGTTGGGGAAAAGGGCTGTCCCAGCCCATCCCAGCCAGCTCTAACACTGGTCTGAGCATCCCACTGTGAGCCAAAACTGAAGAGGACCTCCTGGCACCCTGGCTCATACATGTTTAAGGAAAAATGTCAGCCATGAGGGGCAGGAGACACGTGAACGACAAATGGAAGGAAGAGCATGGAAGAGGTCATTGTTGTGGACATAGCTAGAGAGGCAATCTTGGAAGGAAGTGCAACATGCGAGAGGCAGTACTCCTGCGGGACTGCAGGAAACCCACTGTAGGGCAGGAACACCCCCAAGGACTGCAGCCCATGAGCAACCCACAGCAGAACAGGGACATCCCTGAGGTGACCCATGCTGGAGCAGAGGAAAATGAGTAACATGGCATCACCCTTCTGCACTCCCTGTCACCTCGCTGAAGCAATGGGTAGACCCTGTGTGTAACACATGGTGAAAAGAAGAGAACGATCAACTAGGAAGGGGTAAGTGAGGTGTTTCCCTAAGTGTATGTTTAATTGGTTAATTCTTTATTTTTTCCCACAATACTTCAATCAATAATTCAAAGCTGAAACTACAACAGGTCAAGCAATGGTCACTTGACCACCAAACAAATGCTATCATTTATAAAACATGCTTACAAATAGCTCAGGACAAGGTAAACATCCTGAGACCCTGTCCTGCCAAGTTGAGTACAAAGCCTACTCTACAAGTAGGTACTTGAGGGGGAAAAAAAGATAGAGAAAAAGTATAGATTAAGCACTTTGTGAGCTCATCCATACCTAGACCATAGCGACTGTGTTAAAAATTAGTACAGCATTGACAGTAAAAGTTAGTGAGCATCTGACTGAATTTTTTAGTGCAGAGGGACAAATTGTATACATTTTGGGTTGGTGAGAGAGAATGATTTCTCTGGCCTAAATCTAATCTGGTCCCATAGATTGAACAAATATTAGCCCGTAGACCATATTAGGTGTGCTCATAGAATGCATTTGTCAGTGTGGTTTCATACAAAAGGAATCCAGGTTGCAAGCTTCAATGCCGCTTTAATATGGAAAAATGCTTAAACATAGAAAACTGAGTTTCCCTTCCTCTAAAGTGAACATCTGTTTGAAATAAAACTCACATGTAGAAAAACTCTTTGTTTAACAGCCACTGATGAAACTACTGCCTTCAAGTGTCTCTTTGAAGCCTTTCTTTGTCCTCTACAGCTAAAAGGTATTGGTTTACTGCTGTGCCAAGAGATTTCACAGTTCAATTATTGCATGCAAAACCATTTTTATTCTGTTCAGTTTATAAGTCTGATGTGTCCGAAAACTTGATTGGGTTCCCTGTATCTGTTCTGGTGTTAGAAGCATTGAATAATAGTCTTTTATTTCCCTTGTTTCAGCCCTATATGATTACATAGATCATTGGTGCTGGTACCATCATTTTGTTCCAATGTACCTTTTACAAATGAAAGATTTCTCCTCCCTTTCCAGTCTATCATTTAAAGCTATTTTATATTCAGATCATCACTACCTTATTAAATTAACAATGAGCTTTTTAGAGTTGTCCAAAGAGATGTCCTGGCAGGCTTGGATCTGTGGATTTCTCTGCTATCATCAGTCGTCAATAAGTGCTATTTTCCAATGGTTTTAGAACTCATTTCAAACTGAAACTTGTTCTGTCCCACATGGGGACAGTTCCTAGTCTCTTCTCACAGAAGGCAACCCTGCAGCCCCTCCACTACCAAAACTTTCCCGCGTAAAATCAGTACACATGTATATGTGAATTCATATTGGACCCCTGGGAGTGCAAGGGTCTGCACGTACCACACTGTTTTCATTAGTCTTTTGCTAACATTGATAGGAAACTGGGGAGCTTCTTTTCTCCAACTGCTCAATACACCAATTTACATAACAATAATGCTGTAACTGTAAAGACAAGCTGCACATTTAAAAATCATCATCAAATCTACTTAACAATACTTAATAAATATTCATTTTGAAAATTCCATTTAACGTTTTTGGAGTGAAACAACATTACTTTTCTTTGCAATATGCAAATTCGGCATAGTAATGTTGTAATTTAATTATACAGTTAGTATAATGAAACTACTTGGGTTAAAGGAATGTAATTTATGGAAAACACTGTAAAGAACTAGTGTTATCTATGTGAACCACACAGCTCAAATACTTCTGTTCAACATTTTAAATTCCCATTATTATCCTCCAACACAATTCCTCCATGATTAAAGCCTTTCTGACTTATTAGAAGGATACTAGACAATATGGTTACATTATTATTCCCATGCTGGTCATACAAGGGAGAAACTCTTGTTTTCATGTTGTGCTGTTATTCCCTCTCTTCTTCCCTGTGATGGACCTATATCATAAAAGCCAAATTCAACTTAAATCTGAATATTTAATTAACGATTTTTCATTTTATTTTGTGGCAATCTCTCCATATATACATCTTTCTCTCTCTCTTTATCTCTCTATCTCTATCGCTATATAAAAGAGTGTTCAGGTCCACTTGTATGAGGTGATTTAATGCAATGAACAGTTTAGTATTTACTGTTGTATTAGTAGTTTCCACCATGAAAGTAATGAGTCAAGAATATCACAAATTTAGCAACTAAACTAAAATCCCCATGATTTGGGGTCTTTTAACTCTCCTTCTCTCATAGAAATCTTCATTGAGCATTTGAATCATACTTATATTTTTTATGAAACAATACATTTTTAATTATAGGTTTGATATGGTCTCATGACTTTTAAACTGATCTTTAAGTAAAATGTTTGATATGGTAGGAGCCATGATAAATTCTGTAATCTAATGGCAGTTTACCTCATAGCAATATTTCTGTAGTGAAACACATTCATAAGTAAACCTGCTTATTTTCCTCCTATTTTTTTTCTAGTTTCCATATTACAAATAATATTTTGTGAGATAATGAATGGCTGAATGCTTCAAAGATTCCAAACACAGAGTAATTTGAATAATTTGTGCTACACTAAGTGACCAACAATTCTTCAAAACAATTGTGTTTGCTAGCAGTTTCCATTCAGGGAGACCTGAACCCATAGAGTGTAGCCCCATACTTAGAACTGGAGACAGTTTGTTCTATATATATCTGATGGTAAATGCTGAATTTTCATGTCAATAATTGCATTTTCACCAGATGGAGAGCACAGACTCTAGTCTACAGGAATCGTAAAAAGGCTTTGGAAACATCAGGAAAACCAGCAGGGAACAAACTGGAACCAGTATTGCTGGCAAGTGGAAGTCAGATGAGAAAGAACAAGAGACAGCTGTAGGTATGCTGACGTTCAGCAGTAGGCTTGCTAACAAATCAAAATTTTCCAGTGTGTTCAAAGAAGCAGAAGCAGCAAAATCACAAAGGACTGTAAGGCTTCATTATAGAGCATATATTGTAGGCAATTATAGAACATATACTGTGGGCAAATGCCTAAGAGAAAACAAATAAAATAAAAAATAAAAGGAAGGAAGAGCAGAGGGAGAAGGCATAGAAAAAAGGAAAACAGAGAAGAAAGAAAGACCACATCACTCATAATATATATGCACATTATAGTATATTTTTGCTTTAAAAATCAGTGAAAAAGAAATAGCTCTTTTTGGTTGGTTGGGTTTTTTTGTGTGTTTGTTAGTTTGTTTTTTGTTTGTTTGTGTTGGTTTTTTTTTTAACCTGACATAAGATTCTTTATGATGGTATTTAACATGTAAAAAAAATTACTATATGCTGTGATTGGGTAAAATTAGTTGAATAGAAATGAAAAATTTGATTTTCTATTTCCATAATGCTGATTGATTACAGATTCTTCTTAGGATATTACAACCTTAAGACAAGGTTATTAGTAGCTATTAGTAGTAGTTATGTCCTTAGAAGACAAAGGAAATACTGAGCCATCTGAGTTGCTCATACCCCTACTTTCTTGAACAGGATCCCAGGACACCTGGTCAGTTTCTAAAGACACGTTTCTCAAAGCAGCAGAACAATCCATATTGATCTTCAAGAAAAGGTCGGTTTTGCTGAATGTGTTTGCTTGAGCTCAAATACAAAAAGGAGGTATACAGAAGGTGGAAATAGGGAAAGGCTACCAAGGAGGAGTACAGGTGCATCACCTGTGTCTGCAGACAAAGAACTGGGAAGACCAGAACTTTCCTAGTGTTCAGACTGGCTGGGGGTGTGAAGAGCAACAAGAGGGGATTCTACAGGAATATCACCAGCAAAAGGAAAACCGAGAAAACGTGGGCACATTGTTGTATGTCATAAAGGCAACAGAGAAGGATGAGGCACTGAAGGCTTTTTTTTTGCCTCAGTCTTTACTGACTTTATTGTCTCACAGATAGTCTAAATTAGGAGCAAAGTTTGAGGCAAAGAGGTGCTAAGCACGGAAGAAAAGGACTGGCTATGTAGAATCATAGAATGGTTTGGGTTGGAAGGGTCCATCTAGTTCCAAGCCCGATGCTGTAGGTAGGGATATCTTTCAACAGATCAGGTTGCTCAAAGCCCCATCCAACCTGGCCCTGAACATTTCCAATGACAGGGCATCCACAATTCAACAGTCAGAGATTTTCCTAAGAAATCCTGCTTACTACCTCTCTGAACAAGCAAGAACCTGTTATCCTGCAACCTTTAGTTTGCCACTTGTCTTTCTCACTGCCCTGAGGAGAAGGTGGATATGAGTAGGGTTTTTTGCTTGTAAATTTTTAGGGAAGTATTACCAATGATTTTTTTTTGTATAACAGTTTTGCCATAAGTATTAATATTATTATAACTGGACTCATAATAACTGTTTTCTGTATTTTGCATAGATCGTCAAGATTTACTTAAGCAAATACTAAGTTTTGGGGGTTCCCCATATCCAGTGTATTTCCTTCTTGCACAGAATGAAAATTTGAATGTAGTAAATACTTTGAAAACTGTTTGTTTATGAAGGATTGCTGACTGAGATAGTAATCATTTGTAAAAAAAACCAAACTAACATGCTCTTCTGCATAATTGTGTTGTGAAGCCCATTATTTCCTATTTATTTTTGTTATTAATTTCCTAGTTCTTGTCACTGTGCAGGAGTCATTCATAGAATTAATAATGTATAAAATGAAATAGCAATGTCTTGTGAATTCTAGGCATATCTTTAAATAGTGCTGTTGATAGTCAAGATCTGGTAAGCTCTTCTCTACTTTATAAACACCGGCCACTACATGTCAGTGTATATCTAGACTGTAGAGATGTGAGAAGGATTTTTTTTTACTGACTTGAAAAAAATGTGTCACTTCATCTGAATGTCTTTCTTATAACAGAATAATGCCCATTATGGTATTCAGAGAATTTCAGGCAGCTGCTGTTTAAACAGTGGAAAACAATACATGGTGTCAGCAGTGGAATCTTAATGAAAGCCTAACCATTCAAAAAATCTGAAGACAATGTCCAAATTTTGTTGAAAAAAAGTATTTAAATAATGCTTACAATGCTGATGATTTGTTTAACAGATGTTCATCTATGAACCACTCTCATTAAAGCTGAAGGTGATTGGATTAAGAAGAAGAAAAGTTTCAAATAGTTACTGGTGTGGAAAACAAGCCAAAAGAAGAGTAGATGTACTCAGCCCCAAATTTTATAAGGCCACAGTTTAAAGCCATATTGATACTTATCCTGGAATTTGAAAAGGCAATTGAATAGTGTGATCTTCAGTGGTGTGATGAATGTTTTGTCCCCCTCAAAATAATATTTAAAACTTATTTATATTGTTTCAGCTTTCAGAAGGAAGATGAACCTTTTCTGTCTCATTCCTATGCTGTAAAACATGAAAAAGCAGACATGATGGAAAAGCAGCACTGGAACAGGCTGCCCAGGGAGGTTGTGGAGTCCCCTTCTCTGGAGACTTTCAAGACCCGCCTGGATGCAGTCCTGAGGGATGTGCTCTAGGAAATCCTGCTTTAGCAGGGGAGTTGGACTAGATGATCTCTAGAGGTCCCTTCCAACTCTGAAGATTCCATGATTCCGTGATTCCGTGATGATCCTCTGCCCACAAGAAGACTCCCAAATATGCTATTGGCACCTGTGTAAAAAAATAAACCCAAATGTCTACACAATTGTGAGCTTTCATCTAAATGTTTATATAAACATTGTCTTACTGAGAATACTGAATATGGCAAATGTCATGGAAGTTGCAACTATACGTATGTCCTGAGGAAGAGATCAGTCTCATGCAGATGATGAGGGTGAGAAAGCCTTCCTGGACACATTCTAACAAACCAGTTCAGTAGCTTTGGACAACTTGATATTTTGATCCTTGTTCATAACTGAAATTCATGCTTTCTTGCTTTCATTTAACCCAGTAGGCAGCTAAGCACCACACAGCCACTTGCTCATTGAGTTTATTAAGTTAAAAACCTTCTCTCCAAAAAACAAACCAAACCAAACCAAACTGAAGAATAACAAATGATGCAAAAACCCCACAACAATTGGTCACCGCCAGCTGACCAATGCCCAGCCAGTCCTCAAGCAAATGCCATCCTAAGAAACTTCCCTCACAGTTTTATTGCTAAGCACAACTTCTTATGGTATGGAATACTGGTTGACCCCAACTTTGGTCAGTCGGTGTCAACCATTCTGGTTATGTCCTCTCCTAACTTCTGGTGTATGCCCAGCCTACTCACTGGTGGGCCAATGTGAGAAGCAGAAAAGTCCTTGAATCTGTGTAAGCACTGCTCAGCAATAGCTAAAACATCCCTGTATTGTTAAGGTTTTGGTCACAAATCCAAACCCATAGAAGCTACCACGAAGAAAATTAATTCTATCCCAACCAAAACCAGTACATTTCTTCAGGTTTGTGTTTAGGTAAAGAGCCTGATATTACAAACACACAGTTATGATTTGCACAGTTGCTTTTCCTCGTCTCAGGCTTATCAGTAGAGAATAAATTTGCTTCCCAGAACAAGTCATTGAAGATTTGCAGAAAAATGAATAGAGCTTTGAGAACAGTATGTCATCTGTTTAAAATATATAGTGAAATACTTCAAGTGCTGTACTGAACTTTGGGTAAAAATTAAGTCTATTACAGAGGGTAGATTAAGACTTTATCTCGTATATGAAAAGCAAACTCATCGCAAGATTCCCTAAATTCTTTACCTAAATGGAAAAAGTAGACAACCCTATATGATTACCAATGTTTAAGTCTTTCTTTTCATGTGCCTTTGAGTTTTGTTTGTTTGGTTTTCCTTTAGTAGAAAATGATTCTGGTGACAAAAAGCTATTGTGAAATCTACACAAAGAAATCAACGTGTCAGAGTTCATAACTGCATGAAGGATTCATTACGCAATTCTAGCAGTCAAGCACATACTTGGCCATTTTCAGGACCTGAAATCTTTAGTGAATTCAATACTGGGTCAACTGTAAGAAAAATACTCCTCTCCGGAACTAAGCTGCTCTCCATTCATTAGTGATGAGATTCCTATTTAAGTTCTCAACATTGTAAATATCCTCAGAAAAGATTAATCTTGATAAGTGACTTAGAAGTGATCTGTCAGTTTGAAAATGTAATGGATCTGATACATACACCATATATTGGTTATACATATTTAAACACTGATTTTTAAAGCTTGTGGGGGTTAATGCTGAAGCATAATTATGAAAGCTTAAAAGTCAAATAGCTTATTATTTCATGACTGGTTATTGAGTCTAGAATTGAACACTTCCTTTAACAAGGAATGCAATCAATAGTTCTTGCCGCAGACTATTTTGACCATTTCAGTTCATACAAGTGAACTGTCGAAAGTGAGTAAAAAACATACTCTGTGGCTTCTAGCTATTACACTGAAGCTCTCGCAACTCGCTAGCTGTGGTTATCATAAGGAATTTGAATTTAAGAACTTAAGATGCAGCTATTGTTTTGCACTATTTAAAGGAACAAAAGACTTAGTAAAGATGTGTGTGTTGTGGAGTTACACTTAATGGATATACTATCAATAAAGTAATTGAATTTTATGCACGTATGGCTCTGCTTTAATATAATTAACATAAAATTTTAAATATTCTTCAAGATTTCCTCAATGATTTCAGATACAACCAGGTAGAAAATTTCATTTATATTTTTTAGTAAATCAACAGCAGAATGTTTTGATAAATGAATACTAAAAATTGCATTTTTTTTCTTTTTAAAATAAGTTTGTGAAGATCACAACTATTGGTGATTTTTGAATTTTAAAAAGCAGTTTAAAATTTTTAATTTAGAGAGACTTTTCTGAAACAAAGTCACAATATGATACAAAATAATTCTGATAATTTCAGTACAGAGTTGATAATTAGTTTTGCCACTTAAACAACAAAATTATGTTTTTAAAGGTGCTGTGACTGAGCATATTAAAGAGAAAAATACACAGCTATTGGAACTGACAGTTTAGAAAAAACAAGTGATTTAAAATTTAGAAATACTAACAAGTCAAAATTTATGAGATGTCTCATAGACATTTTCTCATTTACATATTCATACTGGAATTCAAGTATTACCATAAGAAAACTCTCTCGAACAGTTTATTCAGACCATTTTTATTCTTGCAATATCATAAGCTCCATAGCTACATATTGGGATATCATAAATGAGTGATTAAACGTTAATTAATTGATTTACAGAGTACCACTCCACATGTTCTTTGGGTCAGTGTATTTACAAACATTAAAAGTTTACTGTGTATTTGCAGGTATAACCAAAAGCATGTTTCAAAAACTGAGTAGCAGAATGTTGTGGTTCGGGCTGGACTGGTCACTGAAATGAAAGACAGATGCTCTCCCCCACCTCTCTCTCCAAGGAGAGGAAGGAGGGAAAGAAAGAGACTTAACAGTTTAGAAGGAACCAAACTACTTTAATGATATATTAAAAATAAAATAATAATAAGGAAACAATGAGATATGTATATAATATATACAAAACTATATCAAGCTCCCAGGATGCTGATCATGTCACTGGCAGGCACTGAGAAAGTCTCAGACTGGACTCAGTGATGGACAGAAATTGAATTACAGATCTGGAATCAGGAACACACAGATCAGGATCAAAGGCGGATGAACAGACAGAGTCCTACTTGGACACCAGCCATTGAAGAAAGAAGAACCGACCCTTCGATCCCTCGGCTGTTATACTGAGCATGATGCAGATGGGATGGAATACCCTGTTGGTCAGTTTTGGATCACCTGTCCTGTCTGCTCCTTCCCTCAGGTGTGACCCCTCTACATTTTTCCACTTCCAACAATCCAACAGGGCAAATAACAAATTTGTTATAGCAATAAGTTATAAGCAGGAGCTTCTCTGTATACTGTTCCTCGGTATTCAATAAACACAGGTCTCATCACTCTGAGAACGAACAGTGTCTCCACAACATGTTGTTAATTTCAGAGAGTTCATTTAGTTAGAAGAGGCTTAGCTGTAAAGTAAAATTACTGAACAGAAAATTGGTTCTGTTTTACTTCAAACCAGGACATAAAAAAAGGCAAAATTATTTTTAATGCAAATGGGGATTCCCATATACATTGGCACTTATTTTCTTGCCATAAACAGATAATTTGAGGTTATCAGCTGGAGCTTGTTCAGCAAGTAAAGAATTTTTACTTAGGCTCTGTGTGCTTAATCGTGAAATAAACTGTTTATTATTCTTCAGGGTAGCAAATGTCCAAGTTGTAAGGGAAAAGTCTTATAAACACTTCTTTTAGAAATGCTGTCATTTATGAGTTTCAATGCTTATAGATTGGATTTCTGAGTGAAATTTTTTATTTATAGATATTTTCTGAATGCTACTGCAAAGAGATTTCAATCTGAGTGCTCATGAACCACACACTTGGGCATTTCCAACATTAGTTTCTCTTTTTTGAGGGGTGTAAATCACACCTACTTTTATAACACAGGAATCACAAATAATACTATGGATAACCAACATTATAGGATTGATGATCACTTCCACCATTTACAGGCATATACAGAGATTTAGCCAATTATTCAGAAACCACGTGAATGCTCATAAAAAACTACAAATCACCATATTTTATCAAACTAATTTGATAAATAAGTACAGGAAATTCCAACAAAACAAAATAAAACAAAACAGAACAAAAAGCCCCAAACTTTTTTACTCTAAGGGTGTTTAAACGCTGGAACAGTTTGCCCAGAGAGATTGTGGAGACTATCCTTGCAGACATGCCAAACTTGATTGAAAACAGCCCTGAGCAAGTTGCTCTATGTGACCCTGTTTTGAGCAAGAATTTGGACTAGGTGATCTGCAGAGGTCCCTTCTGACTTCAATCATCTAATGTTTCTATCAATTTCACCATTTTGCTTCTTTTAAGCCAATTTTCTCCACCATAGCAAGATGAGACATTAATGTTTTAAAGAGATGGTAAGTTTCTCGTATGTGTATCTCTTCAGACACCACCTGGTCTGTACACTGGGACCTCAGGCACCACAGTACTAATAGAAAAAATATTCTCTAGGAGAATGTAAACATTGAAATATCACATTTATGGGTTTTGTTTCATTTTACTCCATGAAATTTGAATTTGCAAATATGTCCTTCCTTTTGTTTATAATCTCCATGTAACATCTGAACTAAGCAAGGACAGAGTATATTATTTGCGAGAAACAGTAGCTTCTAACAATTTTTTATATAATGCCTTTCATTAATTTAAAAAATAGTCATAAAAATATTTCAAATTTGATGATTAAAATGCCCTGCCAGTAATTACAGGAGGTATTGCTAATAGAAGCAATTAAAAGTTTGCAGAACAAATTGCTCCAAGGTGTTATTCAGATTAAAATGTGAAGGATCCTGTGAACATCCCTATGACTCTCCTAAGTTGGGGCCTTCATTTCAATGTGTTAACAGTGGTATGATAAAAACAGACCTAAAGTATCAAATTCCTGACATGGAATGAATACTTTGAGCAGTATTAAAAGTTATATTGAAATAGATAGCAGTGGATTAACCATGACGGGCTGCCAGACCCCCACCCAGCCCCTCTCTCATTCCCCCTCCTTAGCAGGACAGGGAGAGAAAATAAGATTGAAAAACTCATGGGTCAAAACAAAGAGAGGGAGATCACTTGGCTGTTACCATCATGGGTGAAAGAGACTCAACATAGGGAAAGATAACTTAATTTATTGCTAATTAAAATAGATCCGGATAGTTTGAAACAAAAACAAACCTAAAACATGTTTCCCACACATGCACACCCCTTTTTCCACAGTTCAGTTTCAAATCCTTCATTTCCGATTCTTCTACCTACCCCCTGTCAAGAGAGGACAGGAGGTTTTGGTCAGTCCATAATAGTTACTCTCTGCTGCTCCTTCCTTCTCACATTTGCCAAGTTACGTGTGGATCCTCTCCATGGGCTTCAATCCTTCACGATAAACCTGCTCAAGAATAGGTCCTCCAAAGGCTACAGTTCCTGACAGAAGAATCTCCTCCGGTGTGGGCTCACAGCAGATGACACTTCCTTCAGGCAATATCTACTTTCTCTGATGTGTTGGTTCTCCATGGTGTTGGCTATAATGTGGTTATCTGCTCTGGCGTGGTTCTGTACAGGGACTTCAGGGTGACATCTTTTCCAGTGCCTGCAGCACCTCCTACCTCTCCTTCGTGTCTTGACTTTGCTGTTCTCAGGGCTGCTTCTTACGTTTTCCTCACTCCTCACTGCCTGTGCAGCACTTTGCCCATTCTTAAATATGCTTGCCCAGAGGTACCACCAGCTTGGCTGATGGGCTCGGCTGTGTCGTCTGGTGGGTCCATTGTGGAGTCAGCTGGAACTGCCTGTGTCCAACATGTGGCAGCCACTGGCCTCTACTCACAGAGGCCACCTTTGCAGCTCCCCACTACCAAAAACTTGCCATCTACACCCAGTATAAAATAAAATGGTATCTCGATGAAAGTTACAAATTAAAAAATATAAAAATCTCATTGTATTTGTAATATTAGCATGAAATAAACAACAATAAAAGGCAACAGCATGATCAAGTTTTTTTCACTTAGAAACCTATGCTCAGGTAAAATCACTGATCCAAGGTAAGTAGAGATACTGATGAAGGGTGGTGGATATGTCAAGAACTGAAGACACTAGAGGAAGTGTAAGCTGTAAGAAAGAAATAATGTTGGCTTAAAGGACCATTTTTCTTATTGTATATTTTTATTCAATGTTAACCTCTTTCTTTCTTGAAAAGGAATGATTTTTAATCAGTCATGCCAGAAGGGGTATATGATTACTGGAAAGCTAATCATAAAAAGCAAAAGAACCTTGAAATGACCTTTATACATATATATGTAGATATATGGGCACATGTGAACATATATATGCACAGATACCTGATGTAGATGGAGTCCATGTCAGCCTGGTTTAGGCACCTAACTTTTGCCATTCTTCTGAGTAAATTGTTTGTGTTTCCTGGGATGTTAGTGAAGGTCTGTATACACCATCCAAAAACTTCAGGGTGAGACCTTGTTTGCCTCAAGATTAGGCACTTAAAATTGATGCCTATAATTTTCCCTGGTTTCTTCAAGCACAATATTAGGTAACAAATCTCTCAAACAAATTAGAAAATTGTCAATCTATCTGATAAAAAAATAAAAAAATTATATAGATCCTAGGAGAGCGGTCCAAATGCTGTGTAAAACAAAAAGGATCAAGCAAAGTGCAAGAAAGATTACCTTACTATTCATTAACAATCCAAATTTCTCTCCTAACCCTGTGGGTATTCTGTGGGCAGTGGACTAACTATAACAGCTGGAATTGGACAAGAAGCAACATTATCTGAATATTTATCAGCTGGTGAGAAACATATGGGAGCTCTCAATTTAGTTACCTAAAGCAAGTAAAGACCATTACTCTCACTTTTGGGGTAAGTTCTGCAACCAACAAGAAAATGTAGCACCATGTCTTCCTCATGCTATTTTCTATGAGTTGTAGTAATTGTGCCCACTGAGAGCTCTACTCAGTTTATACAAACTACATCCATACCATTCTATCTTAAACACAAATGACCTTCAGCTGCCTAGATGGTTTTCTCAGTCAAAGCAGCAAATGTCAAGGGAAATGGTGTTCCGAAAAGTTTTCCTTCTTTATTACTATGGCAAGAAGCAGCAAAGGAAGAGAATTTTTGTGATGGGAAGAAACTGGTGTGGGCCAAAAATGTGACTGTACCACTCATAGCCAGAATCATGTATGCAGCTACTCCCTGTGAATATGAACAGATTATTTAAATTTAACTTGCAAACAGCCTATGAATCTTACGTGAGTTTAATTTTTATGAATAACAGTCCCTCAGGAAGTTCTTAACATTTTCCAAAACTATTGAGGGTTTGTTTGTTTTTTTTTTTTTTTTCCTGCTACTTCTCCTTCTATTACTATTTCTTCTGTAAAAGGGAAAAGGTGCTTAGTATAAAATTTGAGCATGCAGACCAAAACACGCTTTTTATTTGAGCACTTGGTTAATCAGCAGAGCGGAAGTTTCCAGTAGACACTGAACAATCACAGATAATGTTTCTGTCAATTCATAGAGTGTAAAGGAATTAATGGTCAAATAAATTCAAATAGCCGTCACACTTGAAAATAGCAAGATCTTCTTGTGGATATGGAGAAAGAAGAACATTACTGTAATTTACAAAGAAACCATCAGTCAATAATTACTAATAACTTGTTTATTGTAACAAAAGATTCTTGCACACATTATACCTACAGGTACAAGTTCTGTAAGGCAGTATTTCTAAGCAAAATATTGCTATATCAATCAGCAAAAACTCCTTTTCCCGGAAGCAGTAGTCTGTAGGAAAAACGTTACGAATTATTACATCAGAAACTTGTGATGATTTATTTTGCTGTAATTACTTTTTAAAAATATTTGTATCAAAAAAATCTAGATTCAAGGTTAATACGAATCAATGCATTTCTACTCATTTTAGTACACCCAAACTGATTTACAGGATGGTACTGTACAGTATGTTAGGAATTTTCATAAAAATTATTTTCTTTTAAAAATATGTTTATTTTTATTTACATATTATATTCCATAATTTCCCTGTAATTTCAATCTGAAAACATTACTTTTTACATGCCTGTTGAATTTACATATAGAACAGTCAGTTATTAAATTGGCTGTTTGTTAAAATGGTCAGAGATAAAAATAGTTTATAGATTAACAGTTTATAGATTATTCTACAGTTTTAATATTGTACTTAATGCTGTCTAGTCATTTAACACTATTGTAGCTATATTCTCCATCTTTCCCGTCTCCGACTCAAATATAAAAGTTTAAATAGATTTGCCCATTTGTATTTCAATAGTTATGTGGAATAAAGTGTAACATCTAAACTATTAAAACAGCGATCTAAACAATGACTTTACATCAAATAATTAATGAATACTATCTACCCAAGCCCTTTTTTGCTCTAGTATGGTAGCTAGGGGTTTCCTAATATGCGTATATGCATGTTCATGATACATGATGAACTTTAAAATGAATTGTATACAGCAGTGTGGAAGATCTTGGTATTTCTTGTCTGTAAAGAGTACAACTCTAATGAAAAAAAAATAAAATATTGTCAACTTTAGTGCATTCAGTTTTAAATAAATAACCAAGAATGTAAATATGGTAAAAATGTCATTAAAATCTGTGCAGATGTCCACTTCCAATCCTTCCCTTCCTCTTGACTTCCTATCAGAATCACAGCCCACTGATTCACAATTTAAAGGTCTAGTGTCTCTTTGCGTTTTAATTCAGAGTTGTCAGCCTGGTAGCAGCCAACGCCGAAAGCCTTAAAGCCCTAAACCTCCATGACTCATAGATCTTAATGTTTCCATCCACAAACACAGTTTCATATTTCTGTCAGCTAGTCTTTCATCAGAATTGTTCAATCTCTGATGGTAATTTTCTAGGATGCACTGCGTACAATTACTTTATATTCTCTTATCTCCTTTTCTAAGGTGTTGTAAGTGTCAGGTCTTGCTTTTTATACTGAAAGCAAGAAATTAAACAAAAAAGCAAGCAAAGAAATAAAAATAGCCATCTAGGCCTCCAGCTATACTAGAACCTATATTTAAGTTTTATTTGTAAAGCCCAAAATCATGACATACCTCCCATATACAAACATGTACACACAAAGCTCTGTCTAAACGTGACTGCAGCTAAATAATGTAGTTGTTTTGCCCACAGAATGCTGAAGTTGCCTTTCTGTGCTTATCTGGGAACACAGGAGGCTTAACAGAACTAAGTCAATAACTATTTCAAGAATCACATACCAGAAACTTTCAAATTAGTCTCCCTCAGTAAGTGATCCATTAAACACTCTCAGAGTATTCTTATTTTAAATGGGCAAGTGTCCCACAAGTATCCTGTAAATCACTTGTAACAGTGATTGCTAATTTTATTAGTTATTTCTCTTTCAATCAGTGCTGATGGAATTAAGAATCTTTCTTTTTTTGAGAATTCTTACATTAAGCTTATAGTGAATCACAGAATCATAGAATCATGATTTTAGAGAGTGATGGTACATTATCATCTGTGATAAACAGTAACAAACTATCATCCTTGTAAATTTATAGGCTCACAGGCACATCAGAAGTGACCTCATGAAGAGTCCATTCCAATCTCCTGCCCAAAGCAAGGGTAGGTCTGACCTTTGCTCAGGGCTTTCTGCAATCACGTCTTGAAAACCTCCCATCGCAGAGAACATCCCAGCATGCCAATGCCAAATGACTATTCTACATGAAAATCTCTTGGGAAGACTTGTATGAAAATGATTTAATTTCCTGCTAAAATTCAATGTATGGTCATCCTTAACAAAAAAAGCCAAAAAAACCCCAACAACCCAACAACCAAAAAAACACCGAAAACCAAAAAGAAAGAAACGAACAAAAAAACCCCACAGTAAGCATCCTTACCTATGTCCTCACACATTTTAAAAAATCATAGTATTCTCAAATACTATAAATCAATGTGTAACTGTTAGCTTAGAATCCAGGAGGATGCTCAAGGAATAAAAAAAATATACTTTCATGTTGCTAAAAAAATCTTGGTTACCAATTACATCCTGATTTCCCTTGTTGAGAATGAAGTACAAGACATTCAGACTCATTAATAGAGATTTTTAAAAAGTCACCTAATTGATTCAGAAGTGGGAAAAGTAGGAAGATTTCTTGGGGACTCTCTTAAAAGCACTTATGGTTGCCTTCTTAACACTTACTGATACCAGCAGCTGAAGAACACTCATGTATTTCCCCATAAGTAATCAGCTAAATAAGAGGAAGCATAGACAGGCTGAATATATTTTTAGATTTATATGCAAATTACTATCTTTCTTTCCTAAGTGTCTCACACTTCCTATTTTGCCTAGTCTATTGCTTTGTGCTATGAATATGGAATATTTCAATTTCACAGATTTAGAAAAATAATTGTTCTGACAGAGTCAAAGTCCATTTTTATTTCAGTCACAGGGCCTAATTCAGTGTGAAAAATATACCCAGATCTATTATTAAATTTTGGGGGCTGGAGGTGGGGGAATTTCACAATGAAATAAAGTTTTACTAAATCACATTTTATTTGTCTTTTAGCAAACTCTCTGAATAATTTTCATTGCAGTTAAATTTGTCTTCTGAGTTAAAGGAAAAAAAAATCTAATTATGTTTGTGTAAATTGAAGTCTTTTTCTAATCAGCACATTATGTCATTAGATTTAATGGGAGGCTCCCTCAACTTTGGCACATCATTCTGTAGCAATAAAATGGTTAATGACAAATATGCACTCATAAATGTATGTTGTTCTTTGCTAGTCATGGTTTTAATTCTTTGCTTTTTTTTTTTTTTTAAGAGTGTGGTCCAAGAGGATCACCTTATAAACTACTGCATTAGATTGGATTTGTCTTTTTGAATTGGTATTTGGATTATAACCTCTACCATTTTTGTGAGATTGTTATAAAACAACATTAATCATCTCTATGAAACTGGATAATTAAAAGAGAGTGAATATGGATTACCCATATATATTACCACCCCAGAATAAAGGCATACATGACACTGCACCAGAACATAAATAATAGCTGCACCAGAATATAAGTAACACAGGTGGGGGAACCCAGGTTAATAGTGCTTTCATCAGAGCGTGTATATGTGAGAAAAAAGAAGGGATAAAAATGCTGGAAGAGACAGAGAAAACAACAGAGAAACAATGGGCATTGGAACAACAGTACTGCAATCCAGACAAAAAGTTAAGGAAAAGCTTTTAGCGTAAGTACACTGGATTTGAATGCTAGTTGAAAAGCGTGCTTGGAGGTATGAGGACTGAAATTATTACCTTTGTGAGACTTTGCCAGTGTTAAAACAAACAGGATTATTTTTAAATGAAGAGAATACACTGCAGTGCGAGTCTCTTTCTAACTGGCTCTTAACTAACTACCCATGCAAATCAAAGACAGGATCCTTATCATCAGTATCTTTATTCATCTAACTGAGGCTATAATTTAGACTATATTATGAATAAGAAAATCTTTTCTACAGCTGAGAAGTATAACAAAAGGAATGTAATCTGTGTTTGGGGCTGAAAAAACTTGTCACGCTATACTGAAGATTCCTGAAGAGAAAAATCATAGCTCAATCTGCAGAAGTCATGGTAAAGGCAAGATTTAGTAAAGGTAGCACTGCCTTGTCTTTTATTCAGATTGATAAAGCATAATCAACTAAGTTTGAAAAAATGAACATCCTAAGGTAAACATCATGTAGCTACAGGGTGGTCTTTTTAGAACCTTCTCTCTTGAGGTATTTTTTTATGTTATTTTTGTCTGTGTTTGGGGTTTGTTTGTTTGGCTTTTTTCAGATTGTGATTCTGAAGTGCTGAAATCTAGTAATAAATCTGAGGACATTTATTGAGAAACCGCTAAGAAAAATGAAAACTAATGCTCCCGGAATACTCACTAACTGAAAAAAGGAGATAATTTGTAAGGCAATTTATAGAGCTGCAGTGAGGCTCAGGAGTGATATTAGACTATGTGGCAAGCTGTGAACCAGCAGCGCTCTGCCAAGATGCTCTTCTTGCTCAGTACAGAACAGTGGAATATATTTTGCAAGTATTCATGAAAATGCACAGTGCAATAAAAGCTCTGGTACTTCCTTCAGCAAGGTTTATTAAGAACCTGCCAAAACTTGCCTCCTGCCAGCAGCATTTGTTTTTACTTTCTTTCTGTTACCTTGTTTGCACAAACAACTTAGGAATTGGAGGAACACTAGGCCTATGTTTTGGTGAAATTTTGAGTTTAGTATTTTGAAGTCAGGAGAGGATAGTGTGGATATTTCCATTTCTTCCCAGTGTGATAGTTCCTTTATATTCAATGGATATTTTACTTTTGACTCCTCTAAAATTCAGATAACTTGTCTCTGTGCAAAACAAATCGATTCTGAACAGGATATCATTTCTCTCTTCCACCTGTAGAATTTGAAATAAATAATTTCCTTAGCTTTCAGAAACAACCTGTCTCCTTTTAAATGTTCATACACTTTCAGATCTCACTTCAATGAAAGACAAAAGCCTGGCACAGAATAAGTCTACTATTAGAAACTATTAGTTTGACTGTTCTGAGGAAGATAGGATGATAGCCATAAAGCAGCAGAAAATTCCAGTGACTCTTCAGCTTCATCAGTCTCTATTGTCACTTTTAATGAAGATCATTGTTCATTTTCCATATACTATGAAGAAAATTTGAAGGGAAAAAAAATTGCAGTATTTTCCATATTATTTGAGCTCTTTGTTAATCATAGTAAAGAAAATGAAATGATTTTTTTTTGTTGCATATAAACATATTAAAATGAGGACAAAATATCTGATCGAACATAAAAGCTTTGGGAATTAAAATGTTAACTGTATAGGCTTTACAGTGTGTGAAGATATGTAATATTTTTTAACTTTGACAGATTTCATTTGCAGTTCACAAATTAAAAATACTTTTCAGGGGGGTGTATGCATACATGCATGAACATATATACTAATATTTATCTATGCATACATGCAATATTTTTTTAAAAAGTTGTTGTTTAAAGTTAAAGGATGTTAGCAGAGTCCATGAGATGTTGCAAGACGTTCATTAAGTTGGAGATGATGTCTCTTTCACTTAATAACATCCACAGAAAGCCTCCAGATACTTTAGTATTTGTATTCTTGGGAACCCTTTCAAAAATAGTGTGGAAGGGAAGTAATCTAAATTTTTTCTTTCACCCCAGTACCATCAAGACATTTTAACAAGCAATACTTAGGTGCCAGATGCATAAGCAGTCCAATAAGCAGGTACCGGATTGCAGGAATCCCCTCACTGAGGAACTGCCCTTAACGAATGAGATACACAGTAAGGTTCCATGTTGCTTATTTCTCTTTTTTTTTAATTATTTTTTTTCCTATTACATCCTAGATTCATTCCTGTGGATAGTTCAATGACCAGTTTATTGGCACCATTCTAGAGAGTTTGATAGTTCATTGCTTAAAGCAGCTTCCTGGGAATGTGAACTATGGATTTAAATCTCCTTAAGCTGCAGGGAGTAAGGACAAGAACACTAACAATAAACTGCTTTCCAAAAAGCACTGCTATTCCTTTGAATTACATTTAGGATTTCCTCAAAGTACAGAGCATAGGCTGAAATGAGGTGGACTGGGGCTTTCATGGAACAGGCTAGAATTTAAGTGCCACATTGCCACTGAAGGCACCTAAATTGATTTCAACATCGTCTGATTTCTTCATCCAGCAATAAACTACCCAGGATTAAAATCCCTAAATCTGATGCACATCCAGCACACAGATTTTATACAGTATTAAAGCCCTGAGACTTACTTGTTTTTTTCTTTATAAATATATACCTGTTTTTCACACATTACATCTGCCTTTGCAATGACTATAGAAAGATGCACTTCCAGCAGCTCTATACCAAAAGGCTCATTTCTGCAATCCTCATCCAGACAAAATTCTAAATAAAGCTTAAGGGATGTTCAGCTAAGTGAAAAAGAAGACAACCTTTCATCATGATTTATTTTTAAATTACAGCTGTGTCACTGTGTTTGTATGATCTTCTAATGCTTGAATTTCTAAACTAACCCCTCTACAAAAAGTGTATGTCAAAATGATAAACAAGTGTAACTGTCATCCTATTTTTCTGAGAAGCAAAGATTTGAGTTTTCTTCAGCTGACCATGTACTTTAATACAAATAAATTATTTATTTGGCTTTTTCTATGTTCAATTTAGATTTTCAGCTGAGCAGAGAAGGTAAACTATTACTTTATGGTATCAGACGTCTAATACGCCTGCTTCAATTAAATGCTATACGTAAATCAATGTAATATAGTTACCTACAACATTAGCATTTAGTTGTCTTTGATTCATGAGTGTATTTTCTTATTGAATGAAATTGATCTTTTTAAATTTGTTAAATATAAAATATTATGAATAGGGGGTTGTTTGGGTTTTTAGAATGAAAAGTGGTTTTCATTTCTAATATAGGTAGTGGATTTTTTAATGGTTCAATTTCTCAATTGTTTTTGATGACTCCTACCAAAATTTGTTTCAAGTGAACATCTCTGGGTTCTTGAAGGATACATGCCATGTATGCAAATACATGAACTAAAAACATTATGGCATGTTTTCAGTATGCAAATTATAGTTAATGCTTTTTGTTTCAAAGGAATATGTATTTCACCTTATAGCACTAACTATGTTTAAATAAGTCAATATTCTTTAAAATAGTATATGCTAATCGTGTCTGCTACCCTTATTTATGCTAATTAGTATCTCTCTCTACAAGCAGTTGCAATTAAAAAAAAAAAAAAAACCAACCAACAACAAAACAACAAAGCTGTCTCTGGAATAAAAAGCTACTTAATGCAAAAAACCCTGTCAAAATCTAGCTCTAAATAGACCTATGCTTTTATGAGTTGTTTTAACACTCTGTATTGCTATGAAAAGTGGTGTATTATAATGCTCAAAGTATGAAAAGAGACATGATAGGAACAGTACCTCTCACCTTGCAGCAAACATAGCAATTTAAATATCTCCAACTATATAATTACACTGGACTTATTTCACTGTCATTGAAGGTGAAGGGGCACTTTTAGAAAGTTTTCCATGTGGTTTCTTTAAGACAACTATCTTAGGATTCACTAATCCTGTTCCTCTTCATTAGCTATAAAAGCACAACTAACTCAGACATAGATGTTTACAACATAAAAGAGAGGAATTTTACCTTTTTGGTTTAGAGTTTCACTTGCAGTTCAGGTTCTGTGTGTTTAAGCGGAGTAAATTGTAGATACCAAAAAAAAAAACCCAAAACAAACCAAAAAAAAAAAAAAAAAAGAAAATATGAATGTGGCTAATAATTTGAAATTGTTTTGAAAGCCCCATTAGTGATTCTAAAGAAACTGATATTTTCCACTGTCTCTTAACTTCCTCAACTCATCATGGCTTCAGCTGTGTTGGAATGTTCTATGATCAGTTTGACAACAGTCATGTCTGTGATTAGGGGTGGTAGAAGCGAGAAGAAGCTACTAGAAACCTTCTCAGTGTGATTTTACTAGCAGGCAGTTAAGTGCTGCTATTTATATTGATTAATTTTTTCATAGCCATGGGCTAATGCTGAGTTTAGTTCCCTGCTAGAACTTACTTTTAGTATTTTAAAAGACTACGCATTTTAGTGTTTCAATAGACATTTGACAATTTAGGAGGTGATTGATGAACAAAAATAAAGCAGAGAGCTGTGTATTGTCCAATGAAAAAAAGGCACAGTAACAACTCTGAACACAATACTGGTAGCTTGTGATGACCTGAAAAACAGGATACTCAAATTATACTAGTCTTGGACCACTTCCCTATAATTATCTGAAAAGCCAAATGGAAGATCGTCATGGATGCTGACACATGACAGGATGTGGCAGGTCTTAAAATACAAGGTCTGTAAATCTGGAGCCCAAATACGTGAATAATTTAGGTTGATTTCACATTTAAATGGTAGGTTGTGACCCTATATCATACATAACAACAGCAATTAATGATTTATTACTGTAGGAAAGAACTGGAGTATTACATGATCAAGATACTCGATGGAATTTCTCCAAGTTAATCTCAAGAAGGACATGTATTTGTGATGGATTGTACTGGTTCTGGCTAGGATGGAGTTGCCTTTCTTTGTAGCAGCGGTATGGTACTGTGCTTTGCATTTGTGGCTAAATCAGTGTTGGTAACACATCAGTATTTTGTCTGTTGTTGAAGGGTGGTTGTAGAGCATCAAAGCTTTATCTCTAAACCCCTGCCTCCCTCAAAAACACATAAACTGGAGGTGGGCAAGAGGCTGGGAGGGGATGTCCCTGTGAACTGACAAAAGAAACATTCCATACCATATGATATTCATGTTCAGCAACAAAAGCTCAAGGAAAGGAAGAGGAGGGGGGAATGTAAATTAATCAATCTGGACAGGTTCATGGTGCTTTTTTTGTTTGGTTGGTTTGGTCCGGATTGTGTATTTTTAACTAATTTTCCTGGTTTTTTTCATAATATCCATAGACAGAATTTAATTTCATAAGAAAATTTGCCTACTATTGAATTCTGTTTCAAATGCTCTTCTGTAGTACCACCAGCCTTCTAGTTAAGCAATAGATAACATATTATATTGTTAAGCTCCAGGGATAGAAGAACATCTTCGTATCAATTAAAAGTCATTTCAGCGTTCATTCAAAACTCTAGCTCCCCCCACCCAACATGTGATGAAGAAAAAAAAAAAAAAAAAGAAATATTTTGGTAGGAATTGACAACAAAACAAAACAAAACAAAACAAAACAAAAAGGAAGGAAGAGAGAGGTTGCAAGGTATCCTCCTAGGACAGGTGAAGGTAACAGGACAAGCAGTAGGAACAGCAAGGAAATGACCGGAATACTGATAGGCGTAACTAATTAATGGATATGAAAATGAGGAAATATTCACTAGGCTATAACGCCATCTCAAAGTTTCAATGGATATAGAGCATCATAATTCTCAAAGCCTGCTGTTTATCTCTGTTATAATGCTTATTAATTTTAATCATCAGTCACCATTAGTGATGAAACAGCTGCTTGCACACTTTTCTTTCAATAAAATGTAAACGCTGTATGCAGGCCCCATGTTGCCAAACCTATCAATTAATTAGTCAAGTTATCATTAAAAGGAAACTTCTGGCTGGCGTTGTTTGTTATCGCTATACATGGCAGGGGAAGCTATAACACTTTTACTGGATTGTTTGGTACATTACTCAGTTTGCACCAGACCTGTATGAGAAACTACGAGCACCTGAATTAGTAAAAAAAATAAATGTGGCTTCCAAGTGTTGAAATGGGATAAAGCAATCATCAGCCCAGAGAAGACAAGGCTCTGGGGAGACCTTATTGAGGCTTTTCAGTACTTAAAGGGGGCTTGTAAGAAATATGGGGACAGACTTTTTAGCAGAACCTGTTGGATAGTATAGGGGCCAATGGCTTTAAACTAAAAGATAGATTTAGATTAGGTATAAGGAAGAAATTTTTTACAATGAGGGTACACTCATTTTACAACGAGGCAACACTGGAACAAGTTGCCCAGAGAGGTGGTAGATGCACCATCCCTGGAAAAATTCAAGGTCAGGTTGGGTGGGGCTCTGAGCAACCTGAGCTACTTGAAGATGTCCCTGTTCACTGCACGGGGGTTGGACTAGATGACCTTTAAATGTCCCTTCCAACCCAAACTATTCTATGAGTCTATGAAATTATCTGTAGTATAAAAATTATTTTCAAAATACTAATTATTAATTTGACAATAAATTTACATGTGTATTCTGCCCAATAATTACATTAATTTTGCTTTATTTTATATACTATTCTCATGAGGGGGAAATATTCTTCAGGCAAAGCCAGTTTTCAGTTAAATACACATTTAATTTTTCTATCACTGATTCCAGATAGTATAAATGGTAACTTAATTTGATCCAGTAATGTGCCCATGAAAGACAATTCAAAGAATTCTGCAGTTATTTTACAACTATGGTGCCTTGGCAAACAAAAATTCACCCTTGGTCTTTAATTGGCTTTAGTGGCACCACTTTAATAAAAAACAAAGTAAACAGAAGATTACCCTTTAGACTACTTACAAGAACATAGATCAAATCAAAACCTGGGAAATATTTAGTCTAATTTCTGCTCACATTGCATCTAATGGAGATTAACAGAACAAAACAAAATGGAATAACTACATTTATGCATTCTGACATCTCCAGGAGAAACTACTTTTCAGTTGGCTATACTAAATGAAAGCTTTTTTAGTTGCCTTCTTGAAATTGTCATAATGCAGGAAAGAATGCAAGATTCCTCATAAGGATACTAATGCCTAAGGAACAATTCACAAAAATGGAAAATTTGTGTTCTTCTCTTGAATCTGATGTTGTTTTATGCATTTTATATCAAACACCAGTACATGCTTTTGAGGAGGGCCTCAAATCTGTCTGTTGTAACAAATTGATATCCTAACAAAAAAAAAAAATAATCTTTTTTCTCACTCTGTAACCCAGTAATTTCTTGACCTAAAGGGGAACAATTTCAACAGAACTAAATAAATCTTTCTACTCTTCTCATGCTCGTGTCAAAAAATCATTTTTGTAACATCTCATCAAGTCCTTTCTTAAAGACAGCTAAGTTTTGCAGTCTATTTAACAAAGTATCTCCCAACTTTATCACTGTCATTATACAGGCAGTTCTTGGCATGTCCAGCAGCACATATTCAGGTCTTTATACAAATTTAATTTTGTCAAAGGTTAAGCTGCACTGGAGTCAGAGTTGCCATAATTTTCACATTATCTGCAAAATAAGAAGAATGGTTTATTGCTTCAGAACAAAGGTCAACTGAGCTCAGGATTTTTTCTTTAAAAATGACTATAACAGGAAGTAACCACGTTACTCACGAGTACTTCCTGGTCCTTTTCAGCTCTCTTTAGCTCTGGCAATGTCCTGAACCTAATGTGTGAGATCTGTTCAATTACTCTTAACTGATCTTTCTTATAGATTCTTTTATACTTTCAGCCCTTGAACTTTTACAAGTTTTGCATCAGTAATATCTTTTTGCAACTTGTATGTCACCAAAGACATTCTTTGATATGTTTGTGAAGTGATATATCCTTTTGTTTATTCTGAATTTTCCTCCTTCTCCTATTCAAATTCATGGACCTTATTTCTGGTTTTGGAGAAGACAGTGAAGAGTTGATCACTATCTATTCTGTTCATGTCACTCACAACTTGATAGACTTCTACAATGTCCATTTTAAGTCATACCTTTTTTAAGCTGAGGACCTCCAACCTGAAACTGTTTCATAACTTTGAGATAGGACAACTCCACTAAAAAAAAACCCAAAACCAAAAACCAACCAAACAAGCCAGCACACTATACAATGTGGGCAAAACATAGATTTTTCGGGAGCATACAGATTTTTTTTTCTATTTTCAGTATTTTGGTTTTATTCTTTTCCTTGGAATTTCTTTTTTGTTGTTTTTCAACCTCTAACAAAAGGTGACATTTTCATAAACGAACTATCAGAATCCCATTTTGCTGCTCCTGTGTGTCAGCAGTCGGATCAGAAGCCATCATTTTATATGTGACATTGGGATTGTTTTTCAGCAGGTATATCATTGTTATTTACACTGAACTTCTTTAGCAATTTTTCTTCCTGGTCGCTTGGTCTTACAATGTCTTTCACAGTTCTTCCACAAATGTGCTAGCATTGCTATCTTAAATAGTCCTGTGTCATCAGCAGTATTTCTCATCTGTCTTTTCATTTCTTTTTCCACATCACTTGTCAATATCTTAAACAGCACAAGTCATCACATAGACCCCATAGAATTCCACCAGGGATCATTCTACGTTGCAAACTAAAAATTTACTCCTGTCGTGTTACCTGTCTTATAACTAATTATTTATCCATGCAAGTACTTGTCCTTACATCCTATGCTGTCTTAACTTCCTTAAAAGCTTTATCTGAGAAGCGTGTTAAGAGCCTTTGTAAACCCAAGTTTATCTTGTATCTGGATTATCCTTACATGGGCTTGTTTCTCTTTCAGACTAGTAACAGTTATGCGTCCAAATCTTCTAATAGAGTCCCTTTATGAGTCTGAACGCAAAAGCTTTTCCATCGCTTCGAAAACCACTGGTCTTTTAGAATGTATTCTACTATAGAGAAAGTCACTGCACTAAAGATATGTATAAATGTCAAAAGTTTTGCCAATATTTAATCAGAGAACTGAATTAAACATGATTTTTTCAACAGAATCTCATCTTCATAAGTGACAGCTAATACAGATAACCTATTCCTTGTAAACGCCTCCCTTAAGAAATTCTGTTTACTTCCAGACTAGGAATTTAAGGGACTCAAACTGAAGGTTTCCAAGTGGAGCTAATGAAATGTTTTTCCTTTTATGTTAAATTAGATGTCAGTAAAATCTCAGTTGTACATGACATAAAGACACAGTTTAAGCCCATTTGAAAAATGCACCACCATTTCTGAAAAGTGTTCAACTAACACCCAAATCTTCTTTGATTGATACCAAATGAGAGTACACGCCAATCATAAAGCACAAGCAGCAGGAATACTCATCAAGGCTGTCAGGTTTCCAAGACTAACAGGGCTCCCATGCTGGTTGATGAGACTGAAGAAGTTACATTAAAAAGATTTGTGATCTTCTGTACAACAAGAGCAACAACAAATCACTAGTACTCTTTGTAATGACAACGAAGTATATAAGGCTTTAGTATAACTACACAAGCAGAGAAATTCCCATATCAAATACTGGACTTGTGAGTTACTAAAGTCTAGATAGCAACTCTTCTTATGTGTCTGTGGGGAGAGATAAGTTCCTTAAAGAATATAAAAATTACTGTCAGACATTATCTTTTTTTAACTTCAGATTTGTTAGAAAATGGTTTTTAGTCCCGTGTAAAATCAGATAAGAGATCTCAACCATAGGGAAAAGAAAAAAAAACATAATAAAGGCTGCAGTGCCAGGAACACAGTCAGCAAAGTCACTTACCACACAGATATGATGAAAGTGCATTATAACTTCCACTATGAGCAATTCTATGAATCTTTAATTTCCTGTACTATCTCAGGGCCAGTTCTGCAAACGCTTTATCGTGAGAAAAGTCCTGGAGTTCAATGATATTACTCACAAGGGTAAAGCAAAAGACAAGTCTGGTGCAGCTTATAAGATCAAGCTACAAATACTCAACTTTCAAGTTCTTTTGATCATGTACATCCATTTTTTTCTTCCCTTTCTTTTTTAAAAAAATTACAACTTGAAAAACAGCCTTGACAAAGTATTTCATTAATTCAAATACTTCCCTATTAAAAAAAAAAAAAAAAAAAAAAAGGAAGAAAAAGAAGAAGAAGAAAAAAGAAAAAGATAATATATTCAACAACTAACATAAAAACAATCATTGATTTCTACAAGAGTGGCAGTGAAGACTAACAAACAACTTTGTTTCAAACAAGAAATGTTAAGAAAAAAATTAAGCAAGTTGCTATGTGTTTAGACATTTAAAGAGGCCACTGAAGAAAACAATATAATTTTTTAACCAATTACCTAACCAAAATAGCTGTTAAAAAACTGACACTGTCAATATGAAGTTATTTATCTATGCAACTTTAAAAAGCACTGTTCGTACTAGCTCATCGGGTCTTATTTTTCAGTAACCGAGCAGCTTTAGTTCAGATTTCTGAATTTTATGATGACTCAGACATGAAAATATAAATATCTGAAAATTTCATTATTATTTTAAGAACTTAATTTTCCAAATATGATTAACTGCTGTTTTTAGTTTTGTTTGTTTGGGGTTTTTTGTTGTTGTTGTTGTTTTGGTTTGGGTTTTTTGCATTGGATTTGAAAATGTTTACCAAATTTAATGTTGTCTTTTTTGAAAGCTTTAAACTTACCAAATTTTTCTTGATATTAAGAGGCAGTATTCTAATTACAAGGACTAGTACACGTGCATTATTTTATTAATATAGATGTATATTTAGAACTCCTTAACTCAGAGGTGACACAGCAGTGCATAGTAGTTTGTAATGTAATAAAGGCAAAATCATTATTGAAATGCTAATCTAAGTGATTATAGTGCTATACAATAGAAACTTTTGTTTGTTTCTTTCTGTTAGCAGCTAGGCTTATTAGCCTGTTATGAAAATAGACTTATCACTCGCCTTGTCAGTCCTAGCAAACAAAGTGTACTTTTATTCTCCCACCACGTATTTGCTGCCTCATACTGACCCTAATTTATTTCAGTTTATAACAAAATTTATTGTAGAATAGGGAGAAGGGCCGATTGGTGTTTTCTACAGTCAAGTCAGAAAAAAATCCAGTGCTTCAGAACTCAGTCGGTAAACAGACATGAACTGCAAATGAATCAAGATTTCATGTTAGTTTGAACCTTTCTGAAGAGCATGTAAGAAAAATAAACAGGAAACATGAAACTGAGTAGCACTTTTTCTTTTCTTTTTATTATTTTTTTTAATATCAGGAAAAACAACTTTCCGATATTATAAAGAATTTTATTTGCTGCTGTGAACCAAGTTTGTTTTCATATTTCACTCTCACTCGATATGTGATGTTAGGAGTAGACATTGACTCTCTTTCCTGAAAAGGATGCCATTATCTACAACATACTCTATCCCAATCCTTTATGACAAGTAGTGTTTAATACACTGTAACTACTCATCATATTCTGTAGCTACACAATTTGTCTGTGAATAATTCAGGTCTTACATCTGTGAGACACTGTAGGGTATGCAATTAATAGATCTGACTGAATGTTGTTCACATTCAACATCAGCTGCTTATGTGAAATTTTCCATCCAGTGTGGAAGCTGACTTCACGTCAAAGTAATTTCAAATGAATTAAGATTATATCAAAGACAGCCATCTGCTTTTTCTTTCTATTCTGGAGATTTGCAACAGTCTTAATGCATTTGGAGAGTCAACTTGACTGCAGACTTATGTGCAGAGCTTGTTCTAACAAAGATTTCAAACTCTTCTGTTTCAGCTATAGGGGGTGGAATCTCTTTCAAAAATATAGATTTATAACTAAGTAAGCAGAGACCATGAACCCAATTTTAGCTAAAGAATGGACTGCCCTGTCATCCTTATTAAGGCTATGTCCTTATTTCACGTATCATACTTCAGTAGTCTACATCACTATTTTGGTGAAGAATCTTATTATCTATCAACACTTAAATAAATCAACACATTCTGGTCAGAGGAACCAGATATTCTCCTTTCCAGAATATTTTAAGAATTGAGGTGTGGGAATTAAGTATCAAACTCATGGGAATACAGCATGATCACAAAATAGACACCATTCCTCTACACAAAGAAAAGAAGGGAGAAGTGATCTGGGTAATTCCAGCTCAGTATGCAAGGTTTTAAAATAAAAAAGCTTGCCTTTTATAAAGCCAAATGGAATGAAATCTTAGGGCAGAAAAGATGGATTTTTATTAAATGTGTTGCCTGTAGGAAGAGGAGGAAAAGAGAGCTAACTACTTTATAGGGAGAAGAGCTATTTTAACTTAAAAAAGAATGTTGCCTTGGAAGGAAACAAATATGAATAGACGGTAAATGAAATAAGGAAGTGATAGAGAACTGAATTTCTTGAACAACCTTGAAAAATTAGTGGAGGCAAAACAGATATATTTTTAAAATGCAGCTAAATAATAAGCACGTGACATCACCATGACAGAAAGAGTTGGACACGATGCAAGACCTTCTTTCAAGTCCTATATCCTGTGTTCCTCTAGACTACTATGCAAACTGTAAGAAGATGTGGAGGGGAGGGGAGGGGAGGGGAGGGGAGGGGAGGGGAGGGGAGGGGATGGGAGGGGAGGGCAGGGGAGGAGAGGAGAGGAGAGGAGAGGAGAGGAGAGGAGAGGAGAGGAGAGGAGAGGAGAGGAGAGGAGAGGAGAGGAGAGGAGAGGAGAGGAGAGGAGAGGAGAGGAGAGGAGAGGAGAGGAGAGGAGAGGAGAGGAGAGGAGAGGAGAGGAGAGGAGCTAATCATATCCAATTAAAATTCTTAAATTTTACCCAAAATATCTACACATAATCTTAAAAAAACCACATGAACCATGAAATAGGATCTATAAGCATATACATATAAGGCAACTTTCACTACAGCAAACTTGGGATAATGTTATTGTAAACAGGATTCTGTACACCAAGATGATTATCTGTATACTCTGGGACAGGATTTGTTATTAATGATCATACCGATCTTCACCATATTGTACTTGAAATGTTGCTATCTAAAAGTACGTTTCTTTAAAAATGGGTGATAGTGCCTAAGGAACGGCTTCTTCTAGCCTAAACAGTAAATTAAGTGGATTATAAGGTTTAAAGTCTTAACGAGTGAATCTTATTAACCCCTTTTGAAGAATTACCTAATCTCCGAATTTAGCTTGAAAAGGCTGGTTCCTTTACAAGAAAATAGGATTACCAGTCTAAATCTCCTGATTCTTGGCTGAGTGCAGTAAACTTTGACTGCTGTCTTCTAGATCTATGACTTCTAAACTACAGAGTAGTTCAGCTTCAGAAGAAAGGTTGAAGGAAGTTCATTCTCAAGCTGTCATATCAAAAATCCAGTCCAATATAGCAGTCTTTGACAGTCAGACCAGACAGAACCATGCAAGAGGTGTCACAAACTGTCCATTAGCATTCACTTTTTAGCTGAAAGAGGTAACCAGCTACATAGATGGTCTAAGAGCTATGTTTGAAAATACCTGTGTATTTCCCAATTTAAACACAGTAATGGCTACCTTATTGTTCAAACACTACTCAAATGTGTCATATAGGCATAACCTAATTAATGCCTACAGACCATCTTGTCAAAGACCAGGTGTCAACACATAAGCTGTCTGACTGTATAAAATTATTATAGTCTGGTTTACCACCTATCTGTAGGTATATAGGAAAACAATTTTTTTAGATAAACACTACTTTCTTTTCTGTATCAGACTCCAAAGACCTTTGAGAATTATTTAGCTATTCAAGTAGTGGAAAACAGACCCTTTTTTAAGACTTATGAGACCTAAGGGCAATATAATTCCATGACCCAGTAAAACACAAAACATTCAGAAGTCTTAAATTACAAACAACATGATAATATATTTCCTTTTTAAAGTGTCACAGTGAAAAAAAGCATTTCACTCCTGTGCTAAGCCAGCAGCAAGTGTTATGTATCATGGGAGAGCTTTCACTTCCAGTGAACCAAAATCTGAACAACTAGATACAACTTGAAGTACTCTTTGTCTTCAGAGAGGGCATTATATTTATAGATAGGCAGTGTTACTCTCTATATTCCACACAAGTCAGAATTACATTGTCGTAATCTTGATTTTATATGAAATATAGTTTTAGGCAAGAGTCACATGCTTGGGTCTTATTGACGACACCATCAGCTGCACCTGGCAAAGGTGCACAGAAATGAAATAAGTTCCACTGGTGGATAAATAAATTCTCAATTTGTTCACAAATGATGTGTTCAACTGATTGTTATAGTTTATCTCTTCATTTGTACTGCTTTTTTTCATCATTTACTGTTTGCTATGAGTTACGGTATTTTTTTATGAGAAGATAGAAGTGAGATTTTAACCTTTAAACATTTAACTTAATAAATAAATAAATAAATGTTTTATAAGTAAGTGCAAAATCAACTATGTCCTCCAGATAAATCTAGGTACCTAATTATATTGAAACAAAATGTTTTTAAGTACAGTTATATGTCCAGTGTACTACTTGGTTCTATATATGCCACAAAACCACACAACTTTTGCTTTTTCTAGATTTTTTTAGTAATATTGTGATCTCAGATTTATTGCTTAACATAAAAAATACTCAAATCATGGTTTATTAAAAATATCAAAGACATTCTTACTTTGCCAGCTTTATTTTTATTCAAAAACTTCACAATAATGAACAAAGACGCCTATAATCAATTCAAGAATTACTCAGGAAAACGGTGCTATAACTGATCACTTTCATGTATTTTGTTTCTAAGAAGACATAGGCCTGAAGTTTCACTTATTTCAAATGTGTGTGGCACAGAGTTGGTACTGTAGAGTTGTCTCTACAGTAACCTGAATACACTATCCAAGTATATATTATCAGATTCCTCTTAACATCCGTGAGCAACGCATTCACTTTTTCTTGTTTCTGATGTTGCATTTAATGACATTAAAGTTTCAGTTGCTTCTAGTGCATCATTTCCTTTTATTACATTTCACTTTGAGTTTTCTATCTTTTTCTTTTTAAAGTATACTACTTTGGTAAAGTGCACTAACCACTTTACTTAAAAGAAAATGACCTGGTTCACACAGTGAAATCTAAAAGAGGTTCTGAATGCAAATCCCAAATAGAGGACAATGTCCAGCTCTGCATAGTAGTAAACTGTCAATTCCCTCTGTTCTCCTCAGCGGGTTCTCTTCTGTGGTTCCCATTCAGAGGAACCCTGCACACTCAACAGGGTGCCTGGACACTTGAGGCAAGATTTCAGTAGGCAGAAAAAAAGACTTTAAGCTAACAACCGCAAAGCTCAAGTCTTCTTTCAGGATCTAAATTTCATTCTTTGGCATTCTTAGTCTTTTTGAGTGTAAAGAAATCTCACAATACCTGACATTATAGATGTTCTTTCTCTCGCTATTGTTCTAAATCAAAGTTCAGCAGTTGACAATCTCTATTTCATTGATGTTGTCTTAAAACTGCACAGTTAAACATGTATGTGTGTCTTCCATCCCAGACAATATATTTTGTAAGCTATTTCTTACCAAAACTGGAGTGTGGGGATAATGGCTCCCAATTCTTCTCTAAATCTTTCCCTTGTTTTTTCTTATTAGGTCTTTTCTCTTTTTACATTCTATAATGGTCTGCAAAAATACTTTTAGCCTTTATTTTCTAATATAACCTGAAAAATACTAGCTTCTTTTTTTTTTTTTTTTTTCTCTTAGGGATACTCTAATAATAAGAAACCTGCTCCAGTGTGGGCTCCTCTCTCCATGGGGTCACAGGTTCTGCCAGAAGCCTCCTCCAGCACAGCCTTCCCATGAGGTCACAGCCTCCTTCGCGACATCAGCCTGCTCCGGCATAGAGTACTACAAGGGCTGCAGGTGGATATCTGCTCCACCGTTAACCTCCATGGGCTGCAGGGCAACAGCCTGCCTCACCATGGTCTTCACCGTGGTCTGCACCTCCTCCCCCTCCTTCTTCACTGGCCTTGGTGTCTGCATAGGTATTTCTCTCACAAATTCTCACTCCTTGCTCTGGCTGCTGATCCACAGCAACTTTTTCCCCTTCTTAAAAATGTTGTCACTGAAGCGCTACCACCATCACTGATTGGCTCGACCTTGGCCAGCAGCAGGTCCATCCTGGAGTCAGTTGGCACTGGCTTTATCCAACATTGGGGAAGCTTCTAGCAGCTTCTAACAGAAGCCACCCTGTAGACACCCTGCTACCAAAACCTTGCCATGTAAACCCAACACATTAAATGATCTAGAAATCTTGTTTCCAATCATCATCCCTTCCAGTTATGAAAAGTATTTTCAAAACACATTTTATATCAAAAGAATGTGAAACAAATGATGTCCGGATTCCTTAGGAATGCTTGTTGGGTCCTATCGGACAATTTTGGCTGATGCTGTCTTTCCACAGAGAGAAATTTGCACATCTGTGGTCTAAGAAGACAACATCCGTCTTTCTGAGCTAAGTAAATATATGCAATATGCTTAAAAATAAACTGTTAAAATGTGGTTATTCCATGAAATCTGTTTCTGTTTACTGTTACCTAGTGTTTGCAGGCATCTATAGAAGCGTTGTCTGAAACTTCCCGTTCTTGTCTTACATGTGCAGAAGACTTCCATCTCTGGTCAAAAAGCATTCTGTCCTTCCAGCTCACTGTTGCTTTACTTTTTTTAACTCTAGATATCATGAAAGATTGAACAAGTGTCTGACACAAGGTATGCAGTGCCATTCTGCCTCACTCAGTGCCTTCCCTTCTATTGCAAAGAAAACACTGGATTCTACTATTTCTTCCAGATTTCCAAAACTGAGGCACTTAGAAATCTAAGTTTCTAATACAGCTTGTTGCAAATGCTGGTTAAACCTAACATAACTTCACCCATTTTCACTGAAAATCTGTAGCCAGCCAGCAGCGATGAACACCAGCTGTCATAGAAATGTATCAATTCATTCGACTTTTCAGACAGTATTTTGGTTCCATACCATCAACTCCCATCTTGAGGATTGTCTAGAAAACTGCTATGAAGTTAGAGAGGCTAGGAAGTTCAAGGAACACAATAGCGTGAGATCGTGGAAGCTTCGTGACTGGACTCTGGCAAAAGTAATAGTATCTCTGAATAATGGCTTTTTTCAATAATTTTTTCAAGAATTTTTACCTGCAGAAAAGCAAGTAATACTAATACAAGCCACACTGCGTAGAGGTACACATGCTAGTTCTGAACAAGACAGCTCATATACCAAAATCAGAGTAATCAGATTATTAGTGTGGTGTTCATCTGTAGAGAACTAGTCCTATAGTTAGCATAACATTATCTTAACAAGTCTATACTGTTTCTGCAATATGAAATGTCCACTAAATGCAACACGTAACATTACACTATGCCATAAGAGATGCCTGGAAACTACATTAATATTAGCAAGTAACATGAACAGTGCCCCTCCTCTGTGTCTGAGCACAGCACACGTATGTTAATAGGACCAAGCTCTTCTCCTCCTCAAAGTGAGGCGGCCTGTGGGGAATGATCCCCAAACAGCGTTATCCCAAACACGTTCCAGGCATTGCTCAGGGGAATGTCAGTGGTGTGAGTCAAAAGCATAATAAGGACTGAACTAAAAATAAAGTGATCTAGGTAAATGCAAGCTGGTGTTTGAACCTGTGTCCTGGCCCTGTTAGCTTGCTGATATAGATATATCTATGCGTCTCCTCACATTATTAACAAGCCTATGTTACACCAAGCTTGCAGCCTCATAAAAACCCCTACACAGTTCTCACAGTTTAAAACCTGACATGCTTTGTACTTACGCATACTGCCAGCATGGTATCTATTTATTTATTTGCTTTAAAGTTCTTTCCTTTTTTCTTTTTTTTCTTTTTCTTCTTTTTCTTCTTCTTTTTTTTTTTTTTTTTTTTTTTAATTACTATCCCTCTGAACTCACAAGCTATTGTCCAGATTTTTATTTGGATCTTTAATTGGTGTTTTGCCATGAATGTACTTAGTTATTCTTCTTCTGACTGTCAGCTCACCAGTTCTTTAATCAACTTTTTATTACAGTAAGAAGACATTTATCTATTGTGGTATATTATTCTTTGTGTCTATATTATGCTTGTACCAGGTTTTCTTTTTAGAGAATACTCTTTAGAAAAAGGAAATTATATAATACGGTATTTTTATCAGGCAGTTTTATTTCAGATATTGATTTTACTCTCCATGATTCTGCTTGTCTTCCATTTTGTGCTTATTCTCATATTCATGACTTCCTTCTCAACTTCTTTCTGTCTTTTTCATATTTGGTTCACTTTTGAATCATTCTTTTTTGATTGAAGCCTTGTTTTATTTTTATTTGTCTGTATTTCTGCTTCTCATTACTTGTGTGATGTTTAATCGTTATTTCCATGTGATATTAGACATAAACAAATAGTTTGTAATTTTTCTAAGTTGCTGAATTTATTTATAAAAGAATAAGCAAAATATTTTCCCTAAGGTTGGTCTTTCTAAAGCAGTGTTTGAAGGCCAGTGAGATCAGGACAGCACTTTGATTGATCAGTGTGCAACAAATCTAATCAGCTTGTCTCTGTTGGCTAAATTACTGACTTTCGTTACTCAAAGGGAACATCAATGGAAATTGCAGCAATGTTTCTAACAGTTGGAAGCTAAAAAAATAAGATTATGCTAAAAGAAGAGCTGTTATGCACACCAGGAGCAAAAATGAAAATGCCTCCTTTGCTTTATTCTGTACAATGAACCTGAAATTATGACCAATTATAATTCTGCTTAGGCTCAGCTTTCTTTTTTGTTACAGCTATGGAGGATAGGATAACGGACAATTGCTAAGGCAGATCGTGAGTTATAAAAAATAATTCATCATCTTTTACTTTATTAAATATCGTTATTGAACCCTCCTATTTATTGTAAGCTAGTGAGGTTTGCAAATACCTATTCTAGCTTCTTTCACAGCAGGGAGAAAGAAGAGTGAGGAAACTGTGTGTGCACTTATCTTCCCATAAGGGTGACTGAGAAATAGATAGAACAGGACTGCAGAGCTGTGACCTTGTAACAGGGAACCACTATTATGTTCAACAAAAGCTTTGCCAGCCAGAAGGGAGGGTTGACTGTAACATTAAATTTTCTGTGAAGGCCCCAATGCTACTGCCTCATGCACAGAGCTTATTGACACAATCATAGTATATCCCCTTTTTTTTTTTTTTTCTTTAACTTCTGTTGATGGTAAACCTAGCCTCCCAGCCAGCTCAAATGAAAAAAAGAGACATGCAAAATGTACCAGGTCCCTGCATGGAAACGCAATTCAATATGAAAAATCCCCACCAGGTGGAATTCTGTGGGTGATAATGACAATGATGTTCCCTTCCGATAGCATCTGTAGGGCATATTCCTGTCATCCGTTGACTGAATTAGGGCTACTAGATGGTCTGATAAAACTCATTAAGATCCTGTATTATGATTATCTTTTTTCCAAATAGGTTACAAACACCTCTGATTTATTTGTTGATCCCCTTGAAAGTCTTAGTCTTCTTGCGCAGCCTCATATTATCTCTCTGACAGCTGTTGGTTTCAATCCTGAAGCACGTTAAGGATGTTGTTACATAGAGAAGATTCTATAGAGGAAAAGCTTGTTTTCTTTTATTTACTTATTATTTAGTTTCCTTTTTATTTTATCTTTATTATTGAGATTAATTCAGTTTAATTAACTAAATTAACATACATACAGATATACATGGAAAGAAAGACCTGCTATTTCTCACATGTAAAGTTGTATACTCTCTGCTACTACTCTATACAATTTTATATCATGCTTCTACTACCTAATTAAAGACATGCTTGCCAGGAATGTTATTTCTTTGTGTCATAAGCTAGTTTCTGACAAAATGGAAGAATATCAGCTGACAGTTTTTAAAATGTGTGGAGAATACTCTCTACAGTACTAAAGCCAAAAAAGTGAAATATTTTTATAGGAGGCACTTCTGGAGCTTGGGAGGTGACTTCAGGAATGAAAATTTCAACTATCATCGTGTACAAAATGTGGTAAATAGTAGTATATAGAACTTGTGTTTATATAGAATTAAATTCACTTTGCACAGTCTCATGGAAAATTTACATCCCACTTAAGACCTTAACAAGGTCAATGCCACCTGAAATATTCATGAAGACTGGAAATGTATTTCTATTATTTATTATAAATGTTTCACTAAAGCTTAGAGACCCTGACGTGCCATAAATTGAACACACGTTTAACAGTTTTGAACAATATATAATTAATATTAGTGATTATTGTCTTGAGAAGGCATTCTTGTTATTATTTCCATCAGGTAAATATTGGGGGAAAAAAAAAACCCAAACAACTTAAAAGTCAGGAAATTAAATTACCAAGATAGCTACTATGCTAAAAAGTTGTTGGAAATGCTGTTTCTGGTTTTTTTTTTTGTTGTTTTTAAAATAATTACTCTGTGCAAATCCTGAATAACAGTGAGAATGCACATCTGTGCTGGTTTTGGTTGGGATAGAGTTAATTTTCTTCATAGTAGCTAGTATGCACTTGTGATGAAAACAATGTTGATACTACAGGGATGCTTTTGTTGTTGCTGAGCAGTGCTTACACAGAGTCAAGGCCTTTTCTGCTTCTCACCCTGCCCCACCAGTGAGTAGGCTGGGGGTACACAAGAAGTTGGGAGGGGACACAGCTGGGACACAGGACTCCAGCTGACCAAAGGGATCTCCCATGCCATATGACATCATGCTCAGCAATAAAAGCTGGGGGAAGAAGGAGGGAAAGAGGACATCTGGAGCTATGCTGTTTGTCTTCTCAAGTATCTGTTATGCGTGATGGAGCCCTCCTTTCCTGGAGATGGCTGAACACCTGCCTGCTGAGGGGCAGTAGTGAATCAATTGTTTGTTTTGCTTTGCTTGCACACGTGGCTTTTGCTTTACCTATTAAACTGTCTTTGTCTGAGCCCATGAGTTTTTTCACTTTTACCCTTACAATTCTCTCCCCTATCCCACTGCAGGGGGAGTGGGCGAGCACCTGTGTGGGGCTTAGTTGCCAGCTGGGGTTAAATCATGACAACACGGAATCAGATAATGACAGACAGATAACTATTCCCTATCTAACCAAACCTAGAATGATTATGAAGGATTATTTCCAATATTAGTCCTCTTTCTGGTCATTTGAAAAATTATGAGGTAAAGTGCTTTTACTAAGTTTAACTGTGCATTATTTTTCTTTGTTCTAAGATAATGTAAAGTGTTGTTTCTAATGTAAGCTCTTCAAAATACTCAGAAAGTCTCAGTTTTCAAGATAGCTTTCATTCATGCATTTAATTCAATAAAGCTCACAGTCTTATATAATATGTAGCCACTAATTTACCATTTCTATCCTTAAAAAAATATTTTTTAATATTTGCACCATCCAAAGTATATACAGAGCAATCAATATATTAAATAATGTCATACAACTTTGTAGTGTCATGAGGTAAGTTTTTAGAGTTATTCAGTAACCGCCTGTGTAGAAATTCTTGACTTTAATGGAAACTATACAACAAGAGACAAGATTGATTACATTTTTGATAGGGTACACAGTGACAATATATATGCAAAAGGAATTTGAATGTACCTTGTAACACACCTTTCGGTAAACTCTTCCTGTCAATGAGCCTTAAGCAAAATAAGTACAATAAAAATGATTGAACTCAATTTCAATAATTTAAAATAATTGAAGCAAAACTTTTAATTGTTTGAACCTAATTTTTGCTTTAGGCTTTGGTTTTCTGAATGTATTTTTCGCTTTCCACCGCACTTTAAGATGAAGACTTTGTTTTTCATTGTTCAAAGACTTAGAAGGTCAAGAATGCTATCCTTCGGTATGCTAAATTATATGTTTTGTTAATTTTCACACAGTTTAATATATGCGTATTGTGTTTTCCATTTGGTAAAAGACTGTGGTTCAGGAGCAGGGAAGAATTCTGCCTGATTACTATGTGCTGCCTGCTGCGCCTAGCTCCCATGAAACCTTCTTAAAGGAAGCAAGACTTCCCCTGTAGCAACTGAGCAAACCACTGGGGTAAAAACTTAGATTCAGAGTAAAGAAAGAGGAGAGAGCAAATGGTAAGCAGTAAAAATGAAAACGGAAGTTACAGGCCTAGGAAGGAGTAGGTGACTGGAAAAGAGGACGAATTAGAAGGGAGCAGGACATGTAAGCCTCAGTCAAGTAGGGAAAAAATGCTTTTTGGAGGTAGACAAAAGAGATGGAATGGAGTTTGCTGCCAGTCAGAATCTGTGGATTGTCAACAAGATTAGAAAGAAGGAAAAGTTGGACACTGTAACAGGAAATAATTTATTTACAGACCCTTTGTTGGTATTCTGCTTTACTCAAAGAACGTGTTTCCTTCTATTTATAAACACTTATTCTTCTAATGTCTGTTTCACAAATATCTAATTTCAGAGATTTAAAACCTTCTCTGGAATTCTTGAGATGTTTTCTTTAAAGTAGTGAGGCAGACTGCTTCACCTCACAGCTCTAGCAGACATGAATTTCCATGCCATATGCACTGAATTAAAATTCAAGTAGTGAAGTTCTGATTATCATGGCAAGCATTCTTTTAACACAATATGGAATTAGAAAATAAATAACATCACTTTTTCTTCATTTGTTTATTTTTAAAATTTAGATAATTTTATTCTGAGTGAAATGATTCTTTTGGAACATATTTGAATACCTTACGAAAGTAATAAAGTACTTATGAAAGCATACTTTGTTTGAATAAGGGCACCAAAAAATATGGTCTATGAATGCTGTAAGTGATACACGGGTATCGCAGCCACTCTGATATCCTTGTTGTTTGGTTTCTGTTCCTAAGGTGGTACTTGATCTAAAAATAGGAATTGTTTGTGTCAATCAAACTGGTCCACAGTTTTAATGAAAGCCAGTTCATAAGACATTTGCTTGATTAAAAAAGATAATTCCTCTAAATAAAAATTGCTTTAAAGCTCAAAGGAGTTGAACATGTCTTTGTTGAAGTCAATAGAGAGCCTTAAATTAGTTTTTCACTCATCAGCAACAAATAATAAAGTTGAGCTATGGAAATTTGTTACACTGTTTGCCTTTCACTGAAACTCTCTCTCACTTTACTCTTCCCTCATTCAGAAACTCAAACAGTCAAATGTGATAGCACAGCAAGCTGTCTCATTCATATCACTCACAAATTGTCACCAACAGTAAACAAATTCTTGACTCTCAGATTTGTTGGACCATTTCAATTTATCATAATTTTTTTATTAAAGAATTTAGTTCATTCAAAACAAATTTTTGTGGGTGAAAAACCCAACACCACCCCCACTCACCCCAGAAAACCCAAAATATGAACCCAAACCCACAACAGGTGATATATCCAAGAGAAAAATGCGATAGAGGTATAGGGTATACGTACCTTACAGTATGCATTTTGATAAATCAAATGGTGAATCAAACACTGATTGATAAAGAAAGAAAACAAACACTGAAATCGCTCTAGTCAGCTTCTCCCAATGTCATTAAATACAAAAAATAACTCACAAAATAAAGCTGCAGCATTTAAAAATAAAAGATGAAATACCATACCTGGCAGCATAACTTGTGATATCATGTATTATTTAATCTAAATTTATAATGATTAATAATTGTTACTGTGCACTGCTGAAGATAATTCATGTCAGCCGTATTGTATAAAATGTGTTGCTGGGACAGTTTTAACAAAGCTACATTTGAAATGGTAGATTTCGGTCTTGGCTATTTCGTTCCACTCTTCTCACAGCTGTAAAGGGTAAAACAGATGACAAGATGTGATTCTCCCTACTTCTGCTGCTTTGTGTGAGTGGATAATGCCACATAAAGTAAACCAACAAGATGCTTTTGATAGATTCTACGATACTGGGGATTACCAAGGTTTGCTTCATAGAAGTCATCTTGCTCTGTAGGAAGTAAAGCCTTCTGACAGCTGTCTGTTTCTAGGAAGCTAATGGCCGAGCCACTTTCTTGTTTCTAGTTTATCATTGTTTTTGCTGAAAGTCATACAGTTTAACAGAATAATTACCCACAGGAGCATTTGCCCTTTGACAACCCAGTGTTGCTGATTGATAGAAAACTGAATTGAGAAGTAGGATTCCCTAGGGAAACCTCAAACACCTGCAGCTCCAGATGCCTCCTCCTCAAGATGTGGATTATGACAAAATCATTCAGTTACGGGACAATCTGTCAAAGACATATTGAAGAGTTTTGATTTAGTTTAATCTTTTATGACTTTGTTTCTGTCATTTTGGCCTGTAGTTTTGTCATGCAACTTCAGTAGTGTGAGATTTTGTATTTTTTGTGATTTGGTTTATGTGCTATACTTGATGCAGGGGACTGTTGCCATTTTCTGAGGCAGAGTTCATTCCCTATGTTTCACAGAAATATATTTTGCACGGAAAATATTTTGTTCTTTTTACCTTGTTTTGCTTGGTATGGAATAAAAGTCTAAGAACAAGATGTAATTCGAATGCATGGGGAAAAAAACACAAACAAACTGGACTAATCCTGTTGCTGTTTTATAACCACTTAGGAAACAGTAGGGGTTGGAACTAAATGACAGTTAGCCTGACCAAAATGCCAAAATATGTTAGACAGATAGTTTCATTTGGAGATACAGAAAATCAAATTAGAAGTCTTTACTGAAGGTTTCAAAATAAACTGTATTCCATTAACTGTTTGATGGAGAAAACTGCTTTCAGTTGCTGATTTAAAAAATTCTGTGCAATTTTTATAATAGTCTTTTCATTTCATCAACTGTATTTCTTGAAGGAAACTTATCAAAATAGATTGCCAGGATATATTAACTTAATCCAAGAGACTTAATCATTTCTGCGTTTCCCTTTCTGACTGTAAATCCTCTGATAGACTTAATCTCCTAGAGGATGCAGTGGTAGCAATTTTTTTCTCCAAGTACTGCACACACAAAAACCAACCATACTTAATTGAGTCTTCCAGAAATGCTTAGTTGCTTGACTAACTAAATACACCTCTGTAGCTGTTTTCTATTGATTAGAAAATTAGTATTAATTTACTTTTGTGGGCTTACTCACATTCTTAAAATTAAAAATAGAAAAAGAAAAATACATACACATAGACATTGCCATATCACTGGTTTTGTTGATTGTTCAGTACTGATACAAGCAGCAATGAAAAAAATTCTAGCTTTTGTAGTGGCAAAATGAAACACACTGGGGGTAGAAATAGCTTTTATGACAAGACCATACGAGGATGTTTGGAATATCTAAAGAAAAAATCTCCCAGCTATACTTCTGTTGATTCCTTATAAGCATCTGCAGTAAAATTGATTTCTTTTCTTTTCAGACCCTCTCAGAGTTTGAGAGGGTTTACTTTCAACAGCTTGGTTTAAGCTCATGTCTTGAATTGGGCAGTATTAGGAAATTACAGCCCATCAGTGTGGCTGGAGACAGTGACAGGAGAAGAGGTAATGGGCACAAACTTGAGCATAGGAAGTTCCACCTAAACATGAGGAGGATCTTTCCTTTGAGGGTGGCAGAGCACTGGAACAGGCTGCCCAGAGAGGTGGTGGAGTCTCCTTCTCTGGAGACATTCAAAACCCGCCTGGAGGCGTTCCTGTGCAACCTGCTCTAGGTGACCCTGCTGTGGCAGGGGGGTTGGACGAGATGATCTCCAGAGGTCCCTTGCAACACCTGTCACTCTGTGATTCTGTGATTTGGATTCTTCTGGCTGCATACGCTCTGTCAGAGGGGAACTGCCTGTTGTGTACCTGATGCCCTGTCTGATCTGCTGGCCTTGCTGCTAAGCTTTCGCTCTTAGCAGTGGTAAGTAAGGCTTTGGAAGAAACAACATGACAGGAAAGCACCTGCCCACAGGCTCTTACTCTAATATCTCAGTCCATTTGAACACGTGACGGATCCTATATCATCCTGGCAAGGAATTTATGGCAGCTACTGAACTTCTTTGTCTTTACCAGATCTATGAAATAAAAAAAAATCTTTCAGAACCACAGATCTGTAACAGGCACCCTGATTTTCCAGTCCTAGCTCTGGAGTCAATCTGTATGCACCTACCTGCATACAGTGGTGCATAGGTACTAGCACAGTATAACTAGAAAAAAAAACCCACCTTTCTGATATTGTGGCTATATACATTCAAGTTGTAATTTTAAAGCTAAGGAGTATATCAAAGACTTTTATGGAAAGGGCAATTCTTTCAATTAAAAATATATGTTTTTCCAGAAATCATGGCTACTTTGATAATAGTTTTAAATAGGCACCATGTATTTAAGTCATGAAAGTAGATGAAGGATTTGTTTATTTTTAAATAATGTATTACTGAAAATCATAGAATCATAGAATCATAGAATCATAGAATGCGTTGTGTTGGAAGGGACCTTTAAAGGCCATCTAGTCCAACCCCCCCGCAGTGAGCAGGGACATCTTCAACTAGATCAGGTTGCTCAGAGCCTCATCAAGCCTGGCCTTGAATGTCTCCAGGGATGGGGCCTCCACCACCTCTCTGGGCAACCTGTGCCAGTGTCTCACCACCCTCACTGTAAAGAACTTCTTCCTAATGTCTAATCTAAACCTGCCCTGCTCTAGTTTAAAACCATTGCCCCTTGTTCTATCGCTACATGCCCTTGCAAACAGCACAGTCCCTCCCCAGCTTTCTTGTAGGCCCCCTTCAGGTACTGGAAGGCCGCTATAAGGTCTCCCCAGAGCCTTCTCTTCTCCAGGCTGAACAACCCCAACTCCCTCAGCCTGTCTTCATAGGAGAGGTGCTCCAGGCCTCTGATCACCTTCGTGGCCCTCCACTGGACCTGCTCCAACAGGTCCATGTCCTTCTTGTGCTGAAGGCTCCAGAGCTGGACACAGTACTCCAGGTGGGGTCTCACGAGAGCAGAGCAGAGGGGGAGAAGCCCCTCTCTGGATCTGCTGGCCACGCTTCTTTTGATGCAGCCCAGGATGCGATTGGCCTTCTGGGCTGCAAGAGCACATTGTTGGCTCATGTTGAAAGTGAACGAGAAGGAACAGAAAGTAAAACAAGATCATGAAAACCTTTAAGTACTAGGGTAAATTTGCTTAAGTGGCACAAATAATTTTAGATTTGAATGGTTATTATCTCAATATTGTTGGAATGAGAGCAGGTGGGTAAATACATTTGCATATCCATACTCCAGAAAAGAAGACTTTCACCTTTCCTGGAATTAGGAAATAGATAGGGAGTTGGCAAAAGAACCCATAGTATTGAATGAAGCAGTACTGACTACAAATGAGAACTAGCCAGTGATAAAATTATGTGATACAAAAAGTATGGTTTTTCATCATGTGTTTCCAGATTTGTTAAGTTTTCAGAACTTAATAATGTCATGATTTCAACAAAAGATGGGAAATCACAATGATACTTCAGAAAAATACATGCATAAGTATAGCAGGTAAGATAGTGACATATTCATTTCGCACTCTTAGCAACTTAATGATAGAATACAATAAAATAAATTTGAAAAAAAAGAATAACGTGTGTTTTAAAATAGTCTTTTAATAATTTCTGTATCTATCAAAATTTTTCAGTGTGCTGGTGATATGCTTTTGTACTAGTGGACAGTGGCTAGATATGACCATAACATTTTCATTGTCAAATTGAAGTCCTAAATTAAAGCTAATAAAGTGATTTTAAAAACCCAAACCCATGAATAAAGAGTTTTCTACTAAGTCTTTGTCCCGGTTCCGGCGGGGATTGCATTTTTCTTCTGAGTCTTCCTGTATTGGGAAGGCCCGAGCGAGCGGCACGTGGTTCTTTGTTGCCCTCTGAGGCAAAACCACAACACTCTTCCATCTCAAATGGGTTTCAACTGGAAATCAAGAAGAATAAAGTGTCAAATTGAAGTAATTTAAAGAAAATTAAGGAATTAATATTGAATGGAAAAATATCAAAGTGTTTCACAGAAAATAAAACACTTGTTCTAATAGAAATTAAATGTAGCTGAGAAAAAAAAAGCAGAATTGTCACTGGTTAGTGGTGTTACTGTGGAAGTACAAAGAGGTGCACATTTAAATTCATAAATGTTAACATATTTGAAAAGCCAAGGAAAGGCAAAAAGAAAATAGAGCTTTAGACACGGAGGTTCCTAGGCCTATCATACAAGAATAAATTGCAAATATTGACAGAAACTGCCAGAACACTCTAAAAATCATGGATGTACTGTCAAGCTCTTAAACAGATGTTGCAATCATAGCCCATGTTTTGACCATCATACAGCCAAAAAGCTAACAGACTATTTTAGCTCTACTGCAATTTTTGACAAAGAAGCAAACTGAATACTCTAAGGCAGAAAATTTCCAAAATACTTTTTAGCTAGCTCAGATAGAACTTAGATGAAATAGAAATCAAATTTAAATGCTTTCATTGCAAAATCCTTTCCCTGTTTTTTCCACTTCCTAATCCTTATACGCATCTTTTTTCTTGAAGACAAATTGTCAAAACTCTTTGTGGAATAGGCTTTCATTGAAGTGAAATTGCTTTCAAATATCAAAATAGTATCAGTTTTAACCTTCAGCCCCAGAATACCTATTTTTTTAAGTCATTGATGGCTCAATGGACTGTGCATACATAATTTGGACTGAAGGAGTAACTCAGGATCTTCTTTTCACCTTGCTAAGGTTCTTAATCAATGACTGAACTGTCCTCAGGTTGCAAGACTCCTTCTTTGCTATGAGTCTTTACAGTATACGACCTTCCAAAGGAGGGTCACCCTCAATATCCCAGTCTGGAAAGTGACATATGTTGGTGTCAATCCCTTTCCTCCACTAAATGAAGTTAGAAAAGGTAAGTCTACTTCATTAAAAAGCTGTCAAAAAACCCTAATTTTTTTACTGTGAGAATGATGAGATACTGGAACACGTTGCCCAGAAAAGTTATGAATCACTGTACGTGTCCAAGGTCAAGTTGGACAGGGCTTTGAACAACCTGATCTATTGAAAGGTATCCCTGCTGATGGCAGGGGGGTTGGACTAGATGATCTTTAATGGCCCTTTCCAGCCCAGACCATTCTATGATTCTGTGATTCTAAGAGTCTAAAAACAAAAACATGCCCTACTGAATTAAATAATGATGCAGGACAAGAAGTCATTTTCAAACATAGCCACCTAATTTACATCCCCAAATTTCAGAAAAGGCAGGAGTTTAGATTGCCCTTGTATACAACTTTTCCTAATCACTTCTTCATTTACCTGGTGAAGATCTTTGATTGGCTGCCCTGGAAGCACAGATGTCTAACGCTGGTGCCATGAATAGCCCTAACAAGAACCTTCCCATTGACACTGAACTAGCTATAGTGACTACCAGTTCTGAAAATGGCCAAAAGTGCTTTAAAAAAACTTATGCTTCTAAAGGTCTTCATAGTTTACAAATTGCATGTCCCATAAAGCCAAAATCTACTTTCAGTTGAATTAGCTTCCTTAACTCTGGAACAATATGTCTAATAATAAAAATAGAAACTGCTTATTTTTATTGAAGATGAGACTACTTATTTCTACTATGGATAGAAATCATCAACAGTCCTACGTGTTTTAAGGGATATTTAATCTAAATATTGAGACCAAAGAAGTCTATATCTAAGGACAAGCAAGTATCAGAACACAGTCCTTAATGAATAACAGAATCTCCATTCTACCTCTAGATAAAAGGAAGGAGCAGATAAATTCTTGTGGCTGCGTTAATTTTAGACAATTCAGTGATAACCGTAGGTCTTAGACAACTATGACTGTAGGTGTTCCTTACCTCCTTGTTTACATATGTTATCAGTTGCAAAGGGTCCTCTCAGAAAAAGTCAATTTTAATTATACATATTTGCAATGTAAATTCTTACTTAGAATTAATTCCAATATAATTTCCAAATTGTTCAGCTTGTTTTCAGCTGAAAGGAAATTTGAAGGTCTCTTGAAGAAAACAGAAAAAATGTAAATGAATGCACAGGCAGGAAAATACAAACAAAATAAAATGAGATAACAAGCAAGCCATCTTCTAGCTGCACTAACATTGTCTTTCTGAGGTTATTTAGGCTGAGATTCTTTTTACTTTTTTGCTACAATGTGTGGGTATGATTTTACCATCATCCATGATGATGATAGAGATAACAAAAGAGGTAAAACAAAATAAAGTGAGTTTAGCAAAAGAATAAATAGCTTATTTCAAAATCAACAAATTTTGTCTAAGCTTTTCATGTTATAGAAGGCAGGAGAATTTTCGTCCTTGCAGGCAAAGAAGGTTATCTGGTAAAGGCTTGGAACACAGCAACATTTTAAAATGCTTTTTCTCTGAACCCGAAAGATATGGAAACACATCACATCACAAGCTAATACATATAATAATATGCCTACGCCAAAATTTTAGTTATAGCTTTGTATTTATGATTCTAATTGTCCCTACTTTTTAAAGGTGTAAATTGTCATATAATAAACTAATAATTTTACAGTTTCGTGGTTTTCATGATGAAAGATAGCAGTCCACCTGAATTAAAGAAACAAAAATTTATCTCACAAAATTGTTTGTTTACTAATGAAAATTTTAATAGAGATGTTAGGTCTAAAAGGGTTATTAACATAAGTTATTTTGATGATGAAATCATGATAGAGAAGAAATATATTAAAAGTATATCTGTAGGTCAAAATTGTGATGAGATCTAAATTTCTTTTCAGTTAAGATCAGTATGCTTCCTTAATCTTTAAACTCCTAAATTCTTTTGTGGTAAGGCTGTGTGCAGAATGTCATAATATAAGTACATAATCATCCTTTAAATTATACAGGTGACATTTGAAACAACAATGCAAAATGTAAAGTTACCAAAAGCAAGCACCGTCACCAAAAATGGCAGTTTTCATTATTGTGATAAGAAATAATGCATATCCTTTCGGACACACAATTATTTGCGAGGAAAGATGTATCTTTGCTAAGCCTCTGGAGTGTCTGCTTTTTCTTTTGACTTTAATGTATTGTGCTTCCTAAGTAACAGCTAGGGAACAGTTCTGCTCTCCTTTAGTTTAAGCATGGCATTCAGCTGCTATCCACAGTACAAATATCAATATGTGAACTTTGTCTCAGAGCTCCCATTAAAATTAAGAGAGATCTGTTCAGGACTGTAAGTAAGCTACAGAGACATGTTCTGCTGGATGAGCACTAAGGGCCTGAGGCAGGTTCCGTACATAGACATCTAGCTCATTTGAGATGTTCTATGATATTTAAGATACCTGCTTAGACTTCACAGAAATGATGTGTGGGCCACATCTACCGTGGGCACCTCACTCCTCCTGGTGGGGTCCATGGGATGCTGATTGTCTCAACGCGATCCACTACCCCAGGACAAGGGAGGCCGGCACCATTGGCCGGTGGGGCCCAAGCACATGGGCAGGGCTGCATAACACCAGAGAAAAAGAGTTGTCATTGGTCACTCTTCTCATGTAACAGTTTTAAAGCTGTCACTAATGATCTTTTCTGCCTTATCTGACTATGGGTATAGGTTATTAGATTACTAAATCTAGATTATTAAACCCTTAACTAGCTAACATTAAGTCCTTAACCCGTTTTGCCTATACCACAGACCTTGTGTGTGGCAATAGGCAATACTTATGACATTATAGTAACATGGGGTTTTGCAGTAGTGAATTTAAAAGTCAAATTCATAGAGAATTCTATTTGTGAACTCATTTTTGCTTTGTTTCTCTGAAAACAAAACAACAAACAAGTCAATTAATAAATGCATTGTGTTTGTGAAGATTCATTAAACATTAAAAACTATGGAATGATGGATTAGTCAACTGGATGCAATAAAGAAAACAGTAATTTGCGGAATGCTGGATAATCTAATATATTAAATGAACAATATTACAACTAGTGACTCGAAAAGCTGATGCTCTTTTTCTTGCATGTGCAGGGTTCTCCAAAGAACTTCAATCAAAACATGACACATAAGGGTACTTTTTGCAGCAGTCTTCTGCTTCATACTGGGAAGCTGTTGCTGCTACTACCTATTCCAATGACTTTACTATTAAATAATTTACACACAATTTTATCAGCTCCATTCTCAACATGATGACAAAAGTATATGTGCTGTGAATGCTGTGTGTACATATTTTTTGGTGAAGATTTAGGATCCTAGGTTATTTTCTCTCTTAGAGAGTTGCCAATAATCTTTTATTTGCCAAAATTTTTGAGTTTGGAAACCTGCAAGATCATAATTTTTATTATTATTATTATTATTATTATTATTTATTTATTAAGGTAAATGTGCACAGTGTCAAGATGATAATGAGAGACAAATGACTGGATAAGTTGTGATGGCTGGATTGAGACTTGCCCTACTATCCACAAACCCTATAAGACTGACTTCTGTCTCCCCCCATTTGATTTATTCTTCATTCTCCTTTCATAGAAATGGGGACAGAGAACACCCGAAAAGATTATCTAGCTCATTTTCACGATGGATCTCCAGCACAAGATCACTGTATTAGGGTGGTGAAACTCCTGAGTTCATATGACACATACTAAAATCCTTACATGCTAAGTTCCACAAGGTGCCAGTGATCAAAGACTGAAGTAGAGAATGTGTCCTCTCCTGGACTTTTTACTCACAAACAAGGAAGAAGCGATAAAGGATGCAAAGGTGGGTGGCAGCCTTGGTTGCAATATCTCTTTGCTCACAGAATTTAAATTCTGAAGGAAGTGAAAAAGATAAATACTAGAATCACAGCCCTGGACTTCAGGAGAGAAGATATTGGCTTGTTCCAAGATCCACCACAGAGGGCAGAGAGGCTCTGGACAATTGGTTTGTTCTTCAGTGGCAATCCTCTTCAAAGCACAAGAATGGTCCACAACATGGAGGCAGTCAGGAAGCTATGTCAGAAAGCAGCATGGATAAACAGGAAACCCCTAAGTGATCTCAAATACAAAAAGGATATACATAGAAGAAGGAAGCAGGGACAAGCATTCTGTGATAAACGTAGAGGCATTACCCCAAAACTCAGGGGTTGAGGTGGAAAAGCTGAAGTTTGGTTAATGAGGGATCTGAAGGACAAAAAAAATGGGTTTCTGTGAATAAATTGGTGTCATAAGGAAGGCTAAGGAAAATATGGGCCTGTTGCTCAGATGACCTAGTGACAAAGACATAGAAAAGGCTAAGATAGTAAATTTTCTTATTTTGCTGAAGTTTTCACTGCTAAAGTTTTCCTCTGGCTTCTCAAGTCTCTAAGCCCATTAGCAGAGTTTGTGGAAATGAACTATTACCCACAGCAGAGGAAGATCCAGCTAGGAAGCACTTAAACAATACACAGGTTGTCGCGTTAAAAGGACTGTAATTTCGATATTTGTCTGTCAGAGTCCCAGGACTTTCACTGATTTACTATCAGAGTCCCACCAAAGGACTTTCACTGAATCAGATTCACAAATAATCGAAATTAGTTACTTTATTGAGAGCGACAGTCGCAGATTCGAGACTGCCGTTGATAAATTCACTGACTACAATAGCGCTAATTACTTAAGGTTAATATTGCTAGCAAAAATATCAATAGTACAACAACCCGGGGTAACATTCACCAGAGGGTGAAAGGCGCAGCGCTTACCCAGAAAGGCGTCCCTGCCTGGGGTGGAGGAAGAGAACGCAGCCCATCGACTGGTCCATCAGGTATCAAGTTTCTTCTCTCCCCATTTAACAGTCATTTTCTCCATCCTTTTATCCCCAAAATTACAAGGTTTCCCTCCCCTAAGTGATGTGTAGTATGATTTGGGTGGAGAGATGAGTGCCATAGTCATATATGTTTAGCATGATCTCTAAAATCTGCATTAGCATACACAGGGGTGTCAACTTTAATATGCATTTCACAGGTAATGAGGCAAAGGTCAATTGCCGGACATGGTAGCCTCTCAAGGAAACAGAGCTACACAAAGTCTCTGTTATCTTGATTTCACTGTCTCTGCTGAGAAAAAGCAGGGCTGTCCTGGCTCCCCAAGACTACCCCGTTATTTATGTATCCTGTGATAGCCAGACAAGCCTTCACTCCCCTGGGTTGCCCAAGAGATAGCAAAGCCAGTCTTAATTGCTCTTTGAGCACAGAGACCTCACCTCATTATCCAAATTCCACACAGGTCTATGAGACAAGGTGGGATGCATCCATGCCATCTCATCCAGGCTGTGGAAGAAACTGGCCCATGTTAATGCATCGCTTCTCTCTACCATTTTTGACAGTTGATCGGAGGAAGACCCAGAAGACATGGAGAAAGCGAGCATCATACCCATTTTCAAGAAGGGCAAAGAGGAGAATCTTGGGAACTTGAGACTATTTAGCCTTGCCCCAGGTTATGGAGCCAGTCCTTTGAAAAATTTTTTCTAAGGACAGGAAGGATTTAAAGATAGCTGGGAAGAGCTGGCAGGGATTTACCAACCTGATTGCTTGACTGACCTGATCACCCTCTATGATGAACTGACTGGCTGTGGGGATAAGGGCGGAGCAGTGGAAGTCATATACCTTGATTTTAGCAACTCCTTTTATGTGGTCTCACATAGTATCCTTATACACAAACTGTTGAGATATAGACTGATAAGTGCATGATAAAGTGAGTGGAAAATTGTCTGGACCATCAGTCTCAAACATCCGTAACCCATCAGAAAAAGTGACACTGATGGCCTTGTGGCACCTGCCAGTGATCTAAACAAGGCAAGTCCTAGGGCAATATTTTCTATCTTTATTAATGACCTGGACAATGAGACAGAGTATGTTCTCAACTTGTTCACAGATGAAAACAAATTCTGGGAAGTGTAAAAATGCTGGAAGGCCAGGTTGCTCTTCCAACTGACCTAGACAAGCTGCAGAAATAAGTCAATAGGAACCTCATCATGATGTTCAACAAATTCAAACTCCTTCAACTGGGATGGAATAATCCCACACAACAGCACAGGCTGGGCACCAACTAGCTAAAAGAAACTTTGAAGAAATGGGCTTGGGAGTCCTAACAGACATGGTGAACATGTCAACAATGAATTGGTAGTGTGCCCTGCTGCAAAGATGGACAGCCATGTCAAGGAACTTGACTGGACGTGACTGTGAGCAGACTGATCTATTTGATCTAGCTTTCAGGTGCCTTTACTCTTCTTAAAAATCTTTGGTAATGGTGATTCTACTGTGTCTCTAAAGTACACTACAGACTTTCACTATTCTTATCACGAGATGCCCAGCCCAAATAATTTTTCTTGGAATTTCAGTTCATTCTTTCTTGTCCTATCTACCATCACAGTTTGTAAAGGCAAATGGAGACAGCAGGCCTTGCTTCTGCCTCATATTGTATTGATGATTTGACCTTAAAATGATAGTTTTACAGTTTCATTTGCACCACTATTATGTTAAATGTCCTAGCCTAAAGGCATTAGCATGTATTCAAAAGGCTCTCAGTTACAACATCCATAAGAAATAAGCAAGTTATATACACTTTCTCAAAATTTCAACATTTTACAGCCACCATATAATGAAAAAAACATTAATTATACAACTCACCTACCAAGATCATATTTTATAGTATATACAGGGTTTGCTGTGGATATTTTACTTATTACTAATTAAAGAACTGAAGAACTCTTTCTGGGACAGAAAGGCTGTCCTTCCACTTTTGATTTGGTTTTGTGTACTTCGCATTCATAGACCCTAACAACTGTGTAAGGCAATTATCTGAGGTGAAGACGACCATCTTCTGAATTTTTTTCTTCCTTTCTCTATTCATTGATAGTAATGGGAGCCAAGAAAGCTAACCTAAATAGAATTAATTTTAGAAGGTAAAAGGTGATGAACCTCAGATAGCCATGAAAAAAGGAAAAGAAAAAAAAAAAAAGAAGAAATTAAAATCTTGTGCTAGGCTTTTAGGTAAGATTTTCAATTATTCCAGCACTTAAGATAAAGAAAGATGTTTTACAGATTTTAAAAAGATATTTGTGTACATATAACATCAGTGTCACCTAGGCATCAGACTCCATTTTTAAGCATGTGAATGAGTGATATATTTTTTGTTGGGGACGAATACTTTTTATTTCCTTGTTCTAAATCTCAGACATCTATTTTTATATCTTACTATGTTCTCACCACTATGACATTTCAGAGAATTTCCAGTAACGTTGTAAACCATGAGAGCTGGTGAACGATGTTAAAAATCTACTTGTACTTAATAGTCACTATAATAATGGCAGCAACCTGAAATATTCCTTTAACAGGTTTTTCAAATAACTCATTAATTGTCCCAGGAGATTATACACAAAATTAATCAATCAAAAATATAAGCTATAGAATATTTAGTCTCTATAAAAAACTATACTAAACCAAGAGATTTCCAGACCCTGTTGTCACGGATATAATGCTGTTGAACATTAAATAACATCCTCCCTCCCAAGAAAAGAATTTGCTGCATTTCATATTGTTTGATTTCTTTGGCTACTGAAGTCCCAAAGGGGAATTTTGAGAAAAAATACAGAATTCATCTAAGCTTTGCAACCTCTGAAAAACTAGTAGAATAACAATTCTCGGTTGGCCAAATGTCACTTTTCACTTCCAGTGCAGCATAAGGAATTCAAGGCATAGTACTAGTATCAGTGAGAATAGCAAGCTGCCCAATACTTTATACTTTCCATCAAATTCTGATTTCTACAAATTGTTTTTTTTTTCTAAAAAAAACCTTGCAGGTTCTGTCTAAATCACAAGGTAAATGCTAATCTTGCTTTCATGATTTTATAGCTGAAGAAAATCTGCAATAAAGGAAGGAAAAGAGTGAGGAGTTTGACCAAGTTTGTGTCTTACATAGACAGATTATCTCTTTAATGATCAGAATCACATTCAATCGCATGGTTGGACTCAATGATCTCAAAGGTCCTTTCCAACCATGAAGATTCTATGATTCTGTGATCTATTTTCTTCCTGCAAATTAGTGCAATTGAGTAAAGGTGGTATACAAATTACAGTGCAATAATTTGGTATTTTTTTCATTACTGACACTGGCAAATTACTTTAAATTTTGATTCTCTTGCAGATCAGAAATAGGGTGCGTGCAGGAAAGTTTTTAGGTAGGAAAATTTATTAAGAAATAATGTATCAGGAATATGTGACCATATTTGTATCAATGATATTTTTGCTGGGTTTTATTTTTACATAAAATTATATTAAAACAAAATATCTGAATAAGTAAAATTCATGTTGTAAAAAAAAAAAAAAAATAGAAAAAATGGATGAACTCAAAATTTACAATGTATTTACTCGTAAAATTTCTAGTGTAGTTCTTGATTTTATGGCTTTTTTGTTTTTAATCAAAAAGCACAGAAAAAGAAAAAATAACAAAAAACAAACAAAACCCCCAGGATCTATGTCAAACTAGCTCCCATTTATTTTTATTGGTTTCGATACAGATATATTTATAAAGAATATTTATTTTTTAAATTTGTTAATGACTTCGAAAGTTAGTCACAGATTGCCTAATGCATAAAATTAAATGTCTACATCTTTGAATTTTTTTCTCTCTGTGAAGTAAAATGTACTGCAGTAAAATGAAGTAATTGGAATGACAAAAAATACAACAGATTTTGAGAGCTGAGAAAGAAGATTATTGGTAAAATAAGCAAATTCTATCTGTTTGGTGGGTTTTTTTTATCATTTTTTTCTTTTTTAAACCAGGTACTCTCCTGTATCTGGCAATTCCCCCAGATAATGATAGCTTTCTTTCAGAATTTATGTTTCCCTGTTGTCTCACCTAGTCCCAGCTTCCTTAGCTTTCATAGCAATTAGCCTGGACTATCCTTCTTGTTAAAGTGTGGGTTTTTTTCCCTTTGGCCAGAGTCACAATTTGCAAGTAATTCTTTCTACTGATTCTGTTTGATAGAATAACTGACTGGGAAATAACTGGGAATAACTGACAGAAGGAAAAAAAAAAAAAAAAAAAAAAAAAAAAAAAGGAAAGAACACCACAAACCGACAAACTGACAAATTTAGCAGCTTTGCACATATTTTTTTTCTGTGAAGGCATGAAATTACTTGTGCTGGCCATTTACCTAATCAGTAGTATCTCCTTGACAATTTCCAAAACATATTAATATATAATCTAAGGTCTGTCAGATCTAATATATTTTGTATTGAAGGAGTTGGTCAGCATTGACCTATCCTACTCTGGGACAAATAGTTTCATATGTTCAAATTACTCGGTGTCACTTTGTTGAGGCCACAAAGTATATCTCTGCATTTTCGGTTTCTCTTTGTAGGTCGAATGACAGCCTGGGTTTTCTTGGGTTCTTTGGTAGTCTGGAATCACAACCAAGGTAAATTCCTATTCTCATACACACTAATGGTACATTAATGTAGAGATTCATGCTCACAGTGAGATCTGAGAGGTCTTTATTCATCCTGCCCATTTTTCTCTGAATATGCAATGCAGGCAACACTGTCATCCAAGAGTCAAGTGCATCCAAGCTCTTTAAGCTTAAAAAAAACCCAAGCAAGCAAGTAAGCAAACAAACAAACAAACAAACAAACCATCTATCTATTTATCTACCTTTGTCATAGAAGCAGGGGAAAGATTTGAAATTTTTTCACTAATATATTATTCATGTTGAGATGTTTTCTTCCTTTTGTATCTTTTTGTTCTTTAATATAGTTACTTTTTCTATTAAATTACAGCCAGAGATTATTTTTATTATTATTGTTACCTTTGTTTTTTAAACTGGAAACACCACAATCACAACGTATTTTGATTGGCAAGCAATTAGTTGTTCCTGGGTCATTGCACATTGCTTTTAACTTCCCAGCCCATGAAAGAGAGGAGGAAAAAAAGGTATTTCCCAGATAATTTGTGTCTGAAAGAATTCTGAAGATCATGTACAAAGAAAAGGGTATTTTCTTTTCTTTTCTGAGAAAAAAAAAAATCTGGTCTCTTAATTTCAATGTCAACTGCACAGTTTGCTGCATTGACAAATTATAGTCAGCTAGTAAGAGTTTTTTTTTTCTTAAGTGAAAGGTAGTTCTATAAATAACATTCTAGTGCATTGCAATAGATTTTTTTACACCTGCATTGTCTGCTTTATTAATTTTGTACTGCCCACATCAGGATAGAAAGTTAAAACAGAGCAGCAAGACCAATTAAAAAAGGTTTATTTCAAGTAGTTACAGATGAACAATTCTGAATGAATAGAAAACAAAAGGACAAACTCCAAAATAAGACAAATTTGTTATTTTATTATTTAGTAAGGAGCTGGGAATAAAACAGTTATCAAAATATTGCAGAATATTTTATTACGTAATGAAAGCATATTTTATGTTTGCTGCAGGCTTCCTCTATGGACAAAGCCTGCCAATTTTCAGACTGAAAAAAAGTAATTTAATTTTGTGCAGAAATATTATTCTTTTGCATTGATGTATTGTAAAACTGATAGAAGATAACATTTAGATAACAGTTTTGGGCTCCCCAGTCAAGAGGGACAGGGAACTGCTGGAGCAAGTCCAGCAAAGGGCAACTAGGATGATTGAGGGATTGGAGCACCTCCCTTATGAGGAAAGGCTGAGAGAGCTGGGACTCTTTAACCTGGAGAAGAGAAGGCTGAGGGGAGACCTTATTAATGTTTACAAGTATCTAAAGGGTGGGTTTAAGGAGGATGGAGCCAGGCTCTTTTCAACGGTTCCTAGTGACAGGATGAGGGGCAATGGGCACAAGTTGGAGCGTTAAGAAGTTCCGTTCAAATACACGGAAAAACTTCTTTACGGTGAGGGTGACAGAGCACTGGAACAGGCTGCCCAGGGAGGTTGTGGAGTCCCCTTCTCTGGAGACTTTCAAGACCCGCCTGGATGCAGTTCTGAGGGATGTGCTCCAGGCAATCCTGCTTTGGCAGGGGAGTTGGACTGGATGATCTCTAGAGGTCCCTTCCAACTCCGAAAATTCTGTGATTCTGTGATTCTGTGATTTAAATTATAGTCAGTTGCAAATTAGTGTATTCAGTTGTAAAATAATTTTCATTTAAGGAAAATGTGCATCCCTTGTAAATGTTAAGAAAGATACTTAATGCCTTTGGGTACACATACTTTGTGATGATGCTGCACAGATTAATAGTCAATACTTGCTTATTTTCTCTTTCAGAAGGCAAGAGACTGGAAATATATTAAAGCTTTTCTTCCTTAAAAGACACTTGAAGTCATTCACTCTTCCTGGGAAATTAAAGAGCCGGGGGGGGGGGTGGAGCTGAAATAATTATTTGTCAAAACAGCGCTTTTGACAGTCTTGTTTTGACACACATGGTTACCTAAGCCGTGTGTATAAGTTATAAACTTATAGTGTATTCCAATTTATTGAACTGAGATGTTAAGGACAGATAATGCTTTAATGTTAGAAGACCAGTCACTTTGAAAAGCTGAGAGAAAACAGAAAAAAATTAAGATAAAATTCAATTTCAGGAGAGCTCTGAAAGCATAGCTTTGAGGGACATGTACATTTAAAATTATGCAGAAAGGAAGGCTGCACTTCCTAGAAGTTTGGAAAGACCACAGAATGAATTTATGAGTTCTTATAACCCAGGGTCATAGGCTTCAACTCTGTCTTTGACCAAAGCAACAGAGGAAAAAACAGCTTCAAGCAAAAGTGAAATATGATAACATCGGGCCAACCCAAGGCCATGTAGCACAATTTGGATCAACTCTGAGAGTAAGGTTCTGTATAATTACATTGTTCATGCTTGTTTATAGCTACACCCAAGCAGGTCAGTGATCCTTAGGTGGAAAAGTCAGGGATAACAAGTTTGCTATTTAAATATGTGCATATATGTTTATATATGCAAAGGTTTAGAACTAGGCTAAGATATAGCTGCTTTCTCTCTTTCCTCAAGGTCTGGTTAAACATTCATGCTCACAAAAGTAATGTTCTTAATCTTCACCTTGGCATCAAAGAAATACGTAGAAGCATTTTTTCACTAACATTTGATTCTGCTTTGTTTTAATCCTGGTTACATCTTTTAACCGAGGGTGTTCAAAACCACTCAGCAGCTTCCTTCACATTGCATGGCTTTTAACTTGTTTGCCTTAAACATGAAAGATTCATAGCTGTTAATATTCCTGGCACATTTCCTTGCCTCTCAGCATGAAGTTCATTATCCTATGTAAGACAAATTAACATAAAGACAGCCAATTTTAACTGGGTGTCAGCCTGAAAAATCTGAGGTACTGAACTATCAGCTTCACACACTGGTCTATGTCCTGACATCAGGCAGATAAGCTTTTGATGAGGATAAGCATACCCTCACTGATATTGTTCTTCTTGCCAGTTCAACAGCCAGGTTTAGTGACTTTTGAAACATTTGGTCCTCACAAACAGCTTTTCAGCATAATGCCTTACAAGATTGCTGGACAGAGATTCTTGTTTTATTTTGTCCCAGGTTGCATCTTATTTCTCTCAAATCTATTAGCTGTACGAATGAAAAAGAATTCATTAATGAGGGTATTGATAATGAAAAGAAAAAAGTTGCTTTTATTTCATTAAATATAATTACTTACCAACAACAAATGGATGCATTAGACAGGAAATTAAGCTGCTCAGTTAAAGGCTTGAATATGAGAAAAAGGTAAATCATTTTATTGCTGGGAAGAAAAAAATTCTAGATATCTGAAAAAGTTTATATATGAAACCATAAAAACGGTAGTATTATAACAGTTGTCCAAAGGCATACATTCTTTGTCTCCATGGAAATCCCTCCTATCTCCATCTGAGAAGGGAAGGAACAGCTGGCAAAATCAAAGCCAGCATTATCCCTTCAAAATCAAGAACAATACATTGTGCATAATCAGCTTTCTTGGAAAGAAAAATGCTTGTTTGCTCAAAAGCTAATGAAGTGCACATGCCTCAAAATAACAACAGGAAGTCAGAGAGTGCCCTAAGCTCTGCCAGCTAGGCAGTGCCATAACGCAGGACTCTCCCTTGACAGTAACTGGGAATGCTAGATAGACTGAGCTATTAAAATCACAAATGATTGATGCTTATCCAGAATCCTCACAAAAGGCTGCCCTTGACATGATCAGACAGCTTGAGATATTCAGCTAATAAACTCACTGTGCCTATGGCATCAGTTAAGCAAACTGAGAGCCAAAAGATGCCCCCCAAGTAGGTAAAGCTTATAATTTAATTTTGGCAAGACGTTTACATCAAACAAATAACCTCTCAGTGGTCCACCCACAGTGTTATCTGATGGCATCTTGTGTATTGACAGCTGACCAGCAAGCCGGAATTACTGAAATCTTGGCAAAACAAGTGTTGAAGCTTTTATGGTAGGTGGGCAAATTAGAAGTGCTGAGCCAATAACCCCTCCGCAGTTAGATTTCTGTTGGGTGTTGCCGTAATAGCAACATAGACAATTTGACTTTTATAATATCCTTTGAAAGTTAGCCTCATCTGTTCTGTTCTCCTTTTCATTCCTATTTGAAGTAAAAGCTGATAGAATGATTCACATCAAATAATCCGTCAACTGACACAGAAGCAAAATTTCTAATAGAGTGTATAACTTATCCCTGTGTGCACAGGTTTCCACAGATGCAAAAGAGCTTGTGCAGAAGAGCTTATGCAGAAGAGCTTATCTAGAAAAATACTATATTTAGAACTAAGAAGATGCTTCAGGTGAGGCCCTTTTAATGATGAGTTTGGACAAATCCCTAATATTAAATTCTCCATCTTCTTGGGATTATCCTATGAGCAACTGTTCAAGTCTTCCCTTCCTGGGAAAATGGTAAATTAAATAGGGAAAGGCATTGGAGAAAGGGAGGAGCGCTTCAAGACATTTACTCCTTCAAGTTCTCACCGCAATCACAATGAGATTGAGGGATTCATGGATTCATAGAATTATAGAACTCTGGAACCACAGAACCGTTCAGGTGGGAAGGGACCTTGGGAAGTCTCTAATCCAAGCTCCAGCTCAAAGCATGGGCAGCTCTGAGGTCAGGAGTGGTTGCTCGGGTCTGCATTCAGTCAGATCTTGAAAACCTCCAAGGACAGAAGTGGAAAAACCTCCATGGGTAACCTACTCAAACTGTAGTTTTCTTGTAAACAATGGCAAGGAACTGGAGGAAGAGAGAGAGACAGAAGAGGTAAATGTTAAAGAAAGATAATCTATCATTTTGTGTTGTCTGATTAAGGGGTTTTGTTTCATTAGTTTGGTTTTCTTTAGGTTTGGGTTTTCTTTTTGTTTTGTGCTGCATTGAATTGCTGTGGGTTGATTCTTGAACAAAGACGCCGTTCTGTAATAGTGTAGGCAAAACCCTCATTGCCATAATAAATCAAATAAAATTATATTAATATGAAGTTTAACTCAAGGTAAGACAGAAAAGAAGCTTACAGAGGACACTATCTGTTAGCTTGCAGATCAAGGCAAGAAAAAAGAATGTCTTCCAATTTAACCATTCTTAAATTGCACCTATTAAAGAACTTCAGGTTTTTATATGACGCAATAAACACTGTATTGCCACAAACACTGTGTTGCCACAATAATACAATCTGAGAAGCTTAAGTCTGTAAATCTTGACTGTTTCACAGTCAGGTCTGTTTCTAAACATTTTGTGTACTTTAACATTTACGGGCTATAATTAACAGATTATTGAAAACAAAACAAGGTTATATTGAGGCAATGAGAACCTAGTGTGTGGTTTTGCAAGACTTTTCTTGGGTTAAAGAATCGATACAAATCAATGTGATGTAAGGAAACATTATGCATTGTTGAAAACAGCTGAATTCATAGCAAACAAAACCAAATGTAACATTACATTCCATGATTTTATTCTGTATAATAAAAATTGAATATGGAACTATATCACTGATACACAATGTTCAACTTTTAAGTTAATTAGGTCAAATAATAGACCTTGAAACAGAAGAGAGACTTCTGCATTTCATGCAGTGTAGGACATACAGATTTAGGACAACAGTTCCATGTGTCTGCAAGTTTCTTTTGCTGTTTTTAGCCTATTACTCTAGGATGTTATCATCCGAAACAGTGATACTGTATTTTATGTCCTTTTTGCATATAATTTTTGTGTATATACTTGCATTGATTGATGAACCTTACTGAAACCATTGTTTCATTGGTGGGGAGCTTTTTGAAGACTTACATTTTATGTTCCTTCTGCCCATACGTGGAGCTATCTAATAAATAATGGAGGTCTGTGAAATGTTTACCACTGACATGCACATCTCATGTGCTGAGGTCCCACAGTAGTCTGTGGGACCCAATCCATATGATTTCTTGGTTTGTAACTCATATTCCAATATTATATCTACAAGTCGATACAACGTTGAACTGAAGTTAGAATTTATCACTCATTCAATTTGAAATTCTTGCAATATAAAATGATAAAATAAATATTCTTGCAATATTAAGATGATGGACAAGGATGCCTGTTTAATAGGTTTTTGCATTATCAGCTAAACTATCTCTAAAATGGGTAGTGTAGCAATGGTGGTTATAAAAGGGAGAGCTCAAACTCAGTTTCAAAAGGTATTATAAATTGAATGGAAAAAGATATGGAAAAAAGAAACAGAAGAAGATAAAGGCTTACCAAAATGTAACTTTTCAAAATGATTATACATCCTAGTTTGTTCAGAAAATGACCCCAGAATAGACACCTAAATAAAGTGTGCTGGTAGCTTATACACTATCAGAATATAATGGACAATTACTTAGAAGGCAGTTTTGCAAATATAGATTTTTTTCTTCCCCAGGGGAAAAAAAAAAAAAAAAATTTGTTCTATTCCAAATGTACAATTTATGTACATATAAATACATAATATAAATACACAATAAATATATTTAAAATATAAATTGATTTACAATATATTAAAATATATTTTAAATATTAATATTATTTATTAAAGTTTATTAAGTTAACAACTACTTCTATACTTACCTCTGTGTTAAGAAATGACTTGACTTAAGCTGGTAAGTCTATTAGCTACTAGGCTGCGACTAGACTGTCTTCTGGCTTCACTAGAGTGGAGTCAAAATATTTTTCAACTCTACCCTGCTTATTACAAACACTGTTATGCTCTAGCATGATAGGACATTTAATCCCTTACATGCTTTTGTTAGTCTAGTCTACAAGCAGTTGCTATATGACAGTAAATAAGTAATCGAGTAAATTATCCAGCAGCAGAGTAAAAAATAATTGAATAAATTATCTAGTAGTTGAGTAAAAAGATGATTCCTAGGGAAGTAGGAAAAAATGTGGCTTCTCCTGCAGACTTTTCTGATCCTTGGAATATTTTTTGTAAATTAAAAAATATGTGTGATGTTGTTGCAATGATGTGTGAAGACAGATACTTTCTGCTTTCCCATTGCATACCATGATGAAAGTCAAACATAACATCGCCTCTAGTTTAACAACGCACTACAAGTTATTCAGATATCCTATCCTCTTAACAGAGGCACCTTTTTTCTGACATTATTGTCGGTAACTGAATGTGATAAGAGTAAATAAAACTGCTTTTTCTGACAGGCTGATTGTCTGCATTATGTTGAAATTTTGTGCAGGACAAAGTGCTCCCCTAACGCAATAATTTTAAAGCAATACTTCTTCCATTTGGTAAATGGAATTCATAGTCTTTGGATTCAAAATGCTTTAATGAAAGAGCAATTGTCTAGGCAAATGCACTCATAAAAAGTTTCATTTTCCCTGAAAGCAGGCTAGTTGAGATTTTGCACTTGAACAGAATCTTCTTATCTGAAATTAGTTCAGTTATTTGCATACATACAGGCCGCAGATGGAAAGGAGATTCAAAAGTAAAAACACCATCTGCATTTGTCTTTAATGACAAATTATATGGAAGTCTGAGAATCTCTTTTTCAATAACTACATTGCAAAATGGTTCACAAGATCTTCACAGATTCTCCTCATTTGTTTTGACCCTGCAAAATTATTACTATAAAACAGATCTATGTCAAAGATAATCAGAAGTACTTCTATATGTCTTGTAATTAGGGACATAACAAAGTTCCCTTTCATACACCTTTTGGAATATGCTAGCATATCATCTCTGTAAGGTATCTACAGTATACATTTATATCAGTGTTGATATTACCAGATATGAATGACATAAAATTTTCTGAAATTGCAGACATTATTTGTTATCACAGAGATGGCATCACATCATCAGAGATACATGGAACCATAACCTTGTCTGGAACAAAATACAAGAGGCAATAGTAACATTTGTGTTTTGTAACGGAAGGCATGCAGCATTTTTCAGGTGCTTCTTAGGTTTGAGAAAGGTACACATATGCCTTATTACATGAACATTTTGATTGGTTTTACCCAGTATCAGATGAAAATATGTAAGAACATGGAAAGAAAAAATAAGAGAATGCCAGAACTTCTATCTGAATTGTTACTAATGATCAACATTTGATTTACACAATTCAGATACTGAATGAGAATGACCCTTGGGAAAACATAACTGAATCCTAAACTAACAGGATTTTAACTTCAGACTTGCTTTTTTTATCAACCAAAAGATTTAAATTTATTCCCAGAAATCTTTGTGCTTAGTGTTTGGACAGCTGTAGTCTTTAATCTAACTCAAGAATGTAAAACACACAGTGAACACAGTGAACTGTGCAACAGAGCATGGCACAGAGAAGAACACATTTCCCAGTCTTTCACATAATACTGGAATTATTTTGTCTCCTCCATGTTGCAATGTTGCAGGTGACAGCAGATGCTGCTCCCCATGTCTTTTTGGCATTCTTTTTTTTTTTCTTTTTTTTTTAATTACAATACTTCAGGCATCAGCTGTATATTCTTGATGCAATTCCTGATCGTAATACTTCTCTTGTTGCTTTTTTCTTTTTTTTTCTTTCTTTTTTCCTTAGTGCTGCAGTCCAGTCTTTCCCTTGTCAATGGAAAGATGTGTGGTCAGATGTGTGGAAAGGTGTGATCACATGCTGCATTCCTCCCCAGGAGATTTCAACTTTGTTAGTGTGCATACATTATTGTTCTCGAATAAAAGCAAAATTCTATTTATTTCTTCCTTCCTATCTTCTCTTCCTCCCTTTCTTCCTTTCTTTCTCTTTGGCTTTACAGAATTTTTAATTTTAAAATAATACTCTCTCTTCACATAGAAACTAGTAGACAGAGCTCTGGATGAACTGGACGATAAAGAGCACCTTGAGAAATTAGGGTTGCTGTCTGACCAGTCTGACATAGCGTGCTGATAGCTTTTCTCATTAAGAAGACTATTTATATCAGCGAAGTCATGTAGTTTGATATGGAAGTGATGTGTCCTTGTACTTGTGCTGAATATTCACATTCAGTGGAACAACTGAATCAGAGAAAGTTGAAAATCAGTGGCATAAAGGGTTGTTGCTGTAGTGACATACTTAAATATGGCAGATATTTTTGGTACCCTTTTTTTTATTCCTTTTCATGTTTTTACTGTTATGAAAGGAGAAAGAACCTTGTCCCACTGGTAATCACTACAGGTGTTGGATAACAGAGGTTGTAGCAATGAATTCTGAGATAGTACTTAGTGAGTTATCTGTGATCCGTTAACGCTCCTGCCATCTGCTCTTTCCTGTTTCAGTCACCTGATCTCAGATAAATGTTTTTAGTGTCAAGTGAATATTAAAAACCCATTAGGGAATTTGGCCATCTATTGTGGGTTATTCCCAGCTAAAGCCCACACAGACACTCACTTTCCCCTGGTGGGGTGGGGGAGGGAATTGGAAGGGTAAAACTGAGAAAACTCATGGGCTGAAATAAAGACAGTTTAATAGGTAAAGCAAAAGCTGGGCACACAAGCAAAGCGAAATCAAGAATTTTTTCACTACTTCCCATTGGCAGGCAGGTGTTCAGCCATTTCCAGGAAAGCAGGGTAGTGTGTAACAGGTACTTAGGAAGACAAATGCCGTAACTCTGAGTGTCCCCCACCCCACCCCCCAACCCCTCCCTTTCTTCCCCAGCTTTTTGCCAAGCACAATGTCATATGGTACGGATTATCCCTTTGGTCAGCTGGGGTCAGTAGTCCTGGCTGTGTCCCCTCCCAATTTCTTGTGCACCCGCACCCTAGTCACTGGTGGGGCAGTGTGAGAAGCAGAAAAGGCCTTGACTGTGTGTAAACACTGTTCAGCAACAGCTAAAACATGTCTGTGTTAGCATTGTCTCCGTCACAAATCCAAAATATACCCCCATACTAGCTACTATGAAAAAAACTCACCCTATCCCAGCCCAAACCAGTACACCATCCCAGTATGAATTTATATTTTGCTCTTTCTCACTGCAAATTATTCTGCAAGAGTGAACAAACACTTTCATTATTGAAAGGGTTATGAAGCATTATATTACGAATACATAAAGAGTATGAAGCGTTTTATTATTCCCCTTGGCCTTTGATTTCCTCAAGTTTATGTTCAAAAGACTCTGCTTTCTGTTGCTTGTAATTTTAATAAATTTTAACTGTTTCATCTGGATTTGTTTTACTCTGTAGGCTTGCCAAGGTTAAAAAGAAAAAGGAATTATATACTATCTCAATATATGCATATGCATTCACACACAAACACAGACACATATATGTACTCACACACCACTTTCATGCCTGTTGTTTCTTTTAGAGGAACGTAGGAGCACTACATTTCTGACGACGAAGACATAGCTTAATTCACCTTTTTGGGGTGATCTCTGTGCCCCTAGGTAAAGAAAGGAACATTACTGGAACTGAATAAAGAGCACGGATGAAAGTAAAAAAGATATCCTCAGGAAGAGGATTTTTAGGAAGAATTTTTTTACAATGAAGGTGGTGAAACACTGGAACAGATTGTCCAGAGAGGTGGTAGACAACCCATCCCTGGAGACATTCGAGGCCAGGATGGACAGTGCTCTGAACAATCTGATCTGGTTGAAGATGTACCTGCTCATGGGAGAGGGTTTGGACTAGATGACCTTTAAAGGTCTATTTCCAATCAAAAACATTCTATGATTCTAATATTAGTGAAGAGAGCAATAAATTTATATTTCATTTATATAAAGATGCATAATTTGCTGTTCTCAATACCAAGAAAATTTCTTATTCATTACATAATTTACCTGGTACATTAATCAAATTTATACTGCTTAGCTACAAAAACTATTTGCAGATAAGAGAGAAATACATTGTATATCAATATTGTTATAGGTACGGATAAAATAAATTAATCAAACTGTTGCCTTGCTCTTCAGTAATCTATGTTTGCAGCCATTTACTTAATTATATATCTTAAGTACTGCTTAGTTTGTATATATACACTTGTATTAGGAAATATTTAAGTACTACTTTTAATTTCTAATCAGTTCCATATGGATTACAAAAAGAAAAACAATTAGGGGTTTGGATTATAGTGATAATTTTCATGAAGATAATTGTGGAAAACACATTTCAGCCCTTAAGCATTATCTAACAGTGACTGTTCCCAGGGCTGCATGCTATTATGATTAGAACCTGAAATTAAAATGTAATGTATTTTTCCTCAAAATGAGTTTACATTGTTAATTTTATTTGGGAAATAGCGTATTAGTAAACAGAAGATTTTCATAAAAAGTCTTAAAGAAATCAAGAATTAAGGACACCATGTTACTTTACATATAAATTAAAAAAATAGAGGGGTACTTAGAAGCTGTACATTCACAAAAATGCATAATTACTAGAAATAATTTAGTAATTCTAATCCTTACTCTTTTCTACATTTTGTTTCTTAAAGCAAATTTCTGGAGCAGCTGGATTACTTAAGGTATGAGGTATGCCGAAATAGCTATTAATGACCTTCTAAGAGTTAAATAAGATTATATTTTATACTAAAGGTTTCACACATCCACTGGAAAGTTATCTGGAGATTACAAATTTAAAATGAATGAAAACTGCAGATATTATACAGATTTTATACTGTAAACAGTACAGTAATTTTCATATTCCAGTGAGTTATTTAGCATCCTGTTCCTGGGATTTATTACGAACACTTGTATTTTCCCATTAAAAAGAACTAGTTAGTCAGAGCATCTTTTTCTATTTAATATTCTACTACACCATTTCTAATACTAATATCTTAATTTCTCTGCATTCTGTTTTTCTTCTCCTTCTTCCAGTATCACGTTTTCTTAACATTTTGTGTATTTGTTACCTGACAATTATATATGTAATTGTAATATGTTTGCATTTATGAATATGTTGCATTACTGTTCCTCAGAGTTCAATTCTAGGGACGGTTCTGTTCAAAATTTTTATCAACTATCTGGATACAGCAGCTGGATGCACGTTTGTTGACAATACCAAACTGGGAAGTGCCATTGATGCTTCTGAGGGCCAAGATGTCTTGCAGAAGGATCTAGATAGATTGGAGCATTGGGCAATAATCACCGACATGACATTTAGCAAATCCAAGCACTGTGTTCTGCGCCTAGGATGGAGGAATGCCAGGCACAAGTATAAATTGGGAGAGTAGTGGTTGGAGAGAAGCCCTGCAAAAGGGATCTGGGGGTGCTGGTTGCCAGCAGATTCAACGTGAGCCAGCAGTGTGCCCTGGCAGCCAAGAGGGCAAAATGCACCCTGGGGTGCATCAAACACAGTACAAACTGCCGGTCAAAAGAAGTGATTATCCCGCTGTATTCAGTGTTGGTTCAGCCTCACCTTGAGTACTGTGTGCAATTCCGGGCCCCACAATTTAAGAAGGATGTTCAGGTCCTTGAATGCGTCCAGAGACATGGACGCATGTTGTCATGTTTGGAGAAATGTTGCCATGTTTGGAGAAAAGAAGGCTGAGAGGCGACTTCATCACTCTCTCAGCTTTCTGAGGAGGGTAAGCGGAGAAGGATGTGCTAGTCTCCTCTCGCTGGTATAGGACACATGGGAATGGTCTCCAAACTTAACTTAACCACCAGGGGAGGTTAAGACTGGACATTAGGAAGCATTTCTTTACCAAGAGGATAGTCAAACACTGGAACAGGCTTCCTGGAGAGGTGGTCAATGTCCAAACCCTGTCAGTATTTAAGAGGCATTTGGACAATGCCCTTAATGACATGTTTTAACTTTTGGTCAGCCCTGAAGTGGTGAATCAGTGGGACTAGATGATCATTAGTTCCCTTCTAACTGTTCTATTCTATAATCAATAATCATTGAAACATAAAGTTTCCCGGAACAGAAATCTTAATATGGTTATATTTATGTTTCAATGCTTTACAATCAGCACATCACTCTATCTTGGTCAGCAGTTAAAAAGCATCTGCAGCATGCCTGTTCTCTTTTCTTTCTCTTGTAAACTCTCTTTTTTTAAAATTTTTTGACATTTAGGATTGGCCAGGCAGAATCACATTACATCTCTGTTCTCAGGATGTAGTTCAGTGTAAGTGCAGAAACCTAGAGACATCTTCAATAACTTCCTTTGCTGTGAAGAACTGAAGCATCCTTGGCTTATCATTCTACTTTTCTTTATCAGTAAGATACTTGTACAAAAAATAGTACTTCTAGAAAATAATTAAGATGTACTCAAGCACATAAAAATCACAAAGCAAGAACTTTTCAGGTATATTAAGAAATAAGTCTGTACTGATTCTATGCAAACCTGTTTTCTAGTGGATTCTTTAGCTGAAGCTGCAATGCACAGGAATGAGAATGAGAGACATCTTGCTTAGTATAACTCAGGGCTATATCTCTCCTAATGCATAGGTAAGAATGGATGTTTTTACTGGAAATTTTGCCAGTTATGCATGTTTGCTTTTAATTGCTTTGTGATTTAAATAAATATGAAATATACATATAAACAAGACGTTTTTTTTTTTTTTCTTTAACAATCTACACATTAAAAGTAGGGTTCTTAGATGATGGATCATTACCAATAAAATGATTGAAAACATTTTTTTATAAAAATTATTTTATAAATAAAGGTTTTATACAAAACATGCAAACTACCCGTGTTGCCTTTTTTTATTATGTTCTCAAAGGTTTGTGATTTTCATGTTTTGATGTTTTTGATGTTTTGTTGTTGTTGATGATTGTAGAGAGTATTTCACCAGAAAATCTACTTAAATACTTTTTGTAATCTATTTATAAGTTAGTATCACTTACTTCAGAACTTGGCAGTTGTTTACCAAGCACATAATGCCAATATTATGGCTTTATACTTCAGACGAGAAAAACAGTGGTGAACATATCTGACACAATCAGAGGAATTTCAAAAGGGAAAAGAAATTACTCCAAATGAAATTTTTTTGTTAGCTAACGTAGAACACATTAAAAGTACAATAAAATTTGCATTACTAGATTTGCATCACCTACTTTCATGTGGTAAATAGCAAAGGGAAAAGTTAGGTCAAAAAACTCTCAAAAAATAAACAAAAAAAGGACACACACGAAGAAAAGCAATTTAAGAAATCTGTGAGGAAATACAAATGTTACTCTTTCAGTTTGAGAAACCCACTTTTTATAGTTTTCACCTGAATTGAATTGACGGGGAAATCACTGAAGTTTGCACAGAGATGCATGTCCAGTCGACTGCTATACACACTGGGCAATGGCTACAATGACTTCAAACACTAATGAATTCACTTATTAAAGTAAACAGGTATTACCAAAATCATGCAGCCTGATTGGCAGTTAGTATATCTAAAAACTCGAATACCATGGTATTGAACCAGATCAGTGGAAGCAGCTGTTTTTGTAAGATATGAAGTTAAGCTGTCTATATGAGCAACTGAATTAGCACAGTATGTAAAGCCCTGATTATTGAAGAAAGTGACAGAAATGTTGATTTGGGCGATACAGCTCAGCCAATAAAGAAAACCCAAATCAAATGAACAAATTATACAGCTATCCCTGGAAAATGCGCAGACAAGACTTGTAAAGCATATAAAATTACCAACAAAGCAACATAGAGTCATCTGTAACGTCTAGTACATTTACAGAAAACAGTCCATGAGCGTCCATCACTATAATAGTGTCATATTATACAGTATCTTTTAGCCCTTATCTTTCTATTGTTTGAATTTATTCACTTTGCCTTAAAAAAAGAAATATATAAAACTGATTATTTAGTTCTTGCTCAGGCAAGACTTATCTGATTTTGGTCTTCATTTGAACAAGTAATATGTGCAAGATCATATCTAGAGTAGGCTTATAAGTCATAGAGAGGCAGAATTACTACTACATATATATATTTTCCATGTCCTTAAATCTGCATGTAAGACAGATGTTATATTTCAAGTTTTGGTCACCCAAAAAAGCATCAAAACTCAAACAAAACCCAAAAAGTCTCTACTTTTTCCTGCAAAATAACTTGAATATTCTACTGGTAACTTTACATCTTTGCCTCACAAGTGCACAGATACAAAATTATACACACAAACACTTGAAATGAGGATATATTTATTTCTTGCTTTGTAATTTTATGTTTGGGGGTATTTTTGTTGGTTTTTTTTTTTTTTTTTAGTTTGGGATCCTTACAGTATAAGAAGTTTTCCATCATTTGAAATGAACAGATATAAAATTATTATAGTCATGAGGAACTGTCACTAAGATAAAAAGGATATTCTGTTGTAAGACTCATTGAAAAGCTTATTAAAGTTTCATAATTAGCATTCACTATTGCAGTGTGCTTCTCAAATATGTATTAGAATGCACATTTAAATGCATTCACCTCAAGTTTTGTAAATGAAGCTTGTTCTCAGCATTTACTCTTTGCCAGGCTGAAAGTTATGATATGGAATAATTCCCTTCAAAAAGCTTTTACAGAATGAGGTCAGAGGTTTTTAAAGCCTCAAAAAATTACTTCAGATAGAAGTATTGTCATCTTCTGTTATTTAGGCAAGGTGAAAAGGGTAACAATTTTTATGAGAATCAGTCCACTTGTGATTTGAATTGCCTTTTGATAATGTCTGTCTTTTGTCCAAGCTCTGCACAGAGTGATCATACCCCAATTTAGGAACCCTAGACAAACGTTTCAAAGTTAGATAAAAAGTAACATGTTTAACATGTATTGTCAGAACTACAAACTGAGGAAGGTTTAGATTTTCATTATTATCTCACTTTTATTCCTTTCTTCACCTTGTTGGCATTTATCTTCCAAAAGAAAGGTAGGCCAAGTTACAGATTTTTATGAATGCATTTCTCTTTAGCAGAAAAATGGACTAGATTGTCATTACACATTACAGTTAGAAAAATCTGGACAAGTATAGTTGAAAATTATTTTCTCAAACTCAGTTTGCATTTGAGCTCCTAATGAGGTCTAAGAAACAAATCATGTTCAATAGCCTTTATACTTTTTCAAATAGTTTAGATTATGAAGATTAATTCTCAGTACAGTTTTTAAGAGGGCATGGAAAGGGACCAAGGTAAATAAATAACATGAAAAAAATCACGAGACTAAAAATCTTTGTTACATAGCTTTGCATTAGGCATTTCAAAACAAAAAAACATAACCAACATGCATGTATTTTGCTGTTTCCCATCTCATATGAAGGGATTTGACTCTCATATGATGATAATTACAGTATAATAATGAGTCTCATTTTAGCCATTACAAAAGCCTCATACCAACATAGGCTAAAAGCTGTTTATCATAAACCTTATTAAAATAAAAATGCCCACATAAGGAAAAGTATTTACTACTAAATTAGGTTATGTTTCTTTATTATTGATAGACACAATCACAAATATTTTTCTATGTTTGCATGTAAGTATGAATATCTCCCTTCTTTTGAGAAAGATCATGCCAAATTTCCTCATTGTTGACTATAGTTATCAGGTATTCCTTTAACAAACTGTGTTTTGTTTAGAAATGACCGACAGTCATGTCCTCTAAATTTTGTCCTTATACTTTTTTTTTTGCAATTTATAGTTTAGTGTATATGGTAATTATATTTCCTTCCATGTCAGAAAATATTTACAGAAGTGGAAGAGAAAAAACATGAAATCTTATTCCTTCAGTATGTTCCTCTGACAAATGATCAAGCTAGAAACGTATTTTGAGGGCCCAAAAATGAGGAAATAAGTGACCTGTTTTCTGAAGAGTTTACACTACTTTGTATAAATTGATCTAGGAGTAGGATGTTAAATATGTAGGATGTTTTCCTTGCAGAAAGAAAACATAGCATTTTGAATTTGCAGATTTATACATACGATCTTTCAAATGGTTTTGTCATTGGTAACTTTGGGTCTATAAGTGAAATAAAGCATACAATATAGGCTTATTTATGCTATCTCATCTTTTAACTATAATACAGGCTCATTTATGCTATCTCATATTTTAACTGAAACCTCAGGACTTCAAAGTGCCTTGACTGCATTTAAGTTTAGAGTGAAAGCTGCAGAGGGATGCCCTGTGGCATTAGAGGTATCAACAGCAGTGGAATAACAGTTGAATGGCACAAGGTCTGATTGGCGACCAATAGTTAGCTGTGTTCCCAGGGGTCAATCCCGGGTCAATCCTGTTTAAAACCTTCATTAGTGATCTGGACAATGGGACAGGTTGTACTCTCAGCAAGTTTGCTGATGAAACAAAACTGGGAGGGGTGGCTGTTACATGAGAGGGCTGATACACCTTGCCAGGCCAACAGGAACCTCATAAAGTTCAACAAAAGGAAGTGTAAAGTCCTGCACCTGGAGAGGAACAACACCATGCATCAATATATGCTGGAGGTCACACAGCTCAAAACTAGCTTTGCAAAAAAAGACCTGAAAGTTCCAGTGGACACCAAATAAAGCATGAGCCAGTGACGGCTAATTGGCTTAGAAATGTCAGCCTTGCAGCAAAGAATGGTATCCTGCACTGCATTGGTAGAAGTGAAGCCAGCAGGTCAAGGGAAGTAATCTTCACCCTCTATTCATCACTGTTGAGTCCATATCTGGAGTGCTGTGTCCAGGTCTGGGCTCCTCAGTACAAGAGAGACATGGACATACTGGAGGAAGCCCACAAAAGACCATTAAGATGTTTAGTTAAGTCATTGAAGCATCTCTGCTGAGGGATGCTGGGACTGTTCAGCCCAGCGAAAAGAATGCTAAAATGGTATCTCATCAATGTATATGTATTCCTCAAGGGAGGGTGCAAAGAAGGTGGAGCCAGGCCCTCTTCAGTTGTTCCCAGCTGTTCTGTTGACCAGAAGCAATAAGCACAACCTGAAACACAGTAGGTTCTGTCAGAAGTTCAGAAAACACGTTTTTATTGTGAGGGTGACTGACTTCTCCATCCTTGGAGAAGCTGAAAAGCCATCTGTACATGTTTCTGAGCAATTTGTTCTACGTGGCTCTGCTTCAGCAAGGATGTTGGACCAGATGACCTCCAGTGGTCCCATTCATCTTCAACAATTCTGTCATTCTGTGAGTAGCTGAATCAGTAACCATCCCTTTAACACATTATCTTGGTGAGTCACCTTTTCCTGTTCATCTTGGCCTTACTGCCTCCAGATGAAATGTTATCTTGACTGCACAGTTACGCCATTATCTGAATTTGAAAAACAAGATTTTCCTTAAAAATTGTAGTAAAAGATACTTTTCTGATTCTGTGGGATTGTATCTTAACATAACAGCAATTTTAGCTAGCATAAAATTGAAGCTCATTTTGGATAACATTGTAAATTGAAATTTTAAATTTTCAATAACTTTTTCATTTTCAATTGCATTTGTAGTCTAAAAAATAATCTCCAAATACTGAAGCTGAGAGTCAAAGGGATTATTATTAGAATTTTCTTATGCTTCAGCTATTTTAGAAAGTGTATCAGAACTCCATATCAGTCATGAAAAATCCAAGAAGGAAAAAATCTGAATAGATATCTAGTATTCACATGTGGCTGATATGAATCAGAAAAAAGAGCTGCTAAGAAAGGAATATGAGTAAAAAGTGAAGTCTCTTTCTAGGTAGACATTTTTGTTTATTACTGTGCTGGACATAGGTGCAAACAACTGGTTGGGTTCTTTTTTTAATACTTTCTAAATCTGAAAACATCTTCTTCTGTGCTAAAAGCAAGTTATTGTTTTGGGGGGGGGTGTGGAGAGGCACTGGGTCAGAGGAAACCTTAGCCTACTACATTCAAGATCCAGCTTTAAACTAGAGAGCAAAATCAGGCAGGCATAACTCTGTTATGTTCTCTAACATAACAGAGATGTTAGAGAACATCCTAAATGGCCAAAGAAAAAAGAGTATGGGCAGCTCCTCCCAAAAAAAACCCAAAAAAACCCAAACCAAACAAACAAAAAACCAACATACCAAACACCAAAACAGACAACCAAATAGGGAAAAACAAGCAAGCAAACAAACAAACAAACCCCCGAGAGCAAGTTCTTCCAAAGAGTAAGAATTATCTGTCTGTATGGAAACTGGAAATTATTTCTGAAGGATGAAATGTAGGCAGAACTGAAATATGTCTCCTGTGTTCCTTACAGCACAGCACACAAGACAGGCTTCAAAAAATCATTTCCAGCATTCATTGAAGATGGATGATTATTGCTGGAGAATCTATACCAAGAAGAATAGAAACTGTGTTCAGGAAATGCCAATCTGACACCTTAATTGTTTACTGTCCTTTTGTACCAGGGACAAAATGTAACTATAATTTTTGAGACGCTTGTAAAGTCAGCTGATACAGATCCACTATTGATGGTCCACATTGGTCCAAATAACATTAATGCCATCTGAAAATATGGCCTTAGTAGGATCCAAGGGAGAAGCCAGCAAGAGGGAAGGACAGCAACAAAGCAGAAAGACATAGTTTTCATCTCAAAGAACCTTTATATTTATTTTCAATATGGCTAAATAAAATAAATACAAAGATTGGTTAAAAATAAGTTATTAATCCTTCATCCTTTTTTTCCATAGCATAAACACAGGTACATAGGCAGATGAAAGAAAAAAAAAAATATCTATTTATATAAGTGTTTGCTGCTGCTCTGGTGTCATAAGTGAAGACACACGGAGCATGTGGCTCCACGAATAAGAGAATTTGTGAAAGCAGAAACTTCAGGAGATAAACTGTTCTTCACATGTGCTCGTATCATCCTGAATGAACAGCACACTGTTAAACAGCATGAAGATTATCGTAAGCAGTACAATGTGGTTATAAACAGACGAAAGGGAGCAACCATCTCAGAGGTACTAATGGTCAGATCTATCCTAAATGTGAGCACGTTCAACACATTCAGAAGAGAGGAACACATGCTAGATACAGAGGAAGAACCACTACCCTCAGCCTTCTCCATAAGGTCTTGATAATACACCCCAGATTTCCAGAGGTATGAACAGAAGCTACCTGCCAATTATGCTTTTGTAAATGCCCTTTAAAAAAACAAAACAAAACAAAAAGAAAAACCAAACCAAAAAAAAAACAAGCATCACAGGCATGCCACTTAATAATTTATGCCTACCAGGGAGATATTGAGGATGTCATTTAAACTCATATTTCATGAATATAAATTTTTAAAAGTGTGCTACAGAATGGTGTAATTTACCGATATTATATTAACCTTTAGTTACTGACTTTAGAACATTTTTCCATACCAAGTAACCTGTCTCCAAACCAACGCCTCCAGAGAGAAAAACAGCTGAGGGTATTGAGGACATTTTATGCTTAATCATTCATAGGATCAAAAATGCAAAGCAAAGTATTAAAAATCTCCAAAATATATTCACTGACCCATTCACTTTTAATTGCAAATTCACGTTTGTTCTGTAATCAATAAGGTCTGTAACCAATAAAACCGATTAACTGACTTTTTATTACATTTGGTCAGCCAGCTCTTTTGTTAATTTCTATAGGAGATCTAGAAAAGGATGTATTTTCAATGAAATTTTCCCCTACAGCATTGCCTCCGTAGCTTAACTTGGCAGGAAAATCCATGAAATCAGCAGAAGCAAAAAGAATACAGTAGCATTTGGGAATGTAGAAAATGCTGCTTAACCAGCATCATTGCTGTGGCTGCCTGCAGGCTAGTTTAATTAGGCTACAATTCATATGCAAGAAAGTAGTTTTGTAATTACTGTCAAATGACCAAATCTACGTATAAAACCCAAGGAGTATTATGTATTCCCGGTAATGAACCATCCTGAAATTGAGCGGGATTTGTTAGCCGAGACACTTATTTGGCAAAAATGAACTGTTAAATGTATAATAAAATAAATACATGTATACTCAGATACTAGACAATTTTAAAGGATTCATCTCAGTTTCCTGGATGTAACTATGAATTTTTAAATTAGATGCATATACTGATTTTTCTACAAAATCATGCAGCCATATCTGTATGGATGGGAAAGCATATATACCAATTTCAATTTTAAAATACATATTTTTTTTTTAGCAGAAAAATTATCAGAATTTTAATGTTGAGGATTGGGCATAAAGCTGACAGAAGTATGTTTCTTTTTTTTTTTTTCCTTTCTATTTTCTATATATAAAAACTTGAATGGTGGAATTAGTTTTAGTAGCATTAATAGATATTTTTATGCTACTCAAATTTACTCCAATTTTTATTTGAATGGCCCTAATCTTTAAAGAAAAGAGGTTCAGTTACATACATATATACATGTGTGTATATATATATATAAATCTGGGAACACGGAGAATTTTTTTCTTTTCTTTACTTCAGCATATTATTGAAACTAAAACTGTTGAATTAAAATATGCTTATTAAAAAAGAAAGGCCAGAGGATATAATTAATTTACTAGATGTATATTTTAGGCTTATTGCCACAATGCCTGCATTTGAAATATTTGCCTTATACTTCTGCTCACCATATATTTGAGTGCTCAGAAAAAATTATCAAACTGGGGAATGATTTCAGAATAATTACTAAGCCATTTTCATGTTTCAGAAGAAACATCTCAAATCAGAAGCATTTCTCAAGAGCCATAATTTAAGATAAGAAATACAACAGCAAGTAAGTAATGAAAACAACACAGAGATTTTGTTGTTGTTTTGGTTTGGTTTTTATTCTTTTTTTTTTTCTATGTGGAACAATAGGCACTGGGAATCAGCTAGATTTGCCAAAATACTAGTATCTGAAGACCATTTTCATTCATACTTCAGGACTTCAAGAGTGCAATTTTCTCAGAAAACTATTCCAACCCATATGCTGAAATTACTTTACCAAATTAGGATAATTACCGATTTTCTAATTCTCTTTCCATAAATAATAATGAGTGATGATATTACATATTGTAAAGCAAAGAATGATGTGTTAATTCTCAAAGTTTTTTCTAGTATGGAATAATTTGGTCTGTGTTGTGGAGTCTATGAACCTCCTTGCCAGGTTTGTATTATTTTCCAATGAAATAGGAATCTAGTCATCAGCTAAACCCCACGGAATATATATATACACACACATACATATAAAAAAATAAAATATTAAATTCCGTAAGCAATCTTACATTCATGGGCTTTTAAAGAAGAAAATAAATCCTGTTTCATCTTTCAAAACTTGACATGAAGTACTTAGCCTGAAGAAGTGGATGAAAATAAAGCTTCAAGGAGTGCACCTAGGTTTCTCCAGTGCAGTTACATTCCTTGAGCCCTAGGCTATTCTTTAGTCAGCATGGTTTTTGTCTTGTGTCCTTGTTCACAGACATCTGAGTTGTGAATAACTAGATACATAATTAGTATGTCACTTAGAATCTATGCTATTTATGGCTATATATATGTAGAACTTGCCAGGGATTTCAACAGTATGGTGTGGTAGAACAGGAATTTGGACGTAGATATCATAATTTACTTCTACTCCAAATGAAAGATTGTATTGCATTCTGTGAGATTCAAGAGCAAAATTAGTAATGTTAAATAGTGTATATAAACAAATATTGTGGTAATAAATCTAACACACACATATATATATGTGTTTATAGTGTTATACTAAAAAAATTAAACATTCCCAATACAAAATTAGAGATGCTGTAAACATTGAAACACAGGGGATTTAATTTACTTATCTTCTAATTGATGACATGTATGTGTAGTTTCTGTTACCGAAATGAGTCTTAGTCACAATTATTGTCTTTGTTCCATAACTCTGAGAGGGGTTTTGTTTGGTTGGTTGGTTTTTTTGTATGTTTGTTGTTGTTGTTTTTTCCCCAATGAGTATATGTGGTACAATTTTAAACTTTGATTCCTTCTTCTTCTACTCAACCAGAAAATAGATTTAATATGCACAAAAATACATATCAGATTTTGAAATTTGAGGTGCAATAAGTGTAAAGGGTAAAAAGACAGAAGAGACAACTGATTATATATGAGATTTAAATCCTCGAAGAGAAATCAAAATATTTCTTGATGAAGCAAAAATCAAACTTTCAGAATTGTTAGCCTCACAAAGAGCCAAAATCCAAGGTGAATCATCTACTTTTTAATCCATTAATAGTGTTTTCACATTCCTTTTACTACTAAAAATTAAATTATTTCCTAATTTTATTCTACCCTTATGCCTCAGAAATTCCTAAACTGCTTCTCAAACTAGTTTTATACTAAAATCATAGAATCATAGAAATGTCTTGGTTGGACGAGCCTTTTAAGATCATCAAGCCCAGCTGTTAACATAGCACTGCCAAATTACCACTAAACCATGTCCTTCAGCACTACATCTAGACATCTTTTAAATACCTCCAGGGATGGCAATTCCACCACTTCCTCAGGCAGCCTGTTCCAATGCTTGATAACCATTTCAGTGTAAAAATTTTTCCTAATATCCAATCTAAGCCTCCCCTGGCGCAACTTGAGGCCATTTCCTTTTATCCTATCACCTGTTATTTGGGAGAAGAGACTGACCCCCACCTCTCCACACCCTCCTTTCAGGTAGCTGTAGAGAGTGATAAGGTCTCTCCTCAGCCTCCTTTTTTCCAGGCTAAACAGCCCCAGCTCCCTCAGCTGCTCCTCGTTAAGACTTGTTCTCCAGACCCCCCATCACCAGCTTCGTTGCCCTTCTCTGGACACGCTCCAACACCTCAGTGTCTTTCTTGTGGTGAGGGACCCAAAACTGAACACATTAGTGGAGCTGCGCCCACCTTTGAAATGTTTTTCTTCAGGGGAATTAAGTAGTTCACTGTGCTACAAACGTGATATAGAACAGAATGTTTTTGAGGGTATAAACCATCACCATTGTGTTAAGTTACAGGGAAAACACAAGGTTTTTCACTCCTAACAGAGTTGGCAGCTGCATGGGAAAAGACTAGCACATTTGTCAAAGAAACTTAGTATTCTACTTACTCTTTAGCCTGAGGATAGTAGTCAAACAAAATGCTTTGGCAAGAAAATATTCTACTTTCTAGCCAGATTTTTCACCAAAGAACTTCCCAGGACCTTTGAAGTAGCAGTTTCTTCATTGTTACGAGTAAACAATTGGCAGATGCTTTGAGGTGTCTCTCTCCCACAGAATAAACTTTAACAATATTATGTTGTTCCAGTTACTACAACGCGTTTTCTCCTGATTTATACCAATAAATTAGGCTCTGCTATTTGAAATAGTGTTATGGCAACCTTCCCAGAACAGATGTCTGTCGGCAGGAGTAAAATCTGAATCAGAGCAGCTAGCTAGAGCCAATTAACAGTTAGCAGTCTATGACTATTCCATAAAAAGTAAGAAAAAAAGGATCAAACCTGGCATTTACCTCATCTTCTTTTATAACTCGATCTCCTATATTCCTTCAGAAAATCTATTGTAGTGTTCAAAATGCTGTTTTCTAATTTTGGTGCACATTTGAAAAGAACATGGCTGTATTAAAAATCTTGAATAAATAAGCCATATGCAAATGAAATATTAAAATACTTTGAAAAATCCTCAGTTATTTATAAACATTTTCCATAGTGTTTCTACCTACAATGACAGTGAAAACTGAGCTGCAAAAGCAGTGTTTTCTTACATATTTTTTAATCTCATTTGTTTAATTAGGAACCACACAGAGGTATGAAATAGACCCTTTGATAGATAGTTACTGAAGCAGATTGAGGAAAAAAATTCTGACTTGTACTATTTCCTGAAGAAACCTTAATTCTGAGATTAAGTATACCCATAAATATTGAAACATTGGACAACAGAAGAGTCCATGTCACAAAACACTCACAAATGATTTCCAAAAATTCCTGATTCCAATACAAGACCCATACAAAAGAAAAATAAAAGAATATTTGAAGCTGGTATCCTGTGTTAGACAGCAATCTGAGAGAAAATTAGTCACATGAATACATATTGTAAATCTGCTGTTTAAAGAAAGCATATGAAATTACAAAATAAACACAAAGACTGTGTTGTAGTATAATGATAATAGTAATAACAACAAAAACAATAATAATAAAGGCCATTCTGGTTTGAACATTTTCTTACAATGTTTGTCCAAACAATTAAAAGTTTGCAGACCCAAACGTATTTGATGTTTCACTTCACACAGCAAAAGACAAAGTACAAGAGTTGTTAGGATAACAGCTTTCCTCACAGGCAACAACTGGTGTGTCTTCTCTCTCTCAGTTTAAAAATGAATAAATATCCTCAGTGATTTCAGACAGCTGCCTGAAGCAGGCACCTGAAATTAATTCAGCAAAGAAATACTGAATGAAGTTTTCCTATTTTTTTTTTCAATACTAGATGAAGTACTCTTAAATAAAACTGATTTAATTGAAGAAAAAAAATCTGAAATTAATAAGTGTTTCAAGGACTTTTTATGCTGCCTTCTTGTACATCTGAAAAAAAAGCAATTGTTTCATTTTTGCATGTGATAGTTATTTTTTTACAGAATGGGTTTTTAATAATGTTACTGAATCCTGAAACAGTGCAACAAAACAAGCCCATACCCTTGCATCTGTGGCTAAATTGAATCATTATTGACTGAGTAATGTAAAATCTTTTTTTCCTACATCAGTGTTGGTCTGTTAAGTTTCACACTGACTACAACTTGCTGACATACCGTGAGTGAATAAAAAGATCTTCAAAAATACAGTGGTATAAGTGAAAAAAAGGAAAGCAAAAGGTGAAGAAGGAAAAGCTATGGCTGCTGTAGTTGGAAAAGCAGAGGTCCAAAAGTATTAAAATTGGTGAAATGTTTTGCTTAGAAATGAAATATTGTGGTTAAAATTATTAAAAGTATAAAACCATGTTTCAATAGTTTCAAACATGCATTTAAAAAAATGAAAGCATTTTAGTAAATACAAATGAAATACTAACAAATTTTAAATATTTTTTTTTACTTTTTCCCAGAGCAAAGAATTTTCTTCAATCAAAAATGAAAATGTTTCCTATAGTTTCTTCCAAACATGAAAAATACCAATTTTATTAAAACTTAACCATCTTGGTTTATTGTTTTATTTCAGTTCAGCTATTGAATCAAGAAAGAAAGAAAAAATAAAACAAAAGAAAAAATAAACCAATACAATAAAACAATGAAAAAAAAAAAAACCAAACAACAAAACCCCGCCCCACCAGTCACATTGGCTGTATTCCATAGTATTTTAGTAAGAGATTTCATGATTGGAGTCAGGTAAATAAATTAATTAATTGATAGGAATATTAAATATTACATATGTAAGCGTGTTGATTGTGGGACAAGGATGCTACCACATGCACCATTCAGATACTGCCTCCCATCTGTTCAAAACAGGGCATCTATTGAAACATGCTATCACATTTCTTGCCTATCCTATAAAACTTTTCCAAAGGAAGCCACAGTCCATACCCACCGGCAAGTGAGTGTTCATCTGTTACCATCAGCAGGGATACTTAACAGTAGGGAACAGCGTGCACTGTCTCCATCTGAGCCTATCCAATAATCAGTCTTTACTACACCACCACTTTCTTTTTTAGACTGTTATTTATCACTTCACGGACTATAAGTAATCTTTTTTCTTTTTCTCTTTCGGTTTTTATTGTATTACACCATATTTTAAAATATTTTTTATTGCAGAGCATTTCTAAGATTTGCTGTTAGCTCAATAATACACTGGTTGTAGGACAATGAGATAAGAACCTCTCTAAAAGAAATTCCTGAATCAATTTTGAGTACAATGTCAGCACAGCTGTGAAAATACTATATTTTCAAGAAATTGAGTTTTGTAGCAATAGTATTGACATACACAGTCCAGGTAAACAAAAAAAAAAAAAAAACAAACAATGAAACAAAAACAAAACACGAAAACACCATTGAAAATGTCAATAAGACAACACAACCAAGCATCTTGCACAACAACAACATTATCTGAGAACAAATCATTAACAGAACAAATAGGTAACACAGAAAAATATTATAGCAGGTCTGGCAAGAACTTAACAAAAGGAACAGAAACAATTTTGTTCTTCTGCATACTAAGACTGAAGAATTTCTTATCTACTTGATGGAATTTCTGTCTCTCGAGTAAGTTTATAACACCTCATTGTTTGGAATAGGAACTGTACTTTCTCCTGTAATGAAAGGTTATCCTAAAATGCGTTTTGAGAGAAAAAGCAAGAAAACCTTTTCTTCAATAAACCCTGAAGATATGGGATAAACATTAACAAATTTGTACATCTTAACGTGAGTAAAAACCACATAATCATTCAATTCATGTATTTTCTCTGTAAACAGACTTTACAGTTTCCTCAGAAGATAATTTACAGGATGTACTTCAGAAAGATATAAGGACTTATTTTAGTCTTCAGGTCATGATGATCCCACATTCTCAGCTGGAAAGCTCTTCTGTCTTTAATCCTCTCACAGTTACAGCTAGGAAGATGCATCTCATTTCTGATTTAAACTTCTGTGTTCCAGTTACAGCTTTTGGAACTCGTTATGACATTGTCAGAGAACTGTAGAACTTATTGCAATGCAACTTTTCTGAATCTCATTTAAAGTAATCAAGTTATCCCTCTAACAAGCTTCCGAAGCTCAGCTGATGTAACTTGATACCGTTAACGGTTTCATGCTGGGTTTTATGCCCCTTGTTTGGATACCCTGTAGCATTTTTACTTCTTGAAATATAGAAACAGCATCCTGTAATATAATTTCAACCTTTAATAAAACCTTGAATGATACTGAATCAAGAACTCTGAAGTAATTTCTAGTGAAAATCTATTCTATGAACTACTACAATTTGAGATTAGCTAAAATATATATATATATTTTTTTAAAGAACGCGCTAAGAAACAAAACCAAATGCGGTGAAGAAGCCCAAACTATATCAACAAAGGTTTTTTAAATCTACCTTTCCCACAAGAAGTAAATGAAAATGGCTTAATTAGATCTAGTTACTACAGAAGAATTTAACTAACTTATTTTTAACAACAGATTTCTCCTTGTCATTCTGGTTTAACCACCCTAATATCTTGCCTGAGACAGAAAAAATGAAGTCCCAAGTGGTATGCTTTCTTGTTGTTAAAAAACTCAGAATTGTGTTGGAAGTCCTTGAATCTTTATAAATCATGTGACTTTCCAAAATTTGTTAGAAGTTTTAACATTAATGACAAAAATTCCACAGTTAGGTCTATTAGGGTCTTGGACAAAGATTATTCAAGCTCATTGATTTAAAAATGGAAAATTTTAGTAAATGCTATTATCATTAGCTGTACATGTGCATAAGTCTGAGGATAATAATTTCCTTACAAGGAAATTAAAATTACATGCTAACTTTTTGCCATCAGTCTTCAAGGGAACAGAATAAATCCCAGTCTTGCATATTAAAGTACAATTCTGCTGACAACAGTCAGTGAGATAAGATTCTGATTTTTTTCTGCAGCAGTGTTTATCTTAGGTCTGCTGTGAAATTGCCAAGTAAGTACATAGGAACCCACCATCTATCACTGTTTTAAAAGAGAGTCATATTCAAATATGTTCTCTGAGCTTTTATCTGTTTTATACACTCTGTCTCCAAATGATTCTCAGCGTGGTCTGCGCTTTGTGAGAGCACAGCTATTTCTGCTCTAGTCAAGATGATGGGCCCTTCCCAGGTATTTCTTAGGTTAGTCTATAAAAGATTGATACAAATTCCATTCCATCATTGTATGACATTGTGGGGACAACTGCTTGGAAGCAAAACTCATGCAGGAAAATGTAAGAAAAAAGCATACAAAGATTGTATTTTTTCCAAAATACAAACAGACAGGATGATGCATTTTAAAGCCTGCATTTTAATCTATTTTAAGTCATAGTCTTTTATGTAATATCCTCCACGAAATGTAACCCAGAAACATGGTATGCTTAGTTTAAAGGTTCAACTGGGATTACATAGATTTGGGTTTAAATAAATAAATAAGTAGAAGTAGCAGCTTTCTGATAAGTATATGTGCAGGCCACATGACAAGTAGTTCAGTCTCATTCATCTCTCTCTTCATTATTCCTGTAGATTTCAACCTCATAGGAAAAACTCCAGAGTCCAACACCCTAATTCTGACGATGGTCTGTGAACTGGGTGGATGAGAAGATAAAATACTTTTCTTGGACCACTGAATCAGTTTAGGAACTCAAATAATTTTTATCTCTCGTAGCCATTTTATTACCTCCCCTCTCATTCCATCATTTCCCTCATTTTCTTATAGGCACTAATCACAATCCCACATTTAAAATTTCCAAGCCAAGTTCTTGTCCTTCCCTTCTCCAAAAAGCATGAGAGACTCATTTCCTGTTGTAAAATCCCTTTTCCCTGTTAAGGCAATCAAATCAGGGGAGACACCAATTACAACCAATATTTCTTAGAACACCTTTTATCAGTTAAGCTGTTATTAAGACCAGATAAGTGTTTGTACAACGCATTCACATATCCCTTCCCATAGTACACCCAGGCACATACAGATGCTTGCACACAATTGCTAATTGTTACTTGGTTAGAGGAGCAGCTAGCAGGCTAGCCTTAGCTGTTTACACAGAAGCAGAGGGTCACAGTGTGGCCGAAAAATTGTTTTTCAGAAAGTCCTTCAAGAAGGTCATTCTTTCATCCAGTGTTTATATAATCCTGAAGTACTTGTCTGCATATAGCAGCCACCACCTTCTTGGATGTGGTCTAAATTCCACAAACCCATTGTTGATGCTGGCGTTTGCTGACGGCCTTGGATAGTGGTGACAAACTATTGATGTTCTGAGTTTAAACTTGGTATAATAGTATTTTACTAGTTAGACTCTTAGAATCATAGAATCTTCATGGTTGGAAAGGACCTTTGAGATCATTGAGTCCAACCACACACACACACAAAAAAACCCCCTACAATCTCTGTCACTAGAGCATGCCCTGAAGTGCCACATCTAGACGTTTCTTAAACACCTCTAGGGATGGTGACTCAACCACCTCCCTGGGCAGGCTGTTCCAGTGCCTGACCACTCTTTCACTAAAGGAATTCTTCCTAATATCTAACCTAAACCTGCCCTGCCGCAACTTCAGGCCATTTCCTCTGGTCCTGTCATTATCCACCTGGGAGAAGAGGCCAACCTCCACCTCTCTACAACATCCCTTCAGGTAGTTGTAGAGGGCAATGAGGTCTCCCCTCAGCCTCCTCTTCTCCAAGCTAAACATGCCCAGCTCCCTCAGCCTCTCCTCATATGACCGGGTCTCCAGACCCCTCACCAGCCTGGTAGCTCTCCTCTGGACATGCTCCAGCACCTCAATGTCCCTCTTGTACAGAGTTCCTGTGTACTTAGCAGGACTGCTAGTCTCCAGAAGTCATCAGCTATTAGAGACTTTCACGTTACCTCTCAGAACCTATTTTTTCACTCTTTGGCCTACTATTTTCTGGTAGCTATTTTTCCATTCTATTGGCATCTGTAGAACCCATTCACAAAAACTATACAGAAGGCACTTTTATGATATCCACCCACAGCCCACCAATACTAATGTTTTGGCCAAGTTTCCAGGTGTTAAACACAAGTGTTTCTCTTACACTAAGCATTGTCATGTGGGAAATACCTCCTTCCTCCCCAGCGCTACATAAGCTCCATTCATAATGACTCTCAATTCTGTGTATGTATGCCACCCCATCAGCCTTTATCCACCATACTTTTAACTGCCTCTTGCCCTTGACAACTGTTTTTCATAAAGCTGTGGACTACAATTAATTTTTGCAGCTCCTGCTAGAAAAGCAAAAAAGCAAAACAATAAAAAACAAAAAAAAAACACTTTATTTTTTTTGTTTGGTTGGTTTTTTTTCAAAAGCTGTGTGGGGCGGCTCTTCTCCCTGGCAGGGAAAGCAGCGAGAGAGAAAAACCTTCAGCCCCAGAAGGACATAGAAGTTCTTATTTTGCCACCAAACATTTTTACTTCATTACTACCTAACTATAGTACCAGTAAAACCCACATTCATATTACTTGTGAAAATTAATGAGTGTGTGACCATATTTCAGGTACCAGTGTTGAACTTGGCTAGTTGTATGTGGCAGTAGTTCCTCACTACCAGTGATGAAATGTGTGTAGTTTTGCCTTTTGTGCTAGCATTTAAAATCTCATCCAATCATTGGGAAAGACCTGTTTTGGACCTATTATAAATACAGGTTACACATAGGGATCATGTGAGTATGAAATACCTGGAGACAATCTCTAGAGTATACACTAATATGTACTTACTTGCTGTCTTACATTTAGGGCTGGAAAATATCTTCTGTATCTGTGTTTTCAGCTGTGGTTTATTTGTCTCATGCCCCCAGTTACCATGTATAGAGTACGATCCCCAGCTATATCTCATTATCCACTGTATACTGAAGTATTTTCACTCCCATAATTTGCCACTAATATCAATGAATGAAAAAGACTGTGACTACTATCTAAAAACAGATTCAATATTGTGATAAATCTAGGACAGCATTATCACGTAGAGGATGCACCGTATCAGAAACTGAAGGTTTGCTTTGAAGTTACATCTCCCTGACAACTTAGAAAGTCCCCTGACTCTTGTTAACTATTCTTCCTCAGGGAGGTATTCAGTTTATTATAGGGATTCTCAATTAGTTTTTGAGAGTTGATTCTGCTTTTAATTTTAAAAAAAGTTAAAAATCATAATTGAAAAAAAAAAGTTGTTTTCATGACTTCCAGAATGTTGTCAGGATTACATGGATCACTTTATCTTCCATTTGAACACTGGATGCATAATTTACCTGTGCCTAGAATCTTTATAAACCTGTTGAGGATAAAGGCAGACACCTTTGTTCCCTTCTAGGTTTGCACCAGGCAGATATTTGTCTCAGTTGTTCTATGAAAAATATATAAAAAAACCACTATCTGTTTTAGAAGCACACTAATATTTCTTGTTTCTAGTATTTCTCACAGCTGCTCTTATTTTTGTATGCAGTCACAGAAATACTTTGAACATATATTCTGTTTTATGACATAGGATTTTTGATTGGTCTTTCCAAGGTTTCTTTATAAATTAAAGGAAAAATCTATTGCTTGCTTTGTTTCATTTGCGAAGCAGGCTGACATTTAATTTCAAATTAAAATTTTTGTTCAGTATTATTGTTTTAGTGGTCTGAAATTTAGTGTAAATTTGACACAGTACAGCTTTTAGCCCATTGTGCTCTGCAGTTAAGAGGGACATACTGAAAGTGTTAACACAGAAATTCTGCATGCTGTAAATCTTTCATTTGTATTATTGTTTAGCTATTGAAGAAGCAAACCACAATTTTTACATGACACAAACTGCGCAGATTCTAGCTATCTCCAAGATCGAGTTTTCTCCTAGATAAATTCAGTTTTCCTTCAGTCATCAGCATTATTTATCTCTGAAATAGACAACTTTTTTAATTCAGCACTCAGCAGTACTGTGGAAATATTGATCTGCAATCAACTGCCGACACAGTTATTTTGCTTAAGCTGCATGTTTACTGAACTGCGAACACAGCAGTATTAAAGGCATATATAAGAATTGTTTTTACCACACCAAAAAAATCATAGAAAATACTTCATCTAAATGGCCTTGCCTGTGTTTTATTCTAACTTTGATTTTAATCAAAACCATTAATAAAATAAATTGCTTATTTTTTCCTTTTTTTTCAAGGTCTTTTTTTTTTTTTTAATAGTGAATATAGTGCTAAGACATTTTCCTCCACTGATGTCATTTTAATTTCCCTTTAAGCAGGGTAAACTGAATAATAGAACTGAAATTTCTCTGAAGAGTTATTCCCATTGTCTTGGATGGGTATTTCACAGGCAATATTTTTGTTAAGAATCCCAATTTGCAAAAGTTTTTAAAAAATTCTGATAATTAAGGTTTGGGAAACAAGCCAAGTCCCTTATCATCAATAAGGTCTTCTCAACTTTATTTGACATATTACATTTTTAAAGACCATATTTAGATTTAATTGGTCCATAGAAAGTTAATAGAGGTATTACTGTTTATTCTAGAGATAAGTTACATGTGATCACAAGTGGAGGTGCATAAAATGTGGAAAAGTTATCTGTAATTTGGAAGGAATTCAAACCAAAACTGTTCTGTGGAAATGGTACTGAAATGCACAGTTTTTATAGACAAAGCAATACAATCCCATTAAATAAAGACACCAAAAAAAGTGCTAATTTTTGAATAGCAAGACATTTCATATCAGTGGCAGCGAATGTCAGATGTACTTCAAAATTTGTCATCAAAGCAGATAAGTCTACCTTGTAATTTAACGGGGAATCACACAGTATGAATATCCAAAGATGCAGTAAAAGGGCTGACTTTCAAACATGTGACTAATAATTGAATAGCTTATTCCCCAAAGCCAAGTTTGCAAATGACTTATTATCGTTCTCATCAAGGATCTCTGCACAAAGAATGATTCTGTTAATTGTTTCTACAGATATAGATCAACCCAAATTGTTTTCTGCATACAAAACTAACTTGAATTACCATCCAAATTTTTTTCTCACATGCAGAGATAAATCTTTCTATATATTAAGCTGTTTTTTATCAAGCTGCTTGGTCAGTAACAAGATATTAACAGTAACTATGCATAATAACATCATTTCAGCACACACAGCAGCACAAATGACATATTACTTGATGATTTGGCTAATTCAAGTAAAACGTATCAGAATTAATGTTGCAATGACCGAATATGTAAAGGCAGAGGACCTTCCATGTACATTTAGGCTCTCTGGGGAGGACAGTGCCAAGGCAACACATTGTACTCCCACAAGAGGGGTAGCAATCCACCAGCACAGGTGTCCAGCCTAGAAACGTCTGCATCCCAAGGGTGGTGCATGTCTATCCCTTCACTATCCAATACCAGCCTTATACTAAAGATGAAATTAAGTCCATAATAACTATCAAATGACATAAAAAGTCCCTGAAGTTACACTGAATGTAATTCTCTTTTTTCTTCTCGGTTGAAGTTCAGGAGTTTTGCCTAAATCCAGCTGTGTTGGGTGTAGGTGTCAAGGCATTGGTAGCGAGGGGCGGCTGCAAGGGTGGTAAAAAGTTGGGGAGCCAGGGCTGCCCCATGCTGGATGCAAATGGTTCCAGATGGCTCCAATGGATCCACCACAGACGACAGTATGAGCCCCATACATAAGAAAGGACACAGCAGTTGAGAGAGAGGACCAAGAGGAAAAAGTGAGAGAAACAGCCCTGCAGACACCAAGGTCAGAGATGAAGGAGGGTGAGGAGATGCTGCAGGCACTGGAGCAGATATCCACACTGTACCCCATGATGGAGCAGGCAAATATGCCCTGAAGGAAACTGCAGCCCATAGAGATGTCAATAAAATGATTTAATTTTCACCAAGTCGAGCCTGGTTTACCCATGGTGGTAATTAGTAAGCGGTATCCCTGTCTTCATCTTGATACATGAGTCTTTAATCTTCTTTTCTCCCCCTGTTCTGTTGAGGAGGGGGAGTGAGAGAGTGGCTTGGTGGGTGTCTTGGCATCCTGCCAAGGTCAACCTATCACAATGGTTGGCAGGGTGACATCTAATTGGATGACAGGGTATTTGCAAGGTAAGACACACAGAACACAGTTCATGGGAAACAGGTACCAGCCAGTGAAAGTAAAGTAGGATACCCTAGAGCATCTCTAAAGGCACAAGGAATCTATCTTTATATGTGAATACTTTTTGCTTTCAGTTACTAGGAAGGAGATTCAGTCTGAGATTAAGCTGCCTACACGTGAGCTAAATGTGGACACTGACTTTATTGCCAATACCGTCAGTAAAAACAGAACCTCAATCAGGGAGGTTCACCTCAACCAGGGAACTGATTTAGTTTCCCCCACACAGACACCTAACACAACTTACTAGCACCTTGGGTGTCACTCCTGAGCCCTCAGCTGCTGCTCTGGAAATGAACAGCTCTCTTTAGTCCTTCATTACATGTGAGAGCCCTGTGTGAATGCCTTCTGTAATGTCTAATGCCATCAGAAGCCTATGTGTGCTAAGCAGGCAATCTTGTGCTTTTACACCACGTACTAGAAGCTTGCAACTTAATTTATCACAGCTATACCTTATCTTCGCAACACAAATGCCAATTCATTCAGTTATTCACAACTTCAGGGATTCACACTTTCATCTGCTGGCACTGAAAGTTTGATTTTATTACTGAAGGTACTTAGTCTGTAGGGCAGCTGACTACACTAATTAAAGCTATAATTAGCTGGGAAGGGTTTAATATATATGTGTGTTTGTGTATTTGCAATGAAGAATGAGCCACTGTAATGAGTGCAACTGACTTTAAAATAATGAATATTGCAAAAACCTTATTAAGAAATATTTATACTCATTCTCTGGGATATCAATATAAATTCAACACCATAAATACACGATTGTTCAACAAGTCTGCATAAAAGTTCTAGTTTTTCTAGTCATCTTAGTTATTAATATTGTAAAAGGGACAGTGGTCAATAATACCAGTCCCAATAAATAGAAATACAGGCATCATATCAAACAAATAAAACTGTGCCTAGTATTTTGTGAAGTTAAGGGGGCTTAGCTATTTCTAAATGAAAACGAACCAACCAACAAAACCTAAAACAATGACGCATATTGTTGCATTTTGTACAGGGACATTGCTAATATCATCTCATAGAAACTGATGCACATTCTTATTCATTTTCTTTAACAATATTCTTTAGCTTCCATCTCAGAATCACTACATACAAAATACAATTGCATCACTTTCTATATCATGAAATATTTTTAACACTTGTGATTATCAGTGAATATAAATTGCGAAACTTAGACCCTTAATAGACCTTTGTATTATAGAGAAGTAATTTGATGACTTTTCTGCCCCCCAAAAAATCTAAAAAGCCTTACTGCGTAAAGTGCAACTTAAATAGAATTTCAGTAGCTAAATACAAGATTGACATTCCAGAAAATGACTGCTTAAGAATGTATGTGTCCTTTGTAGATAATTTTATTAAACTTTCTACTGTTTTTTGTAGTTTTTCATGACCAGCAATATCACAAAGTTGACAGACCTAAGCTTTAATGACTTTTCACAAACCTCAGGCTGTTTGAGCATTCACAAATCAGGCACACGCTGCACTGACAGGACCAAGCTGATCTGATTTTTCAAAAACGTCTGACATGCACATATCATCCATACAAGAAAAAACAGCAACCCCAAGGCCACTCTCAAGCAAAGTGACAGCCAGAGAGGGAGGTGGTTCACATTAAATAAAAGCCTAATGCCCAGAGTAGAATGGAAACTGAAGATCAGTTCTAACCTCAGCCAGAAAAGTTCAAATTTGCCATCTTCCGAAGGAAGGTTCTATCCCCCAGGCTGGAATAGAAAAGCTACAAAGCCAAGGAGGAAGCCTGAAAACAAGGAGAAGAGAATATAATTGTACAATCTCTTGAAGTTTTAAACCTTTACAGCCAATGGGAATCACAGCCCAAGGTACCTAATGATCACCATGCATTTTCTTAACGAACAATGATAACCTATTTGTATTAATTTACTTCTCTCTAGGAAACCCTGTAAAAGTCAGTCTTTAGTTGAATTAATATTTCCTTATCTGTACAGAATGGAACAGCCTCCTCAGGTCTGATCTAAATATCCAGGTGCAAGAAATCCAGAAAGGAGGGCAAAAGGCCAGCATGGCTGAGTCAAGACCTACTGGTCAAACTAAAGGGCAAGAAGGAAACGCACAGGCAGTGGAAGCAACGACAGGTATCCTGTGAAAAGTACAGGGATGCTGCCCGGTTGTGTAGGGATGGGATCAAGAAGGCCAAGGCACAGCTGGACCTGAACTTGGCAAGGGATACAAGGAATAATAAGGGCTTCTACAGGTATGTCAAACAGAAAAGTCAGGTTAAAGTAAGCATACTCCTCCTGATGAACAAGACTGGTGAACTGGTAACAATGGGCGGAGAAGGCTGAGGTATTCAACATTTTTGCTTCAGTTTTCATTGGCTACCTCTCTCCCCACACTTCTCAAGTGGATGGACCACAAAGCAGGGACTGGGGGAGCAAAGTCCCTCCCACTGTAAGAGAAAATGAAGGTTCATGACCACCTGGGGAACCTGAACATACAGAAGTCTATGGGACCTGATGAGATGCATCCCAGAGTCCTGAGGGAATCAGCTGCTGCATTTGCCAAGCCACTCTCCATGGTATTTGAAAAGTATCCTGGTGACTGGAAAAAGGGAAGCATTGCACCCATTTTTAAAAAGGGTAGAAAGGAGGACCCTGGTAACTACCAACCCATCAGCCTCGTCTCTGTGCCTGGAAAGATCATGGATTGGTGACAAGTGGTGTCCCTCAGAGGTCCGTATTGGGATCAGTACTGTTCATCAATGACAAAGACAGCAGGATCGAGTGCACCGTCAGCAAGTTTGCGGACAACACCAAGCTAAGTGGTGCAGCTGACACACCTGAGGGATGGGATGCTATCCAGAGGGACCTGGACAGGCTCGACAAGTGGGCCCATGTGAACTTCATGAAGTTCTTATTTAAAAAAATTGGCCTGCATGCTCATGAATTAGTAGTTATGAGTAAGCAGTACAGATGCCTTTGTTCAAATGTTGTTATTCTTCCCCTAGTATGACCTATAAGCTCTTGCACTTCACGCTAGGTGATATGACTCTAGAAGTATAAATAGTCCAATATTTACAGGACGTTAATATTTCTGTAGGGAAAAAGAAAGGCTTAATGTAAGTCTTAACATGAGCCATTATTTGCTTTTAAAATGTTCATTTGACCACATACTGATAAAACAAAGAACAGTCATCCCAAAGACTCTATAGCCCTTCCAAAAATGTAACTGGTAAACTGTTCCAGACTATCATTTCAGACATCCATACTGCTGTGAACTTTGGCCTGAAACAGCATTTTCTATGCAATAACTCATTTCCACAGGGTATTTTATTATCTATTTATAAGTTCGTTTATGTTGCTGACTTGAAAAAAAAAAATAATGTTTTCTTAGACAGGAAAAATGAACTATATAAACTTTCTGACCATCCGCAGTGAGATCTAGCACTACTTGTCTCTGTAATAGTCTAGCTTTTTATTCTTTCCTCCTGTTTAAAAGATTTATACAAAAAATAGAAACAAACATACTACCTCGTGATTTTTGTTACCACAACTAATTAATACAATTCAGAAGTCAGATGTGAACTTTTTTTTTTCCTTGTGATGACTACTGAAAAATGAAAAGATAGCAAAGTATATTTAAACAGTAAAATTACTGTCAACAATCTATATTCTTTTTGTGGCCTTCTGACAAGTCCTGATCTAGTGAAACACTTATTCAAATGCTTAATTTACACTCCTGAACAATGTTGTGTACATATGTTTATGCTTATGATGTACATAAATTTAGCCTGTACTTAAGCAATTTATTGTATAAAATATTCTGTCATCACCAATGCAGACGTAATGTATTAAATACATTGTATGTTCTGAATTATTATCTCAGGCATCACTTACTACCTTTTGAAGACTAACCTATGTTAGTCATTAATCATAATCTCTTCTGTTTAGCACATCTGATCTTTTGTCTCTCAGCAGTGAGTTAATGCATTGCCAGCCAAAAAAATCAGACCAGGCTAAAATTATTTTCACTCTAGGTAGCATTATTCTGTCAATATTTTGGCATACAATACACACTGTTGTGTACTGCTTTTATAATCTCTTTTAGAATTCTGAACACACAAGAGCGGTCATAATTTTTTTCAGGTATGTTAATGTAAGTAACAGCAGAATTTGTTAAAGATAGTAACTCTTTAACAACTCTTTTAAGAAAAAAACAAACAAAAACTCCCCAAAAAACCCAAACAAACCAAAACCAACAAATCAATCCCCCCTGCTGTTAAGAAAGTCTTATTTATGCATTTATGTAAAAAACTGGTGAAGCCCAGTAAGGATTCATACTGCAGTCATGTTCATCAATCATTTAAAAAAACTACACAAAGATCTGTACATAACTGCTCAAGGGAGCTTTCCACCAGATTTTAACTCTTGGCTGTACAAAAAAGAGGCTAGGCTGCCTGTGCCTTCTCAGCAAACAGCATTCTTTTTCTTACAGTAGGGTGTCTTGAGAGAAAATAGCCAGATTTATACTGATGTGCTAATCTCAGCAAGGGTTGATTTCCCTCTTTTCTGTATCTTCCTATCAGTATATAATCTCTTTTGTAACATGATGTGCCTGACTGTTATCCTAAAGAGGATTCACCTCCATTATATAGATAATAAAATGATGCAGATTCTGATTTTTCATTTCCAGAGGGCATTTTTTTTTATTCAGCCAAGTTTGCAATTTCCTATAAAAATGGTAGCATGTTGTGCTAAAAGGACACTAAAATAATTAACTGTAGATGTTCTGATATAACTTGACTGTTAATACAGTGCTGGAGGGATTCATTAAAGCCTATGCTGGAGGGCAATATCTCATAAAGTAGTAGCAGAGGTGAAGTAGGACAGGTATCAAATAAATACCTAAAAAAGCAGCAAAGACAGCAAGGCATCCAAGGAATGCCTGGCACACCTTCCTCAGGAGAAATGAGAAGGCTTTGTTTCCAGTGTTTGACCCATCCTGGACCTACAGAGAAGAGACTGCAAAGCTGACAAGCTGTCCTGTTCACCGTATAGAGTCTTCATACCATTCAGTGAATACAGATATTTTCTAAAAAATAAATGAGCGTGTTTATATTTTGTATTTGGGCTCCACAGTTTATAGTTGCCTCTTTGAACTTACTTGAACTTGAACAAAGGTTTTCTGAGTTAAGAATTTTCACAGCTTGTTAGGACGCTTTCACAAAAAGATCACTTCATCTCAGCTCCACGATCTAGTCAAGAAATAGTGCACCCAGAAACATGATCAGGTAGATTAGAAATGCAGATTTTAAATGGACTGAAAGGTCAGGTCTAAATAATGAGAGATTCACTGTCAAGCCAAAGACAAATAAACTTTGCTATTGGAGAAGTTGAAAATTATTAAGGATCCTTCAAGTTAAAATAGTGCTAGGATTTCAGATACTGAAAGGAAACAAAAAGAGATCATTACAAATGAAGACAGCTTTAGATGGCTGGGAACAACTGCCTGATATGACCAATAACTTAAAAGGAAAACAGAACAAATGGCAGAAAAGCCGAATTAAACCTGAAACATCAAATGTCTTCAATTAGGAGCAGAGAAAGGTAGTAAAGTTGAATGCATTTAGTGAATAATGAGATGACAAACAATATACACACACTTGAAGTGAACACTGTTGTCCACATGAAAAGTATCATTATCAAGATAAGAAGATACAGCCACATGATCAGAATACCGACAAATGTAGTTAGGGTAACAGCCGTACAATATATGTAATTCTCAACAGTTTGAGGCTCACTGTGCTCCAGTGCAGTCCTAGAAATATCTAACACGCTGTATATTTTTTTGAATAAGCTACAAAATTTGGATCGATAACTCAAATCCAAGAGTATCTGGATTTTTCCCAAGACCATCAAAAGTTTTTTTACAGTAGAAGATGTAAATTTTATTGCATGTTTCCATGTACCAAATATAAGTCCCTTATAAACCTTCTTTTAGCTCTGTTTGCATCAAGTTTTCATTCTACATCACAAAACTTGAACACTGGATGAGAAGAAATCATCTATGATGGTTAAACATTGTCATACATTCCACTGGGTTAATAGAAAAAGTAGATGCTAAGAGTTCTAGTCACAGAAGCCAGAGTCCTATATCCATTGTTTCTCTAGATTTGTCAGTATCGTTAACAATTCTTGCTCATTTTGCTGCTTGATTTCAAGCTGATCAAGAGACAAAGCTTACAGCTGGCTAAAGGAAAAACTGAATTGATACCAGCAATACTTTAACTAACTTGCTAGATCCTGACCATTGTCCTCTGTTACAAACATAACCAGGACCTTGGGCTACAGCGAACTCTTTCGTAGTACAGAGATCAGGTGGCCTAAAATGACCTGTTTCCATACTATTCTACTCTCCCACCTTTCAAAAATGATGGTATCCATCACACAACTCATTGAAAATGGTCATTCCCTCATACTAGCTCCTGCATTGTTCTTAAAAATTGTCTGGGAGCTGCCATTTGATCTGGGACAAAATGTGTAGGAATCCTTCGAAAGGTATAAAAATATAGATCTTTGAGTTCAAGCACCTTAGGAAAGAAATTTTGGCAGTATTTTCTGGTCCTTGCTGCAGATTACAGAGTGTTAGTTCATATTCACTTGCATACTCTTGAAAATTTAGCTATAACACTGCTTATTGCACCTTAATAGTAGTGGTGCAGAGGGCATACCTTAGAATTCCTTCATTTCTGCAAAAAGAATACTAAAGTACTCATCAAAGCACTTATTTGAGGACCTGCCACTCTGAAAATTATGTTTGAAGCAAATTCATTTTAGGATAAAAATAAGGAACTGTGTGTCTACAGAGTTCCAAGTGAAAGCACAACAAAAAACAATTTAGAAAGGGTACAGAAATAAGAGTCATCCATCCATCTACACACACACAAATGAAAATGTATACCTTCCAATTAGTAGGTTTCTTATACTATTTCATTCAGCTTTGAAGCTGTCAAAGGTCCCACGCAAGCACAGGGCTGAGCATCCAGTTTTTTTAATAGCTCTTTTGCAGTGCAAGAAGTTAATTTGAGTGCATTCTTCCACATGTACCACATGCAAAAGTTGTCCTTTGATTCTGTTCATATCAAGTTTTCATTCTACCTCCAAAAAAATGTCCTGATATACAAGCTTAAATGTGGACATAGATTTATGAGAAGTATTTTTTCTCCTTTCTACACTTTGGAATCAGTAATTTTAGTGGGTAAGCCTTGGCTAACAGCCAAACACCCACTTATCTGCTCATTGCATTCCCCCCTCCCCTTCAGTGAGACAGGGGAAGAAAATAAGAATAATGGAATGAGAAAGCCCGTGGGAAACAAAAAACACAACTATTTAAACACTGTCTGTCCTCCTCCATTTCCCAGACTCAAATACGCTCCTTTACTTCATCTGCCCCCGCCGCGAGTGGCACAAGATCAATGGGAAGTGTGGGTTAGGGTCAGTACAGAATGATTTCTCTCTGTTGCTCCTTACTTCTCCCTCTTTTGCCCTGGTCCAGCATGGGCACTCTGCAGGCCACAGTTCCTTCAGCAACAGCCATCTGCTGTAGCCTGGGGTCCCCCGTGGTCTGCAGTGTGGGTACCTTCTCCAGTATGGTCCTCCATGGATTGCAGGGAATATCTTTTCTGTTATGGAGTACCTCCTCCACACAGGTATTTGTAAGCATGTCATGATAATATATAGCTTAATGAATTATTATTATAATTTTTGTCATTAACTGTTTTTGGTTTTTTTTGTCTCAGTGAGGTCAAAGTGTCAGACTTTCTATATATAAGGTTATAATTTTTTATAAATTCAGTTATACAACCTAAATGTCTCTGCATTTGTGTGTGTGTGTGTCTATGTGGGGTTAATACATGCAACTTCTGATTAACTATTGTTTGTATCCGTATGATAATCGTTGTCTTTTGGGTGACTTTGGTGATTGGTCCTCAGATCTGATTATGAAGAATTAGTCACTTCTCTCTATCATTCACTTATTAAGACTGTTCCTGTGAATCACTTGTCTCAATTATAATGTCAGATGATATACATGCTCTTTTCTGTCTGTCTTTTTCTGTCTGCCAGTGTCTTGTTCTGACACTGCAGAACAAGATTTGTGCTCTTATAGCCTGATCTTATGTTAGCAAGTTCTACTAAACTATGCAAATTTGTTTGTTTATTAAAAAAAAAAAAATCTGTATTTTTTTAATACATACTATTGACTTTCACAGACTGGATTGAATTTGTGCAAGGTATATTTTTTATGAGTTTTGCAGAGAGAAAGGAAGCTTGGGGTATACAAGACATTTTAAAAATAAAATAAAGGACTCAAATATTGTGGTCTCTCTCTTCAACAGATGTTGATGTTTGAATTGAAGTAGTTTGGATGGAGGCATTTCCTTTTAAGACTGGTGGAAGTTTTGGATGTTACCTTTTTTATATTTTTCCCTTCTTTGAAAAACACCTTTCTATTGTGAAGACAGAATCACTTTTGCAATGATCACAGGTGCTTGCTATGAGAGGTTAAAATGAGAGTAGGCAAAAGTAGGTAATGCAGTTTGGGAATTAAACCACTGCAGCAGAGGGTGAGAAAGCAGAGGAGGCGAGTTAAAGCTATAAACCAGTAATTTTTTAACTTGGTGAAATGAAATCTCATCTTTGAAAGGTCATGGAGAACAGGAGAGATGCCTGAGAAGCGGAGGAAGGCCAGTATCACTCCAGTCTTCAAAAAGGGCAAGAAGGAGGACCCAGGGAACTACAGACCAGTTAGTCTTACCTCTGTCCCTGGGAAGGTAATGCAGCAACTCGTTCTGGATGTCAAATCCCAGAACATTCAGGAGCAGGCAGTTATTGGAAGTGGTCGACATGGATTTACCAAGGGTAAATCACGCTTGACCAATCTCATAGCCTTCTATGATGTTATAACTGGTCGGCTGGATGAGGGCAGAGCAGCAGATGTCATCTACCTTGACTTCAGCAAGTCTTTTGACACTGTCTCTCATAACATCCTCATTAGGAAACTGAGGAAGTGTGGACTAGATGAGGGGACAGTGAGGTGGATTGAGAGCTGGCTGCATGACAGGACTCAGAGGGCTGTGATTAATGAAGCAGGGTCAAATTGGAGGTTCAACAAGGACAAGTGTAGGGTCCCACACCTAGGGAGGGAGAATGTCAGGTACCAGTATAGGTTAGGGGTGGACCTGCTGGAAAGCAGCTCTGAAGAAAAGGATCTGGAGGTCTTAGTAGACAGTAAATTATCCATAAGCCAGCAATGTGCCCTTGTCATCAAGAAGGCCAACGGAATTCTGGGCTGCACAGGGAAGAGTGTGGCCAGCAGGTCAAGGGAGGTCATTCTCCCCCTCTACTCGGCACTGGTGAGGCCACAACTGGAATACTGTGTCCAGCTCTGGGCTCCCCAGTTCAAGAGGGACAGGGAACTGCTGGAGCGAGTCCAGCGTAGGGCAACGAAGATGATTGAGGGACTGGAGCACCTCCCTTACGAGGAAAGGCTGAGAGAGCAGGGACTCTTTAGCCTGGAGAAGAGAAGGCTGAGGGGGGACCTGATTAATGTTTACAAGTATCTAAAGGGTGGGCTGAAAGAGGATGGAGCCAGGCTCTTTTCAACGGTTCCCAGTGACAGGACAAGGGGCAATGGGCACAAGTTAGAACACAAAAAGTTCTGTTCAAATACACGGAAAAACTTCTGTACGGTGAGGGTGACAGAGCACTGGAACAGGCTGCCCAGGGAGGTTGTGGAGTCCCCTTCTCTGGAGACTTTCAAGACCCGCCAGGATGCAGTCCTGAGGGATGTGCTCTAGGCAATCCTGCTTTAGCAGGGGAGTTGGACTAGATGATCTCTAGAGGTCCCTTCTAACTCTGAAAATTCCATGATTCCATGATTCCATGAACTGCAGGTCTTACCATTTGATGGTTTGTCGCGTATCCTTATAAAAATTGTAATTGCCTCAAACCACTGCAGCAAAACTTTTCTAGTCTGTGAGATTTCAGTACACTATCTCAGGAACTCTATATTGATTTTAGATTGAAAATAATGTAAGTTTGCTCAAAATTCAGCATATCCTGTCTCCTTCAGCTACAGATTCCCTTATAGAAATTATTCTATAGAAATAGGTAAAAATAGTTCCAATATCATAAAACTATGAGAGGTCACTACACAGTGGCCTTTTTCTTAATTAATATTTTAAGAAATTACATCCTATGAATTACAAATCTCAAATGAAATCAGGAATCAGTTCAACCTGTACTTATTGACTCTAAGTCTTTGCTAGACATCCATCCCCAGAATTTAGAAAGTGTGGCTGAAAAACTGATAACTGCTCTGTGGTGCAGGTATATTATGCACTATAAAAACTGCTGCTGTTGAACCATCTATAAATGCAAAAGAAGAGGAATGATAAGGCATATTTTGGATAAGAACTATGTTCCTTTTTTGGGGTGGGAAATATTGGGAATGATCATTCTAAAATGGAATGGATTCTTGAAATATATATGTCATATCTAATATAGCTTAGTTTGTACTCTTGCATGAAACTGTATGTATAGATTTCTTATTGAGTAATGTCAATAATATTATATTGAGCTAGCTATATAGAAGGGCTACATAAAATGCTAGCTATATAGAAGCTCACTATATAGAAGTTTAAAGAACAATCTCTTCCTATACACTATTTTCTGCATCTTGATTCAGTTAAAAGAATATGCAGTATATTCAAAGACAGATAGAAATGTATTGACCTTTGTTAAGAAATCCCAAATATTCCATTTCAGTTTTTCACTTCTGATAATAAAGAGGGAAATATTGGGAAAAGTGTTGAGAAAAATCACAATAAAGGAAAAAAAAACCACCCTGTGTTGATAGAAGATGGCTTTCTTAATAGAAAAAGAAATGAGTAATGCCATTAGAGAATCAAAGATTCAGTCAAGTTTTAAGAAGTTTTAAGGGACCTTGGTAAGTCACCCACTCCAAAGTCATACTCAGAGCACAGAGATTTAATTCAGGCCACCTTTCTCAGGACTTTTGTCCAGTCAAGTCTTGGGAAAAATTTCCTGGGCTTAATTATCCTCATGGTGATTTCCCCCCCTCCCCCCCCGCAACTTAGATTCAACCCCAGCTCCCTTGTTCTTTTTAAAAAGAACTTTCTTCAAAGAGTATTCCAAGTTCCTCTTCAGTTTGAGGACTCTAGATGCATATGACAACTCTGTAAAATCCTAGAGTCTGATGATATCATAAAGGCCAAACAAAGAAACAGTATTAACTCCCTTTGTTTCTTAGACAAAACTTCGCTTATTTATGTATATTAAAACCAAAGCAAACCAACAACAAAAAAAACCCCAAACAAAACAAAACCACCAAAATGTTTTGAACTTACTTTCATGAGTCAAACAATTCAGGCAAGGAATATTCATCCCCAGCATTGCCTCCACACATTCTCTCCAAATATTTTCACCCCGAGCAAAGCCATCGCATCGGGAGTTAATAATTTTAACTATAAGGTAGTACATTCAATAAGACCGAATGAAATTTTTTAAGTCATCAAGTTTTTATCTTCTGTCTAACTTAGCTTCTAAAACTTAATTCCTGTTTCAAATACATCAAAGTATTCAGTGTCTGACTACAGCTGTCAAAGATGGTGGGTCCCTTGCAAGGTCTTGTAGACTATTTGTGTTTTAAACTGTCTGAAAGTTTTGCACAGAATTTTCTGTTGAATGATGCAAACATCTTTTTTAGACCATCAGACACTTAGCTGTCCTACTTTCCACTTTTATTCTTCAGGTAAATTTCTTATTTTATGAAATTAAATCATCTCATATAACCATTGTCTTGATTAAAAAGATTGAACTCCTACAGCCTTTCTCATAAGCCTGTAATATTTTTGAACTTTAGTTGAATACATTTCCCATCCTTATTTCCTTGTAAAATATAGAAATGGATTTACCCTTTAGGGATGATTAAACCACAGATAAATATGTAAGTTTAAGAACATCCCAATTATGTCTGCAATCTGCAGTGGAAAGCTTTCCAACCATTCCAGATTACTCTGAATATCTGTCTTTCTCATAATTACTCATTCTTCTAATCTTTATCATATTTTGTCTTCTTGTGCATTGCTTGCTGTAATACACTCTTATAATTCTCCAAATAAACTATATTAAAATAAGATGTAGTTGTATGAGATACAGAATTTGCTTAAACATCTAGAAATTCTATTTAAGTCAATAATATGTAAGCCTCTCCTGAAGATAAAAATTTGTTATCTAAAAGGTAATTTTAAAACACTCTCATTAACTTAACAGATAATAAGTCAGAAATGATGCACTGTACTTTAGGTGCCTTAGCTTTATATTGTCAAGGGCCTTTTATATGCAGCTCTGGAGGCTTTTTTCCCCTCACAAGTCGGAAAGCTGCTATGGCTGTGTTTCCCAATGTTACCATGTGTTACTATAGGAAATGCTGGAACAGCTGCTGCAGTAGAGAGGTTGTCCAGTAGGGGGTGCTTGTTTGGGGACAAGCACTGCGTGGGCCAGGAGGCAGTGTTTTCTTTTTCCTCTATCTCTCTCCTCTTTTATTTTTCCATGTTTCACCATTACAGCGGATGTATGTCATCAGCTACAGACTCTGTTTATAAATCTTGGTGCATGTGAACTTTTCTCAACATCCACCGTTCTTTATTCCAAAATGAAGAATAAGCAAACGATCCTAGCAGACTAGAAACAGAAAGTATGGCAAATATGATGAAAATATGACAGTCTGTTTCAATTTAGTTCCCGTGCAAATAAGCATGAAAATAAATGACTGTGAGAGGAAAAATAAAAAGGGAAAAAAGAAGCTTCTGTTGTGGCATAAGTGAGCAACTTGGGTGAATTTTTTTATTGTGCTGAGATACCAAAGACAATGTCTTGGACATGGAAAAATAACAGTAATACTGTACATCATGTTCTGTGCAAAAGAGCATTTGTAAACAAAGATAACGACAGTTACTTCATTAATTTCATTGCTGCTTGTGCTACATTTAAGTATAATGCAAAATTAGTATTCCTCTAAGGCTTATGGGGTACACATACATTGAAATTCTGAATGCATTTACTACAGGGAGGGTAGCACCAACCTCAAGAGCATGAGGTCAGGGATTTTCTTGTGCCCACACTGCTAGGCGCCTGCTAGCAGATAACATAGTACTTGACCTTGTGTCTCCTCCAGGATTACATATTTCACTATTGTTACTAAGACAAAAATACTATTTTCAAATATGTTTTTAATTAGGTAAAAACATCTGAAAACACATGGAGTGTTTTACAGAGCACCAAAGTGACATTTTTTTGTTATAATTCTGAGAGTATATATTCCAGATCCTGAAGCATGACAGCATACAGGAAGCTTTGAGGTTTCAAAGGTTTTGTGGGAATAATCAATTAAAAAATAACTCAGTTTCATTCATTTCACATTTTGGTAGTAGTTCATGAAATAAGATATGCCCTGGACTACGCACACAAGATCATGAAGAGACCTATTTGTACCAGTCTATGCAGAATGAGGCAAGAAGCTAGTAACGACAGACGGGAAAAGTAAGACTTCTAATGCCTGAGCTCTCTCCATGACAAACGTTTTTTAGGGGTACAGACTAATGACATAATCAGTACAATACAATCAATGAATACAATACATGAGAAAGAGAGTCATTCGTTATACAAAGGTTTAGATTCTCTAATAGTTATTTATGTTGCTGTAAACTTTTGAGTCCACAAAACTTTGGTAACTGCAGTTGCCACAGAGAAAATTTGTTATTTGAAGCTGTATGTACAAATTTTGGAAGACTGTAGTATCTACTTGTAACATACAAGATGTTGTATCTTCTGACCTGAAGACTGTTTTGGACTTTCTTCTCAAATTCAAGTGTTTTTTTCAAAAACCAATTATCTGTGTTCTTCAATTTTGAGTTTAGGACATCCATTAAGAGGCCATAGCAGCCAAAATGATTGACATTAAATGTAAGTGCTCTTCTTGTAGGATACTGATGAATTTTCATAGGGTTTTTTTTTAGCTTTTCATTTACTGTCATGGTATTGACTTTTCTAGGCAATAGTGCATATTATTGCAGAAAAAAATGTTAGTCTTAATTATCTAAGATATATTGTGTACTGGTGTTTCTTATTATCCTCTGATATTTTTATAATTGCAATTATATGTGTAAAGGGATAAAGACAAAGAACATGTAAGAAATTAATTTGAAAATAAAAAAGGATAGATTTATAGCTGTAAAAGCTGTAATATTCAATACATTGTAAACCTTGAGTCTATAGAAGACTTCCACCACCCCAAAAGAATATGCTAATTAATTAAGGATCCTATGAAACCTATTGTGGGGCCAGTTAAACTGTGAATATAATGCTTTCACGTCGTAAGCCTGGACATGCATTTATCGTCTGCCAAGACACTGGCCACCATATAAAGCAAAACATATATGATTTCACTGTAATTAAACATATGCACTCACTCACAGAGCCTTCAGGAAGAACGGCAGGAACATGCCTGTTATGGTGGTTTCGTCTCTGTCCATAATTCATAATTTGTTCTCCATTCTTTTCAGGTGCTGAACTGGGATATAGAAGGAGAAGTCTAGTCTCAGGTTGGTTTTTACTGTTTGTATAGCACTCAAGGAACTCTTATCTATTTGTATGCTCTTTCATCTGTAAAATGTGTTCAGTAGTCACCTACACTCATAAGAGAGTTAAAAAAACACAGTGAAATTTTTAGGTAATGGCTGTCTTCAGGGACTGAACAATGTCATTTCCATCATTATGGAGTTCCAATATGAATTCTATAAATTTTAAATGTCCTCTGCTAATACAGAAGTATTTCAGAAAGTGTGAAAATGGAATCCTGGGCAATCTTATGGTGGAAGGAAATGCGTACTGTGTCCCCTCCAAAATTATCATTTATATAAAAATAAATAAAGATCATGCTTTCAAAAAAGGGTAAAGGAAAAGTCACCGTGACTGATATATACAACTAAAGTGTCTCTGTGTGTAAACTGGAAGAGATATTTTACTTACCACAGGACCACAAGAGACAGATAGAGACAATAGAGTTTATTTAGTTACTAAGACTTCATCTTATTAAAAGTCCAAGACAGAAGGTCCTAGAGATCTTTGAGTTATATGTAAGTTTAGCAGCAAAGGCAGTGTAAGAGCTGAGAGTGATGGCCTTGCACAAATTTAGAAAATTGTGTGACACTCTTTCACTGAAATAAATATACACAATGGACTGGTAAATAAAATAAAGAAGTCATTTGATTACTTTCTTGGGTCTTTTTTTTTTTTGTTTGGTTTCCATCTCTGCAGGAAAAAAAAAAAAAAGAAAGATAAAGAAACAAATCTTCTGGATGACATTGTGAAAATACATATTTGAATGTTTTTTACAACTTTGAGTTACTTAAAAAAAAGATAAATTATATGAGATCTCATTATTTCCATGAAGTTTAAAATGAACACTATGGGCAAAGTTCTCTACACTTCTCATTTATCATCCATACGTGTAAAAAATTAAATTTAATTTCTTCAATACGGGATTTCATATCCCGCAGGAAGTATTTCAGTGTATCACAATAACATTCTGAAGGCACGACGATTTTTTCCTCCTAAATAAGGAAAAGGTAGGTGAATACTTAATGCTTTAATATATTCATTGTTGCCCAAGGTCTATTAGGGTGGGTTTTTTTTCCTTTAATATACTATAAAGTTTTCCTTTAATCTTCTTTAGCTACAAGACACTTGGAAACCTTTCTTTTGGAAAATATTTTCTTACAGAATAGAAGTCAGTAGTTGTCACCACCACGAGGATATGCTGACTTTGTATGGTGGATTGTTTTTTAAATTGCAAGTGTTTAGCAAGGTTTCAAAAATATAGCTATTAAATTTGACATAAAGCTTAGTAATGTGAAATTTGAAAATTGGTATTTTTTTTCTACATCATTATGTGAATTTATTATTAGTGTATTATTGAGGCAAAGTGTTTGGGTTTTTTTGTTTGTTTTTTTTTTTGTTTGTTTGATTGTTTTTTTTCCCTCAAGGATTAACCATACCTTTGAAGTATATTGACTTCAAAAATACTTTGAAGGGAAAATTTGAAGCAACCATTAAGAAAGAGTCAAATTCCTTGATCTTCTTGCTATAACTTCTGTGGCATACATCTTGAGAGTTAAGATCAAAAGGCTATCAATAAAACTGAAGTGGATGATAAGAACCGAAAATTCAATATAAGAGGGATTTTATATACATACATACACACATATATATATATATATATATATTGCAAATGTCAGCAAGATTTCTAATCAAGACTGTTTATTATTCTGTTTATTACAGTACAGCAGCTATGGCATCTTCTGTCAACCTATAAAGGTGTTTATTTAAGAACCCAGATCAGATTCTTTTATGACTTCCATGCCCCAGTACATCAAGAGTAAAGCTTAAGCTATAGCAAATGTTAAAAGGTCCTAAACTAAGAAAAAAATTTGAAAAGCACTTGAATGAGACTTTCATTGAAATGATTGCACTGGTAGAGACTTTTCTCACATGCTCAACATCTTCTGGTGCATTATTTCCATGTCTATAGGTGCATTTCTGTCCTTACTTGAATATTAAATTAAAAATACAGTTATACACACACTTTCAGTTACAGTAATCTAGTATCTGCACAGTAGTGTACATCATATCCATTTGTTGTAACCGGTAGGATATTATGTAGACAGCAGCTCTATTCCAGACCTCAACAGTGGTTTCCTCTAGCTGCCATGGTTTTAGCTTTTTTCAAAGGCTTTACTAAGAACTTACGTTTCTTATTATTTTGGAAAATTAAATTTGAAAGAATATCAAAAGTGAGAAATTATTCTGAAATTTATATCCAACTGGTTCTAATAAGTCTTCCATTCCACAAGACATTGACATTTCAGTATTTGTTTTGTAGTTTAGAAATAAGAATAACAAACAGTGAAAATTTTTGGAGTGATATTAGTATAACTGACTGAAAACAAATATAAAACAAGAACAAGGACAGTTATTCAATAACATACTAATGCATTTTTAAAGAACAGGAAATATTTTTGATGAACATGTAGAAAGAATGACGAAAACATGAGTAAAAATAAACACAGCATGTAAAAGAGATAAAGCTATGTCCTTCCTATATTTAGAATGATACATTCATCCCATATCCTATGTATGGAATTGCAAATTATCATTTTCTACAAAGGAGAGTGTGGGATAATATACTAACATTAAACACTTTCAAAAGACTAAACAGAGATAATTTTTGGAGACCTAAAGGAGCTGGATGAGGAGCTTTGCAGTAATGCTTGTAAATTGAGATTCCCCAAAATTTTTTAAGTTTGAAGTAAATGACATACATACTTCAAAAAAAATCAATGGAATGAAAGTTTGTTCAGATTGCATAAAAGTATCCCAACATACTTGGTCAAATAAGCTGGTAAATTAAAAATTGATGATAATGCTTACTTTAGCAGCCTAATTTAACCATACCATCCACTAGATGGAGAGGAATCTGAAGACCACAACAAATAGAAGAGAATATAAATTGAAAATCAACTACTTGTTCTAGACAAGATAAAGCTCCCGACTGGACAGAAGACATGACTGCTGATTTAGGAACGTCTGACGAGTGACTGGTGTGGGTAACAGGGAAAAACAGAAAAAATATTCTGACTTAATATCATTAATGAACGCAATACCAACTCACAAACTCTCTTTATTATGCCCAAAACATTATTTATGGACATAGAGAAAGCACACCTTCTCTACAGGAAAAGCAAAAATATGCATGTAATTTATAAGATAAAATCAAATTGTATAATAAAAGTATAATTGAAATACTAAAAGTCTAATTGTTATTCGTCACAGGATCAGAGAATTCTAATCATAGAATAGTTGAAGTTGGAAGGGACTTCTTGGGGGGTCATCTAGTCCAGCACCCCTTGCTCAAGCAGGGCAACCCTAGAGCCAGTTGCCCAGAACTGTGTCCAGACAGCTTTTGATTTTCTCCAAGGATGGAAACTCCGTAGTCTCCCTGGGAAACTCGTGCTAGTGCTTGGTCACCCTCATAGTACAAAGGTGTTTCCTGATGTTCAATAGGATCCTGCTGTGTTTCAGATTGTGCTTATTGCCTCTTGTCCTGTCACTTGGAACAACTGAAGAGTCTAGCTCCATCTTCTTTGCACCCTCCCCTCAGGTATTTACATACATTGACAAAATCCCCCTGAGCCTCCTCTTCTCCAGGCTGAACAGTCCTATACTCTCTCAGTCTGTCCTCACAAGAAAACAGAAGGTAAAGTAAGAAATAAGAGGAGGACAGGTTACTGCCAAGGAGTGATTTGGGTTGCCTAATTACAAAGTTGTTATTCAATGAGCTGTATTTTAATCCAATGAAGGGAAAGCTCTGTCCGAGGAGACAATGACAACTAACCTATATAAAATAAAGGGAACCTAAAAATTTGATCGTAGCCATACGTTACCTCCTCAAGAAAACTTTTGAGTTACTATTACCATATCTAAGGTTACATCTATAAACTACTGAATAGATAACATAGATACGATAGGAAGAACCGATAGAAATACTGTACCTTTATATACAGTATTAATGTAAACCACTATTTGTTAACTTTGAATCTTCTGTGTTTAATCCATCAGATTCTGCATACACACAATATATTTTCAATCAAATCTATTTAAAATTTTGTGCAATTCAATGATTGCTTTGCAAACTATGTTCTAGTACTCCCAATAACAGCTACATTTGTAATTGCAAGTGACCAATAATGAAGTGACAAATAGCAGAGATTATCTTCTTACTAAAAAAAAAAAATCAAAATATATTTTGTAGGCGCAAATCATCTTGTGGTTTAGTTTGACACAATGTTTACCTGAGTGGGGTCGACAAATCAGGTATCAGTTGCCTTTCTGGCTGAAATAACAGTGTTTGAACAATGTGATTGTTACTTACAGATTTCAAATCAAATAGTGTTTAGCAGCAGATGCAGATGATAAATTTGCCAGCCTGAAATACGCAGCCAGAATGTTCTGGCTGCTTAGAGATCAAACTTGTTTGAAGACAAGAATGAACCAACAGAATTTCCTCCCTCTCTTCTACATTCATCATTCATTGACCTTCATTAAGACCACCAACAAATGGAGAACTAACTTCAAGGCATTCTCAGAATTTTGCTTTTCTTTGGTTTCGTAGCGTTACTGACTGGAAGGCTGCTGTATGTCGAGGAGTTAGTGAGCCACAATACAGTTACCCTGAGCATGCCCCAGCCTGTGTCATGCTGTGCTGCACATACAGCGTGGCCTCCAAATCTGTGCCGTGCCATACAAATTCCCTGACTGCACAATAACCTCCGCCAGCTCGTTATAACAGAGGAACCTGCAGGCAGCTCCCGGTTGGTACCAGGGATTTTGTCACCTGCGTGGCCTTGCCTTTATCTAAAGGTGCAGTAAGAAGTTCTCATGAGAACATCATTTCTGCTTTGACTGCGGAGATGACAAAAGAGTTCTTTCCTTTTAAGAAAATTCTATCATAGCTTGAATGACTGAAAGGGGAGAATCTCTGCTGCGGATGGGGTCGGCATGGTGTGCTGGAAAAGGGGCCCTGTTTGACGCTACACCGCTCTGGGCTTCCAGCATCTAAAGGGACATAAGACTATCTGTACGACTGCAGAGTGTTAGCTCTAATAAATAACATTTTAAATGACATCTTACAAACTCTAAGTGCCTTTCTACTGGGATCATAATGAACTAACACTTCCTGGTGCAAAATAGATTAAGACCTTTTCCTAAGACATTGTTTAATACTTAGTATTAATGAGGCATAACTATCCCTGCAGCGCAGGTCTGACATTTTCCTGTGAACTAGGATACCCACAGATGTAAGAATAAGTTCATATAACAGCACAGGTACTTGGTCTTAGCCCATAGGAAACACCAGATAATTAAGGTTTGCTTACACATCTTCCTTTGAGACTTTTCTTTTGTTCCTGCCTGTATGTTGCTCACTTTATTCTTTTTATCTTTCCCTCTGAAGCATCTAATTATTCTTGATTTATCCCTACCTATGTAGACATAAACCTTATGCCTTTTTCATAAACCTTGTTGCCCAGACAGAATACTCGTTTATAATGATGCTCAGGCTGGCTTGATGCCAACTCTGATCCTATTGCTCAGAAGGCAGATTGGGGCCATGCAAGACCCTCCTTTTGAAAGCAGCGTGCTTGTGAGTGTCATGTCTCCTCTGTAAAAATGAGGTGGTATTTATGTGAAATATCGGTTATCAGATGGTTAGGCTGGGGTAGCCCTGGAACCAAGGAGAAGAAGGTGAACAACCCGAAAGCCTGCAGTCGGGACAAAGACGTCAGAATTGGAGAAGTGAGATGTCAGAAGAAAAGAAATGCAGGGCTCTGTATTTCACTACTGAGGAGATATCGTAGGTTGGTCCCTAACTAACGTGTATCCATGTAGTGGAATAACAGAAGAAATGTGGTAGAAATGCACATGGCAAGTGTTAAATCCACACTGTTGAAGATGCTGTAAGGGCAGTAGGACAGGTGTTATCAGCTAGAGCACTCTGTGTCACATGTCAGGCAGGTGTAATGAAAACAGTAGAGGGCTTGGAGTGTTTTCCTGGGAAAAATGGTATAAAACACATAGCTATTAAGATTTAGGCTGTAAACAAAAGAAAAAGTCTTGATAACAAACAGCATAAAGCAAAATAGATGAAATTCTGAAGCTGAAAACATATGCATATCAGAATTTTATTTACATAGTAGACATTACTCTATCAGTGTTAAACTTTTCTGTTTTTTCCTTATGAAAAGCCTTTTTAGCAAAATTGATTTTGCAGACAGGCATCAAAGACCTGTAAGAACAAGGAAAATGAGATATTTAAATAGATGGAGCCAGATCCTATGACTTTTTTTCCTCTTGGAATATGTGATGATCTTAAAGTAAAGGGGAAAGTATCATTTGGGACATTAGTTTCAAACCCCAGGTCTTGACATTTCTTATTCCATTAACAGAATTTATATCCCCAGACCTGAGTATAACTTCATTTTTTTGTTTCTCGAACGTTCTCTAGCATTTCCTTCATATATGTACTTATCAAGGTTTTGCTTTACCAAAACCACACTGAATTGAGCTGGTTCTAAAAAAAAAAAAACAAACAAAAAAACACATCATAATGGCATGCTAAACTCATTTCATTTTCACCCTGAGGCTGTCTTCCCAACTAGAGTTCAAACACAAGGCAAGTCTCTTTCAAATGAAAACAAATTTATATCTCACAGGGCTGGTTTTTTTTTCCAAGTTTTAAAGAAGAACAGGCACCTTTAAGTTCTATAATTTTTCTTCCTTTCCAGTTACTTCTGAAATTTAGAGCTGCCAGGTTTTCAAGAGGATATCAGTGTCCTTTTGTATGTAACAAAACCAAAATATAACTAAATGAAAAAAAAAAACAAAACCCAACACAGTTCTAGTCAAAGTTTTATTGATTATTTCTGTTTTGCTTCCCTCTTACCTTTACAACGCATTGGCTTAGGAATTCCATCTTTGCTATGTCCCACATAAAATGTTTAACACATAGATCATAGAAGAGCCAGAGAGAAGCAGTGTCAAAAGACTAAGGAATGTATTTGGAGTTCGGGGAACAATGATTTTGTCATATCTGTATTCCTCATCCCCAGACCAGCACACTATTTTCCTCCGCTGTATGTTTCCACAGCTAATCAGGCAATCTGTTTGTACATTTTTCCTCAAGCTTTCTTTCTTTCAAACAAATGTAAAAAAACCCACAATGCTGAGAAGAGGGCATAAATGTTCATAAAATGAATTTCAAAGTTGCCGAGTTCTGAATTTTATTTCTTTAATGTACAGTCTAGTACAGAATTAAAAAAAAAACAAAACCCTAGACTGTTATTACTTGCTCATATAATAATAATTTTCTTTCATGTGTATTTACACAAATATTCTCAATGCGGACTAGAAAACTGTGAAACTAATATGGTTAGTAAAGCCCCCACTATCTAATTTTTATTACATGTAGTTGTTGGGTTTTTTTTATATTCCTTTAAGTCTGTTTGTATGACTAGCATTAGCATTTCTCAAAATCCAACCTTATGTACGAGACTGAAGGACCAGCAGCATATTTTCCTTTTTCCATTTCTGTTCGTATACCCACTTACCAGTGTTGAGCCCGGTAGTCCATACTTGACCTTCTACCTGAGCTCCAAGAGATACTGGTAGCCCTTATTTTGACTTTCACTCAGATTGGCAATCTTTGCTAATGTACCGGGTGTAGGTGCCCAGGCGCTGGCAGTGGTGGGGCCGCAGGGTGGCCTCTGTGAGGAGAGACCGGGGCTGCCCCGAGCCGGACGCAGATGGTTCCAGCCGGCCCCAACCGACCCACCGCAGGGCAACAGCCCAGCCCCGCAGCCAAGGTGGTGGGGCCTTGGGGAAAATGTGTTTAATAAAGGGAAAAAAAATGTCGGACAGTCAGAGAAGGAGGGGACAAAAAACATTCAAAACGGCAGAGGAAGCACCAAGGTCAGAAAAGAAGGAGGAGGTGCTCCACAGTGGGGCAGATATCCACATTGCAGGCCATGGAGGACCTGAGCAGATGGATATTCCTGAAGAAACTGAGGTCTGCAGAGAGCTCATGCTGGAGCAGACGATAAGCGTGAAAAGAGCAGCAAAGAAAAAATGCGCGCGCGCACACACACACACACACGTATGCTGTGCCACTGGTTGCCCCACCAAAGGGACTACGTGTCACCTGAGGAGGTAACAAAACGGTGGAAGGAAAGGAGTCTGGAGCTGGTCACACGCTCTGGTTCTCATGGGAGACTTTGATCACCACAGCGGTTCCTGGAAAGGAATATAAGCAATCCTGGAGATTTCTGGAGAATGTCAAAGACAATCGTTTGACACTGATGATTAACAAGTTGATTAAATGATAACTTTAGCACTCTTGAATAAGAAAAAAAAATGTTGGAGATATTAAGGTCGATGACAGACTTGACTGTAGCAACCAAAAGGTGGTGGTGTTTCAGCTACTGAGAGAAGTCAAATGAACAAAAAACAGGATTGCAAACTTGGGCTTGAAGAATGCAGGTTTCATTTTCATCGTGAATCTGATTAACATTCCCTACGAGAAGCAGTTCTAAGAGTAAAGCGGTCAAGGAGAGATGCTGGAAAAACTCCTTCAGGCACAAGAATGGTCGATACCACTGTGCAGAAAGTCAAGCTGGTGCGGCAGGACTCCAGGTTGGTGACTAGGGAACACTTGACTGAGCTCAAATGCAAAAAGTGAAGCGTTCAGGAGGTGTAAGGGTGGATATCCAGAAGAAAACACTGCCTGAGCATGCAGGGATGGAAACAGGAAAAGCATGAAGAGCTCTTTCTGCTATATCAGCAACAAAAAGAGAACTTAGGAAAATTGTGTCCAGCTATGAATTAATCAGATTCTGTTGAAACAACAGTTTGGAGGTCCTTTGTGATTGTTAGATCTGCACTTAAACGTTTGAAAAAATAAACGCAGTGATAGTATTTTATAAATTCAAATATTTAGAATTGCTGAGGAGTCTGGGGATAGATTAATAGTTTATGATACAACTTACAGAATTGGAAATAGTATTCAGACCCTGATTTATGTTTTAAATTTGCTGATATACTCCCTTGTCTGCAAGCCTGTTGATTTGTACTTCTGCTACCTGTAAATATTGATCTAATACAGAAATCCCAAAGCTATTAGTCAGACTGAATTATTTAAAAAAGTAATTAAATAAAAAAATCTGTTGATTCCATAATTTTGGAATTTCATTTTGAATGTAAACCCTGAGATAAATTTCAAAATTACATTTCCTATAACTTCACAAAACTAGCTCTTTTACTATCAAATTTTCTTTCTTTAGTCTCTGAGGTTTAAAATATTTTCCAAAAAGTGTCACTAGCCTTTCAAAAATAGTCTTAGAGACAATAGTCAATAATGGATGTAAATTGGATCAGTCTTTCTTTAATTATTTCTCAAATAATACATACTCTTTCTAAAATGGTACTGAAGGTTTTAAGTCCATACTTTATATTGTGAATTCATTTCCAGTTCATTTAAGTTCCATTCATTTGCTGTGCTCATGAACAAGGTGTCCTATGCTGTACGTTTTTTCCTGGCTTGTTCTCTCTCTCTCATTTTGGCTCCCTGCGATGTATCTGTTGTTTTAGGCTTGTTCTGACACTCGGCTTTATCCAACAGCAAGAATACTGTCTCCAGAGGCAGCTTCTCTGCCTCTTTCACAGAGACGCTTGTTATTTGAAATTTAACAGTCAAGAACATCTTCCAAGAATACAATGTACTATTTCTCTTTATCCCATAACTCATCTTGGGAATTTTGATTCTGGGGATTTTCTCAGCCTACTGTCCATATAGTCTTGAAAGGTCTTCACAGGGAAAGTTTTTTATCTTGAAACTGTTAGGTGCTGTTTTCTTGCCTTCTAAAGTGTGTTTCTACCTCCTGTAATAATAGCTGTGATCTAAGTTTTGCCAAAGGATGTTTAACTGTCCATTCCTTATATTGTATTTCCCCCCTTCGGGGTATCTTCTGTTGCGCGCTTCTTCTTTTCTTTGCCATTTCTTCTCTCTTTTTACTGATGGGAGGCTATTTCACAAATAATCTCATAAAGGGAAAATAGGTAGCTACAGCTGGGTAAGTATAAACAAGCAATTTTGTACTCCTATAAAGGTCCTTTACTAGTGAAAAACAATAAATAGATCTGAGAGAAGGCAATCTTTCCTACACAGAGGACAAGTCTTATAGCCAGATGAGAAAAACAGTCAGTAAAAGAGGGAAAGTAGACAGAAAGAAGTTTAAAGCATGAATTATGGTAAAATTGCATACTTAGTCTCCAACATTATTGGCTCTTAAAAGACAGAGCTGCCTTAATGAACTAACAAAGAGTTACAACATACGCTCTGAAAAATGCTTCGGAGCATTTTTCAGTGCCTTTTCTCACAATCTGGCATATTTCACCAACATTCAGAGAGAGATACAGAGTTTGTGGGATTAAATAGTGAGAATGTGGCCCAAACCGTTTTATAAACCAATCTGTTGAACTGAAATGGAATGATGAAATACTTGAACACTTTGTTAGGGGCAGGGAGCCTCTCTCCTAAAAAAAATCATCCAAGCTTTTGAAGTTGGAACTTGACTTTTTTTTTTCATCATTGTCACAACTGAACATACGTGTAAGTATGTATAAATTAGGAAATTAGAGATTATACACTTATGTATAAATTAGGAAATTAGACGTCGTCATGATGGGAGAGTTTAGAAGACTGATAAATTGGGCCAGATTTAATTCCTTTTATAGTCCTGAATGAGTGCCTTCAGCGTGACCTTTCTGTTCACCTTTGGTATCTAACTACAACCTTACAAATGTCCTGAACCCATATCCAGAATCTCTGCATTTTTACTGTTGCCCAGATTTTTCCTCTTGCTTCCACAAAAATAATAGCCTTCCTCTTTTTTTTTTTTTTTGTTTTTTTTATCCTGCTTTTTACAGCCCAGCTCTGCAGCTCATTTGCTATATCTAGATGATGGGTATCTCCTGGGAAGAGAATAAGAAGTTCTACTCATAATACAGATGGAATTGCCGGGAACCATCTCTCCATTTAATCCTGGACCAGTACTGTATGGGGGAATCAGGGGCAGGGATAAAAAATTGGTAAAGGAAGAACTTCTCTTCTGCTACTAGCTTGAGGTATCACTCCCGTTGAAGTTTCAGGTCTTTGGTGCCTTGTAATCCCTTTTTATCTTTCAAAGCAACTTTTTTTTTTTTTTTTTTTTTTTTTTGGTCAGGTGATGCAGAAGAGTTCATAACCTATAGTGGATTTGAACATCACTTTTTATTTAAGAAAAATTAAAACTTTTATATATTTTACTTTTTTACATATTCACTCACTCACTCCCCCACAGTCACCTTCACTCAATCTCAATTCCCTTGCAACTGGGGAGTTTGCTGTTCTGTGAAAGTTGGGAAAAAAAGTTGTGCTTGTTTTGTGTTGTCAGCTGCTCACGGTTACAAGTCTTGGGTATATAGGCCCTGGTCCTTAAGGATCCCCACACATTTTTAGGTATATTGCCAAGGATCTTAGTCTCAATTCAGTAGTTCTCTTTTTCCACACCAGATCTAATTTTACTATTTAAAGAGTCTATAGGCCGATGCACAATGTGGAATTGTTTTTCCCAATGGTTGTCTAGGTTCCCCTCCGAATAGGTTGTTCCACCCCATGCATGGTGTGTGATTATCTTCCTAATATGTTGTTTCTCCCAGCCCAGTTCATCTTTCTAAAAGCAGCACTCCTGTAAAGTTCAAGGTGCAGACATCTGCCATCTTTATTATTTCCAAAACTTGCTTTTGGATTGGAACTGTCCACACAGCATGTACGGAGACAGTCATCAAATCCTCATGGTGCAGTATGAACCTACCCTGAAAAAATTAGGACTCCTCCACTTCAGCTAAATTTTTATACTTACTTGTGGTATAAATCATTTCACTGTTTGTACAGCTGGCTTCAACCTGTTTTGTCAAACAGGTCTTCAGTCCTGCTTCATCAGTCTCTGAAGCTCACGTCTCCCAACTAAGACTGGTTTTATTTTGTTTTACTGCTGGGACTTTTCACCATTCTAACTCTGATTCTTCCTAGGCAATCTTCATAGCTTTTACTTTTTGTATGCATCAACGAACAGAAGGTGTTTGTTAACGTTACAGACTTCCTGTGGCATCAAATTTCTACTAAATGGAACAAAAGCAAATACATAATTTAAGTGATTCTATCTAGAGCCCATAGAACATGCATCCAGTGAGGATCCTTTTCATCTCACCCAAAACTGTTCAGGGGGTAAACATGAGAGAGCCTTTGATTTAGCTACCCTAGAAGTTTTAGTTTATGTTAGAAAATGTGTCATATTCTCATATGCTTCATAGCTCACATTAAAAAAAAAAAAAAAAAAAAAAAAAAAAAGAGAGAGAGGGAGAGAATTTTATTACAAAATTTCCAAATTTCTATGGTAAAGCTATATTCTCCTCAATTTTCAACTGATAATCAGTTAAACTGTATAATATTGATTCCAGACTTATGCTGGGAGTGATAAAGGAGGGAACAAGGCACTTCAAATTTGGTTTGTTTTTTCCTTCCCTTCGTTTTTAATTTAACTGTTCACATTATAATACCTAAATACAGTAATAAGGAGAGATAAGGAGTGGTGATATTGTGACATAGAGCTATAATGAAATCTTCTACATTATAACAAAATCTATTGTTTTATTTTACCTGACATTTTTATGATCTTGATGGAACTGAAAAATCTTACTGAAGACATCATATAACCATGGAAAAGGAGTTTAAATGATCTTAACCGTAAATGCAGTGCTGCTTCAGTGAACAATATGACTGAGGCATTCTAAAAGCCTTAACCAAAAAACTGGTTAATTTAACCTAATTTGCTAATCATTACCATAGAAAATACATATTCATAGTCCACAAAAAGCAAAAAGTAGTTTTTAAAAATGATAATTTATAATGGTATCATCAGATTTACATACAAGTAGAACGCGGACCACACAAGTGAAGAATGCTCATTTATAACTCAGCACGCTGTTACAGCCCTGCATGTGCATGAGTGAAGAAATAAACCATAAACTGGGAAGTGTAAGGAAATAAAGACTTGTACCATATGTCTCATTAAATAAATGAACCTTCAGATCGGATGGGGTCACAAATGGAAGTTACAATACTTTGATACTTCTGCTGCCGCTCTTACCGCTCTGGCAATATGGGATGAAAAATAGCTTTGTCATATATGATAGCTTAATTTTGACTACTTTTCAGAGAGGGAAATTGTATTTTTATGGATCTTAGATATGGACCTGACAAGATATATACAATAACATATCTAAAATCCATTAAAATAGAACTTTAAACTGAACATACATATCTACCCCTATATTCATTAAGAATTTCATTTAAAATGCTCTTAAGAATGACTCTCCTTTGCTCGTATGGTTTGCAACATCTAACTGTTATAAATATAAAACAATATCATAGCATAGCTTTTCTGGGATTGCATCAATTCAAAAGAAGTGGAATGTAACAGGTTTTTTGCTTGTTTTACTCTTTTTTTTTTACTGGTTGTTTGTTTGGTTTTACCTTTGCATGGTGAGATAAAAGAAAGTGCTAACTAACAGTTAATATAGTGATAATATTTGGGTTAAAATCATTCTTTGGACAAAAAAAAGATTACTTATTTTACCTACACATTTTTTGAAAAACTATTAATCATAACTTGTCCCATTGGATCCTGTCCCTTTTGAGTTTAATGAATAAAACGACTTAGAATGTGATTGAGTCAAAACTGTGTATTTCTAAAACTTTGGATGCAGCCACTCAGGTTTGGCTTTACACTAGAATTGGTATTCTAAAACAGTAGAACAGTACCAACTGCACAAAAATAGACCCTCACTTCTGCAAGTGACTGAACATGAGGAAATGATTAACCAATTTTTAGAGGAAAAAAGAAGCTTTAATATTGACAATTCCCTCCTCATATCATCCCATACAAAATACATCTAGCCTTGGAAAACAGCTCAGCCAAGGCAAAAAACATTCTGGATAGAAGTCGCATGCAAAGGACAGAGGAGTTCTATTCCTGCCTGCCTCCTCAATATTTAAAATGCTCACCTGAAAACATAGAATGTCTTTGTTGCCAGTATCTTTAAGAGGAACGTGGTAGTAGTAGTTATTAAGTGAGTTCACTGTTACCAGAATTTACTCTATTTTTCCCTCAGGTGGTAGTGGAAGGCACTTTTTGGACTGAAATTAAATATAAGAAACAAACAAACAACTTTTGTTTTTTGAAACTTATACTGTTCTTTGCAGTAAAAAGTTGATAATCAGCTAAACTGATATGCAGGCTACATTAGCATGTGAACCTGGATTGTCAATGCTTTGACACTAATTTCTTGGTAGGATTCATTGAAGGAAGAGATGTGCACCACTGTGGTTTTGTCTTGTTTTCTGAACAAGAGATTGTGGAACACAGACCCAGCAGAGACCCAGAGGTCATCTTCAGCTTCCTCCAGGGGGTTGTAAGTGTGGTGACTTAAAATGTGTTTGTTTGTAAGGCCTTAATGAATGACCAGAATGATCTTGATGATTCTGTAGTTACATCACCTTGTATAGGCTACAGTAACTTTGGTCCCTCACTTGGTAATGAGTACACAGTAGTTTTGGAGCTTGGAGACTAACTTCATCTACTCTTTAAGATTACCTACTATATCAATCTCGTTAATGGCAAAATAATGTATTCCAGGAAGATAAAAACCTACTAGGAAAACCTATCAGGAAAAGGTCTGAGCAACAGACAATTGTCACTCATTGTTCTGCAATATGAGAGATGCAGGGTTCTTTCTGGATCTCAATAAGAAAGACACAGCAGCAAATGGTCTAACAAAACTGCTTTAATAACAATAGTAATAACATGATAGAAAATAGGAAGAGAAATATACATAGCAAGTAAATCAGATATTCCTTCGGATGCTGAGTAATCCTTTTCTCATGCAGCATCAGATGGACCACAGATGAATAACCACAGCACGCCGTGTAAATCCCACCTGTGGAGAGGTTCACCCCCACACATAGTACTGTGGCTCTTTATATCTAGTCTAACAAACAGAACTGTACATCTTCTTTGGCAGGTCTTTTTCTTAATGCCCACCAGAGTAGATCTAGTCACACATATCTAGGAAATGTAGCTAGGAATGGTACATATCCAGAGCCTTCCAGCAAGTTCCCCTTTATTATTGTGTACCTGGGGTTATATACGTTAACTCATGCAAAGATATGGGTATCTCAAGCCTTAGCACAAGGCCCAAAATGGCAGTCAGGGCTTGCTCAAGATCACTAACTCCTCAAACACAATGTCTTCCAGAAGAGTCCTAATACACTCATGCTCTACAAGTAATATTCTGTATAAATACTATGGGTATAAATTCTATGGGAGTTAGAAGTTATTTTCAGAGGAGCTCTCACAGAAGTCTGTTTTCAACACCTATGTGTTGGCAAATCAGTAACACAAAGCTGATGGTGGGGATTCACCTGCATATTCATTAAGCAGTATATGAATTTTGTTAGGAATCACAATTTTTGTACTATTAGAGAAAAAAAAAAAAAAAGAAATAGAAAAGACCAAAGTGGAATTTAGACAGATGAGCTTAATACATAGTCCAGGCAGTTCAAGCTCCGTCATCTAGCAAAAAAATCATTAGCTATTGCTACAGGTTTGAGGCCATGGATTGCAGCCCAGATATTCAGCTTCCTGCAAGTAATAAAAAAGGCATTAGGCTTGCAGGTTGTAACAGAGCTAACTTTGGTCCAAGAATTTTCAAATACTTTTACAGTATAGGGCACTTGAAAGGTAGCATGTTTCCATCTCTTTTGTTACGGCAGTGTGCTTAAGGCGGGTACAAGTTCTATTAAGTTTATTTGCATTTGCAGGATGTTTCTCTGTACAAGGCTGAATGAACATTCCATCTAGGTCTGCACTGAATAAAGGGTAGTGAGATTGCTATACTGACTGTAGCTGAAGTTCAAGACTAAAGCTGTCTGCATGCAGTGTTTTGTGAGTGAAAAAGCACATAATAATAATTTACAAAATTGCACACACAAGCACCAATAAACATGCTAGGGATTTACATCACTAGAAAAGTTTTCAGTGCTCTCTCAGAGCAAGCTGGAGTGACTGGGTCTTGAAAAATATAGACAATAAGCAAACGTATTCTGGCACAACATGGAATTGACATGTTTGTGAGGTGAACATGACATTTATGGTTAAACACGCTCACATAGACATAACATGGAAAAAGAAGTGGTAGGTTAGTATCTGTAGAAATGCTTCTCCTTTGAATGGCTTTGTTGCATCCTTTCCTGTAACACCACATCATGTACTGCTCCCTTCCTGCCTGTCCCTGACTGAGATGCAAAACAAACTGTCAGTTTGCTGTCAGACTTTGAGGAAATTCCCCAATCTTCCTGCTATGGCGGCACTACCATAAATAGGAAAGATCTGGGAAGTACAGAAGCTGGATATTTTAGTCATCCTTTACACATCCTTTATTTTAATAGCTCTAATCTTTTACAGTTGTGCATAACTTATGTATCGGTACAAGCTCTACTCAACCTGCATATTATCAAAGTTGAAGATTTTACGATTGGTCTTTTTAATTAAACTGTCTGTTTTGATTTGATCTAATACATACATTCTTCCACCCACAGTTCCAGTCACAAAAATGGAAGTTTTAAGCATTCTCGTCTTTATTTGGAATTGTTTAAAACTTACGTGTGAATAATTTGGATCAGTTCACTAATAGCAAGAAAGACAATGAGATGCATCAGATGTACAATTTTAAATAAGTATTTTATGCAAATGAATTTTTGCTTTAAATAATATTTCCCGTTTTTTAATCTTTTTAATTCAGACCTGAGTTGTAAAGTTTATCTCTAGCGTTTACAATTTATACCTAATACCAACTCAAAGAGTAATTCTTTGTTATCTCTTTAATTCAGTTTTATCACGGTAAGCATGGGCAGGGCAGAATAAAAAAAAAAAAAAGAAAAAAAAGAAAAAAGTGCCAATCCTCACCTCTCAACACTTACACAAATAGTCTATAGCTCAAGCTATGATACACACAGTATTCTAAAATGATAAAATCTCTAGACTGACCCCAAAAGCCATAAAGTTTTCTACCATTGACACCCAACTATTTAACCTTCTTTCCCTACTTGTCTCCAGTGTCTTCTTCAGAATAATGACTCTTCCAGGAACACGATCGCAAGTACTCCCTGCACTTCTTGCTGCACACAAATTAGGATGTGGCAATCAACTTGTGTCTCCTCAATGAGCTGCATTCTGGCCTTTTGACCTCATGCAGCTTCCAGGTAGCTACTCAGTCTACTGGTATACCTCGTTATCTTGACATGCTCCACATTGACATGTTATTTTTTCAGGTGCACTTCAGTCTTGAACTCACCTTTAACTGACTTTCAGGTTGTCATTTTCTACCTATTGCTTAACTACTTAACCCTTAGTGTTCCACACAGTTAAGTTCAGGTGCAATTTTTCTCCAGAAATCTATTCCCATATGAATATATATTGCACAAAGAGAAGCTTAATCTTATTTAGTGTGTGCCCTTTGAAGTGTCTTTTTGTCCTCAGTTGTCAGTCTTCCTGAACACAGTTAACTCTCAGTGAAAGATTTTACCTTCTGAGGAGAAAAAATATTTATTGTATTAAAAACCAGAAGTCTACAGCACATATTGAAAATTAATTCACAGAATCAGTCTTGGAATGTTTCTTTGTTTTCTTTTAGCATTTTATGTGAATTTATCCAGTGTAAAAGGAAATGGGAAATCTAAAGTAACAAAGACCTTAAAATACAGTAAGGAATAAAACTGCAATGGAAATTTCCTGTGCATGAATGTGAAGCATAGAAGAAAAATGTCCAGCCACAGATTCACTAGGTAATATATCCATTCTCAAACCACAATATACTAGTATTCAAAGTACTTTCAGACAGTTCATGAAAACAATATAACAGTATGCAAAATACTTTCAGACACTTCACGAAAACAAATCTTGTCAGCCAGCACAGAGACTTTATTTGAGTCAAGTAACATCTAGTCAGTTGCTGCAGGCAACTTCTAGGCAGAGGAATTGGCATCTGGGAATACAAGGTTCAGGTCCCTGAGGGAAAACGCAATGAGATATAACAGCAGCAGAGATCAGAGCACCTTGTTTCTGTTTGGGGTGGGAAGTGAAGGTGTGCCATTGAGTGGCACAGACTGATGTTAGCTGAGGTAGTAACAGCCAAAGCAGCATGTGGTGGCATCAAAGCTTGGCAAAGGATGTCAGAATCCATACAAAGCCTTAGAACCTTTTTAACCCCCTCCCCCACCCACCATCCAAGTGGTTTGAGGCTTGAAATGCATTCATGTCTGTAATAGTAGTATCAGAAGTGAAATAAAAAGGATTCAGATGAACACTGATCCATTTGCCAGCCATTGATCACTCATTATTATTTGAATAAAATGAAGCAAGATAAAACGAAAAACATTAGAATTGGCACACAAAATGGTCTAAAGCTCATAAAGCATCTCCCCAGAAATGTTACATTAAATGTTTTCTTTTTTGCATTAACTACACGCCTTAGTATTCTGCTAACTTTATTCTTTCAAAGACTCTAGACCAAAATGCACAAATTGTTTTGAACAGAGAGTAGGTAACTGTTACTTGTATAAAAGATAGTATAAGCCTTTCATCTTCCTTTCTCACAGCATGCTGAAAAAAACTGGCATCAAAACACAACTACTGCCAAGACAAACTGAGAGCAAATACATACACACTATTGCAGTCTCATTAAAAGTTCCTAAAAGTATCTGTGTCTACAGAGAGGAGCTGCCTTTATCCCGAAAGCAAATAGTTCTTACATTTTCTTGACTTTGCCTCTTTCTTTCAACTTCATTTGTAAATCCATTTGCCTGGAATACAAAAGAAATGATATCTTAATCTGGGTCAAAAAAAAAAAAAAAACCCCAACAACAAAAAACCCAGTATGAGTCTGTAGTAATAAGCACAAAAGAGAACATAAAGAAGACAAGACGACAGAGGTAAAACAGATGAAAAAGTAATTTTATAATGAAATTTTCAAATAATTAATAAATGAGTGACTTCTGCTTCAATAATTAAAGCAATTAAATGATAAATTGATAATATTTAATTATTGGTGTACCAAATAAAAACCGTTATGCAACTGAACAGGTGTCTGGATCTGCAAGAAAGAGCAACACAGTATAACCTCATGGTGGAAAAAGGCTCCTGTTGCACCACACTTAAGCTGTTTCAAACTCGTCTGTGTTAAGGGCCCTCCACCTCAACTCGGTAGCTGGCGATTCATTTGCAACCTTGCGATCTCTCGTCTCTGCGCCCTGCGGCAGCTGTGCAGTGCCCTGATGTCCCAAGTACTCTTAGCCCCATGGCCTGGCACCGACAGAATGTGAATCATTATCATGCTGGATTTCTTATAGAAAACAATTTCCACTGATACTAAAACACCCTGTTTTCCTATCTCCTCACACTTTTGCTAGTAGCTTTAGTCTATAACTCTGCGCTAAGATCCATTCAATGTATGCATTTTAGCCTATCGTATTGTTGGTACATGTCAAGGTTTTGGTAGTGGAGGAGCTGTGGGGGAGGCACAAGTTGAGTCTGTTTTGGCTGTGATGGTAACTGGTAACAGTCTCCTTATCTTTCTCTTAGCCCACAAGTTTTTCATCCTATTTTCTCCCCCTGTTCTGTTGAGGAGGGGGAGTGAGTGAACAGCTGGATGGCATCTGGCTGCAGCTAAAATTAATCCACCACACCTATAAAATCATATTACAAGAAAGATTAAAGATAACAATAAATTAATAGTCTTTTTAATAGCTGTTATTACCCAGTAATATACCTACACAGAATTTAATGACCAGTTAGTGTGCAGTATCCAGCCTTAATTAGGTATGCTTCAAGCAATGCCAACAGCCTTGTAAACAGAAACTACCAACCTGGAGCTTGAGTGGGTCTCAATGAAAAGTGTAATTGTACTAGTGATAAAGCATCATCACTGTATGCTGTGCTGTACAGGATTCCCAGAGAAGGAGACTTGTCTGAGGTGCCTGCTGTTCTTCATGGCTGGCCACTGGAGAGAATTTTACCTTTTTCTTTCTCTTCCCTTTTTGTATTCTTTTGCTTGCTTGTTTGTTTGTTCTCCCATCCTTGAGTGCCTGGAATTGATGCATGCCGTTAGCTGCAGACCCCACAAAGGAATGTCTGTGCCTGTAAGCCTCTCCCAGTTTTGTCCTTCACGCCATAAATGTCTAAGTCTTGTTGGTTATGCAAAGATGAATAGGGAATGGAACAAGAAAACTGATGTAATGCTCCTCCACAAATTATTTGCAGTTAAAAATGTGTTAATCCTCAACTGGCAGTCAGGAGTGAGAGGACGAGTAAAGAAATCAGTATTAATTTGAAGATTAGTTTAGACAATAAGCATAAGGATTGTTTTTTTTCCTTACAGTTCTGATCTGAGTTGAACAAAGACCTTACATTTCATGTTAAATGATAAAATGGTTCACATGGAAGTTCCATTGGAGTGTCTAGAAGAGTGTTAACAGATTGGAAAAAACAACAAAACAAACCAAAAAAAAACCCAAACCCACAAACCCCCCTCAATCCATTTTTTAATCTTTCACAGAATATTTGAGTCACTGTTTTAATCAACAACTATATTAAAAATATATGCTGTTTGTAAGAACACCTGTGGGAAATAAAGCTGCAGCTAAAAGGAGAAAACATTTAATAAATGAACAAGCCACTATGATGGATAGGTAAAAAACCCACAGAGGAATACTATGCAGAAGTAATCACATATCACGATGTAATAAGGATACTTTTTCATTATCATAAAAATGAGTTTGAAAAATCCAATATAGAGATATTAATTAAGCAAGAATGTGTCTATAGGCATGCTTTTTACCAATGAAGTAAAAATTTGAGGTCTTTTGAGATCTGAATCATAAAAGAAAAGCTGACTAGGAAATTATAGGTCTAATCCAAGAACCTGGCAGTGTTCATAAACATTAAATTATAAGAAACAAACAACATTTTCAGCCTTATCTGATAATCAGTTTTATATCTGGAGTAGAAAACAATAACTTGTACAATAAAGATTCTTTTCACGTTAAGGCGAATTAAGCAAGATACAAATACAAGAATCCTTAACTAAAAATTCCAATTACAGGCTTTCATGTGTTGATGCAATGATCCTTTTCATGTGCCTACATGAGTGTTATTGGTCAAGGTGGATTTATTGGCACCTAAGGGAAATATAATATGCCTTCCCATTGTTAGAACTAGCCAATGAAGAATGCAATGTCTTTGTCATGTAACAATAGAAATGTTATGTCACTTCAGCACCTGACATACACACACATCTGGGTCATATTTGCCTCCAGTCCAGATCATGTTAAAGGTGACCTGATGCAGAAAATAAGATCAATTTCATGCTTCCATGTTAGGTCCCTTTTTTTTTTCATAATTAATTATACCATCAAATAAAGTAGTTACCTACTAATAAATTAAAGTAATGTTATTAGCTGGGTATAATTTTGTAGTTCAACCATAATTTTATACAGATAGTAGGTAGTATGCTGTGTGGAATGAAATATAGATGACCTTGGCATAATTATATATGTAGAGGAAGAGAGAATTGTCAAAAGTAGGATGCAGGTATAATATAATAAGAAATGGGGCACATGGTGATACAGGAGGCCTAAGGCTATAAAAAAAAATAAAATCACCAAATATCAATTACTAATATTAAAATAAATGCAGACTTGCAGTTTATGTAAGTCACTGAATATATGATGAATTCAACTGTATAAGAGCTACAGAAGACAAAAAAGCAAGGCATAGAATGTGTTAACAAACGTAAAAAGTGACCACAAACAGATCCTAGATTAAGGAGAAAGAAACCATAAATATAAATGTCATACTCCTCTCTTGGCAAAGAAAAAGAGATCCCATCATCAACATTATACTTGTCTCAACAAAGAACTTGGGATACCAACAATCCACTCTAAATCCCCTCGCCAACTGAATCCAATGACCTTTGGACATGAAAGCAATAGGAAAGCATAACACCCAAGGAAGTGGCAGATAGAAGAAAGCTTGTATCAGCTTAACCTGTATACAATTTGAACAACTCTTACTATTGTTGTAACTAAACTAATAATACGTCTTTGATTAGACTGTTAAGATTTAATTCTAATTAAGTTTTTAATTAGATTAACAGTAAATTCCTGGCTTTGCAAATAAGGGGTATTCCTCATGCCCCACAGCAAGATTTTGAGTGTAAGAGCTGACAGATATGGCACAGGATCTATGGGATGTCCTCGTCTTTGAGCACCGGTTGCACCGCAAGTGGAATACAGTTATGTGTCTTACATGCTACTAAACATCTATGCTTAAGTAATTGAAACTCTTTCTTATCAATAAATTCTTATATTGTCCACCATTACTCTTCATACTCACAATTACCAGGTGCTGTTGATTTCATTTGAATTTTCAGTTTAATTCCTTCAGTCCTAAATCAATTTTTAACTGTCATTTGCCACTTTTTACACTATTCTGGTTCTTATTTACTGTTTATCCTCATAGCTGACTATGTCACAGAAGTATTACTGCCAGCAAACTTTTGTTCTCCATTTCCCACTTTGAAGATGCTGTGTGCCTTTGAAGGTTTTTTTGAAATGTCTCTTTTACACAGACAAATTAGCATGTGATTTTTGTTACCCAAGTTTAGACATCTAAAATATGATTAGCTTAGATATAGACATTAACACTAAGCTCCCTTTATAGCCAGGGAAGTGAAATTAGGGTATAATTAATTCACTGACCTATGTTGAACATCGATATTAGGATGAGATTAAGTATTCTAGAAGTCCTTGTTTCTCTAAATTGATTATAAAGGCAAATAAAGATAACTAGTTAACACCTACTTTTAATCAAAAAAAAACCAGACTTACCAGTTACCCTTAGGTTTGACTGTAATCTTAATATATTTTAGATCACTTTTTACAAGAAACAGCATGATTTCAACAATTTCAGCTCCCTTCCCCCAAACTTGGAGATGTTCACATTCATATTTGAACATAACTTTCTATTTTTATGAAATAATACTTTAATTTTCTCATTGTATTGTTTGCCACTAAGCTGTAACCTTTTGGGGAATTCAAGAACCCCATTCCTTTCAGATGGCCTGTGTTCTAAATCATTCAGTCTGTCAATCTGAACCTTCTGTTCTCTTAGCTTCCTCCTTGTGCATTTAAGACAACCATCCTGGGACAGAAGTATTTATGTTTTCCCTTTATATTTAATATCTCTCTTCTTCTGGCCTCTGAGATGCTCATTCAATAATTTTTTTCTTTGTTCTGAAAAACCTCCAGTTTGCTAGGTCACAGGATCATGCAGAGAATTCGGAGAAAACTATTTTGTCCCATAGCCTTCAGTCATGGCACTGCACCAGCCTGGTCCTGACTGAATAAAAATCATCCAGATACACTCTCAGTCTGGAGCTTTTAGTAGTAATGTCCTGGTATGGGAGCTAAAGATCAGGTAGGTGTACTCCACAGAATCAAAAATAGAATTAGCTGTCTATGTGTAGACAACTGAATGGGTCCAAGGGGTTTGCTTTAGGGAAAGCTGAACTGCTCCCTAGATTTCAGCGCTGTATTTTCCAGGCATTGAATTAAGTTTCCCAAACATGGGTGTGTAGTACCACCTTTTTTTTGAACCTTTTTTTTTTAATGTTTCCTATGAAAATAGCTTCAGATCCCTTTATGTTACAATTCTTTTACTTGTTGTGAAGTGGGAAGTTAAACTAAATCTTTCATCCATATCTAATACCGCTTCTGAACCCCTGAAAGCAGCAAAAATTTTGCTCTACCAAACATTTTAATATAGAAGTTTAAATTTTAAAATGCTACATTATCTTCATTTTGAACTTCTGTTGCATAGTAAGAAGGACAGATATCAAAGAAAGCTGTATAAATTAAGTATTCATTTATGAAACAAGAAGCTACAGACCTTGCAAGATTTCCTTCTGGTGGAAAACTGCTATCAAAAGTGGCTAGTACTTTAAAGTGGCCACTATAAGAGCAAAAGAAAAGCAATTCAAAATAAGGCAGGAACTGGAATTTCTGAAATGGCATGAAAAGTATTAAAAGCAGGATTTAAAAGGTCTATTTGACTAATATCCTAAACATGTTCATTTAAAAATACTAAGAAAAGTATATCTCAGTTCAAGGAAACTGAAAAAATATCCTGAGTGTTTCTGTCTTTTGGGTTTTGTCTTGTTTTCGTTTTTGGTTGTTGTTGTTGTTGTTGTTGGGGTTTTTTTAGCAGCAATGATGCAAAGTAAAATCAATGCTGTTACCAGGACAGTCGCTGAAGGACATGTAAAGCTGATATTTAAAGGAGATAGTGGGAGTCAACTTCTAGGTACTATTTCTGTTTCTAGGATAGATTGGCTATAACGTTAAGCAAATACATTAGGGCCAGACTGCAGCCTTATTGACAAAGCTGCTGTACAGCTCTGAATAAGCATCCAAACTAACAAAGATATATGTGAAAAGGAACGGACAAGGAAATGTCTCAGAGGCTTTGAAGAAGCAATCATCAGCAGTATGTGCTCTTGCTGAAATAGGAAAGCTAAAGAGTATTTACTTCCTCCTGCATTTTTTCTTATAAATACATGTACATAACCCATACAGTCATGCTCAACATTCATTGTTTATTTATCTTCAGGTTTAAAAAAGATCTGTAAATGCTTGAAGTACATTTTAGACAAGACCAAGTTAGGAACTGGGATGTTGTGACGTCATTTTTGTTGGCACAAACTTTGTAGGCAGTCATATCTCATTTGTATATGTTTTACATTAAGATATATATGCAATTATGTCCCACGATATAAGCAGAAGAAGCTTTTCCTTGCTTTTTTCCACCATTTCTCTCAGAATAGTATATGCAAAGAATCATTGTCTTTGTACCAGTAAACATAATTGCTTGTTCTGCTTTCAAGTGTTTAATTTCTTTTCCCAATTGAATATCTCTGTCACGAACAGATATCCCTTCGTTTACAATTGGTCTCATGAAAACTGGTTTTGGCCAAATCTTTGCTTGGTAATTACACAACAGCTTAATACATTGGAAGAATGTTTCCTTTTTTTCACATTTTGCAATTCATGAAAATATACCTTCCATTAATCCCCAAAACTACTTGTTAACTGACCCGCTACCTTGATCCACTTGTGTGACTTATGGAAGCCATTAAAACTTTCCATTAAGCATTCAGTTGCAGCTGATCATAATGAAAGGAAAAGGAGAATATTCAAACAAAATATTTAGATAAAATATTTGGGAAAAAAATGGTACATGTCAGTGATTAGATGTATTATTCATTTCTTCATAACAACTGATCTAATTTTCAACCTCGTTTGAGTTCCGTTTCCTAAGTAAGTAGCTAACTAGAAGCACTGAAATGAGATCCTGTCTGTGGATTTTTTAAAAATATCTTTTCTTCATCAACCATCAAACTGCTTCTGCTGCCCATCCTGTCACTGCTCAATGCATATATAACAGCAACTGCTTTGCTAGCTGATCTTACATAGATCTCTAGGCAAAATTATCCCTGCATTTGCTGTCTTATGGTTATTCTCTGGAGCACAGTCTGAAAGTTTCTACTATTTCACTCTGTACTTATGGCACCTCTAGCAATGTTCTCTTCAGAACTACCAGCTTTCATAATGCCTGTATGTTTCAGCAGCTGTGTAAAAAAAAACCTTCTAACTGCTCCAGGAAGTAGTTTTGCTAATTCAGTATTTGGCAATTTGGTCTGAGTCAATACTCAAATATTTCTTAGAGTGATATTCCAGCTTTTTAGCATTGTGATCATTTTAAGTGACATGTAAAAAGCTGCAGGCAAGTAACATCCATTAACATTCCAATAATATGTTTTTGTTATGATTTAGCCCTTTTTACTTAATCGATATAAATTAAATTGTTTTGGTTGTTGGTTTTGGTTTTTTAATGCAACACTTTTGTATAGTTTCAGTAGGAACAAAAATATTTACTTTCAGTCATAAATTGTTGGGAGTGACTGCGTTGAAAAGAAGGTTAAGACTATCTTTAAGCAACTAGTCACCTGCGTTCAACTTGATTCAGTGCAATAATGACAATCTTTCCCCCATTCAAATAGGCAACTAAAGGCTCAGTTCACAAGCATCATAACCTAAGCATCTGTTCTCATGTCCCAAAATAACTTGTGACCAGATGCACAGAAGAACTTGGTCCTGGTGAGGCTCAGAATCATCCCAGCTACCTCTTACATGCCTATATATGGATCTGAAATTCATGTATCTAAACTGGAACTAAATGGAACCTAGAGCAAATGAGAAGAGCTGGTTTATTCAGCATATGATTCACAACATCCAGTAGCTATTGTGAGGAAATGTCTAGAACCTCAATAATTTTTTCCTCATTCCCTGATTATTGGCAGTAATCCATTATTATCTTCCTACTTACATCCAAATAGCAACAATAAAATTTCTCTTTGGCATAATCTCTTTTTCAAGTGCAGTTACCACAACCAATAGGAGTTTAGTACAGCATAACATAGAAGTCATCTCAGTCTGTAGAAAAAAACAAGTGTTTTATACAACTTAATATAGTTATCTGTTATCTGTCCGAAAGCTGGTTCTGCTTCTATCATTTTAAACCAGACAGAGTCCCATATGAAATAAACAATCTGAATAGTCTTGATACCATTTCCTACTAATACATTTTAAGGTAGCTTTTAGTGGGTTTTGTTCCCTCATGTGCTGACTTGTGAAATACAGTCTCTTCTTCCTTGATCAAAAGAAAACTGCTTCTTGATCTCTAGCCAGAAGATTTCTCTTCAGAACATGGCTTTCTTTTCAAAATACATCTTTATGGATTATATGGATCTATTTCAGTGTGCACCTCATGTTCCTAGCATGCAGATTAGACTATTTCAGTTGAGGAAAAATACAGAAAAAAAAGAATGAAACTAACTTTAAAAAAGAGATTAACAGATTTGTGGTCCTTGATTGCTATAATGTTTATCCTTGAACATTTCTGTAATTGTAGTACAGCCACGTATTTGCATGCATACTGAGTGAGGCTTCACATAAACAATAAAGAATGTTTCAGGGAGGTATAAAAACCAGGACAATTATCTAGAGATGAAAAACCAAATAAAGTTAGCTTGCTATCCAGTAGATAACCATCAGATACCTTAACCAGGTGAAGATATCACTTAGTGTTAACAGTCTCATTTTGGGACTGGCCAAAGGTATGACTATGTCAATCTCCAAAAATAAAAAGTAAAAGAGACCAGAAGATCTTTTAAAAATGAAGTTTATTGTCTATGACTGGAATTACCTATCATGGAATTGTGTTTCCAGTGTTACATTCCCCTCCTATCTCCCAGATAGATTCACTCAGAAGGCGTTTTCCATAGGTAAAAAACATGCACTTAAAGCTTATTGTTTTCAAGGATGCTAATAAACAGATCACCCACTAAAACAGCTGTTGAACATTATTTGAAGACACTGTAAATCAAAGTGAAGAAATCATGAGAAAAGTCTGAGATATTGACTTAGATCTAAATGACAACAATTTTTCCTCACTCTTCCATTTACTTCCTAGCTATCGTATCAGCTTTTGGTATATTCCTTTTTGAAGTTGCTATTTCAGGAATTTTTATTTAGTTAGTTATTTAGTTAAACATCAGTTTTTAGACTGTGATTCTTGCAATGTAAAAAAAAAATATATTTCTATATCTTTTCTCCACAGAGTTTAAGAGCAAACTGATTTTGAATATTAAAGTATTTAAAAAAGAAAACAAAAAACAACAACAAAAAAAACCCAGAAAGCCCTACTTTTAAATGACTACACTCCTTTGCCTCACTGGGTTTTCATTTCTGTATCACATTATTAATTTCTTGACAGCAGCTCTCTCCATGTTTCCTATGTAGTTTGAAAAATACTGAAAATCTCAAATCATACTGCAGTACTGTTGTTTACATTTGGCATAGAGTAATTTGAAAGATTCCTCAGTTTTTTAAATGTCACACGGCAATAGAAAATACCAGCAAATGGCTGATAGCTTTAGGAACGACTTTCAAAAGTAAATCAATCTTCTCTGTATCCCTCCCTTTGTTTGTTTAAATGTTGGCAGCACAGTTGCATTCTTGGCATACTCACATATCTCTAATTGTCCTCTATTTCCAAGAATGAGAAAACTGTAAAGCTAGTTATAGATTTGTCTTTTCCCCTTTCAGCACGAGCAATAAAGCTTAAAGATCTGTGGGATTTGGCTGCCTTCACTCCTTGTTTCTCTTATTTTATAAGGGATAAATTAGAGGGTAGGAAGGAAAAGGAAAGGAAATATTTTCAAGTGAAGAAAACCAGAAAGAAGTAGATCTAGCTGGTATAAGCTGTGGTTCTACATGTCTGAGCTAAGGAAAAGTGAGAAAATGAAAACAATTCAGCCTAAATTTTTATCCACTATCAACTGGAGTACATCTGCTGACACCAATTGAACAATAATATCAATGTAGGTCAAAAGCCAAAAACTATAACTAGCAATTGTTTCCAGAATAAACTCTAGACTGGAATAGATTCAAAGAAGAATCTGAAACAGAAAATGAAGGTTCAAACAGCAATATCCTGTAATTCTGTATTTTATACTCTGGGTGCTCACTTAACATTTAATGGGATGTTAGCATTCCTACATGCTGTGCAGCCCAATTTTACATCTGCCAAGCCCCTGCATGTATTCATGAACTATTTGAGGTTAGTGAGCTGAGGTAGGAAAATGCAAATTTTGGAAGCAATATTTTCTGGAGGGCAGAAAGAACCCTGGCAAAGCATGTTTTGGAAATGAGTGCAGTATTACAAGCCCAAGACCTCTTATCACCACTCAGACAAAAAAAAAAAAAAAAAAAAAAAAGGAAAATTGGAGCTAAAATAAATATACCTGACACAAAAATTGTGTAAAGGGCTAGATCAAGTTCCATTTAAAGCTAAGACTTAAAAGACTAGATGGAACCGGGGCTTTAGGGGCATATTGAAAGCATCCTTCCAGCATCTCTCTTGACACAATTATTAAATTTAATTTATTTCTTTTTTCTAAATTTGCAGATAATAGCCAATAGAGGCAGCAGAACTTAGGGTGAGACGTGCTTTTATGCATTGTATGTTGGCTGCTCATGCCTACTAGTTTTATTTAGTTCATCTTTATAAGTGAAATAAAAAACCCAAACAACTCCTACCAAAACCCCCAGGTACTTCCTGCACAGACTGAGGCACATACTCCGTGGTGCCCTGTTTATGACTCAAGATATTTTGAGCTGCCTGTGAGGAGCAGCAAGCATAGCCTGCTTCATGAAGCAAGAGATCTAGGAGCCGAGGGTGGTGTGAGACTGACAGGGCAGCCATTCATCAACAGTAACAAAGCCTTGGTACCAGGGCAGGCATCGTAATGGTGACTAGGGTCAGCTGAATGCCCAGCAATCACTGGTAAATCCATAGTGATCAGGCAGGTGTGAGGCCAAGCTGGGAACTCCAGTCACTGGCACAGCATCAGCATACTTTTGATGTAGCTCAGGCGAAGACTGAGCCTAAATGCAACATCTAAGTCAACAGGCAGAAGTTGAACAGATAGAGGGACAGGGAAGGCACACGACAGCTCTCCTGCAGTATATCACTTGCAACTCCTCACTGCTCTTTCTGGAAATTTATCTGTATTTATAGAGGTCTGGTCCAAGGTCACACAGCTGCACTTTGACATAGCTGGCTTTCAACATAAGCATCTAAAACCTGGGGAAGAGGTTGAAAAGAATTATGGAAAAATACAGTTATAGGCTGGTCAGATCAGCTAGAGCCTCTCGGTGCACTTAGGACTCTGACGTAACTTTTTTATCATCCAGAAAACAGAGGGTTATGTATTTTTCCTCAATGTTGCTTCAAGTAGATCTTTAGACAAACATAAGAGAAAATCTACTGAAGTTTTCATTTAGTCTGTTACTTCAGAAAATTTTAGCCTCAAGAAACTAATTCAAATTTGATTCTAGGATTTCTTGCATACCTCATTTCCCTATAGTTGATGTTGCTGTGGTAGCAGAATATTTCAGCACAAATATATTTCTCCAGGGAGAGGATTTTTTTTCATCTTTCACCTGATTCTCTGGTCACCTCATTATTCGCATCTTCATCTGTATGTTGGATGTCTGCACCATTACCAAGGCTCAGAGGCACACTCTGTGCTCTTCTTGAGTCTGTTATTCACTGCACAACCAATACACAATGTGCTTATCTAGAATATTTAACTGCTAGAGTACCGAGGAAATCTCACTTGGTCTTCAGTAGAAGTCTTGTGGAGAACTCCTATTTAGCTTTAGAATTTCCAGGGAAAATTGTGTGCAGGTCTTGTCTAAAAAAATAATTAGTCACATTTTAGTTTTCTAAACTAAAATACTGTCAATGCAACCATTTGCTTAGTCTCAGTGATCAAAACCATGTTCCATACACAGCAAACGAGCACAAATTTTGTATTTTAATGTGAATGATCAATCTCTATAAACAGAAAACCCTGAACAATAAGCCGTCTATATAAATTGATTGCATAATCTTAAGTAAGAGATTTAAAGACTGGTAATGTTTGCATATATGTAACTTGTGTTTGAAAAAGCAAACTGTTGATCTGTGAAAGATCTCCACTGCAATTATATTAAACTGAGCTTTGCATGCATCTAAAAAGTAAGAATAAACAAAGAAAGTCGTAATCTGTGTGGAGTATCCAGAGATCAAAGAGGACAGTAAGACTCATTTCCCCGAAGAAATCAAACCAAACTGGCACTAGCGGTAAAGCTGCTTGCTGTATTACATAGCCCTAGAGGGTTACATAATTTTACTACGTAACTGTTAGCAATAATTCACTGAAAAATGTTTTCAATAAAGCTGTTTATGTGGTCTGCTCCACAACTTCTTAAAGTCCTTGACCTACAAGCTTGTAAATGAAAATAGCAAGAGTTATAACACTGCTCTAGAATTCCGTCTGATAGGAAATATAAGATTCAAAACATTGGAGGATGCATATGCCACTAATTTAAGAAGGACAAGAGTTAATTTAAATGGAAGCTTTATATTAATCTCAAAATCTATTTTTGTTTCTCTTAAGAACAGATGAAAATGCCCAGAGAAAATAAATTCTTCCAAATAAATTCTTCTCTCAAACCCAGATCTAAATAACATTTGAAGGCATGATACATTTATTTAAATGGTGAAAACACAGATTGTGAAGACGGCCGATTGCCACTCCTTTAGTGTTGAACTTTCAGTGAAAGGCAGAGGTCCATATTTATCAACCGCTACATGGCTATTCCATTTCTAGAAGGACTTTGTTGTTGCTATGAAAAGGTGCAGCAAATACATGCATATGATTAACTGTCTTTTTTTTTCCTAACTCAGCTTTTTTATTTAACCATCGCTGAAATGTTCCGGAGGCAATACATCTGATTTACCAGGATTCTATCTGAAAAGGAAAAGTTCCGTGAAATGTCCGTTTACAGTACTGCGTGGTCCTATCAAAGACTTTTTCAAGTACTGATCTTTTCAAAGGGTGTACATATAGACAAATATTTCCCCTACATCTATAATACTATCTGTCTTGTAATAGCATGGCACTGACACACACATACTGCATGCAAGTAGAGGGGAAAAAAGAAAAGAAAAAAAATGTTCTGTTTAAAGAACATTTAAAACATTCACACATCAGAAATGTGTGAATAAAATGTGACTGAATAAATGAAGTCTGAGTGAATCAAATGACTATTGACCATGGTTATTTAATATATTTACAATGTGCTAATAACACCAAGTAAATGAACCATATGTTAAAAGAAGCTGTGTTGGTAAATATAGCAATATAAGATGCTGAGTATAATTAGAAAATTTATCCTGTGTCTGTAATTAGCAAAGGAAATTTGGGGAAGAAAAAGATGGTATTTGGAAATTTAAAAGTCAAATATTGGAAATACAGCTGGTAGGCTTTAATGAAGGGATGAAAAAAAATTCTCCATTCCTGTCTACAGCTATTGAAAAATCAGAAGATTTGTTATGCAGAGGGGCTTACATCACCCTAAATTTTACTTTGAGATTCAGATGTGAACAGAAATCTCAAAATAAAATTAACTCAAGACCAGTGAGCTTGAATGAATAATTTTTTACGTAGAAAAAAAACAGGTAAAACTGTTTAAAACTTAGAAGTCACGAAGCACTCTGGAGCTGTTCAATAGTTCTGTGAAAGTATATAGATAAAGGCAGACCTTACAGTTGTGTTGGATCTTAATGTACCCCCAAGACAAGAAGTACATTGATACACACTGGGGAAAGTTCATCAGAGGGAGGCTGGCATGGTTGGGACTACAGTACTTGCTCTGCTAGGAAAGGCTGAGGGACTAGGACTTGCTTAGACTGGAGAAGAGGCAAATTTGTGGGTACCTAACAGCAGCTCCCCAGTGCCTATAGGGAGCTCATCACGGAGTAGGGGGCAAGCCCTTCACAGCAGTGTGTACGTGGAGGATGAGAGAAAATGTGCATAAGTAGGCACAAGACAAACTTGGATTGAATTGAAAGACATTGAATTGAATTTAAAGCTTTTTCTTCATGAGGAGAGTCAAGTGGTGGAAGATGTTGCCTGGCAAGGTTGTACGGTCTTTGTCCTTGGAGGTTTTCATGTCCTGACTGGATAAAGCCCTGAGCAACCTGGTCTGACTTCACAGCTGCCCCTGTTTTGAGCAGAATTAGAAAAGTTCTGAGGTCATTTCCCATCTGAATTATTCTACAGTCCTACGGTTCCAAAGCACTACTTCCAAAGCAAATTTATGGGAAAGCCACAGGAAGATTTTAAGCCTCTTTTGTCAGTGCCTGCCTCGTGTGAAGGATGATGTCATCATTAGCAGTTAAACTAATAGTCTGGATATTAAGGATACTGTAGAGAGGTTGGTGCTGGTCTCTTCTCACAGGTAATTAGTGATAGAACAAGAGGGAATGGGTTCAAGCTGCAGCAGGGTAGGTTTAGGCTGGACATTAGGAAAAAATTCTTCACAGAAAGAGTGGTTAGACACTGGAATAGGCTGCCCAGGGAGGTGGTGGAGTCACCATCCCTGAATGCGTTTAAGAGTCGTTTAGATGTGGTGTTAGGGGATATGGTGTAAGGGAGAGCTTTGTAGAGTGGGGTTGATGGTTGGATTTGATTATCCCAAGGATCTTTTCCAACTTAAATGATTCTATGATTCTATGATAGTAGAAGACTGTGCATCTTATCATGTTTCTTTTTCAGTGGAGAGAATGAGATTGCTTAGAGCACAAATTTTCTCACCTTTTTAGATGACTACGTTAGGATAAGTTTAATTGCGCAAGAGGAATCATGCCTGTTTATCTCCAATAGTTTTACAGAAACCTGGGAGAACTAGCTTGGATATATATATTTACATCTGAACGCCATGTGTCAGTAAGGCCCCTCCCCAGTAAACATGTTAATATTCCAAGGAAAATTGATAGACATGCAGAGGCCTCAAAGATAAATACATTGCTATATATTTTATGCAAGTAGAAGGCCAGGTAGAGGACAGGCATCATTCATAGATTGATTTATTCTGTCAAACATGCAAGGTTTGCCTAGTGTCACCAAAATGGGATCAAAATTCTCACTCTGAGGTGGTATTTTCTTCATGCTGATAGCATTACTTCTCAGTATAACCCTACTAATTCAATCAGTTCAAGAATACTAATCCAAAAGAAATTACCCATTGTCAGTTGTGACATTCATGGAATGACTTATCTGCTAGATCCGTCTTTAATTTAGTGCTCGGAAGAGACTCTTCCCAAGAAAAGAAATTGCTGTAAAATTTCTAGGAGCTGAGTAACTGACACTGAGAGTTACTTTAAAAAAAAAATGTTACCCAAAAAAAAAAGTTATTCAATAAATAAGATCACAGAAAATTAAAGTAAAAAAAATACAGTATAGTATTGGAGTTTTGGCAACTGAATGCTGTAGTAGAGATTTGAATTTTAGCCATATTTATATCATGGACTCATGCATTTTGTTACGCAGTTTGTTATCTTTTCAGGGACAAAAGTGGAACACACTTGATACAGGGAGTCAGGAGTTTGCTATTGATTTGATAAAAATTTTAATGTTCTAATTGTCCAAATTATTAGTCCAGTGTCAGTAATGTATATGCATGACCCCATTTTATACAAAAAAGCTTCATTAATAATACAGTTAAAACTCTTATATAGAGGAAAACCTTCATGCTACCCGTTTTCTGGCATTATGCTCAAATTTCCAGTGTTTCTCTGAGTCATAAGGCTGCTGATTTCAGTCAGAGAGGGCTAAAGCCAGTCATCAGCATCTCTAATATTTTCCAGATGGTGTTTATGGTAGGAGTTTCTTCCTCCACTCCAGCAGGAAGAGACCGATGTTGGTGGTTTCTTCCTCCTCAGTCTTGAGACTTCATGGTTTTATTTCAATGTTATCTGAAAACAGCACGTGTACATGCCCTATCTTTACACTCATTTCCTAATCCACCTTTCTACTCTCTCTCATCTCTAAAAGTCGTTTCAACTGAACAACACAAGGCTGCACTTTGGTGGCCTGGGACCTCTAATAACATCCTACGTTTGGATTCTTCCATGCCACATTTTATTCTGGAGTAAT